>CM055955.1:29674223-30874223 GCA_029490685.1 Schizonepeta tenuifolia
GTGTTCAATCACTCACTATACAGGCCCAATGCCAAAAATCATGAAAGTGTTGGTGTGTAGCTCAACCGATCACCCTCGAGTTAAAGGGCACATCACAATAACAATCTCGTGATTGAGGACGGAAAACATGACCTGCCAAGTACGAAACTGGACGGCCGGAGACTAAGCACTCCACGAACTTCAATGAATAAATACCACAATCATGGCCGTTGGGCTACTGAGGAGTAGTGGGGTTGCATATTACATCCCACACGTCTTTCGGAGGCCCATTGAAATGCTTCACGCCTGCTTCATGGCACAACCAGTGCAGTCCAGAAGACATTAGCAAAAAATGCTTCTTCAAATGTTCCCACCTTGCTTGAGACTTGCAAATGGAGACATAAACCACAATTTGCTATTCAGGAATTTGAATCTCATACGCAGCAAAATGACTATCGTCAATCAAAGCTATGCCGCAGACCTGATCAACATCCCTCCAAGGCGTGCCATACTGCTCAGGTAATTTACCTTTGGCATAATGCAAGAGAGTTGACATGTGTGGGGTTATGTCTGAACGGCCAAAATAGTTCTGGTATTAATCATACTAGTGTTAGCATTTCATACCATATTGTGTAAAGAATTAAATAACTCTAGGAACAGAAAATATACCCAGGCATAACTTTCCAAGACAGTCCACCACTTAACGAATAAGTTAGTTTTCTGATGGGCTTTGGAGAGCAACATGTTCAACATTGCATCACAATTCTGAACACCACCCAATTCAAGTGTTAGAGTTAGGTGAAATACAAGACTATGAATGTAAATATAAAATATATACATGGGTAGACAGCCATGCCATTTTTTTGTACAATCTTTCAAAAAATCACTTGCCACTAGGAAAGAGGAGTAATTGTGTTGTTTGAAAGATTTGTAACACACGAGTATTGAAAGTTTCTAGTACTCAACTCCATCATTATTTATATGATAAAAGACAGGGCAAAAGACATAAATGGAAAGTAAACCGATTGAAAATACCTATCATGAGGTGGAGGGCATTTATACCAATTCTTGAATGGTTTTATGAATGCAAGGTGGTAGGTCATGAGAGGATCATATTTTATATCTTCAGGATTCTCAAAACTGTTCTTCCTAGCCTGCTGTTCAGCAAATCTGCTCTGTACAAATCGACCTCTAACCCAACCACGGAAACCCTGACCACGACCTTTTTGGTTGATTGAAGATGAAGCTTTGCTTGCTGAGCTTACATTGTATGGGTTAGACCGAGTGTTCAGTCTAGAACATTGAAATTGAATAGCATTGGGTAGTTTAGCATCATCTTCAAAAATTGCTTCAACATTTGTGGCTCCAATACCAACATGGTTCAATTAGACGATTGAGCTTGGCATAATCAACTTCATCATCACATGCAGACTCCACAGTTTGTTCCACTACACATTCCTTTACCACATCATCATCCCCACGATCATCACCTTCATTCTTATCCAAATCACCCACAACATCCATATCAGGATCTTGCTTAGCTAAACCAACAACAACATGCACATCTTCCTCGGCCAAACAACCAACATCATCCCCAACAATTGCACCTTCCTTTTTATCCAAAGAACCACATCATGACCAACATACTCATGAGCAAAATCCACATGAGACCCATCATCAAAACCTTTGTTATACATGCAAGCAGACACATCATCACCATCATCCAAATTAGGCAAATCCTCATCATCCATTGATGAACCCATATTCGTGTCCATCTTTTCTTGTATTTTTCTTGTTCTTTTTAGTCTTTATCGAGTCAAAGTGTGTCTGGGAGGACACAAAGTCGAGAGATGGTGTGCAGGGAAGAACAAGTGGAATCTTGGGCAAATCCGGTAAAAATCTGTTGTTGAGATGCTGAGATGACGATACAATGCAAATGGGCATAGGGCTGGAAGCTTGTAGCTGGGCAACAACGTTCTACACAATCTACAAGTCAGGAAGTACCTCTCCATATCCTTGAAGCCAACAGACAGAGTACCCGGAGGAGCTAGGATCTTGGTCAGCATAGGAAGTGATACAGGATGCAGACATCGAAGTTAAGATGTAAGTCGGAGCAGCTGCAGATTTCTTTTTCTCCAAGGAAGAGGATAAGGATCGAAGATTTCTTTCTTATCTTATCTAAACCTAATCAATGAAGATATCTACCATGAAAGGGAAGTAAAATTACAGCCGGATAGACAAGGAAAGAGGTGGATAAGGATGAAAAGAGTCCTTAACCAACAAGGATTCTAACCTAACCCTAATTCCTTCGCCTATATATATGGCCGACTTCATATTATAACATGTGCGAGTTTTAGTTCCAGTTTAGAGAGTTCTTTTAGCTTAGTTCTGCATTTTAGATCAAGTGAAAGTGAGGAAAAAATAAGTCCTACGGGCGAATTACTTTTATATTTCATTTCCAGTTTTTCTGCATTAGTTTTCAGTTGTTGACTTGAAGTCAAGACCTTAGTTGCTGACTTACGCTTTTGAGCAACAACCGTTTCCAGTTCAATTTCAGTTATGATTTCCCTTATATGTTTTGTGATTTCGTTTAATATTATGTCTAGCTAAATTTATTGTTTAGATTGGATGTAGATGATGTGATCTTAATTACTCGTTCTAAACTCGTGAGGTCGAATTGTGTGAGTTCGTTATTTGATTTTATTCCCGAAATACTTAGGATTAATTTTAGATTTAATTGATATTGATATATACTTGATCACAATGTAGATATTAAGATTAAGTCATTAACAAGATTTGGGAGCAAACTCGAGAGTGTCTTTCGTGCCCAAGAAGGTAAAGAGTGTTGGAGAGCAGTCGGTATTGACCTACCCCTTGGCTGTCTTGGGTCTGTTTATTCTTAATGCCTTTTGGGCAGCATCGCTACTGAAGTGTCTTCGTGACTTTGTTGATCAAGAGAGGAGATCTTTACTTCTGGTCAAGATTTGTAAAATTAGATAGACATAGGCTTAGTGTGTTTATATCGTGACTTCGTGACCTTTAGGGTATAAACTAATCTTTGTCTTAAACTAAGTAATGAGATCGAGTAATTGAATATCTTTGCACCAATGAACGAGTAATGAGTAATTAAGATCATTGATTCAAAATCCAAACCAAACTTCTTTGTTATTTGATATTTCACTTGTTTAGTTACAGGATATTGAGATACAATCTCGACCATAACCCCTTTCTATTGAGAACTACTAAGAAGAGCATATCTACGCCAAGTCCCTTGGGTACGACCCCACTTGCCATTAACTACTACCTTGTTGGACAAGAGGTGTTTATAATTTTATTTGTGCGAAGAGTGTGACAACAATGCTTCGTCAAATTGGCGCTGTTGTCGGGGACTTGGTTCTAAGCTAGTTTGCTCTTCTAGCTTGAGTTGAGCACGGTTTATGCTCAAGCCACATCGACGGAGTGATGGAGATCCACAAGATCATGGTGTTTGCCCGAAGGTGATAGCTAGGAGAAATTGAGCAGAACAACGCAAGAAGAAGAAAGATCTGGAGGAAGGCGTCAACGAACCTTCAGAGTCGCCGAGCTTGACAGAAGATTAGGATATCGAGCAAGAAGACGATTCTTGCTCAATAGCGAGTACAAACATCAAGAAGTTAACATCTAGTTCAGAAGCAGAGATATCAACAACCATGGCAGGACAGCAAAAGAAAACCATCCGTCAGATTATGTTCCCTGACGACAAGGGAATCAGACCTTTAAGTATCCAGTTGCCCACCATCAATGGCAACTGGGAGCTCAAACATTCGCTGATACAGATATTGCCCAAGTTCAGCAATCATCCCGGAGGAGACCCTCAGACCCATCTTCAAGACTTTGAGATGGCGATCAGCACTGTGACGAACAATGCTCCTCCTACCCGAGATACTTCCCGAGAATGTGATGCTGCCTGAGATACGTTTCCCGACTACGTAAGGTTACTCACGTTTCCATTTTCACTACTAGATGGAGCACGTGAGTGGCTCTACACTTTGCCAGAGGGAAGCATTGACACCTGGAAAAAGATGCAACAGTCTTTTCTTGACAAGTACATACCCGTTGGCCGGATACATAAAGTGGGAGGAATGCCATTTCCTCGATAAAGATGGGTGGAAGTGAGTCGTTGTATGATTACTATGAAAGATTCAAAAAGTTGATAGCAAGATGTCCTCAACATCGAATTCAGGACATTGACTTGATTGAATACTTCTTAAAAGGATTGAGGGCATCCGAGAGGAAATGGATAATTGCAGCTTGTGGAGGAGCAATATGTGATCAATCACCTTCGGAGGTGTTTAAGAGAATCGGAGCAATGGTGGAACAATCATGAGATGAAGATGATATCCCGAGAGGGGGGTATGAAGGCAACAAGGGCAGTTTAGACAACTTGGTTAATACCATGAAAGCATTCATGGCCAAGGTGGATGGTCAAATGGATGCCTTGAATAAGAAGGTAGATGACAAGGAAGTTCAAAGAGCCATAAAGAAATGCGAGGTGTGTCATGCAACATCCCACGTCACCTCAGATTGTCCTAGTTGGTTTGTGGAAGAAGGAGAGGAGGTGAAGGCAATAGGTCAGAACCAGGAAGGCGGTGGGCAACAAAGGTTCCAATATGGCAATAACAACAACTATGGCAACAACTTCGGCTATAGGCCGAACCAGCACGGGAACCTGAGGTATGGCAACAACCACTATCAAATATCTCCTGCCCACCAACAACCGCAACAGCCAATCCAGCAGCAACAGCAGTACATTCCTCCACCTCAACAACCACCTCAATAGTAACATAACTATATTCCTCCATATCGAGAACCAGCCAAGAAGGAGTTCATGAAGGAGACCATTGATCGGTTTAACAACGAGAACCAAAGGCTGAGGAGGGATTTTGAGAACTTTTAACTAGAAAGTCGAGGTCAGTCGAATAACCTTCAAGCTCAATTGACTCACATAAACCAATGTCAAGGCTTGTAGAGGACAAGAATAGAAGGCTTCTTGCCCAAGTGGAAATCAACAAGGAGTAAGTAAATGCTATAACTTTGCGAAGTGGGAAGGTGTTACCAGGGTTGTTGCCCAAGATCCAAACAAAGGAACCTGTTCGAGTGAGGAGACCAAGATGAGTACATGATACATCAATGACATCTACAAGGAGCTGAAGGCAAAGCGCGAAGAAGAGATAAAGGCCAATAAGAATCCCGTCTTCGATAATAAGGAGGATGAAGCCTTGTTTGATTACATGAAGATGGAGAGATCAAGGCTGGGATTCAATAAAGATGATGAGTTGTTGGACTCTTTGAAGGCTGAAAGAGAGGCAGAGGCTTTGGCCAAGAGGACCGTTCCTCACACTACTAAGGCAAAAGCCCCGTACCTAAGACGTTTTGCCCGCGATCGTGATCAGAAAGAGTTGGAGGACATGATGAAGGTGTTCAAGAAAGTGGAGAAAAACCTTCCATTATTGATGGCGTTACAATCCATGCCAAAGTGTGCAAAGTTTTTACGAGAGATGTGTTTGAAGAAGACCAAGTACCATGATTATGCCCGTTTCCATGTAGAGAATGTGTCAACACTCATGAATCACCATATTCCAGTCAAGAAGAAGGATCCTGGCATGTTCACTATCCCATGCACAATAGGTACTACCTCAATACCCAAGGCGTTGCTTGATCTCGGAGCCTCGATAAATGTAATGCCGAGGGCCATGTTCGACGAGATGAGGTTTAGATCTCTTTTTCCTACCCGTGTTGCCATTCAACTGGCGGACTTATCCACAGTCTACCCCGATGGAGTTTTGGAGGACGTATTGGTCAGGGTGGGAGATCTTCTATTCCAGCCGGATTTCTATATTCTTGACATGGAAAGAAAGCAATCAAGAATCCAGCGATCTTGCTCGGGAGGCCGTTCTTGAGGATGGCATGCACCAAAATCAATTGTGATATCGGGAGGTTGACAGTTCAAGTAGCTGGAGAAGTCGTCGAGTTTGTACGCTCATCGGCAAAATCAAGATGATGCCCTAGAACACCTCAAACACCCTCAATGCATGTGGTCGGCAAGTGGAGACGTTGAACAACTTAAGTTGCTTCTTAGAAGATAGCGAGGATACAGTCCAGGCGGAACTCAATCTATTTCAGGATCTTGACTTGGATCTCGACCAGCATGAGGATAATGAGGAAGATGGTGCCTTGATGGAGTTTTACGAAGGCGATGAGTACGAAAGTGGTAAAGATTTTTGGGAAGAGTCAGTCCATGGACATAGTTTCGACTCCATCAATGAAGACTACACACAGATGAGGAGTTAAAGGATAACAACACTCTTAAAAACTTTCATGAAGATGAAGACGAGTTTGATGAGGAACTCAAGGAACTACCCCATGATGAGACTGAGGAATTGGTGGAGAAATTTTGGCAACAGACAGTTCTTGAGCAGGATGCCGGCTTGCAGACAGAAGAAGATCTTGCCCAGAACGATGAACCAGCAGATGTGGAAGAATGCAGTGATGCTAGGATTCCGGGAAACATGCAGCCTCAGGGGTTTGAACACTCAACATCCCTGAATTAAAGCCGGAAGACAGGTTGGTGCCATCACTACAAAAGGCCCCTACGTTGGAGCTGAAACTTTTTGCCCAAACACCTGAAATACATATATCTAGGCAAGAACGAGACTTTCCCCGTGATCATATCATCTGAGCTATCGAGCATGGAGGAGGTCCGAGTTGGTGAGGTGCTGAGAAAATACAAGGAGGCAATAGGATGGACATTGGCCGACATCAAAGGCATTAAGCCTTTGGACTGTGTTCATCACATTTTGCCTTAAGGAGGATGCTGCCCCCATAAGGGATCTACAAAGGAGATTGAATCCTGCCATGAAAGAAGTGGTAATGAAAGAGATACTTAAGCTTCTTGACTTGGGGATCATATACCCGTGTCTGACAACCGGTGGATGAGCCCTGTGTACATGGTGCCCAAGAAGTCGGGAATCCAAGTTGTTGAGAATGAGAAAAATGAGATGATGCCTATGAGATTGCAAACCGGATGACGAGTATGCATTGATTACCAGAAGCTTCAAGGCCTATTTTGGTCAAGAACAACTTGTTGATGAGGAACCATCTGGGTTTCCTGTCGAGGAGGACCTCTGACTTCAAAAGGAGAGGGGTGTCGTGCCCAAGACCTTAAACGGGACGCTGTCCAGGAGGCAACCTGGTTAGTATTTTGTATTTTATTTTTATTTTTAGTTATTCTTCTTTACTTTCGTAAAAATTATTGAAAAAAATTAATTAGTTAGTTTTTGCTTAATGTATTTTATTTTATAGTATATTGAAGTATTTTTAATTCTAGATTAACCATAGGAAAAGAATTTGTGTTTGGAGTATATTTGGTGTTTTGAAGTGTGCAGGAGATGTTGAGCAAGATACATGGTGTAGGTCAGGAACCACGATGGAGGCCAAGAAGGTTGTGCCACCGCCTGGAGACATTGCTTGTCGGGAGAAATGGAAAGAGCTTGGGCAACGAAGCAAGATTTGAATGACATTCAAAAGCGAGTGCACTACCATCAGCAGGGCCTTCATGCCAAGAATCATTGACAAGGGGCAAGAGAAAGGTTGCTACCTCTGTACTATAAGGGATCGAGGTCAGCAGCCTGGGCTAACTAAACGGGCCTTCTTGCCCAGAATCATTGAGAATGGGCAAGAGGAAGGCTGCTACCTTTCGACTGTAGGACATCGAAGTCAGTGGCCTGAAGGAGAATGTTTTCGCACACTAGGAGTTCTTACTTGCTCAATGTGTCACCGGAAGAGGGCAAGACATGCTTGCAAATATTTTCTTTCGAAATCATTGACGGTGGGGCAGAACGTATACCTGCCTTGCTTGAGTAACAAGGAGCTGCAAACCTTGAGATCATAACAATACTGGAAGAAGTTGATGCAACACATAAGGAGACCTTCCAAGCCACTCATTTGCCCTCAATGTGTTCTTTTCCCACAACACATCCAGGTGTTTTGTTATACCTTCCTCTGAAATTTGTTTCATCCCTAGTTGTGTTTAGATTAGGTTGTTTTTAATTTTTGTCGTTCGTATTTTCATTTCTATTCTTTGTTGTTGGTCAGACTTCACCCACTTTGCTCAAAAGCAAAGTGTGTGGGTGGGATCGTTGTTGATCTAATTGTTGAGTCAGTTTTTTTTATGTATGTTGTTGCCCAACATCATACTCACTTTGCCTAAGGCAAAGTGTATGGGTGTTGGGATGTTGGTCTGTTTTGTGTGTTTTTAAATTTTGTTTTAATTGTTGATCAGCATGTTGGCAAGATAGGTCAGAATAGGTATTGATGTAAATAATGCCGTATGTAGATAGGTAGGACGGAATGAGATATTGAGCACGAACCGTGAGGTTTTGAGCTGTTAAATGCTATATACATGTGCAACATTTATTTCTTTCTTGTGTGATAATGACCCATTGAGACTTGTTGATCTAGAACTTGCCTGCAGCTCTTATTGACACTTCATGTAACTTAGTCGAATTGCTTAGATGAATTAGGCGTTTTTGTTCGAATTAGCCATGGCCAAAATTTCCTACCTTGATATTTATCCTTTGCTAGCCCCTTTGAGCTTGTTGATAATTCTTTCGATTCACTTATAGTAGCCTGAATTTATAAGCCTTCCTGGTCAAGAACTCAGGTCTAGAAGAAGAAAGGATGAAAGGAAAATGTTGGGTAGCGCTTGCTGGGCAATATCACCCATTTTAGAGGTGTTGGGTTAAGGACTTAAAAAAATATATAAAGAAAATAAGAGAAAAGAAAGGAAGAAAAAAAAAAGAGAAAAGAAAAGAAAGAAAAAAAAAGAAAAGGAAAAAAAAAAACACACAAAATAAAAGTCCTGAAAGAATAAGTGTGTTAGGGCCGATGTGGTGTTTGAGAGGAGTAAGGAGTCGAGGGCAACTTGTTGCCCAAGAACTGAGTTTTCTTGACATAGCCATTTCCTATTTATCCTACCTTCTGCCTTAAGCCCCGCTACGACCCGATAAAGACCTAAGGATAAGTAATTTTGATTTTGTTCAAAGAAGTAGAGATGTAGAGGGCAGACAAGCCTCTGGAAAAACATTGTCGATATTGGTCAAGAGCGTATACACTTAACTATATACACTTGAGAGTTGAGTGCTGGTGAGGATACCCTTGCTGCCCAATAACTCTATCTTGACCTATTTGATGGCAATATCTGCTTCATATTTTGTTTTGACTGACGTGTTGATGTGTTGATCTATTGAGTTTGTGTCTTGTTTTCTGTTTGAGTATTGGGCAAAATCGCTACTGTACACTTGAGGGCAAGTGTAATTCAAGTGTGTGGGTGTGATGAACCCATATTTGTGTCCATCTTTTCTTGTGTTTTTCTTGTTCTTTTTAGTCTTTATCGAGTCAAAGTGTGTCTGGGAGGACACAAAGTCGAGAGATGGTGTGCAGGGAAGAACAGGTGGGATCTTGGGCAAATCTGGTGAAAATCTGTTGTTGAGATGCTGAGATGACGATACAATGCAAAATGGACATAGGGTTGGAAGCTTGTAGCTGGGCAACAACGTTCTACACAATCTACAAGTCAGGAAGTACCTCCCCATATCCTTGAAGCCAACAGACAGAGTACCCGGAGGAGCTAGGATCTTGGTCAGCATAGGAAGTGATACAGGATGCAGACATCGAATTCAAGATGTAAGTCGGAGCGGCTGCAGATTTCTTTTTCTCCAAGGAAGAGAATAAGGATCGAAGATTTCTTTCCTTATCTTAGCTAAACCTAATCAATGAAGATATCTACCACGAAAGGGAAGTAAAATGGCAGCAAGGAAAGAGGCGGATAAGGATGGAAAGAGTCCTTAACCAACAAGGATTCTAACCTAACCTTAATTCCTTCGCCTTATATATGGCCGACTTCATATTGTAACGTGTGCGAGTTTTAGTTCCAATTTAGACAGTTCGTTTAGCTTAGTTCTACATTTGAGATCGAGTGAAAGTGAGGAAGAAACAAGTCCTACGGGCGAATTACTTTTATATTTCGTTTCCAATTTTTTTGCATTAGTTTTCAGTTGTTGACTTGAAGTCAAGACCTTAGTTGTCGACTTACACTTTTGAGCAGCAACCGTTTCCAGTTCAATTTCAGTTATGATTTCCCTTATATGTTTTGTGATTTCGTTTAATATTATGAAGAGCTAAATTTATTGTTTGGGTTGGATGTAGATGATGTGATCTTAATTACTCGTTCTAAACTCGTGAGGTCGAATTGTGTGAGTTCGTTATTTGATTTTATCCCCGAAACACTTAGGATTAATTCTAGACTTAATTGATATTGATATATGCTTGATCACCATCTAGATATTGAGATTAAGTCATTAACAAGATTTGAGAGCAAACTCGAGAGTGTCTTTCATGCCCAAGAAGGTAAAGAGTGTTGGAGAGCAGTCGGTATTGACCTACCCCTTGGCTGTCTTGGGTCTGTTTATTCTTAATGCCTTTTGGGTAGCATAGTTACTGAAGTGTCTTCGTGACTTTGTTGATCAAGATAGGAGATCTTTCCTTCTGGTCAAGATTTGTAAAATTGGATAAACATAGGCTTAGTGTGTTTATATCGTGACTTCATGACCTTTAGGTTATAAACTAATCTTTGTCTTAAACCAAGTAATGAGATCGAGTAATTGAATATCATTGCACCAATGAACGAGTAATGAGTAATTAAGATCATTGATTCGAAATCCAAACCAAACTTCTTTGTTATTTGATACTTCACTTGTTTAGTTACAGGATATTGAGATACAATCTCGACCATAACCCCTTTCTGTTGAGAACTTTCAAGAAGAGTAAATCTATGCCAAGTCCCTTGGGTTCGACCCCACTTGCCATTAACTACTACCTTGTTGGGCAAGAGGTATTTATAAATTTATTTGTGCGAAGAGCGTGACGACAACGCTTCGTCATCCATATCATCCACAGAACCATGAACCAATCAAATTTGTCCATTCTCATCAACACATTGATAATCCAAGTCATCCACAACCTCTATATCAAGTAATTCAGCCGTGTTGGAATAGGATACCTCCACAATTGGGATGTTAACAAGGTTGTTTTCAGCATCAGCTGATTAAGGAAATTGGTTCTCTTGTCCACTAATTTCATTCTCTTCTTCATTAATGTCCATTCTAGCAGGCTCTGCCATGCGTGTAAAGTCTCTTCTCTTATCCTCAATTTTCCTCATTTCCTCAAGATACTCCAACACAATGCTAACTTTCTCACTCAAACTGCTACAATAAGCATCCAAGTTATCAAGCCTTGAAATAATGACTTCTAAACAATTTCTATCTCGTGCCTGTGCTTGCTAAGGGAAAATATATTATCATGCATGTCACAAATCTAAGGATAGATATGAGCTAAGGAAATAATAGCATAAAATAGCAACTTACATCCCCACCGGGGGTAGAAATTGATGGGCTGGATTTTTTATTAAGTTGTTCATCAGAAACTATTTTCTCAAACTCATCCTCTGGCACCACCTCCTTCACACAAGAATGCAATGTATAATTAGTCTTCACTCGGGGATTGTTTGAACATTCACCAGTCTCAAAATCAAGTTTCCTCTTTCTTGCTTTCCTGTTCTCAGCAGGAGAGTCAGGTTGACGCATAACTGCTTCCATGTCCTCCTCCAAAAATTGTTGCACATCTAAGAATCTGGGGTGCTCTTCACCAGACAAGACAAGAGGATGAACCTGCCAAAAAATAATCAGCTCAGTGTATTATTATCACTTGATGTTAGCAGATTCTGAAAACAAATCATGCACTTTCTGGAATGACCATGGACCTGGTGCAGCCTTCCATCTGAGCACTCTCGGGTAAATGTTTTGCCAACCTTCATACCTCAAACCACACTTCTCACCCAACAATGGAAATATTTCATAGAGCTAGTATTGAAAGACAAAGTGGAATCCAAAAATATCATAATTTGGCCTCCCATCAACTGTACTCACATAATCATTCATTCTATCATAGGACTTGATAAACTCCCGCACAAAGTAATTATAACTAACCAATCCCTAGGGATACTCATTGAATTTGCCAATATCATCAGCAATATGCAAGTAACGGATGTCCAATTTATTCTTCTTCCAATCACGACATAACATAACACCATATACAAACAATTTTCAAACATAATTCCCCTCCCCCACCACTGAAATTTTTAGTGGTAGCAAATGTCTCTTTAATCACCTTCATAGATAGATATTTTACTCCACCAAACCATTTTGAATGAAGTTTTGAAGTCAAGGGAGCTTTCTCTAATGGACCAAATTTCAGTCCAGACATCAAGAAGTAATCGTGTCGACTAAAGTGAACCTCAGAATTGTTGAAATTGAACACCGGCACCCATTTCCTTTGTTTGGATTGGTTCAACAACTTCATGCAGTAATAAAAGAGCTGACATTGAAAATTCAAGGGAGCTTTTTGTAACCGTAGCAAGTGACCAAAGGGACCTTCTTCAAACTTTGCAAGATTCTCAGCATCCAGCGTGTCCCTGATCAACTTAATCACTTGTTAGGTGTGACACCTAACAGACACATTGGCACCTACAAAAATAGCAAAATGGTAATTCAAAAATGGTTGTATTAATCACTAATTAAACCCTAAGGAAATAACGGACCAAAACCCTAGTTCCCTTTTCTGAAATGATAGATTCATCATCATACACCAAAACCAGATGCTAAGAAAAATATTAAATAACAAAGCAACCTAATTCAAAGATAATCGTTAACAAAAATAGAAACCTCCAGCAATTTATCAAATTGTATTCAATTTATGATACTACACCTACGTAACGAAAAAAACTCATGATGGTGGAAATCACAACAACAAGATAAATTGCAGAAAAATAAAATGTTGAAATCAGACAATAAACAAACATAACAGCTCCGATCAAAATCAAACTAACAAAAAAATACCTTCCAAACGCATTTTGATGTTGAGAATACGATCACACCAACTGCTTCGTATGAGTTGGAAGATTTCCGCAATGGTTGTGTCAAATACCAAACACAAAACGTATAAAGTTCACGAGAGGTGAGTTCTTGAAATTTCTTCAGAAGAGTAAAACGGCCAGGTTTCACGGGTCAAAACAATAAAATTCAAATAAACAATTTTTAATTGAAAAGAAATGTTGCAGCATTAATGCATGCATTGTTCATCTAGTAGGGAAAAAAGAATTACGTAATATTACTTATGTACTTTTTTTGAAAAATATTTATGTAATTATTAATCGTATATTAGGATGAATTGGATTTTGCTAAATCAATTTAAGTGTGGGCCTTGACATATTTAGGGGAATTAAGCTGTAAATGAAATAGCCATTCATAGGCAAAACCTAATTTAACCATCGATTTAATTTGGGCAAAATATATCAATCAGGGAAAAATGCTAATCAAACATGGCCTTCTATAGATTAGGAATAATTGGGTTTTGCTAAATCAATTTAAGTGTGGGTCATGGCATATTTAGAGGACTTAACCTGTCAAAAAATTAGTCATTGATAAAAAAAACCTAATTTAATCATTGATTGAATTTGAAAAATTATATGAATCTATGAACGGTTTCCAAAATTTCGCCTCTAATTAAGTTTTGGTCCACACTTAGTGAATTCACATATGGGCCATGATGTAATTAACAGTTTCAATCTTTTAATTAAGTACTCCTCAATATTGGCCAAGGTAAGAATATCAAAATAGCCAATGCCAAAATAGAATTATCCTAATAAATAGGAATACAACTGAAATCTATACTAACCACGGATTTTCTCGTGGTGCAAAACCGGTCAAAACGACAAAACCGAAAGCAAAAAATCTACAACTTGATTAGTGAGGATAATTAAAATAAATAAACATAATGTAAAATATCTACAACTTTATTCACGTCATAAAAATTTGTCTAACACATTATGGAAATTAAAATCGCTATTTATCTCTACGGTCCCTATTTATATTCCCAATTCAAATTAATTAGTTCAGCCTTACAGTATGAAATTCATGGTTGTCCATCTATCTCTACCTTTTTCACCCCCTCCCGTCCTCTACCCCTCTCATCCGACGATTTTTCTAGATCAGCCGATTCACGGTCTAAAAATCTATCTTGGTTGGCTACTAAAGAAAAAGGCATTGTGTGAATGTTTACTTAGTTCCCGGTTGGAGCTTTTGGACTATTTCCGATGTAATGAGCTTTGGTATGGTCTCAATTTTATTTGCTAATCTTCCTTTACAGCAGTCATTTATATCTTAATTGGACTTTTCATTTGCAACGATGGCTCCCCAGAGCAACGAAGTGCCTAAATCAAGTACGTAAACCTTTTCCCAATTCTCAGTATTAGGGTTTGTCAATTATTTCTAAATTTGCTTAATGTGTTTATTCTGTAATTATTGTTAAAACGGGTCGATTTGTAAACACTAGCCCTATTTTCTTTGGTCGTGCAATTGACTGTATTGAATGTCTCATATTGTTCTGTGTTTTTTCATAATGGTAGGTGCAAATGCCTCTTCTAGAAACTTTAAATATTACATTCTGGCCATTCGCAATAGGTTAGACTCAACAAATTTGAAGAAAATTAAGAATTCCTATTTTGGACAATTTTTGAACATTGATACTAGTCAATCATAGGGTCAACTTGTTTATCTCATGTACCACAACCTTGATTTAGCAGCCGCCAATAATCGTCGAATGTCTTTTGTAATTAATAACCGTCGTTTAAATTTTGGTCTTGTTAAGTTCTACTGCATTACATGTCTTGGTTTTTGTGATTCGGTAGAGCCTCCTATATCTTCTAACATGCATAACCAATATTTTGGTGGTAATCAAACACGGTATGTTAAGGACACTATGAAGAGTTTGATAACCAGTGCAACAAAAAGTCTGGTAGTGGATTAGTTGTTTACAAACTTGCGCTGCTACTTGTGCTTTACGGGGTGCTGCTAGTGAGGCACTGGACAGGGATAAGGATTGAGTTGAAATATATGCACCTAGTGGATAATGAGGCTGAATTCAACAAGTTTCCATGGGGTTTGGTTTCATACCAATTACTTGTGACAGTCGGCTATAATGCAAAACTGCATATTGATAAGAGTTTGGCGGATGGCAAGAAACCTACATTTGATCTGTATGGATTCACCTTTGCTATTCAAGTGTTTGCCTACGAAGTTCATCAAGAGATTGCCTCACAGTGTGTTATACGGTTAAAAGAAGTCCATGATGCCTTCCCCAGAATGCTACGGTGGAAAACGAACAGAATACACCATTTCAAGAAAATTATTCGGATTTTTTTCCATTTCACGTGCATCATCTCTGGTAATAGATACACAAAAACTTATTAAATGGTCTTTTTGATGTAAAATATAGATTTGAACAATATATTGAATGGTTTTCGTGTGTAGAGTTTGTTTGAGTTTTCAGTTTAGGAGAGCAAAAAGATCGCGGCGCATGGTATTACCAACTTCATATCCTTACCGGTGCTAATTGAACAACTGCTGGAGCATATTAAATTATGTAAGCCTCAAGACGATAAGTCATCTAAGAGAAAGAAAAAGCAAAGTGGGAGGCTCTTTAGTAAGAAACGAAAGGTAGAAGGTAATGGAACATATGAGGAGTATGAAGTCACTTGCAGTCCAAGAACTCCTACTCGAAGGTCCAATCGAGTTGCAGGGATAGCTTCATCCTCAGACCAAGTTGATGATATTTCAACAGCATATGTTACAGCCCGAATTCAAGGGTGTAGGAATGACTAGAATTCATTGGACAGTGATGGTGAAACAATAGAAATAAACATAACTCAACAGGGGATCATGCTCGGGAACAAGGGAATATAGTTTGAAAGCGATAACAAATAATAACATGCTTTCAAATCTTAACTCAAGAAAAGAACATCGATATATAAATCAAGTATCATAATGAATATCAAGTAGAAGTCGGGGAAAATACGAAATAGTATCAAGCACAAGGCTCATTGTATCATCACAACATCGGAGTATTAGTTTTGAAAGACAAATAAAATATTGTTGTTGCATCGAAATCTCAAACTCAAGTCCTAACAATTACATGTATGAAGACATGCAATTACAAGCTTAAACAAACGACTCGACTTATTAACACATACTGCCGAGCAATCCTCACCATCTACATTCGAGCTAACCTGCACGTTTAGAAAACACATGCAGGGCTGAGTACTTCGTACTCAGTGAACACATGCCAAAAAAAAATTAAAACTTGCTTGATAGAGCTATATAATTGAACTTGCCTTGCCACTGCATCACAAGTGTTAGTACAGTTAAAACATTTTACTTGTGAATGCAAAAACAGTTTCTTTTCTGAAACGACTGTGCAGTTAACATATATATAACAGTAAGAAGGTATGAATCAATCTACCACATCATCTCTGTTTCGAGAAGTAGGTCTCCTTCTAAAACACTATGACTGGCCTAACCGAAGCAAAGCTCACAGTCACCTCAAATAATTTAATTAACAACACGTGTGTTCCTGTCTCACACAGGATAATAATAACTCAAGTAGATGATCAAGCATACCGAAACTCAGATAAAATGGCAAGTTAATTAATTTAAAAACTCATGTAATAATCAATAAGTAATAGCATTCAATAGTTCTCGGTTTATAAAGCCCACCTGACTGATGAAGGTTAGTCGGGGCAAACTTCTTCTTCTTCTTGCTTCACTTCCCGGTCCCGCTCATTCCTTCAAGAATAACATCTTATAAGAATGAGTCTACTTTCTCGAAAAATGAAATGAGTTCTAACGCTCGGCTGAAGGACTTCTACTTGACTCGAGTTTCTTAACTTATCTCAGCTCGACTAAATCTATCTTTCTCGGTTTTTCGACTCTACTCAAGTACTAGTCCAACTGTCACATCCCGAATTTTAATGTGTTGAAGCGACTAGAATCCATTGGACAGTGAGGGTGAAACAACTAAATATTTAACAAAGAACATGCTCGATTTCAAGGATTTTTATATATTGAAAGTGATAACAAATTGAATTCATGCTTTCAACAAGGTAAATTGCATATGAAGACAAGGATTTAACATGCCAAATAATTAAGGGTAATGAAACGAGCAATTATATGATCAAGTAAAATTTACAGAGAACGAAAGTGAGGAATTAACGAACCAAGTGAATAAGGGTAATGAAACGAGTATATATATTATCAAGCAGAAATTTAGGGTAATAAGTTTTCGAACACAGAGCTCATTGTTTCAAAAGCAGTTATGATCAAAAGCAGTGCAACGGCGGAATTAAGTATCGATTGAATGTGTACACATAAAGGTCCCACAGCTACATGTATGAAGACATGCAACTGTAAGCTTAAACAAAAGACTCGATCTTAGAACAACAACCGCTCAAGCACATCACACATCTCCATCCGAGCTAACTTGCACATTTTAGAAATAACATGCAGGGCGTGAGTACTTCATACTCAGTGAACACATGCCGAAAACAGTTCAAAACTTGCTCTTAGAGCTATATAATCGAAAACTTGCTTGTTTTGCTGCATCACAAAAGTTAGTAATAATATTAGTTGGAAAATAACAACTTGTGACAGCATTTAAAAATATTTTGCTTTGAAAAATAATCTGCGCGGTATATATATTTTCTAAGTATGAATCGATCTACAACTTATCTTTATTTGGTGTTGAGAAGTAGGCCTCCTTCTCGAACACCGTAACCGGCCCAACCAAAGCAAGGCTCACAGTTACCTGTTCGCGTCATTTGTTTTAGTTTAGAAAAGCCCACCTGTCGCGTGATACTTGCTCGGCCTTTTCTTTTCCTTTCTTCGCGAATCACTTTTCGCTTCCACTCGGTCCTAAAATGATTTTCGATAAGGACGAGTTTGGAGAAACAAATACTTAATCCTTTTATTCGGGCTTCTACTTGACTCGGGTTCGAGACTCTCGGTTTATCTACTCGTAAACGCTCAGGTACTTAAATGCTACCCAAGTCCTATACTTTAAAATTTAAGGAAAGGGTACTTAAATTCTACCCAAGTCCTATACTTTAAAATTTAATGAAAGAATAACTTATAACTTAGTGAAATTTATTTCTTTAATCAATTCATTTCAAACAAATTCAAGAAATATGCTTAATCATGCATACATAACATATCAATACTTATACACAACACATCATACATGACACATATTTATTCATGCAACACTTGTATAAATATTCAATATTTATATTCTATTATTTTGTTCGATTTTTTAACTCGGATTTTTAGTTCTCGTTTTCTTATGGAATTAACTTCATTTCTCGTAGAAAATTTCAAGGATTCTATATATACTTTTTATTTTTGAATTCGAGACTTTTATTCTACTTTTATTGAGTCGTCATTTGGCACATTTTTCAAGATATATATATATATATATATATATATATATATACATACACGTGCTCCGAATATTCTCAAATTCATATCTTATATAAAATAGTTTTAAATGAATAAATTTGCATTCGATTATATTTTTGGACACATAAATTAAGAAAATATTATTTATTCTTATTAAATTCTAGTATTCGTCTCTTTTAATAAGAGTTTGTCTTTGCTTGATTCTACTTCTAATATCCTTGATTTAATCATTTAGACTCTTCTAATCCTTTAACTTAGTTAATTTTATTTATTTTCGGATTATTAAACTTTATTTATTGATTTTATTGATTCTTTCATAACTTGGTCATATGAACTCCAAATTAAGTGATTCAAGTGGCAATCTTACTTGTTTTAATCTCATCTTTACATTAATAACATCCATTAAAACTTTTACTTAGCCAAAATTTTACAGTTTTCGTTTTTATTTTACTGCACAACTTTATTTTCTTTATTCTTAATCTTTTTCAATATGTTCACTTGCTAATATACTTAGAATTACTCCAAATGAGTCCTTATAACATTAATTTATCCAATTCCTCTTAAAAACATAAATTCCTAATTTATTTTCAAATTTTCAAATTTTGTTATTATTAATAAATCCCACTAAATTTTATTATTATTTCTATAGTCTTATTTTACTTATAACTCTATTTAATTCACATAGCTATAAGAATAAAAGTCTAACTCATTTCTTCATACTTCTTGAATTTCTATACTTCTTTAATTAATAGCAATTCTGTCACAACCCCAAATCCCGAGGGACGGCAAAAGCCGGGGTGCGACTAGGGGTTGGATTAAAGAAGCGGGGAAGAAGGGGGAAATGAATAGAATGAACGAATAAACAGACATTAATAACAGAGTAACTACTATGAACAAGACTTCAATTAAAAAGAAAGAGTTGATCTCGAAGGATCACTCGACAAGGTTCTCAAAAAGAAACTGAGTTAATTGTACGGGGTTTAGACCAAACAGAAAGATACATTAACTTCAAAAAGAGATTGGCAGTGGAAAGCGTAAAGCTGAATACAAGTTCTTATTCTAATTACCACTTCTTAACTCAACATCAACCACCGCCGCTCCCGTCGCTCAACCTACACATTTTATAAAACATATGCAGGGCAAAGTACAAAAAGCACTTAGTGGGCACATTGCCGAAAACATATAATAAGTATAGATAAATCAGACATCTCATTTCTGTAGCACACCGGGATTTTTCAATAAAGGCCCGTGTCTACTAAATATTTTCTTTTCTCATAAATCACTCGCGCGAGCATTTTCTGATAGATGTTACGTTCAATTTGCCCAACATTCCTCACCGTGGCTGGCGCAGGGTACCACACACACTGGCTACCGTGTACACAAACTCTGGAAAGTCCCCCTTGTATACTAACTCAGAGTACGATCGATTTAGTTAGCCCCATTGTATCTAACTCATAATTTCTGGAAAGCAGTCGGCTAACTCAGAATGGCAAAAATGAACTCACATAATACAAATATTTCATGCCTTGATTATCACTTTGAAAACACAGTTATCAAAGCTGTAAATAATTTCGAGCATCACTCATTTTATTTCGTATATAGAAAAGCCCACCTGACTGATTACAGAACTACTATTTGAGCTTCTGTCTCTGGTCTTCCGTCCTATCCTCAGTGCTGACTTCCCCCTTTTTATCGTAAATAAACAAACTTAAGCAACTTGAACGCAATCGATAAAACAAACAGGAAATCAAAACCAGTTTTAGTCTTTTAGGTATTTGCACTTTACTACTTCCTTTTGATTAACTAATAAACGAGACTTCGATTAATTCTCATCTACAAACTGACTCGGCTCATTATTCGACACTTAGGTCAGTAGATAATGGGTGTCGATAACTTAGAACGACTTAAAAGTTCACAAGGAAGGAAGTTAAAAAGGATTCAACTTAAGAAACTTAAGCTTTGGAAATTTCTGCACAGGTCAGTAAGTTCATACAAAACAGGGTACTTCGAAACAAGGGATGAATCTTATACTAAAAGAAAGCCATGGGTGCATAGTTTACTCTCCAATTTATGGATCTCGATTTCGTTGAGCGAGCTAGAAGTTATGACAGTTTCCGTGAAACGTCGCAAAACAGTCGCGCGAAACCCTAATGCTCGACAAATCTCGACGCACGATTCCCTAGGTTCGATCAATATTATTCCACTTTTATTTTCACGAAATTTTCATCTTAATACAGTCTATATGCAGAATCCCTTAATCGGGTTCACATTCACGCCTTTTGATTAAACAAACGACGAGCATTTCCTCGTCATTTCCAACTAACCATTTACTATACCAAAACAATTTCATATTCAAATCCTATTTCATTTTCGTTCATCCACTTCTCGTTTCTTAACTATATCTCATAACATCTCGTATCTCGGATGGAAAAGTCGTCAACTACAAACTCGTTCATCAACTAATAACAATCATTATTATTAAAAAGGATTTCCTTATTCGACTTTTCTACCGGCTTTTAAACTCGTTTCTTCGTCTCTTAACGAAATTTCAAACTTCTTAGAATTTGTTCAAACTTTACGGTTACGATCATTAACTAACAAGATTATCAAAGGTTCGAATCACAATCCTAAATCATTATCTATTCTCGACTTATCATCGATTGTTCGTCTCTTAACGAAAATCCTATGTTCTCCGTTTTCGTTCAAATTTTACAAAAACGATCATCATCTAACGTGCATCACTAATATGTAAACCATATTCTAATATCATTAACGAGCTTCAACTTAACGTCGTGTTTCCGTCTCTTACATTTTTCAATTTATTTTTAGAAAAATCTCAAATAAATATATATTCATCCTCAATCATCCTACATCTCATTTCCATTAACCAATCAAGCATATCATATCATTTACTATACTAAAACATGCATTCTTCCTCTCTTACACATTTGTTTTTATTTTTAGAAAAATCTAAATTAATTCATATAGTCAATTAACAACATGTAGAACACTATTCTATCAATCTAACATCAAAGAAATCGAACTAGGAAAAACCCCTAGTCTCACAAAAAAAATCGGTAATAATAAAGGTTCAAAGGGGGATGATTTTCTTCATGATTCGATCCGTAGAACTTAATTCTAAACATACTAGAACATGAATCGAACAAGAATCAACATGCTTCTTCACCTTCTATGTTTCGAAAAAAATGAAAATGATGGGAAAGGATTTGTGTTCGGTTCATAACGTAGACGATGTTCTTACCTTGCCGAATATGAAGTCGGAAATGAAATCGATCGGTAGACGGAGGACTTGTGTTCTTGAGAAGAGCTTGAAGAAGAAGTTTTAATGGAGGAATTTGAGAGAGAATGGGAGAGAGAAAGAGTGAAGATGGCGGTAATGGGAGAGAAGAAAGAGAGATGGATAACTCATGTATACTTACATAAAGTGAAGGAAATATCTAACAAAAGAGTGGTGACTCGCTAAGGAGTGTTTGGTTTCGATTTATTAGACGGAAATATCTCGTTTTCAGGTTTTAAACGACATTATAAAAGTCGAGAAATACTTTCTTAGATAGTTACGAATTCGACGAAATCTAATTCATCCGTTAGATTAGAAATAAATCACGTACTCGGAAAACCTAATTCGTTTTTCAAAATCCGAGAAAAAATCGGGATTAGACAGTCTAAAATTCACCCGGAAAAATCATAAAAACTAACTTTCTTCGGTGAACTCGTATCGAAGAAAAAGTGAATGTAATTTCTGACGGTTTTTAATTTTGAGTTTTTGGACGAAAAATCTATCGGACGCGAAAACCCTAATACAGTAGTCGTTCGACCGACTTCTGGAATTTATTTTCTGAAACAGATTTCACCGTAAATCTTAGAATCGAAAATCCTTAACTTAGGCGTGCAAAGCCTTAATTATTAATCAATTTTTTATTTATTTTTCGTCGGAGGAAAACATCTGGGGTATTACATCCTACCCCTCTAACAAGAAATTTCGTCCCGAAATTTGCATATCTTCTTTTAAGCTGTTCGGGGTACTTCTTTCTCATCTCTTCTTCGAGTTCTCACGTGGCTTTTTCTTGCCCGTGGTGACTTCATGTCATTTTTACTACTCGTACTAACTTGCTTCTTAACTCTCGCACTTTTCGATCCAAGATCGATTGCGGCCTTTCTTCATAACTTATCCTACTCAAGAACAACGTCTTGCTGGAGGATTACGTGTTTAAGATCGAACACGTACTTTCTCAAACGAGATACACAAATATAAATAAACATTCCATAGACTTGGCAACGCGGCCAATCTATACACATTAAAACTATCTTTTTTAAGATATCAATAATCACATAAATCTTTGTCTAAGTTTATACTTGTCATGAAATTAATGATTCTTTTTAATGGAGAAATATGAAGAAAACTTTATCTCCCTTTTCGAATTTAAGTTCTGATCGGCGTATCTCATTTCATCTTTTCTAAACTCCTTTCATTCTTACTCGAATCTGCCTAATGATCTCGATCATTTTACTGACCGTATCTGGTCCTAGGTTCTTTCTTTCACCTACCTTTTACAATAAAGCGGTTAACTATAGTTCTTTCTATATAAGGCCTCGTAAGGCGCAATACTTGTCATAGTCTGATAACTATTGTCGTACGCGTATTTAATTAACGGCAAAATCTTTTTCCAATTCTCACTTAGATTCAATACTACCGTTCTTAGCATAACAACGCGTATCTGAATCGTCTTGTCGGATTGTCCATCCGTCTGGGGGTGAAAAGCGGTACTAAAGTTTGGTTCGGTACCTAACTCCTTCTGCATAATGATTCAAAATTTCGAAGTGAATTTGGCATCTCTATCTGATGTTATCGACTTTGGTATTCCGTGCAGACTTGGTTTACTGGATCCATTAAAAACAGGTGGATTTCTTTTGAAGAATAAATCCCCAATGTTACGATGTTGTGGGGGTAGCGGGAGTGAAGGGTTTTGCTTGGTGTTTTTGCTCTTTTTGGCTTCCATGTTGTCCTTGACCTCTACCAGGTCCTCTAAGACTACCAGGTCCTCTTCTGGTGTTAACTACTTTCGGCGGCATTTTTGAAACTATAGGAAACAAGAATTATCATTAGCACTTTTGCTTTTAAGCTTTCGCTCACTCACTAAACCCTTTTTCTAACTTAAACAAGTTCACGGAAGAGAAACAGATAATACTCTGATACTAGCTCTTTAAACTTTTTAACTTCCCAAGTTAAATAAGATTATTCAACTAAACACAATCCGAAGAAACTTTTATGAGATCTAAGCCCACCCACAGGGTCATAAATATATATACTCGTCGAATGAGTACTGTTTTGCCTCCAACGAGGACTTATACAAAAATTAGACTACGATTAATCTGAGTTAGGCCAACTGCCTGTCTACGTACAAAATGCTCTAACCAGGTGCATTCCTTTACCTATACAAGGTACTTGAAATGGAAACGGTTCGTAAAATATCATATTCGCAGAAGTACTACAAAAAGAAGTCCACTGATCCAATCTATATACAAAAACATTCTAAAATTACTAACACTTTTATAATTGACTACTCATGAAGCTGCAGTCGAGTCCTCGCTGCCTTTTTCAAACCACAACCTTCTCAAGATTCTCCATAGGATCCTCCTCTAAGTCCACTCCAAAGACTAACGCAAGTATCTTACTAATGTAACCAGAAAATATATATCATAATAAACGAGAATGATAAAAATGGACATGCTCAATATCTACCTAAACACCACTCTCCTTCTTCGCGCAGGAGATATTCTCTCAAATCGGACCACCCGCTACCGGATTCCTGCAAGGGAAAAAGGAGGGCCGGGAGTGTTCTCCGGCGAACCACCTCCGACGATCAAGTTAGTTTTCTAGGTTTCGGTGGTGAAGAGAGAGAAATGAATGTAATAGTGGGTAGAAACAAGATGGTGAACCTGGCTGTGAAATGGATACCCATCAGTATATATACTCCTTGGATTACTTGGAAATGAAGTTGTGTATTCTTGATTCTTTGCCGATATTACCTTTACACGTGTTCTCGTGTCATTCATCATTGAGTGCTTGTACTGTCCGACAACCCCCAGTTCGACTGGATAAAGCGTTCTGCAGATGTCAGACTTATTAAAGATTGCGAGACCTACCCCAGCTCTCTTTTGCAGGTCCTGGCTTGAGACGCTAGTCAGATACCTGATCAGGTATCTGATACATGTACCTATTCTGAGATCTCCCTTAGGTCAGACGAGGAGGTACCCAGAATGCTTTTTATTGAGTACCATTAAGTTCAGGTGTAAGATCTAGGTCTCCATGAGACCTGGTAGATATTATGTCATAACATCTACTCCCCCCTACTCTAAATTTGCAGCATTACTTTCAGCAAATATAGAGTAGTGCTTTCCTTCTCTCGCTCCGTTGAACTGGACCTCCATCTGAGTTCTCAGAAAGAGACCTGACTTATTTGAATTTTTAAAATAAGCCGCTTTATGGGGAAATGGAGGGGGACTCTGCAACTCCCCTACTTTTTCCCAACCGTTATCCTTCCTTCGGCATATTAGGGATTTCATCATTTTTCCCTTCTTCATTTCACTCTTCCCATCTTTTCACTGCTGCTAATCATTTTCATATTTTCTCATGGCTCGTTCTACTTCCCATTCAGAGGAAGATACCTTTTCCGACAACTCTCATCTTCAAGTTTCTGATGCGAATCCTCCTTCTCCTCTTCACGGAGATTCCCAGTCAGAAACTTCTTCCCGCGCTCCCAAGAAAGGGAAAAAACTTTCTACTCGGCGTTCCCGTCGCCTATCCGTCAAGGCTCCTTCGGGGTCAGCCACTTCTGCTAATCCTAAGGAGGTGATAAATCTAGCGGACGGATCTTCTCTTTCTGACCAGGATGCGATGGAGACTGACTCCCCCACTCATTCTGCTCGAGTCTCTTCTCCCGTTCCGAACTCTTCTATCCGCGTCTTTTCCCCTGATGCTATAGCAGGTGAATCCACTCTAACCCTTCCAGAATTAGAAATAGTAAAGTCGTGGTTAAACTGTGATAATCTATTTGATTTTCGGCTACCCTATGCTTATGAGCGCCCTCATCTCCTAACTTACCCTTCAGTAGCTTTCTGGTTCAATCAGATAGAATTAGGTTTACGATTTCCGCTTCCTGATTTTGTGGTGAAAGTGTGTGACCTTTACAACTTATGGCCTAACCAGTTCCACCCCTCCACCATCAAAACCATTCTCACTTTCTTTATCTTGCTCCGTGGCAATGGGGGTTTCCCTTCTCCCTCCTTATTTCAAACTGTTTATGATGTGAAACCCATGGGTGCTTTCTACTATGCTAGCGCCCGGGCGAAGGGTCCTGCCCAAAATTTGTGCCCCTCTCGTACTTTGGGTAAGGAATGGCGGGAGAGATACTTCGTAGTCACTCCGAAGCAAGGCAGTTGGCCTTTCGACCGCCGTCCTTGGCGAAAGCTTTTACTAAGGCAACCTCGCCCAACTCTCTTTAACATCGCCCCCATTAATCTCAAGGTGTTGTCCATGCTGACGGCCAAAGCTCAAACTGAAGCTTTTCCGCTTAGTTCCCTCTTGTCCAACCCTTGCGTGCTTTTCTTTTTCGGACTGGCCCCTCGCGGAGATCATTCCTTTTCCCCTGAGGGTGGGTTTCTTCCCCTCTTTGTGTTTACTACTCAACTTTACCCTTTGAGTTAATCTAATCCTTTTTCTTTACTCTTTCTTTTGCAGAAATGAGTTGGGTTCAGGATGTGAAATTGCCTGATGATAATGAGTTTGATTTTGTTGTTCTGCTGGAAGAGCAAGCCCGTCAAGATGCTGAAGGTGTTGACTCCCCACACCCTCTCAATCCTGCTCCTTCTGCGGCTTCATTGCCTTCACGACCACTACCAGTCATTGCCCCTTCTTCAGCGAGTGCTATTATCAAGCCCACTGCCACCAAATCTCGGAACTATGGTGCTCCCACTAAGACTTCCAGCAGAGGGAAAACAACCTTGGATGCTCCGCCTCCTCCACCTCCTCAGGAGAAAACTAGAGTGGACGCCCCTGTTCACACCAAGAGGCCCCCTCTCTCACATATTTGTTCGGGGGCTGCTAAGAAAACCAAGCATACCCCCTTCATGGGAAGTTCACCTCCTCGTGGTGTTGATTCATCAGGATATGTTTTCAGGGGTCAGACCTCTAGCCCTCTCGGTCAACTACCTCCTTCAGAATGCCTTTCCCTTCTGCAAGCTCTCCCTCTTTCTGAAGAGGAGACAAGAGTTGGTCCTCCTTCTCAGAGGCAACTCCAAGAGAGAAGCTCTCATTGTTTGATACAGGTACCTTTCTTCGAATTCTCGTGGCATTTTATCTGTCTGCCTAATAGCTATGCTCTTTTATTTTCATGTAACTCCACTCTTTTCACTTCATCATTCTCATAGTTGATGAGCGCGCATGGGCAATTGCTGCAATTTCAAGATGATTCCCATGAGGATGAGGTAGGGAGTTTGAGGGATGCACTAGTGGCTTGCCAAGTACAGCTGCAAGAGTTGACTAAGGCGCATGAGGATTTGCAACATCAGAATCAAGACATTCTTGGTTCCAGTAGCCAACTTTCTTTGGCTAATGATGATTTGAAAAGGAGGAATCAAGAGCTTTTGGGTTCTCAGGAGAAACTGTCTTCACTATCTAAAGAGAATGCCTCTCTTAGTTCAATCAATATAGACTTAAGCCAGCATCTCACCCAAATCAGCCGAGAGCTTGAGCACACCAAGAATCTCCTCCAAGCTGCCAACCTCTCTTACCAGTCAGGCTACACAGAGTGTGATACCCCGAGTTTTTATCCCTTTAAGAGAGCGTCTAATTAACCGAGTAGTTCAAAGATGAGAATTTAGGAGTAAAATTTTTCTTTTCTAATCGATGAGTTTTGAATAAAACGTTTAAATTGCCTTGCGAATCTTGTGTGAATTTATCTGTTCTATTTATCTGAGATGATGATGATGTGATATGTTTGTTGAGTCGTTTATATGAAAATGAGTATGAGATTAAATTCTAGAAAAATCCCGAGAAGTTTGTTTAATTAAGATAACATAGCGTTAATCGCCGAGAAATATGTTTACGCCGATGAACCTAGAATAGAATTAAATTAGAACCTTCGAATTTAGAATTTCTTTTAAAATCACTGAGATAGGATAAGAACTTATCCGAGAATTGAGAAGAGAAATGAGGCATTAGTCTTTAAGAGGATTAATAAACGAAATAATAAGCCGATTAAATTCTTTTAAGAATTAAAGAACTAAGATGATCGAAGCCTTTAATCTTTTAATTTGAGACGTGACATAGGATTGGGACGAGTTAGTGTCAAAAGTGAAATGAGAAGAGGTTAGACCCGTTAATAGAACAAAACGGAATTAATACGAATTGTTTTACCCGGAAAACCTTTACGACCGGATAATTAATACCCGTAACGACACGACGACGACACGTGTCAACCACCTCTCTCCCTCTCTCGCCACCTCACAACCCTCTCCCATCAACCCTCAATTTCCAAGACCAACAAGACATAGTGGTGTCTTGTACATGGCTTGCTTGAATTATGCATACAAGTTAATTTCAAATCAAACATCAAGTCTTGTTTTTACAATTTCCAACAAGTTTAATTCTTTTTCACTTTGTTGAATTTTGAATCCTATTCATCCAAGACAAGTAAGAGAGACCACATTTCATTATCAACCTACATCTCTCTCTCTCTCCATTCGATCTCTCTCTCACAAAACAAGAAAAATTCTCTCAAACCTCTCTCAATCTCTCTACTCTCGGCACTCCCTCTCTCTCACACCTCCTTTGATTTTTCTTCACATGCAACCATGGATTCAAGCTTATCATCCATGGAAATGAAGTAAAGAACACCATCCTCCATCCATTCCATCCATATTTTCAAAGAAAGGTACAAATTTCCAAGTTCTTGAAGTTGAATTCAAGAATTTTCCAACATTTTTCTTTATTTTGATTCCTAAAACCTATGGATGATTAATCCTATATTCTTTCTTTTTCTTTGAGGATTCAAGAAGATATTCTTCTTTCTTTCAAGATCCAAGCTTTGAAGCTATCATTTCCATCCATTTCAATCCCAAGAGCCAAGAGAAGAATTTCCATTTATTTAAGTATGATTTCATTTGATTAGTTGTAAAAATGTATGTCTATAAGTCCTAAAGGAAAGATCTATGCATGCATGTTATTTAATTTATGTTTAGGCAAACTTAGGATATGCATGTGCTAATCGAGTGAGAAGAATTCGTTAGGAGAATCGAGCACTAGGTATTAATCGATGAATTAAGAGAAGAAAAAGAAACTAAAACCCTAAAAAAATGATGAATACCGAAAAATATAGTAAAAATAGGAAAAATATGAATATTTGAGTTATTGTTATTTTGATGCTTGAATTGTTATTTTTATCATGTTAGTAATGAGATTATATGCATGAAAAATTGAGAAACGAATTGCATAAAAATAGGCATAAATGCCGTGTGTTTTTGAAGAAAATGGAGAAATTATTTTGATGATTTTGTTGATGTATAGAGTGATGTTTTAATCTATGAAATGATTGTATGTTATGTTAGTATAATCATACATGTGTTTAAGTGAAGAAAATAAGATTGCATGTTGACATTTTTGAAAGAAATTAATTGTAGAATTAAGTGTAAAAATAATAAAAAGGATTGGATGTTTAAGTATGTATTAGTGAATAATTTAAATATGGAATAAAGATAGAAGTTTTGATAAAAGACTTAAAAAAATTGAAAAGCTTTTAATTAAATAAAAGATGAAAGATGTATAAACGATTTATTAATTAAATACCTTGTATTAAAATTAAAAACTTGAAAATTTTACTAAAAATACAATAAAAAGATCTTCTATAATAAAGTGAAGAAATTCATAAAAATGTTTAGCAAAAGATAAAGAAATCATTAAGTAAGAAATAGCTTAAAGATTTAAAACAAATAAAGAAGAAATTATTAAAGAAGTAAACAAAATAGAGAAAACTGAGTTTAATAAGAATTAATCAATAAGAAATAACAAGGAAGATAATTTGAGTAAAGAAAAGATGCTAGACGAGTTAAAATAGATACTCATATAAGTTGATCAAGAAAATGAGAATAAAATAAGATGTCGAATATTAAGATGAAAGAAGATTAATTAAATAATTAATTGAGTACGTTATTTCCAATCAAGCGAAGAAAAGATAAACCGAGATAATAATTAAAAGAATAATATTCGAGTTAAGAAATGAGAATCAAGTTAGAATTGAACAAGAATTTATAATTTCATAAGAGTTTATTAAGAGCTAAGAGAATTTTTGTTAAATAAATAAAAGTTATAAAATACCTTATAAGATAGCGGATGTAGAACGAAGCGTTGTCTATATAGATAAGAAAGATAGAGTTAATAGTTTAAGCCTTCATAAAAAGAATTGCATAATCGAGTTAGATTTTAAGGTCAAAATGGAATGCATGTTAATGTGCCTTGAAGTGTGTTTGATTTATATGATTTTATTATATGTTTGAATAAGTGTTTAAATGCATGATAATATTATAATGTGAAATATGATTGAATTTGTATGATAGATGATTGATTGTTAAATTGAGAATGAACTAAAGTTTGTGAAAGAAAGCTCAAGTAATAGAATAGTAATAATGAAGTTATTAATTAGAACGAGAAAAGTATACGATGTGAAGTAGTAGAGTTAACCTTTTCGAATAGAGTTAATGAAATAAAGATGAGAACATGAGATCTTTAGAAAAGTTAGAACGAAGAGAGCGACGACTCAAATAGAAGTCCGTCAGTTAAGTCCAACGCCTTTGTGTTCGTCTTTCATATATCTTATCTATCGATGTCGACCTATGAAGGATCGAGCCGGACGGATCGTTAAGTGAGGACAAATAGTCCTAGACCACCTAGCTAGTTCTTCGGAAGTCAGGTGGGCTTTTCTGAACCAAAATCGATCGATGAAAATTAGTTATGCTATTGACTATTATGTTATGTTTTCAAATGTGATTGACTTGCCATTTTATTGAAGTTAGTATGTGTTATCATCTATTTGTATGAAGATGTGATTATCCTGTGAAAGTAGGAACCCACGTGTGGTATATGTTGAGGTGACTGTGAGCCTTGCTTCGGTTGGGCCGGTCACAGTGTTTGAGAAGGAGGCCTACTTCTCGGCACATGAAGTTATTTGTGATAGATGATACATGCTATTATATTATATGATATTTGACTGCGCAGTCCGTTTTAAATAAAAATGTTTTGACATGCACAAGTAAAACCGTTTTCAAAACTGCTTATATACTTGTGATGTTTGGCAAGGCAAGTTCAATTAATATAGCTTTAAAAAGCATCTTTATTCAAATGTTTTGGCTTGTGTTCACTGAGTACGAAGTACTCAGCCCTGCGTGTGTTTCTAAACATGCAGGTTGACTGGATGGCGATGGCGTGGATACTTGGTAGTGTGGTTTGGTTTTGTTGGTTAAGTTTGGTAGAATTTCAGACTGGCATTTGTACGTCTTCATACGTGCAAGTGTTGGGAGTTGATGCTAATTTCCGCTGCAATCTTTTTGATTTAATGTCTGTTGATGTCAGTACTCTAATATTCATGTTTTTGATTCCGAGCGTTGTGCTCGAAGACTTTGAATGCTTGTTGAATTCGTAACCCCTTTATCTTGTAATCCCGAGCGATGGGCTCGTAACTTGGTTGTTGTTGAACATGAACCCTTACCTTGATGTATATATTCGTATGATTCCTCTTTTTGTTGGAATTCCCTTCCCATCAGCATGATTTTCTTGTTTGAATTCCCGTTCAAAGTGAAGTTGAGATGCTCGGTTATTATTTCATTATGCTTTTGAAAACTAAATTCGATTGTCTTATTTTCCGCCTTTGTTTTCCCCGAGCATGTTCCCTTTATTTGAGTTAGTTCTTAGTTGTTTAGGTTTGTTGTTATTCGTAAGTCGCACCTCGAGAGTCGGGGCGTGACACAGAGAGAGTTCATTGGTGTCGCAGTTTCCTTCTACGGACCACACTGGGTCAGAGAGCATTGCAGATCCTCCACGAGGGTCTCTTAGAGGCTTACAAGTCTTCTCCTGAGTACCTGATGACCATCAAGGGCGACATCGCTTTCCTGGCTAAGAGATGTGCTATGACTGTGCTAGCAAAGGTTCAGGCGCTGGGTTTTAAAGAAAACGTGGATGTGGATACTATAGTGAGGCGTTTGCCACCACCTCCCTCATTCAAGGGTGATGTCTTATCCATTCCTGGGCAAGCATGGTGGCTCTCCATAATGCAGCAGGCTTTCGAGGCTCTCACTGCCCCTTGTGATCTGGAGGCTGTTTTCTCTGACCCATCTCCACCTATTTATGACTTCTTTCCTGAGGACTTCCTTCGTGTTGCCAAATCCCAAGGTATCTTATCATTAGCATCCATACCTTGCTGCTGTTATGATTTTCTAGCATTCTTTCATTTCCCCCACTATATTTACCTTTAGGTAGGGAAGCCTCTCACGCTACTGCTGTTGAGCAAAGGGGATCAGAGGATGCGCTTGAAGATGATCCTGCCAACTCTCCTGAGCCAGTTGAGAACGAGGATGCTGCTCACCCTTAGTCTAGCTTTTGCTTCTAGCTTTTGTTGAACGATTTCTATGTAACTTGGTGTTTGAACAACTTTTATCTTTCCGTTCACTTTATTAAGGCTCTGCCTTCTTCGTTTTATCACCAATCAGACCGTGGCTGCATTGTTACTTTACTTTTGGTAATGCTGCATTAGCAGCTTAACTTTTCAAGTCTATTTTGTTGCCATGTTTTCATCAATCCGTGCATTTCATTTATTTTTTGCTTTGTTTTTTGCATTTTCATGAGGTATTGTGACACCCCCTTACACCCCTACTCCCCCCTACTCTAGATGGTTTTATCCTGCTGTTAAACTATTTAGAGTAAATACCTTAATTTACTTCACCGGGTATTTTGTTTCACCACCATTGTTCATTAACATACGTCAAACGTTAACAAACACAAAAATACGTAAAGAACTCTCCAGCCTTTATTCATTCACAACAAGCTCTCTTCGTACCATTACAGGAATACTTGCCTAGCTGAACAAGTATTCTATAAAAAGAGGTGAGCATGAGACCTGGCACGTAGACCTCAGCTCACTAAAACAAAACTTCTCCTAAGAAATGCTTCTATGCATAGTACTTCTTCAGGTTACTTATGTTCCATGGTCTTGGCTCCGCATACCCCTCGTGGCTCGTGAGCTCATATGCTCTGTCAGGGAGCACTTTAGTTACCACAAATGGTCCCTCCCAATTTGGTTCAAACTTCCTCATTGGGTGCATGGCGTCAGCTCTCTTGAGCACCAGGTCTCCCTCTTGAAATTTTCTGATTTTCACTTTTGCATCATAAGCTGCTTTAATGCGAGCTTTGTAGGTCAGGGCTCGATGATATGTGTTATAACATAATATCTACCAGGTCTCATGGAGACCTGGATCTCACACCTGAACTTAATGGTACTCAATAAAAAGCATTCTGGATACCTCCTCGTCTGACCTAAGGGAGATCTCAGAATAGGTACGTGTATCAGATACCTGATCATGTATCTGACTAGCGTCTCAAGCCAGGACCTGCAAAAGAGAGCTGGGGTAGGTCTCGCCATCTTTAATAAATCTGACATCTGCAGAACACTTTATCTAGTCGAACTGGAAGTTGTCGGACAGTACAAGCACTCAATGACGAATGATGCGAGAACACGTGTAAAGGTAATATCGGCAAAGAATCAAGAATACATAACTTCATTTCCAAGTAATCCAAGGAGTATATATATTGATAGGCATCCATTTCACAAGGAGGTTCACCGTTTTGTTTCTACCCACTATTACATTCATTTCTCTCTCTTCACTACCGAAACCCAGAAAACTAACTTGACCGTCGGAGGTGGTTCGCTGGAGAACACTCCCGGCCCTCCTTTTTCCCTTGCAGGAGTCTAGTAGCAGGTGGTCTGATTTGAGAGAATATCTCCTACGCAAAGAAGGAGAGTGGTGTTTAGGTAGATATTGAGCCCGTCCATTTTTATCATTCCCGTTTATCATGATGTATATTTTCTGGTTACATTATCTGGCGCCGTCTGTGGGAACGAAATTTTGTTTAGGAATTTCGTTCTAAAACCATTTTTGCGTATCTTATTTGTGGTGAAGTCGAGTTCTGGCTTAAACTCGGTAAAGAGAAAAGTCAAGAAGCTGGGTTTGAATGTTTTAATAAATACGTACTCCTTCTGTCAAAAACTTTTGTTGTTTTTAAGGGAGAGATCCGAATGATTTTAATGTTTTTATGATTTTAACTGCTTGAACTAGTATATCCTCTGTTTTTATAAAGCGCCTAGTGGCGCAATGTAGTGAAATAAGTGAAACTTCCTGATACTTGGCGAGACAAATCGAGTTCATGTGGTTCCGAAGAATAGATTTCGGAAATACTCAGGATGAGGAAGGATAAAGTTTACAAAAACGTGAGAACCTCAGAGCAGGTCTAGCGTAATCCCAACAGAGTTTGGGAGCGAATGTGTGGGAAGAGGAATATGGTATATCATATCCCTTGAATTCCTTAAAATATCCCGCGAGACCTGATAATGGTTATGGGAAGAGTGTGAAGCACTTGTTACACCCTTAATGACATTCTGTGACTAGTTATTGATAGTCGAAATCTTTGAAATGCAGATCTGGCCATGGAACACGTGCCAGCTCAGGATCGAGAGCCCACACCTGAGGGAGTGGTGCGAGATGACAGCTCATCAGAAGAGCATGTCGAACAAGACAATCAGAATATCCCGAAAGTGGCTCCTCCGAAAGTGATTACATCTCAGAAGGAAGGGGCTTCTAAGTCGACTAGTCCCCAGAAAGAAGGGGGTCGCAAAGGTTCAGAAGTTACAAGGGAAGAACCTCAATTGCCAGTGCAGCAAAGCGTTACCTATGCGGTGTCCATGGATCAGTTCAATGCCATGGTGAAGTAGGTCGTATCCAGAGCTCTGGCTCCATTGGAAGGTCAAAACAAGAAGTCTAGTAGCACAGCCAAAGGGAAGTCTAAGAAGGTATGAACAGGTTTGGTGGAACCTTGTTTGCCATGAGGCATTAATGGGGTGGTTTAAGCCCCGTTAGTATAAGAATGAAAGTTCATGAACTGGACGATGTTGTTTTCCCTGACAGGCAGCTGCCAGGTCTCCGCATTTCAAGTATCCTAGCACATACAAGGAAGCTCCCCGCAACCCGCGATCTGAGCTATATTGCAAATACCGTAACGACTACGGCCATGATACAAACACTTGTAGGCACCTGAAGGATGCCATCGAACGACTGCTGAAAAAGGATGACACCTTACTCCAATTTGTCAAAAAAGAAAGAGAGAAAAGTTATAAAAGAAAGGAGCCAGAACAAAGGAAACCTGACCAAAGGGAAAGAACTCCCCTGAGGCGGGAAGATCCTCCTCCAAAAAGAGGAAACATCAGCATGATTATGGGGGGAAATGTCAATGGAGATTCAGGTCAAGCTCGCAAAGCACACGTGAGGGCTGCGAAGGCTCAGGTGACCAGGAAGTATCGAAAGAATCTTATGTAAAGTCCATAAAACATGCCAAGCAAAAGGTTAAAGGGGCCACAGCAGTAGAACGCCCCCCTCAAGATGAAAATGCAAAGATGAAAGATATAGATGAGGATCTAGAGCCAAGAATGCAGCCAGTAGAGGAAGACTTAATGATGGTAGAACTGTTTCCAGGAAAAACAGGCTTCGCCACGAAAATGGGAAAGCAAATGACGGAAGAGCAGAGAGAGGCGATAATCCGATGCTTGTGGAAGAATGCTGACTTATTTGCATTTAATCCAGAAGATATGAAAGGGGTAGACCCATCCATAGCTCTACATCATTTGAATGTAGATCCCAAAGCGAAGCCGGTTAGGCAGAAGAAGAGGTCCTTTGGACCAGAAAAGGAAAAGGTGATTAGAGAGGAGATACAATGGCTATTGGACTCTGGCCACATTGTTAGAATCCAGTACTCCGAGTGGTTATCGAATGCCGTTATGATAGCCAAGAGTAATGGTAGCTGGAGGATGTGTATAGACTTCAGAGACCTGAATAAAGCGTGTCCGAAGGACCATTATCCATTACCCTATATTGATCAGCTGGTGGATTCAACTTCGGGATGTGAGTTGTTATCCATGCTTGACGCTTACCAGGGATATCATCAGATACAGATGGCCCATGAGGACGTGGTGAAGACAGCTTTTGTAACCATATGTGGTACGTTTGCTTACGTAAGAATGCCTTTTGGCCTGAAAAATGCCGGAGCTACCTATCAGAGAATGATGGACGCGATATTTGAGGACCAGATAGGGAGAATCCTGGAAGCATATGTGGACAATATACTCGTGAAGAGTTTGAGAGCAGAACACCATGCCAGAGACCTGGAGGAGGTCCTGGGAGTGGTGAGAAAGTATAATTTGCGATTGAACCCAGCAAAATGCACATTCAGGGTTAGGTCAGGGAAATTCTTGGGATACATGGTGACCCCAAGAGGAATTGAAGTAAACCAGGAGAAAGTCCGAGCAGTTCTAGAGATGGCAACTCCTACCACTATACGGGAGGTGCAACGATTGAATGGAAGAGTTACCGCACTTAGTCGGTTTATATCTTCCTCAGCAAAGAGGAGTTTACCATTTTTCAAAATCCTAAAGAGGGCTAGTAAGTTCGAATGGGATGAGAGTTGTCAGAAAGCATTCGAGGATCTGAAGTCTCACCTGGCAAGTTTGCCAGTGCTGACCAAGCCAACCACAGGAGAAACCCTGTATTTATACATATTTGTGGGAGATCATTCTTTGGGAGCAGTGCTTATAAAAGAAGAGGGTTCTGTGCAGAAGCCTATTTATTATGTTAGCAAAGCCCTACAGGGAGCTGAATGCAGGTACTCGGAAGTAGAGAGAGCTGCTCTGGCTGTGATGATAGCAGCAAGAAGGCTGAGATTGTACTTCTTGGCTCACAAGGTGGTAGTGAGAACTAATTTTCCCTTCAAGCAAGTACTGAGTAGACCAGACCTCTCAAGAAGAATGGTGAAATGGAGCGTTGAGTTAGGGGAATTCGACGTGGAGTTCGAGCCTTGCACAACTATCAAGGCGCAAGCTCTAGCAGATTTCATTAAGGAAACTATCCAGCCTGTACAATGGCCTGAATGGAAAGTCTTTGTAGATGGATCGGTAACCATAGAAGGGTGCGGAGTTGGAATTGTTATAATAACTCCATATCAGAATGAGCTCAAGTTTGCATTGAAAGTCGAGTTCAGAGTATCTAATAATGAAGCTGAATATGAAGCACTCATCAGAGGGCTGGAAATGGTAGCTGAGCTGGGAGCTCAGAAGGTAATCATTTACTCCGACTCCCAGCTGGTAGTCCAGCAAGTCTCAGGAAATTACGAGATCAAAGAAGAACGAATGGTCAGGTATACGGAGAGAGTTAGAGACCTGAGCAGGAATTTTCAGCATCTGAAGGTAGAACAGATACCCAGAGACCTCAATGCTCAAGCAGATCGCCTCGCCAAACTGGCTAGCTCAGTAAACGGGATGATAGCTGAGAAGGTGACGTTGCTAAGAACGACAAGCAGTCGAATAGAGAGAAACATCAGTGAGATAGAGGAAAGCAATGATTGGAGAGCACCTATCATACATTTCTTAAAAACAGGAAACTTACTAGAAGGGGAAAGAGCTGGGAAAAAGAAAATCTATGTTAAGTATTGTTTGGTTGGAGGATACCTGTTCAAGAGAGCTTATTCGCAGCCGTTATTGAGGTGTGTAACGGAGATGCAAGGCTTACAGATAATCAAGGAAGCACATCAGGGAATAGCAGGGTGTCATACAGGATTCAGGGACTTAATCTGTCGAGTTCTGAGACCTGGTTACTACTGGTCTTCTTTGAAGAAAGATGCTGGAATGTTTGTAAAAAGATGTCCTAGTTGCCAAAAGCATGGGCCTTTGATCCACAGGCCTGCTGAGAAGCTTGGAACACAGTATTTAGAATGTCCATTTGATAAGTGGGGCATAGACCTGGTTGGCAAGCTCCCCATGGCGGTGGGGAGAAAGTGCCATATTATAGTGGCGGTGGATTATTTCAGCAAATGGGTAGAAGCGGAGCCCTTGTCTTCAATAACAGAAGAAAGCATTATAAAATTCTTGTGGAAGAATATCTGCTGTAGGTATGGCCTGCCCAGGGTCCTGATATCTAACAATGGAATGCAATTCTTTGGAAAGAGAACGCAAGCCTGGTGTAAGTCTAGAGGCATAGAGCAGAGGTTTGCTGTTGTGGCTCACCCAGAAACTTGTGGCCAAGTGGAGGTCACTAATCGGACCACAGTGAACGACATCAAAGCCAGGATGGAGAGAGAGAGGTCTCAGTGGGTTGAGGAGCTGGACTCAGTGCTGTGGGCGTATAGAACTGGACGGAGAACAGCAACGGGGCAGTCCCCGTTCTGTTTGGTATATGGTACTGATGCTGTTATGCCAATGGAGGTAAAAATCCCGACACACACCTCAATAACGGCTGCGAATAAGCTCTCTTGAACAGGTATCCTCCAATCAAACAATACTTAACGTAGATTTTCTTTTTCCCAGCTCTTTCCCCTTCTAGTAAGTCTCCTGTTTTTAAGAAATGTATGATAGGTGCTCTCCAATCATCACTTTCCAATATCTCACTGATGTTTCTCTCTATTCGACTGCTTGTCATTCATAGCAACGTCACCTTCTCGGGTATCATCCCGTTTACTGAGCTAGCCAACTTGGCGAGGCGATCTGCTTGAGCATTGAGGTCTCTGGGTATCTGTTCTACCTCCAGATGCTGAAAATTCTTGCTCAGGTCTCTAACTCGCTCCGTATACCTGACCATTCGTTCTTCTTTGATCTCGTAATTTCCTGAGATCTGCTGGACTACCAGTTGGGAGTCGGAGTAAATGATTACCTTCTGAGCTCCCAGCTCAGCTACCATTTCCAGCCCTCTGATGAGTGTTTCATATTCAGCTTCATTATTAGATACTCTAAACTCAAGTTTCAATGCAAACTTGAGCTCATTCTGATCCGGAGTTATAATAACAATTCCAACTCCGCACCCTTCTATGGTTACCGATCCATCTACAAAGACTTTCCATTCAGGCCATTATATAGGCTGGATAGTTTCCTTAATGAAATCTGCTAGAGCTTGCGCCTTGATAGCTGTGCGAGGCTCGAACTCCACATCGAATTCCCCTAACTCCACGCTCCATTTCACCATTCTTTCTGAGAGGTCTGGTCTACTCAGTACTTGCTTAAAGGGAAAATTAGTTCTCACTACCACCTTGTAAGCCAAGAAGTACAATCTCAGCCTTCTTGCTGCTATCATCACAGCCAGAGCAGCCCTCTCTATTTCCGAGTACCTGCATTCAGCTCCCTGTAGAGCTTTGCTAACATAATAAATGGGCTTCTGCACAGAACCCTTTTCTTTTATAAGCACTGCTCCCAAAGAATGATCTCCCACAGATATGTATAAATACAGGGTTTCTCCTGTGGTTGGCTTGGTCAGCACTGGCAAACTTGCCAGGTGAGACTTCAGGTCCTCGAATGCTTTCTGAGAGCTCTCATCCCATTCGAACTTACTAGCCCTCTTCAGGACTTTGAAAAATGGTAAACTCCTCTTTGCTGAGGAAGATATAAACCAACTAAGTGCGTTAACTCTTCCATTCAATCGCTGCACCTCCCGTATAGTGGTAGGAGCTGCCATCTCTAGAACTGCTCGGACTTTCTCCTGGTTTACTTCAATTCCTCTTGGGGTCACCATGTATCCCAAGAATTTCCCTGACCTAACCCCGAATGTGCATTTTGCTGGGTTCAATCGCAAATCATACTTTCTTACCACTCCCAGGACCTCCTCCAGGTCTATGGCATGGTGTTCTGCTCTCAAACTCTTCACGAGTATATCGTCTACATATACTTTCAGGATTCTCCCTATCTGGTCCTCAAATATCGCGTCCATCATTCTCTGATAGGTAGCTCTGGCATTTTTCAGGCCAAAAGGTATTCTTACATAAGCAAACGTACCACATATGGTTACAAAAGTTGTCTTCACCACGTCTTCAGGGGCCATCTGTATCTGATGATACCCCTGGTAAACGTCAAGCATGGATAATAACTCACATCCCGAAGTTGAATCCACCAGCTGATCAATACAGGGTAATGGATAATGGTCTTTCGGACATGCTTTATTCAGGTCTCTGAAGTCTATACATATCCTCCAACTACCATTACTCTTGGCTACCATAACGGCATTCGATAACCACTCGGAGTACTGGATTCTAACAATGTGGCCAGCATCCAACAGCCGTCGGATCTCCTCTCTAATCACCTTTTCCTTTTCTGGTCCAAAGGACCTCTTCTTCTGCCTAACCGGCTTCACTTTGGGATCTACATTCAAATGATGTAGAGCTATGGATGGGTCTACCCCTTTCATATCTTCTGGGTTAAATGCAAATAAGTCAGCATTCTTCCACAAGCATCGGATTATCGCCTCTCTCTGCTCTTCTGTCATTTGCTTTCTCATTTTCGTGGTGAAGCCTGTTTTTCCTGGAAACAGTTCTACCATTATTAAGTCTTCCTCCACTGGCTGCATTCTTGGCTCTAGATCCTCATCTATATCTTTCATCTTTGCACTTTCATCTTGAGGGGGGCGTTCTACTGCTGAGGCCCCTTTCACCTTTTGCTTGGCATGTTTTATGGACTTTACATAGAATTCTTTCGATACTTCTTGGTCACCTAAGACCTCCCCCACCAGACCTTCTCTGAGAGCTGGGAACTTCATTTTCATGTGGTAGGTGGAGACCACCACTTGGAAATCATTTAAAGCGGGCCTTCCCAATATTATGTTGTAGGCTGAGGGTGTGTCTACAACCAGAAACTTCACCATTCAAGTGTTCGAGGCTTCGCCACTGCCCAGTGTTACTTGAAGGGACACCTCCCCTTTAGGCTGTATCTCACCTTCCGCAAAACCATATAACGCCGTATTCACCGGCACCATATCAGCATTGATTTTCATCTTCTGGAAACAATCCCAAAAGAGTACATTCACTGCACTTCCAGTGTCTACGAAAATCCGAGCTACTCGCCAGTTAGCTACTTCAGCGCTGATTACTAGCGTATCATTGTGAGGTATCGCACTCACAAGGTCTGTGGGACCAAAACTCATTCACACTCTTGGGTTTTCTTCCTCTCCTGGGAATGAATCTACCACATCGATCTCCATACCCATTGTCCCTGCTAACTCTTGAACCTCCTTGTTCACCTGAGCCTTCGCAGCCCTCACGTGTGCTTTGCGAGCTCGACCTGAATCTCCATTGACATTTCCTCCCATAATCATGCTGATGTTTCCTCTTTTTGGAGGAGGATCTTCCCGCCTCGGGGGAGTTCTTTCCCTTTGGTCAGGTTTCCTTTGTTCTGGCTCCTTTCTTTTATAACTTTTCTCTCTTTCTTTTTTGACAAATTGGAGTAAGGTGTCATCCTTTTTCAGCAGTCGTTCGATAGCATCCTTCAGGTGCCTACAAGTGTTTGTATCATGGCCATAGTCGTTATGGTATTTGCAATATAGCTCAGATCGCGGGTTGCGCGGAGCTTCCTTGTATGTGCTAGGATATTTGAAATGCGGAGACCTGGCAGCTGCCTCCATGACCTCCCCTAGAGGCGCGTTGAGAGGCGTGTACTGTTCGAACCTTTCGGGAGCTCTCTTGGGTTTCTATCCCCCTTTATCTTTCTCAGCTCTCGTTATTGAGGATGACCTCCTCTCTGAGGTCTCCTGCTTGGGCTTAAGGGACTCTTCTTTGGCTCTCCTTGCCTCATGAGCTTCCTCCAGGTTAACGTACTTATCAGCTTTCTGTAACAGTTTCTCAAAATACAATGGAGGTCTCTTATTTAGCGAATCGAAGAATAACCCTGGAGCTAATCCCTGTATCAGCGCCTGCACCTTCACATCATCGGAAGCCAGAGGCACTTGTAATGCTTCAGCATTGAAATGTCCAACATATTGGCGCAAACTTTCCAAGGGCTGCTGTCTCAAAGCCATGAGTGAGGAAGACGTTTTGATATGACTTCTCGCACTAGCAAACTGATGTAAGAACATGGATTTGAACTCACTGAACGAGTTTATGCTGTTGGGAGGTAGCTGAGAAAACCACTGCTGAGCTATCTTTGACAAAGTCGTGAGAAAGACTCTGCACTTCACACCTTCTGTGTATTGATGCAGCATCGCCCCATTCTCAAATCTCATTATATGCTCATGCGGGTCTGTCGAATCGTCATATTCCAGCGCCAATGTTTTGAAGTTTGAGGGTAGCTGATCCTCTCGAATGTCCCTTGAGAACGGAGATTGACTATTAATAGCTTTCATAAGCTTCTTGGGAGATTTCTTAGGGGAAGAGGCCTTCCGCTGCAAGTCTTTTAGTTGCTGTTTGAGAGCTGCAATTTCAGCGGCAGCTCCCTCGTCCTGAGGTCTTACAGTTCGTGCCTCATCTTCTGCAGATTTCAAAAATGGGAAACCATAATTCTATTAGCAAGCAAGCTATTTAAAAACATTACTAGCATCAATTCTATGCATTCGTTTACTGAATTCTCCGATTCAGTTTGAGGGCTCTCATACCCATCACTATCATATTGGGCTTCCTCTGCCAGCTCTCCCTGTTAGGGAAAACAACATCGTCCAGTTCATGAACTTTCATTCTTATACTAACGGGGCTTAAACCACCCCATTAATGCCTCATGGCGAACAGGGTTCTACCAAACCTGTTCCTACCTTCATAGACTTCCCTTTGGCTGTGCTACTAGCCTTCTTGTTTTGACCTTCCAACGGAGCCAGAGCTCTAGATACGACCTGCTTCACCATGGCATTGAGCTGATCCATGGACACCGCATAGGTAACGCTTTGCTGCACTGGCAATTGAGGTTCTTCCCTTGTAACTTCTGAACCTTTGCGACCTCCCTCTTTCTGGGGACTAGTCGACTTAGAAGCCCCTTCTTTCTGAGATGTGATCACTTTCGACATGCTCTTCTGATGAGCTGTCATCTCGCACCACTCCCTCGGGTGTGGGCTCTCGATCTTGAGCTGGCACGTGTTCCATGGCCAGATCTGCATTTCAAAGATTTCGACTATCAATAACTAGTCACAGAATGTCATTAAGGGTGTAACAAGTGCTTCACACTACCCTCTTCCCATGACCATTATCAGGTCTCGCGGGATATTTTAAGGAATTCAAGGGATATGATACACCATATTCCTCTTCCCATACATTCGCCCCCAAACTCTGTTGGGATTACGCTAGACCTGCTCTGAGGTTCTCACGTTTTTATCAACTTTATCCTTCCTCATCCTGAGGATTTCCGAAATCTATTCTTCGGAACCACATGAACTCGATTTGTCTCGCCAAGTATCAGGAAGTTTCACTTACTTCACTACATTGCGCCACTAGGCGCTTTACAAAAACAGAGGATATACTAGTTCAAGCAGTTGAAATCATAAAAAACACTAAAATCATTCGGATCTCTCCCTTAAAAACAGCAAAAGTTTTTGACAGAAGGAGCACGTATTTATTAAAACATTCAAACCCAGCTTCTTGACTTTTCTCTTTACCGAGTTTAAGCCAGAACTCGACCTTACCACAAATAAGATACGCAAAAATGGTTTTAGAACGAAATTCCTAAACAAAATTTTGTTTCCCACAGACAGCGCCAGATAATGTAACCAGAAAATATACATCATAATAAACGAGAATGGTAAAAATGGACAGGCTCAATATCTACCTAAACACCACTCTCCTTCTTCGCGCAGGAGATATTCTCTCAAATCAGACCACCCGCTACCGGATTCCTGCAAGGGAAAAAGGAGGGCCGGGAGTGTTCTCCGGCGAACCACCTCCGACGGTCAAGTTAGTTTTCTGGGTTTCGGTGGTGAAGAGAGAGAAATGAATGTAATAGTGGGTAGAAACAAGATGGTGAACCTGGCTGTGAAATGGATACCCATCAGTATATATACTCCTTGGATTACTTGGAAATGAAGTTGTGTATTCTTGATTCTTTGCCGATATTACCTTTACACGTGTTCTCGTGTCATTCGTCATTGAGTGCTTGTACTGTCCGACAACCCCCAGTTCGACTGGTTAAAGCGTTCTGCAGATGTCAGACTTATTAAAGATTGCGAGGCCTACCCCAGCTCTCTTTTGCAGGTCCTGGCTTGAGACGCTAGTCAGATACCTGATCAGGTATCTGATACATGTACCTATTCCGAGATCTCCCTTAGGTCAGACGAGAAGGTACCCAGAATGCTTTTTATTGAGTACCATTAAGTTCATGTGTAAGATCCAGGTCTCCATGAGACCTGGTAGATATTATGTCATAACACTTACTAATCTTAGTCGTAGTGCTGTCCATTGGCACTGGAGATGGTGGTGGTATTTCGGGAACGGTTCTCTCTAAGCGTAGAACAAAATCGGCAATCTAGTCACTGTAGTCTGCTTTTTAGGAGAAAACGGGTGCTCACTGTGCGTACTAGGCACATATGCCTCTGGGGAAGGGACTTCCTGATGGTCCTGCCTCAAACTGTCCCCTAACTCCGGTCCAAGATATACCGAGCTAAGTCTGACGTCGTTCCCACCTCCTCAACAAGCGAGGTTGACTCTGGAAGAAATTCTTCAAGTGGAGCAAGTACAAGTGGTAATTCTAGTAACTTGGCAAGCACTAGGTCCATTTCGAAAAATGACCTAGGTTCTTGAACAACCGGAATGTAGTGGTAAGGGTAATGGGGTAGTATAGGAACAGATATAATGTGTCGATTCTGTAGATATCGTGCCTAGATTACTAACCCGAATCCTACAGAGTTTCCTGTGGGTTCTACAGCATCTCCCATTTAAGTGATATAGTATCAGGCGGTGTTGTTCGCCTATCCTTGCCGTTCATCGGCAGTCGACCGATAAGGTCCTCCATAGCCTTCCGTTTATCAACAAAATATCTAGCCGGGTAATGGTGTGAAACAAAGTCGTTAACAAACTGTCCTCTGTCATGATCTAAGTCGTTTACGTAAATATGGTACTTATGTATAATCTGCTCTACGATGGAATGCCCTCTTAAAACAAGAAGATCCTAAATATACCATTCTGTGGTATCACTAATAAATATTAAACTTATACCTAACACATAAAGAATTGATCTCAGAGACTCTCCTTGAATATGTCATCCCATACCGACATATTCTCAGAATCCCTCTCCTTCGGGTGTATCTCAGTTCATTCCCAAAATACACCGTACTGAAAGAGGTTTTGCTCACGGGGCATAAGACCCATATTACTGAGTTTCTAATCATGTGGGTTGATCAAGTCCACATAACAGTCCCTCAATCACATGGAACCTCTGTCCCGTTCAATCATTCGCTTAATAAGGAATTAACTTACCTTAAGCATCTAGCAATTTCAGAAAATTGCACTCAAACATTTTAAAAAAAAAATTCCGGGATTTTCCTTCCAATCTTTAACTTAGACTTCTTAGTTTCCCTTAGGAAAACTCCTAACCGATAAACACATATCGTTCTCATCATTAGAAAGAAATATTCTTAATGCCACATTAAAGTGGATATAAACTCCTCTCGATACTTGAATCTCGTACTTATCGTATTCTTCGTTTATTTACTAATTGTGAAATAAATTCCAAGAAAACGGAATATAAGTTGGGGAATAACTTTAGAACACAAGTTCTAGTCATCATTGGAATCAAACAATCGTTGGAAATTAGCTAAAATTCGTACTCGATTCTTAATAATTACATCAAATCTCTTTTTAAAGTTCTAACGACGCGAACTTCAACTGAAAACGACTTCGTTCATGTCACTTATACGTAAGTAACATTCGTTTATAAAAGGTTCTGTCCTTCTCGTTCTGATCATGTCTTTCGAAACAATTTGGAACCAACGCTTCTTAAAACGTCTATGTTCTCAAGGAATTGGGGAAAAGCCTTAGAACAATAGTCTAGGTTATCGTGCCAACATATTTCTCAAAAGAAATTATAACTCAAATAATTTCACATACTTTCACAAAGTATATCACTTATACTTTCATATAATTCATACTTGGCACACTTAATTCTTAACATAATCACATACTTGTTCCACAATTCTTTTCATGAAATGAAACCATACTTATGAACCTTTCTTTCTTTCTTTCTTTCTTTCTTTAGTTGAGTCGACGTAGCGGGAGGTTGAGTTGTCGTCTACACTCTTAAGCTTAGTGTTACGACCTAACTTTCTTGAAAGAAGACTTGGGTGTAGAGCATAAACAAATGCTCTATCTTACTACTTGAAAGAAACTTGTATGCAGAGCAGAAACGATTGCTCTGATACCACTCTGTCACAGCCCCAAATCCCGAGGGACGGCAAAGCCGGGGTGCGACTAGGGGTTGGATTAAAGAAGCGGGGAAGAAGGGGGATAAATAAATAAACAGACATTAATTAAACGACAACTGATATCTATGAACAGATTTTATTGAAAGAAAGAGAGTCGACCTTGAAGGATCGCTCGACAAGTTGTTCAAAAGTTAACTAAGTTCATTGTACGGGGCTTAGACCCAAAAGATAGATACATTATCTCAAAAAGATTGGCAGCAGTAAGCGTAAAGCTTGACACAAGTTCTTCTTCCTAACTACGACTCTTTACTCAATCCTTACTCAACCTCATGCCGCTTACGTCACTCAACCTGCACATTTATAAAACATATGTAAGGCTAAGTACAAAAGTACTTAGTGGGCACATTGCCGAAAACATATCATAAGTATAGATAAATCAGGCATCTCATTTCTGTAGCACATCGGGGTTTTTCAATAAATACCCGTGTCTACTAAACATTTTCTTTCTCATTTTCACAATATAGCTTGATCAAGCACTTTTCTGATAGATGTTACGTTCAATCTTGCCCAATAATTATCACCGTGGCTGGTTACCCCTCAACAGGGTTCCACACACAACGGCTACTGTGTACACTAACTTTGGATAGCAGTCGGCTAACTCAAAGTCCGATCGTTTTAGTTAGCAGGTCGGCTAACTAATAATTCTGGATAGCAGTCGGCTAACTCAGAAGGGTACAAGAAAACTCACATAAAAACAAATATTTCAAGCTCTGATTATCAATTTGAAAACACAATTATCAAAGCTGTAAATAAAGATTTTCGAGCATTGCTCATTTTATTTCGTATATAGGAAAGCCCACCTTAAATGATTACAAAACTATAATACGAGCTTCCGTTTCTGGTCTTCCGTCATGTCTTCTAAACTCGACTTCCTTCTTTGAACGCAAATAATAACACTTTAATAAGCGGTCGAGATAATAAAGGAAAAAAAAATCGAATTCGTTTTATAACTTTTAGGCCTTTACACTTTACTACTTTCTTTTGATTAACGAATAAATGAGACTCGATCAATTCTTGTTTATAAACTGACTCAGCTCATTACTCGACACTTAGGTCAGTAAATAAATGGAAGTCGATAACTTATAATGACATAGAAGTTCACAAAGAATGAAGTTGAAAAGGATTCAACTTAAGAAATTAGGTTTACATAAGTTTCTGCACAAAGCAGAGGTTCTGGAGTTCATACAGAACAGAACATTTCAAAACAGGGGATGTGCCCTAAACCAAAAGAAAGCCACGGATGTCTAGTTTACTCTCAAATTTACGGATCTCGATTTCGTTAAGCGAGCTAAAAGTTATGATAGTTTCCGTCAAAGGTCGCAGTTCAGTCCGCGTGAAACCCTAATGCTCGATAAAACTCGACGCACGATTCCCTAGGTTCGATCAATGCTATACAACCTTTAAACTCACGAAAATTCCATCTCAATTCAGTCATCATGTACAATCTTTTACGACAAACTCCTTCACATTTCTCGATTAAAAACTCGACGTATATTTACTCGTCTTTTTCAACTAATTATTTACTATACCAAATTCAATTCAATTTCACTTTCAACTTCTATTCATTCAACTTTTAACTTATAAACTATAACTCATATCATCTCGTATCTCAGATGGAAATATCATCAACTACAATCTCGTTCGTCAAACGATAACAATCATTCATATCAAATTGGTTTTCCTTATTCGATTTTTCTATCGACATTTAGACTCGATTCTTCGTCTCTTATCAAAATTCCAATCTTCTTAGAATTCGTTCAAATTTTCCGGTTACGATCATTAACTAACAAGATTAACGTATATTCAAATCACAAACCTAAATCATTATCTAATCTCGACTTATCGACGATTGCTCGTCTCTTAACAAAATTTCAACGTTCTCCGATTTTGCTCAAACTTTACAATATCATTCATTATCTATCAAGATTCACTAATACGTAAATCACATATTCAAATTATTAACGAATCTCCACTTATCGACGGGTTTTCGTCTCTTATGATTTTCATTTTATTTTTAGAAAAATTCTAATAAATTATATAATCATCCTCAAACATACTACATCTCATTTCTATTATCATAACATGCAAATCATAACATATACTACACCAAATCATTACTTCTTTCTCTCTTACACTTTTATTTTTATTTTTAGAAAATTCTAAATTAATTCATCCATCAATCTATCATCATATAGAACACTAATCCACTAATCAATCATCTAAAAATCGAACCAACATCAAACCCCTAATTCTCTAAAAATTTCGGTAATATCAATAATATAGGGGGGGATGATTTCTTCATAATTTCAATCCATAAAACTATTCCTAAGCATCTAACAACATGTATTAAACAAAGAACATCATGCTTCTCCTCATGAAATTTTTGAAAAAAATAAGTCTTGAAGGAAGGGACTTTTGTTCGGTTCAATCTCGAGAGGAAGCTCTTACCTTGTCGAATATGAAATCGGAACTAAGATTGATTGGTAGACGAGAGACTTGTGGAGCTTTGAAAGCTTGAAGGATGACTTCAATGGAGGAAAGTGAGAGACAAATGAGAGAGGGGGGGAGGGGGCGGTAATGGTGGGAGTGGGAGAGAGGTGATGGCTAATGTTAATACTATTCCATAAAGTGAAAAATATCTCAAGGATGACTCACACACACACATAGGCGGTTTAGGGTAGATATTTTAGTTGAAATATCGCGTTTTACGGGTCTAAAACGACGTTATTAAAAACGAGAAATTAAAACCCTAGACGGTCACGTTTTTTACGAAATCTAATTCTACCGTTAGATTAGAAATAAATCACATACTCAGAAAACATAATTCATTTTTCAAAATCCGATAAAAAGTCGGGATAAGACAATCCACGATTCGCCCGGAAAAATAATAAAAACTGACTTTCTCCAGTGAACTCGTATCGAAAAAAGTGAATGTAAAGTCTGACGGTTTTTCGATCTGAGTTTTCGGGCGAAAATTTTATTGGACGTGAAAACCCTAATACAGTAGTCGTTCGACCGACTTCTGGAATTTATTTTCAGAAACGGATTTCACCGTTAGTCTTAGAATCAAAAATCCTTAACTTAGGCGTGCAAAGCCTTAATTAATAATTAAATTTTTATTTTGACGACGGAAGAATTATCCGGGGTATTACAAATTCATCAATTCATGCTTAAATATCATTAAATCTATCATCAAGATCATAAAGCAACTTAAAGCATGCACGACTCCTATCCTTCTAAATTTTCGGTTTCAACATGGATGATTCCTTCATGGATTTTTCTTCAACATTTCATCATACTAACATTTTTAAACAAATGCATGTTCATAATATCAAGATTAAAATTCAAAAACATGAAATCCTTCTAAAAACTCTAGCATACGGTTATATCTATACATGCATGCATAACTTAAATTTTCTTCATTCTTTCCTAGTGCATGTATAGCATACATGATCATAGAGATAATACTTAAATATCAAAGCTTAATATTTCATAACCTATGTGCAGAAGATTTCGAAACTCTTAGGTTGGAAAAGACATGAAAATCGAGTGATAGAGATGGAAAACCTTGATCCTTACTTGCTCGATTATAATAGACTCTATTTCACGCAACTCTAGCTCCTTCCTTAAGCTTGGAATGAAGGGAAAATGAAGCTATGGGCTGCTGCAAAATTTCTGGGCAGTTTTGGAAAGAAAACTGATGGAGAGAGAGAAAAAAAGATAGAAGGATGTTGTGTATGTTATGTGTGAGATGAGAGGGAAAGGTGTGAGTGAAATTGATCAAGACATCCCCCCTATTTATAGGGAGAGAGCCGTGTGATTTGGAAGATAAGAGAGAGTGATTCTCTCTTCCCATCTTGAGAGTATGATTTCTTGGAGAGTAGCCATTGAGAGTAGGAAATTGAGAGTGGGATAATTGAGAGTGGGATAAGAAATAAAAATGAATTAAACATGTGTAGAATAGGTTGTGAGGGCTGACATATGTGTGTGTGAGATGAGAGAGAGTTCTAGATTTTTTTCTCGGTAATTTTTATTGCGTAGAAATCCCCAAAAGAAAAGATTTTACGGTAAAAATATGTAACTCTCTTATCTTAAGAATTCATCCTCGGCACTTTCCCCACATCCAAATTCATCCTACTTTGCATCAATATTCACGAATTAATTTTTAGATTCGGAAAACTAAAGTTTCGAGTCAAAATTCCAAGAAACGAAGAAAACAAAAAATTTTACTATTCATATTCATTCTTTCGACTAATATGGCTTATAAATTGCATTGTAGACTTCGGATTTCACTCTAATCTTCACCATTAGTCATAAAAAAATTTCTAGATTCAAAAGAGCCCAACTTTTATATCTAAATCCCGAATACAAAGAAAGTCGTAAAACTACCGTTATGAATAGTAGATTTTCAAATAAAATTTATATTCGACTCATATGGTCTCAGAAAATTTTCAAACTCATATCATTGGTCATAAAATAAATTTTAAATTCCAATGACACTAATTAGACTTAATTTGGGGTTCGTCGGAAAAAGGTTGACTTTTGGGTCAACGTTACTATTCACCGGAAAGTCAACTGTGTCGAAAAATTCCGAAACTCAAACTCTTGCCAAAACTCACATCCTCATGATCATAAAATTCATCACATCTTCGTTTCAAGTTGCCGAAACGATAAAAATTATGACTTTACCCCTTAGGGGTATTATAGTAATTTTGTGAGAAAATTTATTCTCGGAAACTTTTATCGCACACATTCGCACACAATCACATATAATATTATTAAGAAAGCACCTAAGCATGCATAACCATAATTAAGACGATTAATTTACGCTTAGACAAATCGGGTTGTTACGTTCCCTCCCCCTTAAAGAAATTTCGTCCCGCTATTTACTAACCTTTAGAAAATAGTTCGAGATACTTTTCTCTCATCTTATCTTCGAGTTATCACATCACTTCATCTAAACCATGGTGTCTCCATTTGACCTTGACTAACGGAATCGATTTCATACGAAGTTGTTGAATCTTACGATCCAAAATTGCTTCAGGTTTTTCCTCGTAACTTAAATTGGGTTCAATAGCTACGTCTTCCTTACGAATTACGTGTTTTGGATCGTAAACGTACTTTCACAATTGGGACACGTGGAAAAGTTATGCGAATTATCGAAACTCGGAGGTAAAGCTAACTTCTAAAGAAACGAAACCAATTCTTTCTAAAATTTCGTACGGTCCGATAAATCAAGGTTTAAGCTTACCCTTCACTCCAAAACGATGGACTCCTTTCGAAGAGGTCACTTTCAGAAAAACTTTGTCTCCTATCGCGAATTCTAACGTGGTTCTTCGGTTATCGGTGTAAGACTTTTGTCGACTCTGGGCTTTCTTGATTCTCTCTCAAATTTAACGTAGAGACTCTATCATTACCTCGATCGCTTCCGGTCCTATGACCTTTCTCTCATCTACTTTGTCCCAATAAAGAGGAGATCTACATTTATTACCGTATAGGGCCTCGTAAGGCGTCATTCCTATCGTATTCTGATAGCCGTTGTTATAGGCAAACTCAACTAAATGTAAGATTTGCTCCCAATCGTCTCCTCTATCTAACACGACTGCCCTCAACATATCTTCTAAGATTTAGATCGTCCGTTCTGACTGTCCGTCTGTCTAGGGATGGAAAGCGGTACTAAATTGCAATTGCGTCCCTAACTCTTCTTGAAAACTTCTCCAAAAATAGGCCGTAAATTTGGAGTCTCGATCCTATATAATGGTACTAGGGACTCCATGTAGACGTACTATCTCCTTTACGTATATTTGTGCCAACTTGTCGGCTCCATAGGTAATAGAAATAGGTATGAAATGAGCTGACTTCGTCACTCTATCCACGATTACCCATACGACTGTATTTCCTTTCCTGGTATTTCGCAAACCAGGTATGAGGCTATTCACCACGTATGAAGCTACATAGGTAATGACTTCACTTGCTGAGATGTTAGGCATCTCACCACGTATGAGGCTACATCTCTCTTCATTCCTTCCCACCAAAAATGGTGTTTCAAGTCTTGATAGATCTTCGTGCTACCGGGATGTACAGTGTAAGGAGTATCATGAGCTTCATTCATGATTTTCTTTCTCAATTCTTCGTCTTTTGGCACGCAGATTCTATTACGGTACATCAAAGTTGTCTTTTGCCTCTTGGAAATTCTCGACTCCTTCCTTTCGAATCTTAAGTCTAAGATCCTCTAGCTTTTTGACTTTTCTTTGAGCGTTAATAACTCGAGACCGTAAATCTGGGAAAAGGGTTAACGATGCAATCACTTGCTCCATTGTCGAAGGAGGCTCAACAACTTCTACCCTCATCTTGTCGAATTCTTCTATCAGTTTGATTTCTTTGGAGAATAGGAATACTAATTCTAATCTTTCCTTCCTACTAAGGGCGTCAACTACAACGTTAGCTTTTCTGGGGTGATAGAAAATTTTGTAATCGTACTCTTTTACTAATTCAAGCCATCTTCTTTGTCTCATATTCAATTTCTTCTGCTCGAAGAAATATTTTAAACTCGTGTGGTCTGAGAAGATCTCAAACTTTGCTCCATAAAGATAATGTCTCCATATCTTTAGAGCATACACTACGACTGCTAGTTCTAGATCGTGCGTCGGGTATTTCTGCTCGTGGGGTTTGAGTTGTCTCGAAGCGTAGGCTATGACTTTTCCTTCTTGCATAAGAACGCATCCACGTCCTTTAAATGACGCGTCGGTATAAATGGTGCAGTCCTTTCCTAAATCAGGAAGGGCTTAAATTGGTGCAGATGTCAATCTTCACTTGAGTTCTTGGAAACTTTCTTCGCATTCTGCCGTCCACTTGAACTTGGAATCTTTCTTCAATAGGTTCATCATTAGCTTCGCTATCTTGAAAAATCCTTCAATTAATCTTCGATAGTAGCCCGCCAAACCTAAGAAACTATGGATTTCATGGGGTGAGTTTGGTGACTTCCATTCGTGAACTACTTGCAGTTTAGCCAAATCAGCTTTGATTCCTTCGGACGAAACGATATGTCCGAGGAAATTCACTTTCTTCAGCCAAAATTCACACTTGCTGAATTTGGCGTACAACTTCTCGGCTCTTAGCTTTTCTAACACAATTTTAAGATGTTGCTCGTGCTCGGCTTCGCTTTTTGAGTAAATCAAAATATCATCAATAAACACAATCACGAATTTATCTAAATATTCATGGAAAATGCAATTCATCAGGTCCATGAACACGGGTGGAGCATTCGTCAATCCAAACGGCATTACTACGAATTCGTAATGTCCGTATCTTGTTCGAAAAGCTATCTTGGGAATGTCTTCTTGCTTGATCTTCAGCTGATGGTAGCTAGATCGTAGATCGATCTTCGAAAATATACTAGCTCCCTTAAGTTGATCAAAGAGATCGTCTATCCTTGGCAGAGGATACTTTTTCTTGAGCGTGATCTTATTCAACTCTTGATAGTAGATGCACATTCTTAAACTACTGTCTTTCTTTTTCACGAACAAAATTGGTGCTCCCCAAGGGGACACACTTGGTCGAATAAAACTTAGGTCCAATAACTCTTGCAACTGAATCTTTAGTTCTTGGAGTTCTTTCGGAGCCATTTTATACGGGGCTTTCGAGATTGGAGCTGATCCAGGCCCTAAATCAATCAAAAACTCTAATTGCCTATTGGGTGGCAATCCAGGTAAGACTTCGGGAAAACGTCCTTATACTCTCTAACAATTGGCACGTCGTTGATGGTCAGCTCTAGTTCTTCGTCTTTGTTTAGATAAATCAGATACACAAGTGTATCCTTTTTCTTCATTAACTTCTCCGCTTTTACGGCCGAAATAAACGGCGAACTTCTTTTCCTTCTTCTCTCGATGCTATGGATTTCCGTCGGCTCTTCTCCGGGAGGTTGGAATGTAATCAACCTTTGATCACAATGTATCGTCGCGAAGTTCTCGGTTAACCAATCCATACCCAAAATTATATCTACGCCCTACATTTGGATTAGGTTTAAGGACTTATCGGATAATCTACGATTTCCAATTTTTAATTCTAAGTTCGAGCACACACGAGAAACTAACGCAGATTTCCCTAAAGGGGTAGATACATTAAGCTTCTAATTCGATTCTTCTACATCTAAGTCTAAGGTATCTACGCAAGTGCTAGATATAAACAAATGCGATGCACCAGTATCAAAACGAATTATAATTGGTACACCATTATGCTTGTCCATACCTGCGAGGTTTCCTGGTTCCTTAACATCGGGTTTCTGATCGATTGCGTACATTCTTTGGCACTATGGTGGTTCTGGCAAAAGGGGTGGCAACTTTGGTGGTACAAGTTGGCATTGGGTCAGAAGATATTTCGATTGTGTTGCTCCTTCCAAAGCTTTTAATTGTAGAGGCTGGAGTTAGAATGACCTTCCACCGACTGGCCTTTGCTGTCGGTTTGGACACTGGTTCGAGAAATGTCCAAACTGTCCGCAAGTATAGCAGGTGTTGCTACCTGCCCTACAGACGCCCATGTGCATCTTGCCACATTTCTGACAAGGAGGAACTCCTTGGGGTTTGAAAGAAGTGCCGCTCTGATTGCGGTTTTGGAATTTCGCCTTTTTGTTTGGGACTTGCTAATGTGGTGGCTTTTGCCGACCTTTACCATTCCATGATTTCTTGTTCGGGAAGTTTTTACCCATCCATTTTTCTTTTCTTTTCATGTTCTGGTCGGGTCGGAAAAATTGAGGAGCTGCAGTTGTCGTCATTTGGGATTAAGGAATTGCTGAAGAGTGTACTCCTTTCTCGGTGTGCATCGCCAATTCCATATCCAAAGCTCGATTGAGGGCTTTGGTGTAAGTCAGACCACTCTGACTTGCAAGACCGACTCAAATATCTTGCCTTAATCCTGTGCGAAAAAGTTCGCACATTTTCTCGTCGGTATCTACGCAATCGGGTGCAAATCGGGCTAGCTCACAAAATTCACGATCGTATTCCGACACGGATTTCTTTCCTTGACTTAGGTTTGCGAATTCATTTGCCTTTTGTTTGTGAATTCATTTGCCTTTTGTTTGCGGTAACTCCTAGGAACGTATTTCTCGAATAACATCTCCTTGAATTGATCCCTGTCATGTACTTGGAGAATACGGCAGATGAGGAGGTGTTCGGGGATGTTGGAGTTGATTTGGGGAAGATGAGTGTTAATCGGGGATCTGGAATTATAGAAGGAGATTATTCAATGAAGTCTTTTATTTTTGTTAACTCGCAGAAGATGGGAGAAGAAAATGGTGCAAGAGATCAGGTCCGCACACGTGGCTAAGCTTGGCTGATAGTAATTAACAAGAAGCTGCATTGTAGTGGGCGAACAAGCTTTTATGATGTGGCAGCTTATTTACTTTTTGCATTCCTAGTTGCTTTATTTTTATTTCAGTAGTAATAGTAAGGTTATCCGTACATTGCTTTTAGTATAAAAGGAGTGTAATATGCATGGAAAAACCCTAAGTATGAAATGAAATCTTTTCCTTCCCTATCTCACCTCCCTCTTATCTCATCTATCTATCTCTTCTTCTAAAAATCCAATCTTTTCTACAATTCTCATCATCTAAATATTCGGGTCCATTACAAGTGGTATCCAGAGCCCAGGTTTAGCTTCTTTTAAGCAACATCTTGGTAATCATGGCTGATGGTACTCGTCTCAAGGAACTGCAGGAGGCTCAAAAGAAAATGGATCAAATCATCCAAGCTGAATCCATAAAGAGAGCTGCATGTGAGCAGAAACTGCAAGAAAACATCACTAATGTGGATCAAAAGTTGGCAGGTATGGATAAGAAATATGATCTACTCTTAAACTCTTTGACAGAAATTAAATTGCAGCTGCAAAACAAAGATTCAGATACAGGAAGAACTGGTCAGCGTTGAATTTTAGGACAGGCCCCAGTTGCTAGATCTAAGGGTAGTTATTCTAGACAGTCTACTCCTTTTACTTCTAAGTTTAAAAGTGATCCTTCGTCACAGTCTACTGGGGGAAATTCTATGCATAGAGTTGATTTTCCTAGGTTTGATGGAACCAATCCCAGGGCATGGATTATTAAATGCAACAGTTATTTTAAATTGACATCTGCACTCAGTGATGAGCATATGATTCAGTTGGCCATTCATAATTTTGAGGGAAAGGTTTTACAATGGTTTCAAAATTTTGGCTATGATAGCATTCTAGACATCACTTGGGAACAGTTTTTACAGGTTGTTGCAACTCGTTTTGATGACTTGAATGAAAACAATATTGTTATGGAGTTCAAGAGTCTCAAACAGACAGAAACCTATGTAGAGTATGTGGAAAGGTTTGAGGAATTAAGGGCATGTCTGCTGCTAAGTAGTACCATGGAATATTCAGAAGAATACTTTGTTGCTAACTTCATTAGTGGATTATCTGAGGAAATGCAAGGGTTCATGTTACTTTTCAAACCAAAAACATGTACTGAGGCGATGGAAATTGGGAAAAGGCTGTTGTCTACTTTAGATGCTTTGGCAAAGAGGGTTAAGCGGAATCCTAAGGTGTTCCAAGCTCAGGGAGGGGGTTATAAGAGGCCAGAAGGTGTGGCTGTTCATAAACCATCTATCAATGTCAATGGGAAGACTCCTATCAAACTCTTGACTAATGCTGAGATGGCAGAAAGAAGAGAGAAAGGCTTATGTTATAATTGTGATGAACCATATGTGTTTGGTCATAAGTGTAAGCATAAGGTGTTCTACATGGAAATGACAAAAGAGCAAGAATTATCCCATTTGCAACATGAAGATGAATTTGTCCAGGTCCTAATGGCTAAGGGTGAGCCAATGGAGGAAATACATATGATGGGAACTACAAATTCCAGGACAATGAGGGTCATTGGTGAATCTGGGGAAAGGAAATTAAGGATTCTCCTTGATACTGGCAGCACACTAAGCTTTTTGCAGGAAGGGGTAACAAGGGAGCTAAATATTCCATTGGAGAAAGATAGGCCTTTACTAATTAAAGTTGCCAATGGTCAGAAACTGATCAGTACTAAAATTGCTAATGATTTTTCATTGTCAGTACAGGGGCATCAATTCATATTTTCTCCAAGGATATTAAGCAATGATGGTTATGATCTAATTTTAGGGAGTGACTGGATAGAGTTTTGTACTCCCATTGGGTTAGACTACAAAAACATGTATTTCACAGTTCACTCTGGGGTAGAAAAGTCAAACTCAAGGCAATCACAGACCAGGCACAATTTCAAATGATCACTGTCCACAGCCTATTCAATCTAGTGCATTATCATTTGGATGAAATTGATGAAATGTACCTGATTAAACAGGAGGATATCTTTAAATACAGCAGCAAGTAAGCCACTATCTCCACTCTTTTGGAAGAGTTTAAAGATGTGTTTGATGAACCGCAGAGCTTACCGCCTGAGAGAGGGGTGGAACATCAGATTTTATTAAAGCCGAGTAGTGAGCCCAAACATCAATACCCCTACAGAACAACTCACAGCCACAAGAATGAAATTGAAAAAATAGTACAAGAGTAACTCAATTCAGGGACCATACAGCACAGCAAGTCTCCCTTTGCTTCACCAGTTATCTTAGTGAAGAAGAAAAATGGCAGTTGGAGGATGTGTGTTGATTACAGGTACTTAAACTCTCTCACTATTAAGCATGACTATCCTGTTCCACTCATTGATGAGCTATTGGATGAGCTGCATGGAGCTAAGTATTTTTCTAAACTGGACTTGAGATCTAGGTACTTTCAAATACTGGTCAGGCCAGAGGATAGATATTTAACAACTTTCAGCACCCACCATGGGCACTTTGAGTTTTTGGTGATGCCCTTTGGGCTTTGTAATGCACCGGCTACATTCCAGTCACTTATGAATCGGATTTTTCATCCATTTCTGAGGAAATTTGTGTTGGTTTTCTTTGATGATATCTTGGTATACAGTGGTTCATGGGAAGATCATCTACAACACCTAAGAGAAGTGCTTACTGTCCTCAGGAATAATTCTCTCTATGCTAAGAAAAGCAAGTGCCAATTTGGACAAGAGAAGTTAGAATACTTGGGGCATCTTATTAGCAAAGAGGGAGTAGCTACAGATCCAGAGAAATTTTCAAGCATGCAGTCTTGGCCTTTACCTAAGACACTCAAACAACTTAGGGGTTTCTTAGGTTTGACAGGGTATTACAGGAAATTTGTTAAAGGTTATGGATTGATAAGTAGACCTCTCACAGATATGTTAAGGAAGGACCATTTTAAATGGACACCAGAAGCTGAACAAGCCTTTCAAGAACTGAAATTTGCTATGATCTCAGCTCCAGTCTTGGCTTTACCTGATTTCTGTGTACCATTTGTTCTGGAAACAGATGCTAGTGGTAATGGAATTGGGGCAATACTTATGCAGGGACACAGACCTATTGCTTATTTCAGCCGCCATCTCTTTCCAAAGAACCAAGAATTATCTGTTTACGAGAGAGAATTCCTAGCAGTAGTCATGGCTGTGCAGAAATGGAGAAGTTATTTGTAGGGCAACAAATTTATCAACAAAACTGACCAACAAGCATTGAAATATCTTCTTGATCATAAAAGAATGAATCCCATTCAATAGAAGTGGATTACCAAGTTATTGGGATTGGACTATGAGATTCAATACAAGAAAGAAAACAAGGCAGTAGATGCTCTATCAATAAGCTTAACTAATGAGGAGGAGTGCTTATCAATTTCCACAGTCATACCTATTTGGATGCAGAAGATTAAACAAAGCTATGAAGGTGATGATTTTTTCTCTAAGGTACTAATTTCCAAAACAATAGATCCAGATTCTTTTCCAGAGTTTTCTTTTATTGCTTGAATTATTAAGTACAAGGACAGAGTGGTGGTTGGATCCTCTTTGGGAATCAGGAAAATGATATTACATGAGATTCATGGCAACTCTTTTGGTGGCCACTCTGGAATTCAGGGAACATATTCCAGACTTAAGTCCTTCTTCTATTGGCCTCAGATGAAAAAAAATGTAGAAGAATTGGTCAAAGCATGTAATGCATGCCAGAGAAACAAAGGGGATCATTCAGCCTATCCTAGGTTGTTACAACCTCTCCCTATTCCAGATAAATTTTGGACACACATCACCATGGACTTCATTGAAAGACTACCCAAATCTACAGGCAAGGATGTGATTATGGTAGTGGTAGACAGGCTCAGCAAGTATGCTCATTTCCTAGCACTTTCTCACCCTTTTACAGCAAAGATAGTGGCTAGATTGTTCATAGATAATGTGTACAAATTGCATGGTCCTCCCATCAGTATCGTCAGTGACAGGGACAAGGTTTTCACTAGCCAATTTTGGAAGGAGTTGTTCAAGAGTATGGGAACAAAGTTGGAGATGTCTACTGCCTATCATCCCCAATCTGACGGCCGAACAGAACGTGTAAATCAATGCCTAGAATCTTATCTTAGATGCATGGTGGGAGCAACTCCTAAACATTGGACTAAGTGGTTGTCCTTGGCAGAGTATTGGTATAATACCAACTATCATTCCAGCCTTAAGTGTACTCCATTTCAAGCCCTATATGGAATACCCCCACCTCACACTGGTCTGGGTTCCTATCTAAATACTACCCATCTGGAAGTTAAAGATTGGCTAGTGCAGAGACAACAAACAGTTGAGTTACTCAAGGAGCATCTCAATCAAGCGCAAGGAAGGATGAAATATTATGCAGATAAAAAACGCAGTGAGAGAGAGTTCGAAGTAGGAGACTGGGTGTACCTTAAGTTGCAACCTTACAGGCAGAACTCATTATCACTACGCTGGAATCTCAAGCTTGCAGCGAAATTTTATGGGCCATACGAAATCCTGAAAAAAATTGGAAAGGTTGTTTATCAGTTACATCTTCCTGAGACATCTAGAATCCACCCGGTGTTCCACGTTTCCCTACTGAAGAAGTGTTTGGGCAAAAACATCATACCTTCCACCGAGCTTCCAGATGTTGATAATAATGGCCATTTCAAGATTGCTCCTTTTCGATCAGAGATTATCGTACTATCGAAAGGAATGGGAAGGAGGTTCAACAAGCCCTAATTCAGTGGACTGAGTCCGATGACCGTAGCTCGACTTGGAAGATCTGAAAATTCTCCGTCGCCAATTTCTAAGCATTGATCCTTGCGGTCAAGGATCTAAATCAGATGGAGGTATTGTCATGTACTTGGAGAATATGGCAGATGAGAAGGTGATCGGGGATGTTGGAGTTGATTTGGGGAAGATGAGTGTTAATCGGGGATCTAGAATTACAAAAGGAGATTATTCAGTGAAGTTTTTTATTTTTGTTGACTCGCAGAAGATGGGAGAAGAAAATGGTGCAAGAGATTAGGTCCGCACACGTGGCTAAGCTTGGCTGATAGTAATTAACAAGAAGTTGCATTGTAGTGGGCAAACAAGCTTTTATGATGTGGCAGCTTATTTACTTTTTGCATTCCTAGTTGCTTTATTTTTATTTCAGTGGTAATAGTAAGGTTATCCGTACTTTGCTTTTAGTATAAAAGGAGTGTAATATGCATGGAAAAACCCTAAGTATGAAATGAAATCTTTTCCTTCCCTATCTCGCCTCCCTCTTATCTCATCTATCTATTTCTTCTTCTAAAAATCCAATCTTTTCTACAATTCTCATCATCTAAATATTCGGGTCCATTACAATCCCACGTCAGATTGTTACGTTGTTCGGGAGTAAACATTCGCTGTCGGGATTCCCACCAATAGTCGGCTGTCCCCTTAAGCTGATACGATATACATTCTAAATGCTCACGATCTTCGCACCTAAGGAACTTAAAAATTTGCTCGAGAGAACGAATCCAGTCCTCAGCCTCAGCAGGACTGCCTTTACCATAAAACGTCGGAGGGTTTTGACGAAGAAAAATTTCTTCGATTCTCCTATCGTTTTGAGGAGGCGGGGAAGGCTCCCTACGCTTCTCTTCTTCTTCCTCATTACTATGTACGTTTCTTCTTCTTCCTCTTAGCATGCTAAAGAAAATAATTAAAGGCTTAGAATTCTTGAATAAACTGAATAAGCGAGTTTTTCTCGACTTTTGATATTCTTTCTCTCGAAAGAAAATTCTCAAGCGATACTAATAAAATAAAATTTGCACTTTAAAGCATTTACTCAATCAAAAATATTAAATTTTATTCAAAGAAATAATTTATGTTCTCTTCTTATAGGCAAATAATAATGGAACAATATTTTAATAAGGGATGATGAGAATAATAATATTCAAAAATGTTAATATAATTTAAGTAGTATACCTCATTTTCAAAAATCTACTATCTTCAAGTATTATTTCAAAAACTATTATTTTTATTCATTTATCAATAAAAGTTTCTTAGAAAACATCCATTTTTTTTAATCCCTCCACTTAAAGATTTTCTTGAAAAATAACTTGTCCTCTCTTTCTTTATTCCTTGGATTTTATTTACTGGAAATATTGAGTCAAGAATTATTTAAAATATAGCAAACGAATTATTTGGTCTAAAAACCTCATTTATAGATCATCCGATGATGGCCTCTTATGAGGACTTTATACGTGAAGAAGGGATAAATATTCACACTCAAAATCTCCCTCTCCTCTACGTGCGACGTGGTTTTCTACTCGAGTTTTCCCAACCATCATGTTCCATAATTTACATATAAACGGTAAAAATTGTTTTCTTCCACAGCTTTCACGAACTAGACTCCACGCGTTGAGTCTTCCCAATCTGGATCTTCTTCCGGGTCATCCTCTTCACTACTTACGGCCACAGCCGTGATTTGTACGCTATGGGTTCAATTGTCTCCCGATGTAACCCAAGGTGGATTTTCCTCGTCATCGCTACTCACAGCGTATGGCCTAAGATAGGTCGATACGTCGGCAGCATCATCGAGCTTGGTTGGATATTCGAAAGGTAAGGGCTGCAAATCGTTACCAAATCCGTGGATAAGTTGGAGATATCCGTATCCTACCGTCGCTTCATTGGGAAGCACGGGAATCTTGGCTGCCCGGGACGGGGAGTAGAAGCATCAAACTCGTCATCAAGATTAGAGAAGGCTCGGTATGGGTTGTAAGACCCATCGGGCTGCATCTTTGCGGAACTTAACGAGGCTACGAACTCGGAAGGATAGGCACTTATTGATAAGTGGTCACCGGCGTACTCGGTGAACTCGTACGCCGCGCTCAAGGGAGGACAAGGTTAAGGAGGTACGAGGTATGGTAGAGTGTCGTCTCGGGGCTGATTTTCTGAAAATGGGTCGGGATGAGGCGCACCATGTCGGATGTACTGATTTGCTTTAGTTGCAATGAAGCTATTGCAATCACCGTATACGTAGTTTCCGCCGTACTGTCGTCCAATGTGGCTGGGCACTAGGGAAGCTGCCCACTCACTCCACTCGTCTGGGAGGGCGTTAATCAGATGCATTATCCCCTCAAAATCGCTAACGCCGGTGTATTGAACTACTAACCAGATTTTGTGAAAATGGGCCAAAATTTCAGCCAACGTCTCTCGGTAGTTCTTTCGTATACACTCATATTCTTTCATCATCGCGCTTATCTCCTCGTTATCCATCCTACACACTCGAGTTTATATTAAGCACACAAAATAACAGACAATGCAACAATATATTTCCCCCAACCAAACATACTCTTTCTTTCTCGCCATAGAAGTTTTCGAGGAACTAGGTAATTCCATTTCTCGTAAAACGTTTGCATAAATGTTCCATCCTTCTAGATTCCACATTAAAGAACATATTAGTGATAAGGATTCTACGGCGACTTGGTTATTCAAGCTACTTACGAAGCTCTTTCACTCCTAGGGGACGAGAATAAATAAAATTCTACTTAACTTGAAAATAAATTCAAAACTTAGAAATCTTGAAAATAAATGCGTACTTGTTAGCCGGATGAGATGCGGTGCTTGGCTCGTTGTTTTTAAATAAGTCTAGGGAATGTAAATCTAGACTCGACTTTTTTAAGAAGTTTAAACTTAAGAGCAGACGAGCTGCTATGATACCACTATGTCACAACCCGAATTCTAATGTGTTGAAGCGACTAGAATTCATTGGACAGTGAGGGTGAAACAACTAAACTTTTAACAAAGAACATGCTCGATTTCAAGGATTTATATATATTGAAAGTGAAAACAAATTGAATTCATGCTTTCAACAAGGTAAATTGCATTTGAAGACAAGGATTTAACATGCCAAATAATTAAGGGTAATGAAACGAGCAATTTTATGATCAAGTAAAATTTACGGAGAACGAAAGTGAGGAATTAACGAACCAAGTGAATAAGGGTAATGAAACGAGTATATATATTATCAAGCAGAAATTTAGGGTAATAAGTTTTCGAGCACAGAGCTCATTGTTTCAAAAACAGAGATGATCAAAACTAGTGCAACATCGGAATTAAGTATCGATTGAATATGCACACATAAAGGTCCCACAGCTACATGTATGAAGACATGCAACTGTAAGCTTAAACAAAAGACTCGATCTTAGAACAACAACCGCTCAAGCACATCACACATCTCCATCAGAGCTAACCTGCACATTTTAGAAATAACATGCCGAAAACAGTTGAAAACTTGCTCTTAGAGCTATATAATTGAAAACTTGCCTCTTTTGTTGCATCACAAACGTTAGTAATAATATTAATTGAAAAATAACAACTTGTGACAGCATTTAAAAATATTTTGCTTTGAAAAATAATCCGCGCAGTATATATATTTTCTAAGTATAAATCGATCTACAGCTTATCTTTATTTGGTGTGGAGAAGTAGGCTTTCTTCTCGAATACCGTAACCAGCCCAACCGAAGCAAGACTCACAGTTACCTCATTTAATATAATGCATGCATCGGTCCCGCATAAAATAGGACTTTTATCCCGTGCGTCCACATGACTTATAATCACATTAACATGTAGATGTGTCACAGCCCCAAATCCCGAGGGACGGCAGAAGCCGGGGTGCGACTGGGATTGGATTAAAGAAGCGGGGAAGAAGGGGGCTGACTAACTAAACATACATAAAAGACAACATACATTCAATGAACAAGACTTTACTAATATAAAGGAAGAGTTAATCGCGAAGGATTACTTGACAAAAGTACTCGAAAGTATCTAAGTTCAAGATTACAGACTCATACTACAGTGATTCAACAAAAGTACATGTTCTCAAAAAGATTCTAGAGTTTCGCAGCGGAAATTAAGTCATAGCTAAAGCATCCTAACTTCTCAACTCAACTTCAACCACCGCCGCTCTCGTCGCTTCAATTTGCACATTTAGAAAATACATGCAGGGCTAAGTATAAAAGTACTTAGTGGGCACGATGCCGAAATCATAATCATAAGTATAGATAATTTGGCATTTCATAATTGTAGCACATCGGGGTTTTATTTGAAATTAGCCCGTGCCTACTAAACATTTTCTGACTTATTTTCACAATTTACTCGGCCGAGCATTTTCTGGTATGTTACGTTCAAATCTTGACCAATTCTCATTCACCGTGGCTGGTACCCCTCAACAGGGTATCACATACACCACAGGTTACAAAGTGCACTAACTCTGGAAAGCACTTAATAGCTAACTCAGAGCCGATCGTTAGTTAACCTATTTAGATTAACTCTAAATCTAGAAAACACGAATGTTAACTCAGATAGGTACAAGAGAACTCACATAAAACATAAAACAGTTCATGCCATAATTATCACTTTGAAAACACCGATATCAAAGCAATAAAGAAAGGTTTTCGAGCATTGCTCGTTTTGTTTTATATATAAAAGCCCACCTTAGTGTTTACAGAACTAAGTACTAGCTTCCGATCTCCTGATCTTCTGTCCTTTCCTTACTGCTGGCTTCCTCCTTCATCGTAAAATAATAACACTTTAAATTCGGTCGTAAAAGATAATCGAATATGGAAATTCGAATTAGGTTTTAGTCGTTTCATTTCTTTAGGCATTTGCACGCTACTAGTTTCATTTTAGTTTAAACGGGAAAGAGACTTGAACAAATCTCGTTTAGAACTCGAAAGGTCTCATACTCGACTCTTAGGTCAGTAGAGAAGATAGTCGTCAACTTATTACGGCATAAATGATCGAAAGAAACTAAGTTGCGAAAGAAACAACTTAGGAAAACAATTTCTGCAAAATCACTGCGCAAAGCAGTAGTTCTGGGGACTGCCCAGAACAGAGGAATTGGAAACAGGGGATGAGCTTTATACCATTAGAAAGCTTGGGAAATCTAGTTTACACTCCAATTTACGGATCTCAAATCTGATAAACGAGCTAAAAGATATTACAGTTTCTGGGAAGGGTCACAAAACTGCCGCGGCTAACCCTAATTGCTCGATAGAATCGACGTATAACTTCTTAGGTTCGTTCTAAGTTCTCGTACTCGATTTCACACAAAACTGGACTCTCAAGGCAGTCAACACATACTCCCGTACGTGAAGGACTCCTTCTCAAAACTCGTTTCATTAGCACGACGTTCTAAACATCGTCGTCTCCACTACCAATTACTAAATCAAAATCAAGTTAACATTTCTCGTTTCTAGTTCTCGACTATCACTACAACTCATATTATAATAACTCGAAAGCTCATGTCGTCAACTACAAAGTTATGCCTTAGTCCATCATGAACATTATTATCAAGTTAGAATTCTTTCTCGACTTCTCGGTTATTAATTACGACCACTTGTTCGTCTCTTACGAGATTTCAAAAGTTAACGGATTTTGCTCAAATTTTACGTCATCAAACATCATCTAACATAGATCATTATTATATACAACATCACCTCATAACTTTACTTAATCTCAACTTAGATCAAGTTCTTTGTCTCTTACGACTCACAAAATATTTTTAGAAAATTCCAAATAATTTCATAACATCAATTAATATCATTAACAACCTTAATTCATCAACAAAACATCATCTAAATCAACTACATGAAAACCCCTAATTCTTTCCATTTTTTCGGTAATAACATAATTATTAAGGGGGTGATTTTCTTCATTAAACATCATCATTAATCCCTTAGTCATACTATTATATCATCAATTGATCAAATACAAGTCTAATTACACAATAAATTGAGAATCCCTAATTCAAACCCTAAACCCTAAAATCGGTTTTCATCCAATACATAGGGGTTTCGATTTCTCTTTGTTTTAATCACTAATTGAACACCTCCTAAGCATGGTTATCCAACTAATTGAAGAATTCAAACATCCCACACCCAAGCCCTAATTTTCGGTACTCATAAGGAATTAGGGTTCTTGATTTTCTTCCAATTTTAATCCTAGAATTCATATCTAATCACATCTAATTACACTAATCGAAGATCAAACATCTAATTCCCATCATCCTCAAAATCGATCCACTTGAAAAAATAAAAGAAATGGATTTGGAATGGATAGAATTAAAGAGGAGACAAATACCTTGAAGATTACTAAAGGAAGAAATAGACTTTGATGGTTGGATGAAGACTTGTATGAAAATCTTGCTCCAAGCTTGAGGTTTCTTCAATGGGGATGGAAGAACAGAGAGAGAGAGGAGATGTGTGTTTGTTCGAAAATGAGGGAGAGAATAAGTGAGGGAGATGACTAAATTGTTATGCTATATTATGAATTAACCTAATAGGTGTAAAGTTAGATAATATCTATAGTGAGTCATAGTAAAAATACTATATAAAATCAAAAATATCATGCTTGTGTGTGTGAGGGAAGTCGGCTAGGGAGAGAAAAAAAAAGAAGAAAATTACGCGCTTTTCCGACGCGATACGACGTTACGGAAATCGAACAACGAAAAACGTAGCTCGGCACAAAATCGTCAAATTCCGATTTGTCCAAAAACTCTAATGTATTAAACTTAATCGGAAAATAATATTTAAAAACTTAATTCCGACAAAAACTCGGGACGACACAGTCCGAGTTTCGTCCGGAAAATCAAAAAAATGAACTTTCTCGGGCGAGTTCGTATCGCGATTTCGTGAATGTAAAAATCAGACGGTTTTCCGTTCTGAGTTCCAGAACTAAAAAGTTTTTGTACGCGATAACCCTAAATACAGTAGTCGTCTAACTGACTTCCGTAATTTATTTTCGGAAACGGATTTCACCGTTGGTCTTAGAATTCAGAATCGTAAACTTAGGCGTGCAAAGCCATTTTTATTAATAACTTTAAAATTTTAAGATCGTACGGAAATTCTGGGGTATTACAAGATGACTGCATACCAAAACATTTAAAACATTTAGGCAAGTCAATTAATTTGAAAAGTGCACGTAATATATAATAAGCGCACACGTCATTTGTTTTAGTTTAGAAAATCCCACCTGTCGCGTGATACTTGCTCGACTTTTTCTTTTCCTTTCTTCGCGAATCACTTTTCGCTTCCACTCGGTCCTAAAATGATATTCGATAAGGACGAGTTTGGAGAAACAAATACTTAATCCTTTTATTCGGACTTCTACTTGACTCGGGTTCGAGATTGTCAGTTTATCTACTCATAAACGCTCAGGTACTTAAATTCTACCCAAGTCCTATACTTTAAAATTTAAGGAAAGAATAACTTATAACTTAGTGAAATTTATTTCCTTAATCAATTCATTTCAAAAAAATTCAAGAAATATGCTTATCATGCATACATAACATATCAATACTTATACACAACACATCATAAATGACACATGTTTATTCATGCATAACTATTCAATATTTATATTCTATTATTTTGTTCGACTTTTTAACTCGGATTTTTAGTTCTCGTTTTCTTATGGAATTAACTTCATTCCTCCTAGAAAAATTCAAGGATTCTAAATATACTTTTTATTTTTGAATTCGAGACTTTTATTCGACTTTTATTGAGTCGTTGTTTGGCACGTTTTCCAAGATATATATAGACGTGCTCCGAATATTCTCAAATTTTCATATCTTATCTAAAATAGTTTTAAATGAATAAATTTGCATTCGATTATATTTTCGGACACGTAAATTGAGAAAATATTATTTATTCTTATTAAATTCTAGTATTCGTCCCTTTTTAATAAGAGTTCGTCTTTGCTTGATTCTACTTCTAATATCCTTGATTTAATCATTTAGACTCTTCTAATCCTTTAACTTAGCTCATTTTATTTATTTTCAGATTATTAAACTTTAATTATTGATTTTATTGTATCTTTCATAACTTGGTCATATGAACTCCAAATTAAGTGATTCAAGTGGCTATCTTACTTGTCTTGCCCCCGAGTAGATATGAACTGAACTTTTCAAAGGCAAACACAACCGCCAAAAGCTCTTTCTCCGTAGTGGTATAATTGATTTGTACTGTATTAAGAGTTTTAGAGGCATAATATATAACATGGCTTTCCTTACCCATTCTTTGACCAAGCACTGCTCCCACGACATACCCACTTGTATCACACATCAACTCAAATGGCATACCCCAATCAGGGGGTTGTATCACAGGTGCCGTGACCAAGCATTCCTTCAACACGTCAAACGCCTTTTGACAATCTGCATTGAATTCCCACTCTACTTCATTTTAGAGAAATCTCGTCATTGGTTGGGCAATCTTGGCAAAATCCTTCGCAAATCTCCTATAGAATCCAGCATGTCCCAAGAATCCTCTTAATTGCTTGACGTTGGTTGGATAGGGCAACTTGGAGATGACATCAATCTTCGCCTTGTCAACCGGTATCCCTCTTTCTGAAATCACGTGCCCAAGCACGATGCCTTCTCGTACCATAAAGTGACACTTTTCATAGTTCAACACCAAGCTCTATCCCACGCATCTGCTTAAAACCAACTCCAAATGCCCAAGACAAGCCTCAAATGATTTTGTATAGACAGTGAAATCATCCATGAACACCTTGATGCAATTCTCCAATAAATCTGAAAATATGCTCATCATGCACCGTTAAAACGTGCCCGGGGCGTTGCATAGACCAAAAGGCATGCGGCGATACGCAAACGTCCCGAATGGGCAAGTAAACGTTGTCTTGTCCAGCATCTCGTCAATGAACGGTAAAAGAAAGCGATCCTTCCTCGTTGCCTTGTTAAGCTTCCTATAGTCAATACACATCCGCCATCCCGTTCGGAGTCTTGTAGGCACAAGCTGGTTCTTCTCAATCTTAACCACTTGTATACATGACTTCTTGGGCACCATGTGTACCGGACTTACCCACTTACTATCTGGAACTGAGTAGATAATGCCCAAGTCTAACAGCTTGAGTAACTCCTTCATAACAACTTCTTTCATGGTTGGATTTAACTTCCTTTGTGGATCTCTAGTCGGTTTAGCATTATTTTCCATCAAGATATGGTGGGTGCAAAGAGATGGACTAATGCCTTTAATATCGGCAAGGGTCCAACCAATTGCATCTTTATAACGCATAAGAACATCTCGAACTCCATCTTCTTCCTTTTGACTCAACTCTGCACTTATAATCACAGGTAAAGTATCATTCTCTCCCAAAAATATGTACTTCAAATGAGCGGGGAGAGGTTTGAGTTCAAGCTTCGGTGCTTAAACAAGTGAAGGCACCAATCTATCGTCCTCTCTAACCTTGGGCAAGGCATATGGGGACAGTCGGGGTTCCCCTTCTATCTCTGCCCTTAAGTACTTTAACGCTTGCCTGACTTGGAAAGAATTATCCGGGCTCTCTTCAACTTCTCCTTGAATGACTGCATCCAATGGATCTTGACTTCCTAGATGAGGGATTGCCTCTTCTACTGCTTGATCAACGTGGTCAATATACTCGACCATCTCCTTATCTTGGGGGTGCTCCATAGCTTTGAATATGTTGAAGGTAACTGACTCCCCATCAAATTCACACGTAAGTTGCCCTGAATTGCAATCAATCCTAGTTTTGGCAGTCTTCATGAATGGCCTTCCCAGCAGCATGACCGATGCTTTAGCTCCTGTCTTGCCCATGTCAAGAACATAGAAATCCGCTGGGAAAATTAAGTCCTCTACCTTGACTAGCACATCTTCCAGTATGCCCTCAGGGTACACATCTTCCAGCATGCCCTCAGGGTACACATTTGACATGTTCGCCAATTGGATAACCACCCTGGTAGGTTTGAGTGGTCCCATCATATCTTCAGTATACATGGCTAGAGGCATGACATTGATTGACGCGCCCAAGTCCAGCATAGCATGCTCGATCTTCATGTCTTTTATTACGCAGGGTATAGCAAACATCCCTGGATCTCCACACTTCTTAGGCATTTCCCGCTTCAGTACAGCGGACACACTTTCTCCCAAGAGTACCTTAGCATCATCCTTATACTTCACCTTTTTTGAGCAAAGTTCTTTTAGAAATTTCGCACACTTGGGCATGTTAGGAAGTGCAACGAGGAAGGGCAGGTTGACCTCCACCTTTTTAAAGATTTGGAACACCTCAGACATCTCTTCATCATTTTTATTTCTTTTTAACCTAGTAGAAAAAGGAGCACGAACAACAGGGTTAGGTTTAACATAGATAGGTTCAGAAGTTACCTCTTCACTCTCATAATCCCCTTCTTGAGTTGCCTCCTCATCCTTGCCCTCTACCTCTTTCTCATTTTCCTTGAGCAAGATCGTGTCAGATTCTAGCACCTGAACTCTCTTGGGAAACATCTCTCCTCCTCTCAACTTGGCATAATTCACTTGGGCTTTAGGAACCTCCAATTGGACAGATAACTCATCTTGCTTCTTCTCCAGTCGGGCAACAGTGTTGGCCAGAATGGTCAACTGACCAGTCATATTCAGGATTGCTCCCATCGCCACGCCCTTAAACTTCTCGTTCTCTTGCTGGGCTTTGATATTTTCTTGTGCCATGGTACGTAAAAGCTCATCAACTGTTGGTTGATTGAGGTCACGTTGAAGATTCTTATGGTAGTTATGGGGTTCCCCAACCTGCTGAAAATTGTCTTGCCCAAACCTTGGGTTCTCATGTTGCCTCCATCCAGAATTGTAGGTTTAGGTAGTCGGATCAAATTGCCTCCCTTGATTGCCATTAACGTTGAATCCAATGGCATTTACTTCTTCGTCATCCTCATCATAAAGCATTGGGCATTGATCTGTCCTGTGCGTGTTGGCTACACATAGTCTACATGCCTTGACCGTTTTCTTATTACTTGTGCCCAAGGTGGACATGAGTAATTCCACTTTAGAGCAAATCTTGTCAATCTTTGCATCCGACGGTGATGAGATCTCTGTTGTTTTCATGAGCTCATCTCTCATTTCATCTCGTGTTTTTCCGCCATGTCTACAAACATCTTAAAAACTTTGCTTGGTTTCTTGCTAAAGACAGTGTCACACCCCGACTCCCGAGGTGCGACTTACGAACACTAACACAACTTTAACTATCTAACAATCAACTCAAATACGGGAAACATGCTCGGAGAAATATCAACGAAAAGCAATAGCACTCGAATAAAGCTATCAAAGACATAATGAAGCAATAACCGAGCATTTTAATTTACATATCAACGAGAATATGATAGGTATTTCAGGCTAACGAGAACAAGATTCATCAGAACATTAAAGTTAACGAGCACATCGCTCGGAACAAACACAAGTATCAAATATATAATAACAGGTTTTCATTTCAAAAAGGTTGCAGCGGAAACTCAACTCAAATCTCAACATTCACACGTATAAAGACGTGCAAATGCCAGTCTGACATTCGACTCAACTCAACCAAACAGCCCACACCACCAAGCCTTTCCTGCCATCACCATCCTGCTAACCTGCACGTTTAGAAATACATGCAGGACTGAGTACTTCGTACTCAGTGAACACATGCTGAAAACATTTGGGAAATATGCTCTTAAAGCTATATTAATTGAACTTGCCTTGCCGAAGCATCACAAATACTTATGCCATTTAAAACGATTTTACTTGTGCATGCTAAAAATATTTTCTTTTAAATAGATTGCGCAGTCAAAATATAGTATATACTCAACAGTATGCATTATCTGTCACAAATTCTCTTACTATGCCGAGAAGTAGGCGTCCTTCTCGAACACTGTGACCAGCCCAACCGAAGCAAGGCTCACAGTCACCTCAACAATTAACATACCACACGTGGGTTTCCTGCCTTTCACAGGATGATAATAACTCAACAAACAGATGATAACACATACCAAACTCAATAAAACGGCAAGTCAATTGCATTTTTAAAAATTCACATAATAATACTCAATAGTATAATAGCATTCATCGATAGTTTTGGTTTAGAAAAGCCCACCTGTCTTCCGACGTTCTAGCTAGGTGGCTTACGTGCTATCTGTCCTCGCTTATTTCTCCGTTCTGCTTGATCCTTCACAGTTTGGCATCGATAAAGAAGATAAGATCCTACGCAAAGACGGATATTGAACGTTGGTCTCGATTGAAGGACTTCTACTTGACTCGTTTCTCTCTATGCTATTCTTTTCTAAATAAGTCTCGCATTCTCGTCTCTAAGCCATTAACACTACTCGATAAAAGGTTAATACTACTAACCAATGTCTTAGCACTTCTCGCTTTAATTATGAAACGTTGTCTATTTAAACTCTATTACTCGAGTTTTCTTTTATATTCTTAATCAATTCTCGATTTAATTATCAACTTAATAACTTAATTGTTTTGCATACAATATAAACTCAATAATTTTTCACGTCATCATCATCTAATATCATTCACTCAAGCGCGTTAATTCAATTGCATAATAATTCCAAATAAATCAAACACATTGTCTCGAATTCAATCACATTTCAAGACACGTTAACATCTACCTAATTTTTATTTTAGAACTTAATTCAAATACAAATTCCTTTTTATAGAAACTCAAATAATAAAATTTATCTTTCTCGACTCATATACAACACTTTTCCAAACTCGTTGTCTTATGAAAACATATTATAATTCTTTACTCAATTAGTAAAAATTCTTTTTATTTTTATTAAACTCTTATGAAATAGGAATTTTATTTCTATTTCTAACTCAATTCTTCTTCTTGACTCAAACTATTACTTTTAGATTATTATCTCGACAATTCTTCTCAGTTTATTTTTAATCCAATCGATTTGAAAATAACTTACTTAATTAATTTAATTAATTACTTTCAAAATCATTACTCGATATCTTACTCATATTTTATTCCATTATTTTCTTGATTAAACTATACGAGTATTTCAACTTAACTCGTCTAACACTTTTCCTCGACTCGATTAAATCTTCTCTTCACTTACTTATCATTTTATTCTCTTTGTTTTAACTCGATTTTCTCGACTCTTACTTATTTAAATAAGAAATTTCTTTTCCTCTTTTATTTACTAATTTAAGACTCATTTCTTAATTAATACATGTTCTCCTTTATTCTTCAATTAATTTTTATTTCAATAAATATCTAGATTATTTTATTAATTTAATTACTAATTTCCTTTTTGATTTAATTTAATTAAAACTCAAATCTTCAAGTTTCATCTCATGAACACTTAGAACACCTAGAACACTTACTAGGTATTCTTTTCTATGTATTTTTCAATTCTTAACATTTTTAAAGCTAAAAACTTCATTCTTTCATCACATTAAATCCTATCTTCATCTAGGATTCAAATTAATACTCTAATACACATCAACAACATTATAACATCAAGATCATCAAATTTTCTAAATCATCACAAAATTATTTTCTTCAAAAACCTCATGTATATGTCGATTTTCTCACACTTAACAACATAAAAGATTAAATCATCACATCTCATAATAATCTCATGCTCAAAATATCAATTAAATCATCAACAAAATCAACAAAATATTTTCTTCCTCCTACCCTAAAAATCACGGTATTAACAAGATTTTTAGGGCATTCGATTTTTAAATTTTTCAAGCACAAATACTCATTCATAATATACTCAAAAACATAAATCAAACATCAAATTAACAATAACTCAAGAAAATCATATTTTCTCATTTTTCTCCTAAATTTTCGGTATTAACAAATTTTTAGGGTTTTTAATTTCTTTTTCTCTCTTAATTCATAGATTAAATCCTAGAGTTCAATTCTCTTATCGATTTCTCCTCACTCGATCCTCACATCGATAACCCTAGTTTGCCTAAACATAAAATAAATATCATGCATGCATGTTTTCTTTCTTTTAGGGCCTATAGGGATACATATATACAAGAAATCAAATGAATATCATACTTTTAGAAATTAAATTCGATCTCCTCCTCTTGATCTTCTTAGAACCGAAAATGATGGGGAAATGGGGCTCAACTCCTAGCTTGGATTTCTTTTGGAAGAACTCATCTTGAATCCCTCAAGAAAAAGAAACAATAATTAATCATCCATTTTAGGGCTTATTAGCCTAAAAATTATGAAGAATAGGGGGATGATTATTGGATTTCAAACTCAAGAACTTGGAGAATTATTACCTTTCAATTTAGGGTTTGAAAGAACTAGGATGATGATGATGATCTTCTCTTGATCTTCATGAGATTGGAGCTTGAATACTAAGCTTTAATGGAGGAAATCTCCAAGTGTGTGTAGTATGTGTGTGTCACGGCAATGGGGAGAGAAGGAAGAGAGATTTTTCTTTCTTGGCTTCTTGAGAAATTTTCGAGAGAGAGAGAGATAGATTGAATGAGGGAAATTTTTCTCTTGAATAAGAGAGAGTGATCGAGAGAGAGAGAGAGAGTGAGTAGATGAGATTGTATAGGATGCATGTACTCCATTATCTTATTAGATATTACCAAGATATTCTTCCAACATTGAGAATATTAATGATGATAAGGTGTTGGAAATTGGATTGAGAGAGATAGATGGATTGATGGTGATGGGATGAATGCATGAAATCTTCACTACACAAGTTACAAGGATTTTATTCTTATTTAGAGAATATTCATGATGGAACCTAGGTGTAGGCTTTGCAAATAGGTTTGGAGAGAGAGATTAGGGAGAGAGAGAGATGACGGTGGAGAGGGGGAGAGAGATGAGAGGGATTTTCTCAATATTTTATTACGGGTATTATTTACCCGGTCGTAAAAGTTTTCCGAATAAAAAGTCCGTATTATTCCATTTATGTAGAAAACAGATCTAATCTCTCCTCGTCTCGTTTCCGACACTAAAATCATCTCAAACCTATCTCACATCTCATTAAATAAATCAAGGATTCCGATTATCAAATTTTTAGGTCTAAATTCCAAATAACGAAGAAAACTAAAAATTAGTCGGCTTATTAATCCTTTAAAGATTAAATTCTCGTAACTCTCTTAAATAATCTCGGATAAGCTTCTATCTTATCTTAGTGATCTTGGAATTAATTCTAGGTTCAGAAATTTTAATTAAAATCTATTCTAAGTTTATCGGTGAATAGCGATTTCTCGGTTATCAACACTATTCACTTCAAATCAAAATCCTCAGAAATCTCTGAAAATCATACTCGTACTCATTCTCATACAAATAAGCTCAATATATGCTTCACATTATCATTTCAAGAAACAGAAACAGATAATCTCACGTAAAAACACATAAGGGCATTTCAATCGTTTTACTCATTTCTATTTATTTAGAAAAAATTTTATTCCTCAAATCTCGCCATTTAGACTTATAAGGTTATTTAATACGCTCTCTAATGTTATAGAAGCTCGGGGTATTACATCCTCACCCTCTTAAAAAAAATTTCGTCCCGAAATTTACTAACCTTGAGAAAATAGCTCGGGATATTTTGCCCTCATCTTTTCTGCGAGTTCCCACGTGGCTTCTTCGAGATCATGATGACTGTAATACCCCGGAAATTCTTTACGTTCTTAAAAATTTAAAGTTATTAATAAAAATGGCCTTGCACGCCTAAGTTTACGATTTTAAATTCTAAGACTAACGGTCGAATCCGTTTCCGAAAATAAATTACGAAAGTCAGCTAGACGACTACTGTATTTAGGGTTAGCGCGTACGAAAAGTTTTTAGTTCGTGAACTCAGAACGGAAAACCGTCTGATTTTACATTCACGAAATCGCGATACGAACTCGCCCGAGAAAGTTCGTTTTCATGATTTTCCGGATGAAACTCGGATTGTGTCGTCCCGAGTTTTTGTCAAAATTAAATTTTTATAAATCTTATTTTCCGATTAAGTTTTATACATTAGAATTTTTTTCGGACGAATCAGATCGTGACGATTTTGTGCCGAGCTACGTTTTTCGTCGTTCGATTTCCGTAACGTCGTATCGCATCGGAAAAGCGTGTATTTTTCCCTCCCTTCCCTCTCATAACTGATTTCTCTCTCTCTTTAGCAAGGTAGATCATTCCTTTTATATAGTATTACTTTTTACCTACTACTATTCTAACACTATTTACTTTACACCTATTTAACCTAAGTATATAACCATGTTATATCACCAAATCATATCTCCTCCCTCCCTCAACATTTTCGGCTGCCCCTTCTCTCTCCCTTCTTCATTTCTTCTTCCTCCATTGTTGAAGAAAGCTTCAAGATCTTGAGCAAGAAAAGTAACAAGTCTTCTTCCATCCATCAAACTTCATTCCTTCCTTTAGTAAAAATCAAGGTATTCACCTCCTCTTTAATTCTATCCATCCATCATCCACTTCTTTTTACTTTCTTTTTGATCGAAAATTTAGGGGTGATGAACTAGATGTTTTGATCTTCGATTAGTTTAATTAGAAGTGTTTGGATGTGTTTTCTAAGATCAAAATTGGAAGAAAATCAAAAGCCCTATCTCTATGCCAATACCGAAATTTTAGGGCTTATGGTAGGATTTTTGGAATTCTTCAATTGATGTTAAATTCATGCTTAGGAAGTGTTTAATTAGTGATTAGAACCAAGAGAAATCGAAAGCCCTTTGTTTGTTTCAAATCGATTTAGGGTTTAGGGTTTGAAATTTGGGGTTTTTGCATGTTAATGTGTAATTGGATTTCAATTGATCAATTGATGTTATAATAGGATGATTAAGAGTTAAATGATGTTAATTGATGAAGAAAAACACCCTCTTAATCTATGTATTAAAACCGAAATTAAGTAGAAAATTAGGGGTTTTCATGTGGTTGTTTTAGATGAGGTTTGGTTGATGAAGTAATGTTGTAATTGGTATTAATTGTTGATAGGAATTTATTTGAGAATTTTCTAAAATTATTTGGTGGGATGTAAGAGACGAAGAACTCGTCGTAAGTTGAAAAATAGTGTTGATATGAAATGATTATATGCATAAAAGTGATTCTAGTTAGATGTTGTTTAATGACGTAAAATTTGGACGAAATCTGGCAACTTTGAAAATTCTGTAAGAGACAAACCACTAGTCGTAACTAATAACCGAGAAGTCGAATGAGAATTTTAACTTGATAATATCGTTTATGATGGACTTGGGAATAACTTTGTAGTTGATGTCATGAGCTTTCGAGTTATTTATAATATGAGTTATAGTGATAGTCGAGAACTAGAATGCAAAATTGATAACTTGTTAGTTTAGTACATGTTAGTTGAAAGCCGACGTTTAGAACGTCGTGCTATTGAACGAGTTTTGAGAAGGAGTTCATCACGTACGGGGTACGTGGTGACTTCCTTGAGGGTCAAGTTTCATAAGAAATCAAATACGAGAATTTAGAACAAACCTAAGAAGTTTAACGTTGAAATCTATTGAGCAACTAGGGTTATTCGCGGCAGTTTTGTGACCCTTGCCGGAAACTGAAATATCTCCTAGCTCGTTTATCGGATTTGCAATCCGTAAATTGGAGCGTGAACTAGACATCCCAAACTTTCCAACGGTACAGGGCTCATCCCCTGTTTCCAGATCCCCTGTTCTGGGAAGTCCCCCGAGTTACTGCCTTGCGCAGTGAATTTTTCAGATTTCATTTTTCTAAGTTGTTTTGTTCGCGACTTAGTTTCTTTCGATCGTTTAAGCCGTAATAACTAACGACTATCTTCCTACTGACCCTAGAGTAAAGAAAGGAGCCTTGAGTGCTAAATGAGACGAGACCTCATCTCGTATCCGTTAAAGTAAAGAAGTTTAGTTAAGCGAGAAATTTCTTAAGCCGTATAATGAATTAAAACTTATTTTCCTAAGTTGATTTCTTTTCCAACTTAGTTCCTTTGATCTTTTAAGTCGTATTAAGCTATCGAATACCCTCTCTACTGACCTAAGAGTCGAGTATGAGACCTTTCGAGTTCTAAATGGGATTTGTTCGAGTCTCGTTCCCATTTAAGTAAAATGAATCTAGTAAGCGTGCAATTGCCTAAAGAAATGAAACGACTAAAAACCTATTCGAATTTCTATGAACGATTATCTTTTACGAATCAATTTTAAGTGTTATTATTTTACGATGAAGGAGGAAGCCAGCACTAAGGAAAGGACGGAGGAACCAAAGAACGGAAACCTGTTTAGTTGTTCTGTATCATCGAGGTGGGCTTTTATATATGAAATAAAACGAGCAATGCTCTAAAACCTTTCTTTATCGCTTTGATATCTGTGTTTTCAAGTGATAATCATGGCATAAACTGTTTAAATATTTTATGTGAGTTCTCTTGTACCCATCTGAGTAAACCTTCGTGTTTTTTAGATTTATTAGTTAACGATCGGCTCTGAGTTAGCTGCTAAGTGCTTTCCAGAGTTAGTGCACTTTGTAACCTGTGGTGTATGTGATACCCTGTTGAGAGGTACCAGCCACGGTGAATGAGAATTGGTCAAGATTGAACGTAACATACCAGAAAAATGCTTGTACAAGCTAATTTATACAAATGAGTCAGAAAATGTTTAGTAGACACGAGTCTTTTTCAACAAAACCCCGATGTGCTACGATTATGAGATGCCTGATTATTAATACTTATGAATATATTTTCGGCTACGTGCCCACTAAGTACTTTTGTACTTAGCCCTGCATATGTTTTCTAAATGTGCAGGTTGAAGCGATGGAAGCGGCGAAGGTTGAATAAGGTTGTCTTAGGAAGACTTTAGTTAGTATGAATCACTTTTCCGCTGCAGAACTCTAGTTTTGATGAACATATATGTAATCACTGTAGATTAAGACCTATCTTATAACTTAGTTATCCATCGTGTACATTTAGTCGAGTAATCCTTCGAGAATTACTCTTCCTTTTGTAATTAAAGTCTTGTTCATATAATACATGTTATTTCTTATGTATGTATGTTCAGTTAGTCCCCTTCTTCCCCGCTTCTTTAACCCAACCCCAGTCGCGCCCCGGCTTCCGCCGTCCCTCGGGATTTGGGGCTGTGACAATAACACCACTTGACCTTTACTAAGGGAATCAATTTTGTTCTAAGCTGCTAAACTTTACGATCTAAAATCCTCTCGGGTTTCTCCTCATAGCTTAGATCGGGCTTCATCTCTACATCCTCGTATCATGTGCTTCGGATCGAAGACGTACTTTCTCAATTGCGATACGTGAAAAATGTTATGCGAGTTCCCTAAACTGGGAGGTAACGCTAAACGATATGATACGGATCCAATCCTTTCAAGGATTTCGTACGGTCCTATAAAATGAGGTTTAAGCTTTCCTTTGACTCCAAAATGAAATACTCATCTCGAAGGGGACACTTTCAAGAATACTTTATCTCCTATCTCAAACTCCAACTTGGATCTTCGGTTATCAGCATACGACTTTTGTCGACTCTGAGCTTCCTTAATCTTTTCGCAAATTTGATGCACAGATTCTATCATTTTCTCAATCGCTTCTGGCCCTATTACTTTCCTTTCGCCCACTTCATCCCAATAAAGCGGCGATCTACATTTCCTTCAGTAAAGAGCTTCGTAAAGGGCCATTCCTATCGTATTCTGATAGCTATTGTCATAAGCAAATTCGACAAGAGGTAAGATTTTCTCCCATTCAACTCCCTTATCTAACAAAATAGCTCTCAACATATCCTTGAGGATTTGAATCGTTCGCTCGGACTGACCATCGGTCTGGGGATGATAAGCAGTGCTGAACTGCAACTGAGTTCCCAACTCCTTGTGGAAGCTTTCCCAAAAACGGGCTGTGAACTTTGAATCTCTATCAGAAGTAATCGTCTTTGGCACTCCGTACAACTTTACAATTTCCTTAATGTAAATCTGAGCTAATTTGTCCGACCCATAGGTGTGTGGAATAGGTATGAAATGAGCAGACTTCGTCAATCTATCCACTATCACCCATACTACTGTGTTTCCTTTCCTTGATCTTGGCAATCCTATCACAAAATCCATCGTGATTCCATCCTACTTCCATTCTGGGACTAGTAATGGCTGCAGAGGTCCATATGGTCTTTGATGCAAAGACTTTACTTGCTGGCAAGCTAGGCATCTCTCAACGAACAACACCACATCCATTTTCATTCCATTCCACCAAAACTGTTTCTTTAAGTCTTGGAACATCTTCGTGCTGTCGGGGTGGGTTGTATACGGGGTTTCATGAGCTTCACTCATTATTTCATTTCTTAACTTGTCGTCATTAGGCACACAAATTCTTCCTTGGTACAACAAGGCCTTATCGCTTGACTCAGAGAATTCTTTAACTTCTTCACTTCTCACTTTCATCCTTAACTTTTCCAACTCTTCATCCCTTCTCTGATCTTCTATGATACGGGTTCTCAAATCAGGCATTACTACTAAAGTAGCAATCATTTGTTCTACCGTCGCTGGAGGTACAATCACTTCAATCCTCATCTTTCCAAACTTTTCGATCAACTTGACTTCATCAGTTGGAAGGAATCCTAATTCGGTCTTTTCCGAATTTTCCTTCTTTCTCTTTCGACTTAGCGCGTCTGCTACTACATTAGCTTTACCGGGATGGTAAGATATCTTGCAATCGTAATCTTTCACCAACTCGAGCCATCTTCTTTGTCTCATGTTTAACTCCTTCTGTTCGAAGTTAAACTCTTATGATCTGAAAATATTTCACACTTGGCTCTGTAGAGGTAATGTCGCCAAATCTTCAAAGCATGCACGACGGCTGCTAATTCCATGTCATGAGTTGGATACTTCTCTTCATGGGGTTTGAGTTGTCTTGAAGCATATGCAATCACTCTTCCGTCTTGCATTAGAACACATCCTAATCCTTGAGCAGATGCGTCAGTATATATGACGTAATCCTTATCTGGTTCGGGCAAGGCTAATACTGGAGCTGTAGTCAATCTCGTCTTGAGTTCTTGGAAACTTCTTTCACATTCTTCCGTCCACTCGAACTTCGTTTCTTTCTTCAATAGGCTCGTCATTGGCTTCGCGATCTTGGAAAATCCTTCTATGAATCTCCGATAGTATCCTGCTAAACCGAGGAAACTACGGATTTTATGCACTGATGTCGGGGATTTCCATTCTTGTACAGCTTTTACTTTTTCCATATACACCTTAATTCCTTCGGACGAAACAACATGTCCTAGGAAATTCACCTCCTTCAACCAAAATTCACATTTACTGAATTTGGCATACAACTTTTCAGTTCTAAGCTTTTCCAACACAATCCTCAAATGCTTCTCGTGGTCGACTTCATCTCTTGAATACACCAAAATATCGTCTATGAAGACAATTACGAACTTATCCAAATATTCGTGAAAAACTCTGTTCATCATATCCATAAATACTTGCTGGAGCATTTGTCAATCCGAATGGCATTAATATGAATTCATAATGTCCATATCTCATCCTGAAAGCAGTCTTTGGAATATCTCCTTGCTTTATCTTCAATTGATGGTATCCAGATCTTAAATCAATCTTGGAGAAAACACCGGCTCCTCTTAGCTGATCGAACAAATCATCTATCCCTGGCAAAGGATATTTGTTCTTGAGCGTAATCTTATTTAGCTCTCGGTAGTCTATGCACATCCTTAAACTACCGTTCTTCTTCTTCACAAATAAAATTGGAGCACCCCATGGCGATACACTTGGTCGAATAAAACCCAAGTCTAGTTGGATTTTCAACTCTTGAAGTTCTTTTGGAGCTATTCTATACGGGGCCTTGGATGTCGGGGCTGATCCGGTTTCTAAATCGATCGTAAACTCCAATTGTCGATTAGGGGGTAAACCTAGTAATACTTCTGGAAACACGTCCTTGAATTCTCTCACGATCGGTACATTATCGATACTCAACTCTTGATTCTCGTCTTTATTCAAATAAACTAGATACACTTGTGTATCTTTTTTCCTCATTAATATCTGTGCTTTCATAGCCGAAATAATCGGTATGCTCTTCCTCATTCTCTTCTCAACTCCGAAAACTACGGTTGACTCTTCTCCAGGGGGTTTAAACGATATTTGTCTCAAGTCGCATCGAATCGTCGCAAAGTTCTCGGTTAACCAATCCATTCCTAGGATTATATCTACGTCCCACATCTGGATTAAATTCAGGGATTTTGCGATCAACTTACGATTTCCGAATTCAAATTCTAAACTCGAGCAAACACGCGAAACTAACGCAGATTTTCCTAAAGGGGTTGCGACACTAAGCACCTGGTTTGATTCTTCTACCTTCAAATCTAGGTTCTCTACGCAAACGCTAGATATAAATGAATGCAAAGCACCTGTATCGAACAAAACAATAAGGTATGCCGTTAAGCTTTCCCATACCTGCCAAATTTCCTTTATCTTTCTCTAGCGGCTTCTGCTCAATTGCGTAGGCTCTTTGAAAGTGCAGGGGCTCTTGCTGAAGAGGTTGCTGCTTTGGCTGCAGGGGCTTGCGTTGTTGCTGGATAAACTTTTTCGGAGGAGTTGCCTCAACGGCTTTCATCTGCGAAAGCTGGAACTGATTTGGTCTTTCGCCTCTCATTCCTTGTTGCTTACTCGGGCACTGGTTCGAGAAATGACCAGGCTGGCCACAAGTATAGCAAACATTACTCCCACTCTTGTAGACGCCTTGATGCATTTTGCCACACTTCAAACAAGGAGGGAATCCTAAAGGTCCTATAGGTAGGTTACTTCGGTTAACCTGTGGAGCTTTTCCCTTCTGGGGTTGCCGTTGGCTTTTCCCTTGCCATGGTTTCTTGCTCGGGTGACTTCCACCACTCCATTTTCCCTTCCTCTTTCCATGCTGGCCGAATTGAGATTGTTGGGTAGTTACGGTCTTCATTGTCTGGCTTTGAAATTGAGGATTCGCTGAAGGATGCGATCCTTTTTTCTGGTTGCATGGCCAACTCCATATCTAGGGCTCGATTCAAAGCTTCAGCATAAGTCAGACCACTCTGACTAACAAGAACTACTCGGATATCCTGCCTTAGTCCCGCTCGAAACAACTCACACATTTTCTCATTAGTGTCTACCATATCAGGCACAAATCGAGCTAATTCACAGAACTCTCGATCATACTCGGCCACAGTCTTCTTTCCTTGCCTCAGATTGGCAAATTCGTTTGCTTTCTGCTTACGATAACTCCTCGGCACATACTTCTCATACAAAGCTTCTTTAAACTGATCCCAAGTTAGGTTCTCACGTTCTTCGGGTGTATACATTCTTTGTTTTGCCTCCCACCAGTTTTTGGCAGTTCCTTTTAACTGATACGTCATACACTCAAGACGTTCACGATCGGTGCAACGAAGAAAACGGAAAATTTGCTCAAGAGAACGAATCCAGTCCTCAGCATCAGCTGGACTGCCTTTACCATCGAAAGTTGGGGGATTCTGACGAAGAAAAAATTATTCGACTCGTCGTTCATTCGGAGGGGGCGGAGTAGGATCACGCTGTCCCTCGGGGTTATCTCCAGGGTTTCTGACATTTCTACGTCTTGGCGGCATTCTAAAAATACAACAAGAAAACTTTAGCCACTCCAATACTTTAGCTCACTAGGAACCTTTCTCGATTCTGAAAACATTTCCTTATTGGGAGGAATACGATTCTCGATCGGTACTTAAATAAATAATTAAAAGGCAATTCAAGAATTATCTCAAATAATTTTATTATTTCAAATTCTCATATATACATATATCTCATTCAGTTTCCAATAGTCATCAAGCATTTATATCATCATTATAAATTCACATATTTTCAAGACAATTATTTTCTAAAGCAATCAATCACAATCATCGAATAAAACATCATTACCTTAATACTCACAAACTCAATTCAAATTAATAACTCAGGGGACTCAAAATTAATTTTAATAGCCTAACGGCTCATCTTTTATATCGCCCGACGACGGCCTCTTCTGAGGACTTATAAACAATAGGGATTTAAACAATTACATTGAAAATTTCCCTTTTTTCTACTCAATAGCTAATGTTCTACTCGAACTACGCAAGTTCACACTTTGCGTTCGATTCTTACACATTAAGCCACAATAATAACATTACTGCTGAAATTTAAAAAGAGTTCATCTCTCAAACACACACGGTAAACTACTTGGATTTCCACGGCTTCCTTGAACCAATTCTATATGCAAGAATCGTCTTCACTCGGCCCACTGTCATCGTATTGCATAGCATTGGAATCTACTTCAACGTGCTCTCTAGGGTCCTCCTCTTCTTCAGGATCCTCTTCTTCTCCTTCCTCTTCTTCATGTATGTTTTCTACAAGCTGCCCTTCTTCCTCAACGTTGTCATCTTCGATAGTGAAACACTCACGTTCGGCTGCCCTCAATGCTTCCTCGCAATCCTCTAGAGTGTAGTTTAGTGCAGCTAGCTCGGACTCAACCCAAGGCGGGGTGTTGGGGTTTTCCTCTCGACAAAGGTAGGATGCTATGTCGATGGAGACACCAAACTGGGAGTTGTGCTCATCTCCTGGCCTTACTACAGAGGTAGATGCATAGGTATAAGAGGCAGGAAAGATATCGCTGGATAAAGCTTGGAGGTATCCTCTTCCCACTGTCGCTGCATCGGCCGGCTCATTTTCATTCTCATTATCATCGCCGTTGTTTGAACGGACTGGTCTGGAGGACTCCGCTTCGGGATGAACTGGAAGAGTTGCTTGATAACGATGCATATAGGCGGCGAACTGATCCTCAATCGGTGACGGAATTCCATTAGGGTCATTGCATCCGTTCGGCTGCAATGTTGGCAAGTTAGACAAGCAAAGAGATCAAAAGATCGGATTGAAAGTACACCACTTACAATTGGATAATCTTGGTGGGACTCTCGAGGATCAAGTTCGGTTTGTGGTGGCGAATTAATATGAAGGGAAACAGGGCCATCTTGAGGAATCGGTGGAGGAGCACATACAATTCCGTTTAGCAGATCTGGAGAGTCGTCCTCATACGGCTCTGGCTGAGGGGCGCCATATGTCATGTAACGAGCTGAGATAGTGGAGATAAATGCATTAACATCTCCGTACAGAGTTCGGTCGAAGTATCGATAGCCTAGGAATTGAGGAACGAGGGATGCTGCCTAATCTCTCCATTCCTGAGGTAGGGCCTGGATTAAACATGTCATGCCTTCAAGTGGTCCAATGTCCATAAATTGGACTTTTTCCCAAATCGTGTGATAGCGCGCTAGGAATTCAGCTATTGATTCAGTACTCATTTTTCTTACGTGCAGGTACTCCTGCATCCAGTCATTTTCGTCCATCCTATATGAATTTTTAAACACATTAAGCACACTTAAATAATTAATCAAGCATACTAGAATTTCCACCACATACTCATTTTTGCGTTCCAAAGGGGGGGATTTTCGTTCATGGTTTCGGGCAATTCCAAATCACGTAACCGTTTGCACAAGCGTTTCATCCTTTCCGATTTTTCCACACGAAACACGCATTAGGGAGGACATTCTAAAGCAATCTAGTTATCAATCAACTTAATAGCTTTTATCTCTAAACATCATAACTCAAAAATTCTCAATATCTTGATAATTCAAACATCACTTTAACTCGAAAAACTTTTAAAAAGTAAGACGTACCTGGTTGCCAGATAAGATGGAGGATTGCTTGGTCTTGTTTACTGACTCAAAATAAGTCTAGGAATTAAATCTAGACTCGACTCAACAAAGAATATCAGACTTCAGAGCAGTCAAACCCGCTCTGATACCAACCTGTCACACCCCGACTCCCGAGGTGCAACTTACGAACACTAACACAACTTTAACCATCTAACAATCAACTCAAATACGGGAAACATGCTCAGGGAAATATCAACGAAAAGCAATAGCACTCGAATAAAGCTATCAAAGACATAATGAAGCAATAACCGAGCATTTTAATTTACATATCAACGAGAATATGATAGGTATTTCAGGCTAACGAGAACAAGATTCATCAAAACATTAAAGTTAACGAGCACATCGCTCGGAACAAACACAAATACCAAATATATAATAACAAGTTTTCATTTCAAAAAGGTTGCAGCGGAAACTCGACTCAAATCCCAACATTCACACGTATGAAGACGTGCAAATGCCAGTCTGACATTCGACTCAACTCAACCAAACAGCCCACACCACCAAGCCTTTCCTGCCATCGCCATCCTGCTAACCTGCACGTTTAGAAATACATGCAGGGCTGAGTACTTCGTACTCAGTGAACACATGCCGAAAACATTTGGGAAAGATGCTCTTAAAGCTATATTAATTGAACTTGCCTTGCCGAAGCATCACAAGTACTTATGCCATTTAAAACGATTTTACTTGTGCATGCTAAAAACATTTTCTTTTAAATAGAGTGCGCAGTCAAAACATAGTATATACTCAACAGTATGCATCATCTGTCACAAATTCTCTCACTGTGCCGAGAAGTATGCCTCCTTCTCGAATATGTGACCGGCCTAACCGAAGCAAGGCTCACAGTCACCTCAACAATTAACATACCACACGTGGGTTTCCTGCCTTTCACAAGATGATAATAAATCAACACAGATGATAACACATACCAAACTCAATAAAACGGCAAGTCAATTGCATTTTTAAATATTCACATAATAATACTCAATAGTATAATAGCATTCATCGATAGTTTTGGTTTAGAAAAGCCCACCTGTCTTCCGACGTTCTAGCTAGGTGGCTTACATGCTATCTGTCCTCGCTTATTTCTCCGTTCTACTTGATCCTTCACAGTTTGGCATCGATAAAGAAGATAAGATACTACGCAAAGACGGATATTGAACGTTGGTCTCGATTGAAGGACTTCTACTTGACTCGTTTCTCTCTATGCTATTCTTTTCTAAATAAGTCTTGCATTCTCGTCTCTAAGCCATTAACACTACTCGATAAAAGGTTAATACTATAACCAATGTCTTAGCACTTCTCGCTTTAATTATGAAACGTCGTCTATATAAACTCTATTACTCGAGTTTTCTTTTATATTCTTAATCAATTCTCGATTTAATTATCAACTTAATAACTTAATTGTTTTGCATACAATATAAACTCAATAATTTTTCACGTCATCATCAATTAATATCATTCACTCAAGCACGTTAATTCAATTGCATAATAATTCCAAATAAATCAAACACATTGTCTCGAATTCAATCACATTTCAAGACACGTTAACATCTACCTAATTTTTATTTTAGAACTTAATTCAAATACGAATTCCTTTTTATAGAAACTCAAATAATAAAATTTATCTTTCTCGACTCATATACAACACTTTTCCGAACTCGTTGTCTTATGAAACCATATTATAATTCTTTACTCAATTAGTAAAAATTCTTTTTATTTTTATTAAACTCTTATGAAATAGGAATTTTATTTCTATTTCTAACTCAATTCTTCTTCTTGACTCAAACTATTACTTTTAGATTATTATCTCGACAATTCTTCTCGGTTTATTTTTAATCCAATCGGTTTGAAAAACAACTTGCTTAATTAATTTAATTAATTACTTTTAAAATCATTACTCGATATCTTACTCGTATTTTATTCCATTATTTTCTTGATTAAACTATACGAGTATTTAAACTTAACTCTTCTAACACTTTTTCTCGACTCGATTAAATCTTCTCTTCACTTACTTATCATTTTATTCTCTTTATTTTAACTCGATTTTCTCGACTCTTACTTATTTAAATAAGAAATTTCTTTTCCGCTTTTATTTACTAATTTAAGACTCTTTCTTAATTAATACATGTTCTCCTTTATTCTTCAATTAATTTTTATTTCAATAAATATCTAGATTATTTTATTAATTTAATTACTAATTTCCTTTTTGATTTAATTTAATTAAAACTCAAATCTTCAAGTTTCATCTCATGAACACTTAGAACACCTAGAACACCTACTAGGTATTCTTTTCTATGTATTTTTCAATTCTTAACATTTTTAAAGCTTAAAACTTCATTCTTTCTGTCACAGCCCCAAATCCCGAGGGACGGCAGAAGCCGGGGTGCGACTGGGATTGGATTAAAGAAGCGGGGAAGAAGGGGACTAACTGAACTAAACATACATAGGAGACATCATACATTCAATGAACATGACTTTATTTACAAAAAAAAGAGTTAATCTCAAGGATTACTCGACAGAAAGTACTCAAAAAGGCATCTAAGTTATAGTTTACAGACATAAACTACAGTATTTTACGTAATGTACATAACGAAAAGTACTTAGAGTTCTGCAGCGGAAAAGTGATTCATACTAACTAAAGTCTTCCTAAGACAACTTAATTCAAGCCTCGCCGCTTCCATCGCTTTAACCTGCACATTTAGAAAACATATGCAGGGCTAAGTACAAAAGTACTTAGTGGGCACGTTGCCAAAAAAAACATATTCAAAAGTATAAATAATCAGGCATCTCATAATCGTAGCACATCGGGGTTTTATTGAAAATGGCCCTAGTCTACTAAACATTTTCTGACTCATTTATATAAATTAGCTTGTACAAGCATTTTTTCTAGTATGTTACGTTCAAATCTTGACCAATTTCTCATTCACCGTGGCTAGTTACCCCTCAACAGAATACCACATACACCACAGGTTACAAAGTGCACTAACTCTGGAAAGCACTTAATAGCTAACTCAGAGCCGATCGTTAACTAATAAATCTGGAAAACATGAAGGTTAACTCAGATAGGTACAAGAGAACTCACATAAAATATTTAAACAGTTTATGCCATGATTATCACTTTGAAAACACGATTATCAAAGCGTTAAAGAAAAGGTTTTCGAGCATTGCTCGTTTTATTTGATAAATAGGAAAGCCCACCTTAGTGTTTACAGAACTAAATACTAGCTTCCGATCTCCTGATCTTCCGTCCTTTCCTTACTGTTGGCTTCCTCCTTCATCGTAGAATAATAACACTTTAAATTCGGTCGTAAAAGATAATCGAATATGGAAATTCGAATTAGGTTTTAGTCATTTCATTTCTTTAGGCATTTGCATGCTACTAGTTTCATTTGAGTTAAATGGGAACGAGACTTGAACAAATCTCGTTTAGAACTCGAAAGGTCTCATACTCGACTCTTAGGTCAGTAGAGATGATAGTCGATAACTCATTACGACTTAAAAGATCAAAGGAACTGAGTTGGAAAGGAATCAACTTAGAAAATTAAGTTTTAGTTCTTTAGACGATTTAGGCATTTGCACGCTTAACTAAATTTCTTTAATTAAACGGATACAAGATACGAACTCATCTCGTTTAGCACTCAAGGCTCTATACTTGACACCGAGGTCAGTAGGAAGAAGGCATTCGTTAACTCATAGCGACCTCAAAGATTGAAAGAAGCTAAGTTGAGAAGAAAACAACTTAGGAAATTACAATTTGAACATACACTGCACGAAGTCAGTGAGTCTGTCCAGAACAGGGGATTGCGAAACAGGGATCGTGCCCTGTACCAAAAGATAGCCTCGGGTGTCTAGTTTACTCTCCAATTCGCGGATCTCGATTCTGATAAACGAGCTAAAAGATATTACAGTTTCCGTGGAACGTCGCAGAAACTGCCGCGGTTAACCCTAAATGTTCGATAGAATCGACGTATAACTTCCTAAGTTCGTTCTAAGTTCCCGTACTCGATTTCTCACGAAACTTGACTCTCAAGGCAGTCGATACGTACTCCCGTACGTGAAGGACTCCTTTTTAAAACTCGATTAGAACTACGACGATCAAACCTCGTCGTTTCAACTACCATTTACTATACCAAAATCAAGTTAACAAATTCTCGTTTCTAGTTCTCGACTATAACTACAACTCATATTATAATATTCCGAATGCTCATGTCGTCAACTACAAAGTCATGCCTTAGTCCATCATAAACACTATTATCAAGTTAGAATCCTTACTCGACTTCTCGATTATTACTTATGTCCACTCGTTCGTCTCTTACGAAATTCCAAAAGTTATCGGAATTCGTTCATTTTCTACGACATCAATCAACATCTAACATAGATCATTTTTATTCATATCATCACTCCATATCATTAACCATATTCAACTTAGATCGAGTTTATAGTCTCTTATACTTTCATTAATATTTTTAGAAAATTCCAATTAAGTTCATAACATCAACTATTATCATTATAAACATTATTTCATCAACAAATCAACAACTAAAACAACTACATGAAAACCCCTAATTCTTTCATAATTTTCGGTAATAACTTAACAATTTAGGGGGTGGCTTTCTTCATCAAACATCATCATTAATCCATTAATCATACTACTATATCATCCATTAAACAATTCAAGTCTAATTACACATTAAAAAGAAAATCCCCAATTCAAACCCTAGCCCTAAAATCGGTTTTCATTCAATACTTAGGGGTTTCGATTTCTTTTTGTTCTAATCACTAATTGAGCACCTCCTAAGCATGATTATCCAACTAATTGAAGAATTCCATCATCCCACATAGTTCCCCCAAAATTTCGGTATTCACTTAGGTTTTAGGGTTCTTGATTTTCTTCAATTTTAATCATAGATCCATATCTAAACCATCATATTACACTAATTAGAGATCAAATCATCTAAATCCCAACATCCTTAATTTTCGATCCATATGAAAAATAAAAAGAAATGGATTTGGAATGGATAGGAATGTAGAGGAGGAGATTACCTTGAAGATTAGTGAAGGGAGTTAGAAGATTCGATGGATGATTATGAACTTGTGTGATTTCCTTGCTCAAGAACTTGAGGTCTTCAATGGTGAAATGAAGAACAAAGAGAGAGATAGAGTATGTGTGTGTGTGTTTTCAGTTTTGGGGGAGGGGGGAGGAATAAAGAAGATGATGACTAATAAGGTGAAAAATAATATCTACACTTAGGTGTAAAGTATTAGTATCAAAGGACATTAGTCACCAAGTAATATTATAAAAAAAAAATGAAATACCTAAGCTTGAGAGAGGAAGAAGTCGGTCATAGGGTAGAAAAAAAAGAAATTACGCGCTTTTCCGGCACGATACGATGCTACGGAAATCGAACGACGCAAAACGTAGCTCGGCACAAAATCGTCAAATTCCGATTCGACCAAAAATTCTAACGTATTAAACTTAATTGGAAAAATAATATTTAAAAACTTAATTCCGACAAAAACTCGGGACGACACAGTCCGAGTTTCGTCCGGAAAATCATAAAAACGAACTTTCTCGGGCGAGTTCGTATCGCGATTTCGTGAATGTAAAAATCAGACGCTTTTCCGTTCTGAGTTCAAGAACTAAAAATTTTTCGTACGCGATAACCCTAAATACAGTAGTCATCTAACTGACTTCCGTAATTTATTTTCGGAAACGGATTTCACCGTTGGTTTTAGAATTCAGAATCGTAAACTTAGGCGTGCAAAGCCATCTTGGCTTCTTGAGAAATTTTCGAGAGAGAGAGAGATAGATTGAATGAGGGAAATTTTTCTCTTGAATAAGAAAGAGTGATCGAGAGAGAGAGAGAGTGAGTAGATAGGATTGTATAGGATGCATGTACTCCATTATCTTATTAGATATTACCAAGATATTCTTCCAACATTGAGAATATTAATGATGATAAGGTGTTGGAAATTGGATTGAGAGAGATAGATGGATTGATGGTGATGGGATGAATGCATGAAATCTTCACTACACAAGTTACAAGGATTTTATTCTTATTTAGAGAATATTCATGATGGAACCTAGGTGTAGGCTTTGCAAATAGGTTTGGAGAGAGAGATTAGGGAGAGGGAGAGATGACGGTGGAGAGGGGGAGAGAGATGAGAGGGATTTTCTCAATATTTTTTTACGGGTATTATTTACCCGGTCATAAAAGTTTTCCGGATAAAAAGTCCGTATTATTCCATTTATGTAGAAAACGGATATAATCCCTCCTCGTCTCGTTTCCGACACTAAAATCATCTCAAACCTATCTCACATCTCATTAAATAAATCAAGGATTCCGATTATCAAAATTTTAGGTCTAAATTCCATATAACGAAGAAAACTAAAAATTAGTCGGCTTATTAATCCTTTAAAGATTAAATTCTCGTAACTCTCTTAAATAATCTCGGATAAGCTTCTATCTTATCTTAGTGATCTTGGAATTAATTATAGGTTCAGAGATTCTAATTAAAATCTATTCTAAGTTTATCGATGAATAGCGATTTCTCGATTATCAACACTATTCACTTCAAATCAAAATCCTCGGAAATCTCTGAAAATCATACCCGTACTCATTTTCATACAAATAAGTTCAATATATGCATCACATTATCATTTCAAGAAACAGAAACAGATAATCTCACGTAAAAACACATAAGGGCATTTCAGTCGTTTAACTCATTTCTATTTATTTAGAAAAAAATTTATTCCTCAAATCTCGCCATTTAAACTTATAAGGTTATTTAATATGCTCTCTAATGTTATAGAAGCTCGGGGTATTACAGACAAACCCTCCACAAGCTGCATTGACCAGCGCTCTATCACTTGCCTTCAATCCGGCCACGAAACATTGAATCAAATCGATGTCTGCAATCTGGTGTTGTGGGCACTTTGCCAACATCTCTTTGAATCTGCTCCGATAGTCATAGAAGGTCTCCCTCATGCCCATCTTGATACTTGTGATCAACTTCCTCATGTTATGAATACAGGCAATAGGGTAGTACTTCTCCAAGAATTTCTGCTGCATCTGTTGCCAAGTGGTAACACATCCCGTGGGCAACGAATATAACTATGCTCTTGCCTCATCTTGTAGAGAGAAGGGGAAAGCAATGAGCCTCACGTATTCGCTCAGGTTGCCATCAGTATGGATGGTCCCACAAGCCATCTCAAAGTCTTGTAAATGTCTTTGGGGGTCTTGCCCTGGATGATCACTGAACTTGGGCAAGATCTGGATAAAAGTATGCTTCATTTCTCATGTCCGCGTGGGTGTAGGCAAAGTTATGCCTGAAGGCCTCAAGTTCATAGTGCTAGGGAATACCATCTCCCTCAAAGTCTTCTCCTCAAGGTTCTACATCGGCGTTTCGCCTTGATTGTCTTTTTCTGCTTCGCTTGACAAGGAAACGTGTTCGTTGTCAATGATCTTCTCTTCTGGAAAAGTTTGGTCTTCTTCTAGAATTCCCTCCAGTGACTCTTTCTTCTTCCTCTTCCCTGCTCGAATCTTCCTTAAGAATAGGTGTTCGACTGAATTTATCCTAAGTCGCCCGCAATTAAACGAGATCATAGTAGCATAAATTAATCAACCCAAGTCGTATCTCTCGAGGAAGACTTAACAGGGCAATAATTGTATTGCAAAAAGAAAAAGAAAATAAAAAGAAAGCAGTAAAGATTGATTGGGGTTTGTTGTTCTAATTCTAATTAATTGAATGATAAATTAATCTAGACAAAATTATAAACCCTAATTCTAAGAACAAAATAAATGATAGACATAAATTAAGAAGAACTGAAATAAACTTACAATAATTAAAATTGAATTCGTGGTGGAAGTCTGTCACACAATCCGTACGAATTGAAAGCAATAAATCTACCTAGAGTTTTGAAGAACAAGAAGTAAAACTGGAAAAGAAATACGTAGTTGCTTGTGCAGAAAAGAAAAACGAAAGGAAAAGAAAAAGACGTCTCCAAGGAAATAATTAAGATCCCCTTTTATAGGAAAATTAATCGCCGCCTCAATACGGACGTTCGCCCAACATGGGCGATCGTTGAACACCACAACTTCACGCAGATACGGACGAGCGCCAAAGTTCCACGATCGTTGGAGGTAGTTCCCTGAAGTTTTCTCGTCCCTGTTGAACGAGCCTCGAAGCTGGACGGTCGCCGAGGTAAGCTCTCTGAACTTTGCTCAGCCCTCAACTCACAGGCCGGACAATCACTGAAGATGGATGAGCATGCCGGATGATCGCTGAAGATGGACGAGCATGCCGGACGATCGCTGAAGATGGATGAGCATTCTGGACGATCGTCCAACACGTTTCTACCTCGCGCGCCTTTTTTATTTCGATCATATCTCTCTCGTCCGAACTCTGATTTGCGCACCGTTTTTGCCTACGAACTCGTATCGAGACGTACTTCAATCCTATCAAGTTCAACTCCTCAAATATTTGCCACATCATTTCTCATTTTTGTCCATCTCTCGTCTATTCTCGCACAATTCTTGCAAAACCAATATGTTAGCGAAATTAACTAGAACCAATGAATTTAACAATAAAATCGGACAAAATAATGATGAGAAAGATTACTTGACACATAACTACACACCAAAGTGAAGCACAAAATGAGGTGAAACACCCCTCCACACACAAAACCTTGCTTGTCCTCAAGCAAATCTTATTAAAAATTAAAAAGAATAAAGTGAAAGCTTGAACCAAATAATTCATATCTCAATAAACTCTCAATCACAAGACAATTTATTACTCATCAATCGACAACAGTCATCACACAACAAATGAGTTGCCCTCCACCCAAGAACTCAATCAACTCAACAGCTGAGCACAAGATCAAAGAGAGGACACAGCCGCAACGAAGAGTATCCCAAATTGGTACCATATTGTAAATTAAGCTAAAGAACATGTGAATTCCGGACAATTTTCACTAGGTGTACTCACGGAAATTCTGGCATCCTAGTGTGGTTTCCCATACCCATTCCTCAAACAGTAAGAATGAATTCAAGCCAATGAGAAAGAGGGATAGAGCCCTTCACAACACAACAAAATTAATCAGACTAAATTAACGAATTGTCAAGTCAAATTGGGTTATATGGCCATAATTCATGAGGTGTGAACACTTAGAGGTCATCTAAAGTGTCCTCATGCGGTTTTCCATGCTCATGGTTCCCAGAAGAGCAGAGGCCTCCCAAAGTAACTCAACTTATTAAAGCAGAAAACAACTTTTTTTTATATTCGTTTTATTTTATTTTTTTCTTCTTTTTTTTTTATTTGAATTGGGATACACTTCTTAACACAGTTCTCTAACCTTTCACCCGCACTCAAAAGTCAAGCTTCAATAATTCGAGTGTGAATCGCCCCACAAATGACATGCAACAACCACAACGTCAACCTCATCACTATCTCGCTCAATAAAATCTGTCGAGACATGAATTATAAACTTCAATCTCAACTTCTAAATCATAATTCCAAATAAGAAATAACCGAGGATGCACAAGATAAACACTCCAACAGACATACCCCCCCCCCCGCATGAAAAATACGCGCCAATGTCCCCATTGGCAATCAAGAAGCAAGAAAAGAAAGGAGGGGGTATCATAGTGCAAACCAGAGAAGAAGCCGAGGCGAACACAACCACCAAATGTAAGCATCCTGCACAAAGAAAACAACCAACACACGAGGCAAAAACAAGAAAAACAAACAAATAAAACTAAAATAAAAACAAAACAAACAACATCCACCACAAAACAAAAATAACGATTACCAAACCGTGGGTTGCCTCCCACGCAGCGCTAAGTTTTAATGTCGCCAGCCGACGGGAACCAGTGTTATCCAAATTCCTTCTCGAGTTTGAGCCATTCCATCGCTTGGATTCGCTCATCTTCGTCCCGCACTTCTACTGGTCCTACCAGTAGATAGTCTTCACAATCTCCCTGCAAGAAACGACCATTGACCACTGTGTCAGTAGCATCAAGGAAAGAACAATTCTGAAGAAATGAATTAGATGGTATGAAATAAAAATCAGAATAACAGAAAAATTTTGTAGTAATCTCGGGAAACCCGAACACCGGCAAATATTCTTTTCCATTCCCTTTCCCATCCGTCAGATCCGGAAGACATAGCTCATCTGCACATTCCACCACAACAGGCTCAACCAGATGCTCAGTCTCATCATTCAGTTCTTGATCGCATAGCTCCTCTACATCCTCCAACACTATCGGCTCCATGAGGTAGTCATCTTCATCCAATGCCTCTGGACTGGTCAACTCCTCATGATCATGATCATCAGAATTCATGCTCCTTTGAAAGGTAGTGTCCTCGTGTGCATCCAATTCATCACTCTCGCCGTCACTAAGATAAGTGTCGGTATGATCATGATAAGGCTACCATGGAAGTTCCTCCGCCAAATTCTGTTGCAGCATCTCACTCACCTTCTCAACAGTCTGCTCAATTTGTGTGGTGATGTGCTCAATTGCCTCTCCTTGTAACTCCCTCGCTTGTTTACTTTCTAGAATAAAAGCATTCATTGCATCGTCCAAAGAGGATTGTCGAAGAGGAAGATATTGGAATTGTTCATGTTGAGGTTGGAACAGAGCTTGTTGCACCGAGTATGACAGCTGTTGAGATGAGTATTGTGGAGGAAAGTATTGTTGCTGAAGAGGAAAGTATTGTTGTTGAGGAGGAAAATATTGCTGTTGAGGCGAGTATGGCAGTTGCTGCTCATAAGATGACCCGAATGGATATGATGAACCCGAACTCTGCCATTGGTTTTGATTCCACGCAGAACTCGACTCATTATTCCAATATGGCTGGTAACCTTGCATATTCTCCGGATCCCAGCAACCCAAAGAATGCCCCCATTATCTCTAGATTATTTCCATAGTTCCTACATACACAAAAACAAGAAAACACATCACACGCAACTGGGGGAGAAAAAGAAAATCAACAAGAAAAATAAAAATAAAGTTGCAACACAAAAATTGCCTAAAGTCTTCCCCGGCAACGGCGCCAAATTTGTTCGACTGAATTTATCCTAAGTCGCCCGCAATTAAACGAGATCATAGTAGCATAAATTAATCAACCCAAGTCGTATCTCTCGAGGAAGACTTAACAGGGCAATAATTGTATTGCAAAAAGAAAAAGAAAATAAAAAGAAAGCAGTAAAGACTGATTGGGGTTTGTTGTTCTAATTCTAAGTAATTGAAAGACAAATTAATCTAGACAAAATTATAAACCCTAATTCTAAGAACAAAATAAATGATAGACATAAATTAAGAAGAACTGAAATAAACTTACAATAATTAAAAATGAATTTGTGGTGGAAGTCTATCACACAATCCGTACGAATTGAAAGTAATAAATCTACCTAGAGTTTTGAAGAACAAGAAGTAAAACTGGAAAAGAAATACGTAGTTGCCTGTGCAGAAAAGAAAAACGAAAGGAAAAGAAAAAGACGTCCCCAAGGAAATAATTAAGATCCCCTTTTATAGGAAAATTAATCGCCGCCTCAATACGGACGATCGCCCAACATGGGCGATCATTGAACACCACAACTTCATGCAGATACGGACGAGCGCCAAAGTCCCACGATCGTTGGAGGTAGTTCTCTGAAGTTTTCTCGTCCCTGTTGAACGAGCGTCGAAGCTGGACGGTCGCCGAGGTAAGCTCTCTGAACTTTGCTCAGCCCTCAACTCATAGGCCGAACGATCACTGAAGATGGATGAGCATGCCGGACGATCGCTGAAGATGGACGAGCATGCCGGACGATCGCTGAAGATGGATGAGCATGCCGGACGATCGTCCAACATGTTTCTACCTCGCGCGCCTTTTTTGTTTCGATCAAATCTCTCTCATCCGAACTCCGATTTGCGCACCGTTTTCGCCTACAAACTCGTATCGAGACATACTTCAATCCTATCAAGTTCAACTCCTCAAATATTTGCCACATCATTTCTCATTTTTGTCCATCTCTCGTCTATTCTCGCACAATTCTTGCAAAACCAATATGTTAGCGAAATAACTAGAACCAATGAATTTAACAATAAAATCGGACAAAATAATGATGAGAAAGATTACTTGACACATAACTACACACCAAAGTGAAGCACAAAATGAGGTGAAACAATAGGTTGATGTTATCGTCGTACCACGATTTTTCTTCCTTTCCTGTAGGGTTAGTTTCTTGCATAAAATAGAAATTGAGAAATTAGCATAAACAGAGAATACCACTGTAATCAACTCCCCGGCAACAGCGCCAATTTTGACGCAACCATCATTTAAGCTGCGATAAAATACAATTTATATTTCACTCCTATGCCTACCCCTAGGAACAACTAGTTGGCAAGTACAGGGTCGATCCCACAGGGAGTTCCTCGCGATAATCTCTGGTTCGGGGCACAAAAAGGTTGTATTGAGTATCTATCTACTATAGCCTTGGGTAACTGTCACTATCACCTTTGGCAAACTACTGAAAGTAAATAACTGAAACTTGACAAGCAAAAAGATTAGTAATAATGGTAATCCAGACTTAGGTTCAAATCAATGAGTATAACTTTCACTCGATCATAGGTTCAAAGATATTTGTTACGTATGTGTGTCAATGGTTATAGGCTAAAACTATGTAGGGTCCCCACTGTCACGTCGCCACGTACGCTACATAGTCCGCCCAGCTCCACCCTTATGTTTGAGTCTTGACAAGGACACCTTAGCCAATCTCCTTACTTTCCCAACATGTCCCCCCTGGCGTTCCACTCAAAGAGGCGTAGTTGAATCAAGTAGCTTTGGGCACCAGGTCAGCCCGTTCCAGCGCAAGTGAGATAACGAGGATCTCTGTCCGACATTCACCAGCGTTGACACATCTTGCCCAGCTTCTGTCAAGTCTGCCACCCTTGGTCACTGCCCTCAAGGAGCGTAAGGCAACCTTGGCTAGTACTTGGAAACCACTGGACGATGTTGGAATCCGTATGTGCCCAGGGCTCGTTGGCCTTCCAAGTTACCTGTGACCACCGAACTTCTTTGGAATCTTTGCCCATCGCCTCGGGAACACACAAATATACAGCTATCAAGAGTACTTAGACCTCACGATTTTAACAAGTTATACATCATATCATCTACCCTAAATCCAGATCTAAAAGTTTAGCTAGACATAGAGTAAATAACGAAAATAAAAGAGTTAAAGAAAACATACTTGAATTAAACGACAGATAATAGATGTTGTAATACTCCGAACTTTTCTAAGCTCTTAAGTGCGTATTAATTTAACTAATATGCCTATATGATGAGTTTTGAGTGCTAAAATTTTTCGCGAAAATAAATTTTTCTGTGAAATGACGAAAATGCCCTTATGATCATTTTCGATGGATTCATGCACCTAGCTTGAGGATCCTTTGATGTAGATTATCTCCTACATAACCAAGATCATCTAAGAAGTAAGTTTTCAACTTATTCTTTCTTTTTCAAGCTTGAAACAAGCTTAGAACTCCAACCTTTTTTCATCGATTTTCTTGAAAGAAAATAAGGGTTTGATCTTTCTTTTTTAAAAGCCATGATCTTGATGTCTTGCGTATATTTTCATGCAAGGAAAGGAGTTCCAAATCCATCATATTTCATCCTCCAAGCCATCCAAAGCTCCAAGCCAAGAAGAGATTAAGTTTAATTATTTTAAGGTATGATTCATTCGTTTCTTAAGATGTATATATGTATATGTAAGTGAGAAAATAAGGAAAGAATGCATGATTTACTTTATGCTTAGGCAAACCTTAGGATTTTGATGATGAGATGATGATCTAAATGAAGATATAAGCATGATTTAGGAATTAAAATGAGAAAAGAAAAATAATATGCTAAGAACCCTAAATCGTCTAAGAAGAAAAAAAAAATAGGAAAAAATAAGTTCTTGATGAGTTTTGATGATTATTTGATCATATGATGATGATATATACTTATTATGATTTTTTATGTGATTTATATGCATATATGAGTTGATGATAAATTTTGGTGAATTTATTGAATTTTTATTAAATTTAATCGGTGAAAAATAAAGAAAATATGAGTAAATGATGATTTATGAATTTTATGAGTTTTATGATGTTATGAGCATGATGGTATATGAAAATATGATCTAGATGTGTTTATAAGACAAAATATGAATTTTGTGAATTTTCTTAAAAATTTCGAATTATAGGTTATTTTGAAGAAAATGAAATTTTGACGATTTTGAATAGATATGATGATATTGATGATGATGATGATAATGTTAAGATATGTTAGATGAATTTTTGGATGATTTTATAAGCATGAAAATTTAGAAAATGAGAAGATATAATTTTTAGTAATTTTTATTGAATTTTTGAAAAAAAAATCTTTGAAATGAAGAAAAATAGATATAAAAATAAAAATGACATTTTTGAGGTTAATATGAGTTTATGAAGATGTGTTCTTCATATTCATAAGAAAAACTTGAAGATTTGAATATGTTAAAAATTGATTAGAAAAATAATTATTTTAAAAAAAAATGAGTATATATATATAAAATCAGAAATTTCATTAGATAAAAATGAAATTGAGAAATAAATGAGATGTTAAGTCTATTTTGAATGAATTGAGTAGAAAATAAAGTCTTATGAATTTTCTATAAATTTTGAGATATATATATATATATATATATATATATATATATATATATAATAATGATGATGATAATAAAAAGGAAATAATAAAAAGGAAATAAAGAAAAATATTTCTTTGATTGATGATGATGTTGGAATGATGACAAGTGAATATGTGATGTAAATTTGATGTTAGTGTTAAAAGAAAAATAAAATATTAATAATAATATTAATATTTGAGGATAAAAAGAAAAATAAAATAAAATTTCTATGAGATAATATGAGTTAGAAGACATGAGTATGAGATTAAGAGTTAAGATGTTCGTATTTGAGTTCGTTGTTTCAAACGAGAAGCTAAAAGAATTATTATTAAAGAAATAATAACAAAATAATAAAATAATTGATTTAATGGAATATTTCCATTAAAAATGAATATGTTTGAGTAATATGAATTCTAACTGATGTTTATGTTTTCAAGTGTATTTTGAATGTTTGATTGATGTGACGAGGTGTTAATGTGAGAAAAATAATATTTTTGAGTTTAAAAATATTTTGATGATGAATTATTGATGATATATGATGTGTTAAGTGATTTGATGATGTTATTTGAGTAGAAATAAGCAAGTTTTCTTTTTGAATCACTTAAAAAGGAATTAAAATGTAGAAGATATCGAGCAGCAAAGTTTTGAAATGAAAACCGAGTTTTTATTAAATAAAAACGAAATATTGAGTTTTAAAATAAAAGAAAAAGATTAAATAATGATTATTTTAAGTATTTAGTTGAGATCGTATACGTATATGAGTACGTATTTTGAGAAAAATAATGATGTATTTTAGAGTCAAGAAATACGGAGTAGAAGTTTGAATAATAAATTCAAAAATGATTATTATTTGAGTTTAATGAAATGATTTTCGTTAGAGTTGAAGTTATAAGTTTATAAAAGTTAAAAGTCGAGCAATAACTCGTTATTATGTGAATGTGTCCGAGGCATGAGTTATTGTGTGAATGTGTTCCAGATATGAGTTATTAAATGATTTTGTTTAAGACGTGAATTGTTTATGAAAAGTTGATATTAGAATGTGATTGAGTATGATTAACCTTTCTAGTAGATTAATCACTAAGTTAATCATATATAAGTGTTTGAATATTGATATTGATGTTTGAGTATGATGCCGATGTTTGAGTATTGATGTGACTACCTGTTTATGAAGTGAACGTTTGAGTTTCGAATGAATGTTTGATTGTTGGAATAAATGCTCAACTGTGAATGAATGATGTATAATGATTTGTAATGTTAATAGTTGAAATTTGACGTATTGATTAGCCGAAATCATATAACTTGAGTTTATGAGAAGTTAAGACGAGTTAAATAGTAACTTATCGATGTACGCAAAGATTGAAATAATATATTAGAAACGAGAATCTGAGTTTGAGAAGTAATTAGAAACTGAGTTAAGACGGTGATTCGAGAACGAGAAATTGAGAAAGTTATCGATGTAGAAAAGTTTAGATAAGTTAAGAAAAACCCGAGTCAAGTAGAAGTCCATCAGCCGAGTCCTAAGTCTATTATACATTTTTCGAGTCGATAAGCTCGAGTTTAATCGATGTTGTTATTGAAGGGCCGAGCGGGACTGCGAAGTAGTCGAGAAAGAGTAAAGTAAGCAACCTCGACATCAAAATACCCAAAGCAAGGCGGGCTTTTCTAAAACTAAAACTCCGATGAAATGCTATTACTTATTGAGTAATATTATGTGAGTTTTTTTTTTTAAATTTAATTGACTTGCCATTATTCTAAGTTTGGTATACTTTATCATCTACATGAGTATTACATCCTATGGAAAACAGGAACCCACGTGTGGTTAATTTATTGATGATGGTGACTGTGAGCTTTACTTCAGTTTAGCCGGTCACAGTGCTTAAGAAGGAGGCCTACTTCTCAACACAAAGTTGATGTGGTAGATGATTCATGCCTGTTTATATATATGTTTTGACTGCACAGTCGTGAATTTGAAAATGATAAAATGATTTATGCATACACAAGTAAAATGTTTTCAAATGTTCTAACACTTGTGATGCAGTGGCAAGACAAGTTCAATTATATAGCTCTAAGAGCAAGCTTTTAAAACTATTTTTGGCATTGTGTTCACTGAGTACGAAGTACTCGGCTCTGCATGTATTTCTAAACGTGCAGGTTAGTTGTGGATGAGGATGGTGCAGATGGTCTTTGTCACAGCTTTTAAAACTTAGTGTTACGACCCTATCTTACTTGAAAGAAGACTCAGCATAGAGTATATGCAAATACTCTATCTTACTACTCGAAAGAAGACTTGTATACAGAGCAGAAACGATTGCTCTGATACCACTCTGTCACAGCCCCAAATCCCGAGGGACGGCAGAAGCCGTGGTGCGACTGGGATTGGAAAAAAGAAGCGGGGAAGAAAGGGGATAAAAGAATAGACATACATAAATGACAGCATAATCTCTATGAACAAGACTTCATTATCAAAAGATAGAGTTGATCTCGAAGGATCACTCGAACAAGATCTCAAAGTTTCTAAGTTATAAGTACAGAACTTAAACCAAAAGTGATAATCGTTATTACATAAGTGAGTCTAGAGTTTGGCAGCGGAATTTTATTCTACATACTACAGTCTTCCCTATCGACAACTCTTAACTCAACCCTCGCCGCTTCCGTCGCTTCAACCTACACATTTAGAAAACATATGCAGGGCTAAGTACAAAAGTACTTAGTGGGCACGTTGCCGAAAACATAATCATAAGTATAGATAATCAGGCATTTCATTTCTGTAGCACATCGGGGTTTTTTATTAAAGGCCCGTGTCTACTAAACAATTTCTTTCTCATTTTCATAACTTAGCTTGTACAAGCATTTTTCATAGATGTTACGTTCAATCTTGACCATTCATAATTCACCGTGGCTGGTTACCCCTCAACAGGATACCACATACACCACAGGCTACAAAGTGCACTAACTTTGGATAGCTAGTCTCAAAGTCCGATCATTTAGTTAACACCTAATGGTTAACTCATAAGGTACAAGAGAACTCACATAAAACAAATAGTTCATGTCATAATTATCACATTGAAAACACGGATATCAAAGCGATAAAGAAAAGGTTTTCGAGCATTGCTCATTTTGTTTCATATATAAAAGCCCACCTTGATAGAATACAGAACTAGGACACGTGCTTCCGTCTTCTGATCTTCCGTCCTATCCTTGGTGTCGACTTCCTCCTTCATCGTGAAAATCATACTTTAAAGCTCGGTCGCAAACGATAAACGAATACGAAAAGTCGAGTTAAGTTTTAGTCCTTTAAACTTTTTAGGCATTTGCACGCTAAACTAAACTCTTTTAGTTAAAAAGAAACGAGATACGAACGCATCTCGTTTGACACTCACTCGGTTCTGTACTTGACACTTAGGTCAGTAGAAAGAAAGTAGTCGATAACTTGAAACGACTTAAAATATCGAAAGAGTTCAAGTTGAGAAGAATTCAACTTAAGAAAATAGATTTTGGAAATTCACTGCATAAGATCATATCAGTAAGTTCGCACGGAACAGGAGATTTCAAAACAGGGAACGAGTCTTATACCACAAGAAAGGTACGGGTGTCTAGTTTACTCTCCAATTTGCGGATCTCAATTCTGATAAACGAGCTAGGAGATATTGCAGTTTCCGTGGAAGGTCGCAAAACTGCCGAGTGAAACCCTAATGATCGATAAAATCGATGCACGGTTTTCTAGGTTTGTTTAAAGCTTAAACACTTTTATTTTCATGCAAAAACTGACCCAAGGAAGTCACCACGTATCATCATACGTGATAAACTGCTTTTCATTTCTCGATCATAAGCACGACGATTAAAAACTCGTCTTTTCAAACTAAACAATTACTATACCAAAACAAATCCTAACTTCTCGTTTCTACTTCTCGTTCATAACTATAATTCATCATTTCATAACTCAAATGCAAAAGCCGTCAACTACAAACTTGTTCTCTTATTCATAACAATCACTATTATCTAATTACTTTTCTTACTCGTCTTTTCTATCGTTACTTGGGATCGTTGTTTCGTTTCTTACCAAAATTCCAACGTCATTAGAATTCGTTCTAACTTTCCGATTATGATCATCATCTATCACGATTCACTTATATTCACATCGTAGACCTATATCATTATTTAATCTCGACTTATCGTCGATCGTTCGTCTCTTAACGAAAATTCTACGTTCTCCGTTTTCGTTCAAATTTTACGACAATGATTATCATCTAACGAGCATTACTAACATGTAAAACATATTATCAAAACATTAACGAGCTCTAACTTATCGACACGTCTTCGTCTCTTACATTTTTCAATTTATTTTTAGAAAAATCTCAAATAAATATATATTCATCCTCATACATCTTATATCTCATTTCCATTAAACAATCGAGCATATCATAACATTTACTATCCTAAATCGCGCCTTCTTCGTCTCTTAGGTTTCAAATTTTATTTTTAGAAAAATCTAAAACAGTTCATAGAGTCAATTAATATCATGAGGAACACTAATCTATCGGTCAAACGACAAAGAAATCGAGCTACGATCAAAGCCCCAAATTCCCCAAAATTTCGGTAAACCCTAGAACAAAGGGGTTCTTGATTTCTTTCTCTAATTCATCCATTGAACTCGATTCTAAACATCCTTGAACATGTATCGAACAAGGAACAACATGTGATTTTATCCCTAAGTTTTTGAAAAAAAGAAAAATGATGGAATCAAGTTTTGTTCGGATCAAATGATAGATGAAGTTCTTACCTTTCGTAATATGGATTCGGAATTGGAAATGATCGGTAGGTGGAAGACTTGAACGCTTGAGAAAAGCTTGGAGTTGAGCTTTAATGGAGATGAAGAAGAAAAGAGAGAGTGTATGTATGTGTATGGTGGTGGAGGTAATTGAGGGGAAGGAGAGGAGGGTGATGACTCATTGTAGTGACACATAAAGTTAAGAAAAATATCCTACAAAAGTATAGTGAGTCGCTAAGACATGTTTGGCGAGGAATTATTTGACGATAACATCTCGTTTCTGGCTCTTATACGTCGATTTAAAAGTCGAGAAATACTTTTCTAGATAGTTTCGAATTCGACGAAATCTAACTCGTCCGTTAGATTGGAAATAATTTACGTACTCGGAAAACCTAATTCGTTTTTCAAAATCCGAGAAAAATTCGGGACTTCACAGTCCGAAATTCGCCCGGAAAATCATAAAAACTAACTTTCTCCAGTGAATTCGTATCGAAGAAAAAGTGAATGTAAATTCTGACGGAATTTAATTCTGAGCTTTCGGACAAAAAATTTACCGGACTCGAAAACCCTAATACAGTAGTCGTTCGTCCGATTTCTGGAATTTATTTTCTGAAACGGATTTCACCGCAAATTTTAGAATTTAATTTCATGATCTTAGGCGTGCAACGCCATAATTATTATTAACTTTTATTTTTAAAGACAATAGAAATTATCGGGGTATTACATCCTACCCCCCTTGCGAAAAATTTCGTCCCAAAATTTGCTTATCTTCCTTAAACCGTTTGGGGTACTTCTTCCCCAACTCTTCTTCAATTTCTCACGTGGCTTCTTCTTGCCCGTGATAATCTTATAACACTTTTACTAACCGTATCGACTTGCTTCTTAACTTTCATGCTTTTCGATCCAAAATCGATTGCGGTCTTTCTTCATAACTTAAGTCAGTTTCAAGATCAACGTCTTGCTGACAAAACTAAGTGTGCAGAATCAAACACACACATCTTCTCAAAATGAGATACACATATAATAAACATTTCATAAACTTGGCAACAAAGCCGAAACTATCCATATTGGAAACTGTCTTTTCAAGATATTCACTAATCATCTAAATCTTTTGTCTAAGCTGATGCTTGACACGAATCTAACGATTCTCTCTAATGGAGATATCTTAAGAAACTTTATCTCCTTTTTCGAACTTTTGCTCTGATTGTCGCATATGCGTAAGACTTTCGTCTTCCTTAAACTCCTTTCATTCTAACACGACTCTATCGAATGATCTCGATCATTTCACTGACCGTAGCTGGTCCTAAGTTCTTTCTTTCACTTACCTTATGACAATAAGACAGTTATCTAAAACTTCTTTTTCTACCAGGCCTTGTAAGGCACAATACTTATCGTAGCTTAATAACTATCGTTATAACAATTTGATCAATGTCAAAAATATTCTCCTATTTCTTCATAGAAATACTTAACGGTTATAACAACCCGTATGGTCGTCAGTGTAAAGCTTTCACTTGCTGATAAGCTAAACATCTTTCTACAAACGAGGCAACGTCTCGTTTCGATCAATTCTACCAGGAATCCTTTCTTAAGTCTTAAATTTGTTGTCATCTGGAATACTAAGTCCATTCTTTAATTTCTATCACATTATCCAATGCTTCGGAATAACTGTCTGGTTTATCCGTTCTTATTCTTTGTCGAAGCTTCTCGATCGACTCGTCCTTTCTCCGGGCACTTGTAATCTTTTCGTAAGTCTAGTGTAGCTACGATTACTATTATTTGTCTTGTTATCGCTTCAGTTGTATTGAGCACCTCTCCATTCTTCATCTCGAATTCTCGTATAAGTGTTTCTTCCCTGATGAAGAAATATTTAAACTTAGTTGGAGTCTTTCGACTCAGCATGCCTGCTACTACACTTAGCTTTTTCCTGGATGGTAATTGATACCACAATCATAATTCTCAACTAATTCGAGCCCTCTTCTTTGTCTCATATTCAGTTCTTTCTGCCCGAAGAAGTACCTCAGACTCTTGTGATTTGTGAAGATCTCAATCCTTACACCATAAAGATGGTGTCTCCAAATCTTTAATGCATGCACAACGGCTGCTAGTTCTAAATCGTGGGTTGGATACTCAACTTCGTGAGGTCTAAGTTGTCGTGAAGCGTAAGCTATCACCTTTCCATCTTGCATCAAAACACAACCTAATCCATTCTTCGACGCATATGTGTAGACCACGTATTCCTTATTCGCTTCTGGCAGAGCTAACACTGGTGTTGTGGTTAACTTCTCCTTGAGTGTCTCAAAACTCTTCTCGCATTTATCCGTCCATTTATACTTGCTTTCTTTCCAAAGTAGTTGCATCATAGGTCTAGCAATCGTTGAAAATCCTTCGATAAATCTTCTGTAATAACCGGCTAAACCTAAGAAACTCCTAATTTCGTTCAGACTTGTCGGCGATTTCCAATCGCGTACTGCCTCTACCTTGGCAGGATCTACCTTGATGGCTTCTGCTAATACGATGTGTCCAAGGAACATTACTTCCTTCAGCCAAAACTCGCACTTACTAAACTTGGCGTAAAGCTTCTCGGCTCTAAGCGTTTCTAAGACTATTCTCAAGTGTTCCTTGTGTTCTTCCTCATTCTTGGAGTAAATGAGAATGTCGTCGATGAATACTAAAACAAATTTGTCTAAGTATGGGTGGAAAATTTGATTCATGAGATCCATGAATACGGCGGGAGCATTAGTCAAACCAAATGGCATAATTTAGGAGTTCGAAATGGCCTTATCTGGTTCAAAAATGGTTCTAGGTATTTCTCCACGTTATTCTTCAACTAGTGATATTTAGACCTTAAATCTATCCTCGAAAATACACTTGTTCCTTTTAAGCTTATCAAAAGTCTTCTATCCTTATAAAAGGATACTTATTCTTAAGGGTTGTCTTATTTAACTTGCGACAGCCTATGAATATCCTTATTGAACCATCTTTCTTTCTGACAAACAGAACTGGTGCTCCCCAAGGTGAAACGCTTGGTCTAATGAAACCATCATCTAACAATTCTTGCAGTTGGATCTTAAGCTCTTCTAACTCTTTAGGTATTATCCTATATGGGGCTTTTGATTTGGAAACCGATTCCAAATTAATTGTGAAATCTACATGACGATCTGGTGGTAAACTAGATAGTATGTTTGGATAAACGTTCTTATACTCGTTCAGAATTTTTATGTCTTGAATGATCCTCTTGGCTCCTGGTTCTCCAACTAGGTACATAAGATGAGCTGTGCTATCTTTCTTCTTCATCAACTTCTTGACTTGTAGGGCGGATACTATCGGTACTCTCCTACCCATTGAAAACCCATGAAATCCTATTGGTTCTCTACCCGGGGGTCGAAAAGAGATCTTTCTCTCGTTGCAGAAAATCATAGCGTAATTCTCAATCAACTAGTCTATTCCTAAGATTATATCTACGCCGAACATTATATTACTTTCCGATTGTTTGCTATGATCTTAAAAAGACCCTAAGTTAAATTCTATGTTTGAGAAAAACTTAATAAAGTGACGATAATTTCTCCTAAGGTGTGATTATTCTTATTTCATGATTAGCGCGCTCTAGTCTTACTCCGATAGTGTCAATAGGCACTGGAAAAATGAGTATAAAGCTCTAGTATGGGGCAAAATCATGACAGAGAAATTTTAAGATGTTCGTCCAATACCTGCCAAATTTTCCTTGCCTTCATTACGCTTCTCCTGCCTAATCGTGTATGCTCTTGCATTCTGTTTTTGTTGTGTCAGTTGTTGCTGTGACTAGGTTGGGATTGCGTTTAATGGTTGGGACTGGTCATATTGGTTTGGTTCCACCGTTTGAAACCGCATTGGGCAATTCCTCTTTATATGCCCCGTCTGCCCACATTTAAAACAATTAATCATGTCTACTTGACAAACACCGTCATGCTTCTTATTACAATTAGAACAAGTAGGAACATTTTGTTCCTGTTCTACCACTTGCCTGGGCAATCCCTCTTAAAGTGCCCCTTACGTCCACAGTTGAAGCAAACACCAGAGTTCGCTAGACAAACACCGGGGTGTACTTTATTACACTTAGGGCAAGCTGGAATAGTGATCTCTCCTTGATTATTTTTCAGGGTTTGGAGCTGATCGTGCTGGTTAATTTCATTTGCTGTCAGTGGTTTTGGGCAATTTCTTCTCGTATGTCCTTTCTGACCACAGCTAAAACATCCATCAACGTATGCTAGACAATTACCGAAGTGCATCCTATTGCACTTAAGACAGGAAGGTACATTGATTTCTCCTTGGTTACTGTTCCTTTGCTGCCTTTAAAGCTGTCCTTGTAGATTATTTCCCTTCCCTTGTCCTGATTGTTTATTTCCTTGTGGTTTATTTCATTGCCGCATCTTCTTACCATAGTTGTTATCTTTATTTGGTTGTTGAAAGCCCTGCCGATTTCTACTCTGTTTCCCTTGATTGTTGTGGCGCTGGTAACAATCACTGCTACTTCCTCCCCATTTCCTTTTTCCCTTATAGTTAATATTATTGTTGGTAAGGTTTTGGGTTGAAGTCTGGGTTGGTGCTGATATGGGCACTACTCTCTTTCCTTTATCTGGCACTGCTGCCTCTATTTCTAGGACTCGTCCTAGTAGTTCTGCATAGCTCAGTCCTTCGTGTCTGGCCAATGCTATTCCCAGTTTATACTTAAGTTCCCCTTGAAATTTTCTTGCTATTTCCTCCTCAGTTTCCACTTGATCGAATACATACTTATCATAATATGCCTCCTTAAAATCATTCCAAGTGATTTGAGCCACTTGCTCTGCCGGCATAATTTCCTATCTAGTCTTCCACTAGTATTTAGCTGGTCCGACTAGTTGAGACGTAGCACATACTAGGCGCTCCTTATCACTAAATCTAAGAAGCTCAAAAATTCTTTCTATAGAGCGTACCCAATGCTCAGCATCACTTGGATTACTAGACCCATTGAAAACTGGTGGATTTCTTCTGAAGAATAAATTTTAAATGTTACGTTGTTGTAGAGGTGGGGAAAGTAGAAGGGTTACTTGATGTTTTTGCTTTTCTTCGCCTATACGTTGTTCTTGACCTCTATCAGATCCTTTAGGACTATCAGGTCCTCTTTGGTTGTTAACAACTCTCAACGACATTTTGGAACTATAAGATACAAAATTTTTCTCATTAGCACTCGCTTTTAAGTCTTCATTACTCACTAATCCTTTTCCCAACTTAACGATTTCACGTAAAAGAGAATAAATATTAACTTCGATTCTAGTTCTTTCAACTTTTAACCTTCAAGGTTAAATTAAACTCTCGTTACACGAGTTCATTTGACATTTTGGTTTAGTTATATGATTCATAAGAAACTTTCTTATGATCAAAACCCTCTCACGGGTCATGTATATATATATATATACATCAAAAAGAATATTAGTTTTGCCTTTAACAAGGACTTATACAAAAACTAGACTACAACGAGTCTAAGCTAGGCTGACTGCCTACCTGTACAGGATGCACTAACATATTGCATTACTGTACTACTGGAAGTACTAGAACGGAAACAATCCATAAACTACGTATCCGTATAAAGTACTACAAAAACTAGTTACTGATCCGACTATTTACAAGACAAAAAGTGCTTCTGCTACAACTATGCGTCTAAGACGCCCTTCTCAACAAGCTGCTGTCGAGTCACTACCGCCCTCTATGGCCTGCAAAACCTCAGAGTCCTCCTCTAGGTCCTCCTCTAAATCTGAATTAAAGACGAGCTGAAGTGCTTCGTCAACCCTAATCGTGGAGCCGTTCAAAAGTACAAGTGGTGGTGGTGAAGGCGCCTCTGAAACGGCCCTCTCCGAGTCTAAAACCAAGTATTCCAAAATGGTCTATACTGTTCTCTTCTTCAGAGGAAGAAGGTGCTCTGGAATCGTACTAGGATCGCACTCCTCCCTAGAACGGACCCTGGACGGTCCTGCCTCATACTCTGCTCTAACTCTGACCAACTCTGAACCAATCTCGTCAAGTGGTCTGAAGGGGTATGGTAACTCGATCATAGCGGTAAGATCCGCGCCAATCATCGGGTACTCTGCCTCTGAAACTAGCTCCTCTGTGTTCTCACTAGGTACAAACACTGGAGGGATCTCTAACTGTGCGGCCATCTCTGGATCTATCTCAACATGCTCTGACTCTGAATCTGCTGGAAAGTGAGTGTGGGGAGGGTGCTCTTGAATGGGATATGATGCTATGATTCTGCTCTGAAAAAAACGTTTGTGTACTGCTAGAGCGAATCCTAAGTAATCACCCGTCAGCTCTACGTTGTCACCAAACACTCCAAGGTAGTACCATGCCGTGTCGTGTGCCCAACCACGCCACTCCTCAGGTAGTCGCATAATCAGGTCGAATATAGCCTGACGCTCTGGAACAGAATGCCGGGCTGCATGGTAAACTGCTGAAAAGTTACTAATTATTTGTCCTATATCAAGATTCGGGTCTGCCTCAAAATCTCGATACTTATCTAGTATCTGATCTGCCCAAGTACGCTGTGGCGGGGATTGGCTCTCCTGAGCCGCATCAAATCTAGTATCCATCCTACAACGTTTTTAAGAAACACGGATTAGTAACGGGTAGGATAATAACTTATCTTAAGGGAAAATCTTAAATTACAAGTTGAATATTCCTTATTCAATTGTAATGTCTCCACTTAAACCAACAAACTTATCTTAAATACCTTAGCAATTTCAAGGAAAATTGCACGTAAACAATATATAGAAATAAAATTTCAAGATTTTATTTCCATTCCTTATCTTATATATTCATTTTACTTTCTTACTTCATTTCTTATCACCTCCTTACTTATTTCCTTTTTACTTTCTTTATTCTTTATTCTTAATTACTTTCTTTCTTTATTATTTCTTCCTTGAAGAAAATTTCTTAACGATTCTCACTTATTAAAACAAAGTATGTCTACTTTGTTCATGTTACTTATTCAAAAAGTAACATTCATTTACAAAGAAATTTTTGGTCCTTCTCGACACTTGAATTTCGTACTCGTCGTATTCTTTATTCAATTACGAAGTATGAAAAAAAAAATTCCGAAGGAAAATGGAATTATAACAAGAAATGACTTTAGAACACAAGTTCTACTCATCTTTGGAATCGATCGATCATTTAAATTCATGCTCGAGTCTTAATAATTAAGACAAATCTCTTCTTGAAGTTCGAACGAGGCGAACTCCAACTGAAAACGACTTCGTTCATGTTACTTTTACGGAAGTAACATTCGTCTCTTTCGTTTACTTGGTACAAAACTAACGTACCTTATCATTACTTATCTTATTTCCTTGAAGGAAATTCATATCGGCTCTTGATTACAAAAAAAAACAAAAATCGACTCTGCCGAGTCTTTGTTCATGTCACTATACGCACGTGACATTCGTCTATAAAAGTCCTTCCCATTTCACGATCTCCTTTCGAAATCATTTGGATCCAACACTTCTTAAAGCATCTATGTTCTCAAGGAATCGGGAAGTCCTTAGAACGATAGTCTATGTTCTCAGTGAACCAGGAAAAATCCCTAGAATCAATCTAGATTCTCGTGCCAACAAACTTTTCAAATTAAAAGAAATTATTGTTGCGCAAATAATTTCACATAATTCATACAACAGAAAACAAGTATGATTCTCATACCTTCAAAATTTCATTCTTGGCACCATTGTCATTCTTAACTTTTTGGAATACGTATTCAAAAATTTTCTTAAAAGAAAACACATTTCTGAAATTCTTTCTTTCTTTCTTTCTTTCTTTCTTTCTTTCGTTGAGTCGACGTAGCGGGAGGTTGAGTTGTCGTCTACACTCTTAAACTTAGTGTTACGACCCTATCTTACTTGAAAGAAGACTCAGCATAGAGTATATGCAAATACTCTATCTTACTACTCGAAGGAAGACTTGTATACAGAGCAGAAACGATTGCTCTGATACCACTCTGTCACAGCCCCAAATCCCGAGGGACGGCAGAAGCTGGGGTACGACTAGGATTGGAATAAAGAAGTGGGGAAGAAATGGGATAAAAGAATAGACATACATAAATGACAGCATAATCTCTATGAACAAGACTTCATTATCAAAATATAGAGTTGATCTCGAAGGATCACTCGAACAAGATCTCAAAGTTTCTAAGTTATAAGTACAAAACTTAAACCAAAAGTGATAATCATAATTACATAAGTGAGTCTAGAGTTTGGCAGCAGAATTTTATTCTACATACTACAGTCTTCCCTATCGACAACTCTTAACTCAACCCTCGCCGCTTCCGTCGCTTCAACCTGCACATTTAGAAAACATATGCAGGGCTAAGTACAAAAGCACTTAGTGGGCACGTTGCCGAAAATATAATCATAAGTATAGATAATCAGGCATTTCATTTCTGTAGCACATCGGGGTTTTTCATTAAAGGCCCGTGTCTACTAAACATTTTCTTTCTCATTTTCATAACTTAGCTTGTACAAGCATTTTTCATAGATGTTACGTTCAATCTTGACCATTCATAATTCACCGTGGCTGGTTACCCCTCAACAGGATACCACATACACCACAGGCTACAAAGTGCACTAACTTTGGATAGCTAGTCTCAAAGTCCGATCGTTTAGTTAACACCTAATGGTTAACTCATAAGGTACAAGAGAACTCACATAAAACAAATAGTTCATGTCATAATTATCACTTTGAAAACATGGATATCAAAGCGATAAAGAAAAGGTTTTCGAGCATTGCTCATTTTGTTTCATATATAAAAGCCCACCTTGATAGAATACAGAACTAGGACACGTGCTTCCGTCTTCTGATCTTCCGTCCTATCCTTGGTGTCGACTTCCTCCTTCAACGTGAAAATTATACTTTAAAGCTCGGTCGCAAATGATAAACGAATACGAAAAGTCGAGTTAAGTTTTAGTCCTTTAGACTTTTTAGGCATTTGCACGCTAAACTAAACTCTTTTACTTAAAAAGAAATGAGATACGAACGCATCTCGTTTGACACTCACTCGGTTCTGTACTTGACACTTAGGTCAGTAGAAAGAAAGTAGTCGATAACTTGAAACGACTTAAAAGATCGAAAGAGTTCAAGTTGAGAAGAATTCAACTTAAGAAAATAGATTTTGGAAATTCACTGCATAAGATCAGATCAGTAAGTTCGCACGGAACAGGAGATTTCGAAACAGGGAACGAGTCTTATACCACAAGAAAGGTACGGGTGTCTAGTTTACTCTCCAATTTGCGGATCTCGATTCTGATAAACGAGCTAGGAGATATTGCAGTTTCCGTGGAAGGTCGCAAAACTGCCGAGTGAAACCCTAATGCTCGATAAAATCGACGCACGGTTTTCTAGGTTCGTTTAAAGCTTAAACACTTTTATTTTCATGCAAAAACTGACCCAAGGCAGTCACCACGTATCATCATACGTGATAAACTCCTTTTCATTTCTCGATCATAAGCACGACGATTAAAAACACGTCTTTTCAAACTAAACAATTACTATACCAAAACAAATCCAAACTTCTCGTTTCTACTTCTCGTTCATAACTATAATTCATCATTCCATAAATCAAATGCAAAAGCCGTCAACTACAAACTTTTTCTCTTATTCATAACAATCACTATTATCTAATTACTTTTCTTACTCGTCTTTTCTATCGTTACTTGGGATCGTTGTTTCATTTCTTACCAAAATTCCAACATCATTAGAATTCGTTCTAACTTTCCGATTATGATCATCATCTATCACGATCCACTTATATTCACATCGTAGACCTATATCATTATTTAATCTCGACTTATCGTCAATCGTTTGTCTCTTAACGAAAATTCTACGTTCTCCATTTTCTTTCAAATTTTACGACAATGATTATCATCTAACGAGCATTACTAACATGCAAAACATATTATCAAAACATTAATGATGTCTAACATATCGACACGTCTTCATCTCTTATATTTTTCAATTTATTTTTAGAAAAAATCTCAATTAAATATATATTCATCCTCATACATCGTATATCTCATTTCCATTAAACAATCGAGCATATCATAACATTTACTATCCTAAATCGCGCCTTCTTCGTCTCTTAGGTTTCAAATTTTATTTTTAGAAAAATCTAAAACAATTCATAGAGTCAATTAATATCACGAGGAACACTAATCTATCGATCAAACGACAAAGAAATCGAGCTACGGTCAAAGCCCCAAATTTTCCCAAAATTTTGGTAAACCCTAGAACAAAGGGGTTCTTGATTTCTTTCTCTAATTCATCCATTGAACTCGATTCTAAACATCCTAGAACATGGATCGAACAAGAAACATCATGTGATTCTATCCCTAAGTTTTCAAAAAAAGAAAAATGATAGAATCAAGTTTTGTTCGGATCAAATGATAGATGAAGTTCTTACCTTTCGTAATATGGATTCGGAATTGAAATTGATCGGTAGGTGGAAGACTTGAAAGCTTGAGAAAAGCTTAGAGTTGAGCTTTAATGGAGATGAAGAAGAAAAGAGAGAGTGTATGTGTGTGTATGGTGGTGGCGGTATGTCACGCCCCAACTCTCGAGGTGCGACTTACAAATAACAACAAAACCTAACAACTAACAATCAACTCAATTATGGGGAAAACATTCTCGGGGAAAACGATAATGAAAGATAGGGCAATCGAATTAGGCTTCCAAAGTATAATGAAATAATATCCGAGCATCTCAAAACCACTTATACAGGAATTTAAATAAGTACTTCATGCTGACGAGGCTAGAATTCCAACAAAAGAGAATACACCCATATATACTAAGTTAAGAGAATCATGTTCAACAACAATTCAAGTCAACGAGCCCATCGCTCGGAAGTACAAATCAAGTAGTTTAAGAAGTTAACAAATATTCAAGGTCTTCGAGCACAACGCTCGGAATCAAAAACATGAGAATCAAAGTATTAGCATCAACAGACATCAATTCAAAAGGATTGTAGCGGAAACTTGCATCAATACCCAACATTTGCACGTATGAAGACGTACAAATGCGAGTCTGAAATTCAACTAGACTCAACCAAAAGAACCAAACCACACCACCAAATATCCATGCCATCGCCATCCAGTCAACCTGCATGTTTAGAAACACACGCAGGGCTGAGTACTTCGTACTCAGTGAACACAAGCCAAAATATTTGAATAAAGATGCTTCTAAAGCTATAACAATTGAACTTGCCTTGCCGAACATCACAAGTATGTAAGCAGTTTAAAAACAATTTTACTTGTGCATGTTAAAACATTTTCTTTTAAACAGACTGCGCAGTCAAATATCATATAATATAACAGTATGTATCATCTGTCACAAACAATCTCACTGTGCCGAGAAGTAGGCCTCCTTCTCGAGCACTGTGACCGGCCTAACCGAAGCAAGGCTCACAGTCACCTCACCATATACCACACGTGGGTTTCCTGCCTTTCACAGGATAATAACATCTTCACATAAACAGATGATAACACATACCAAACTTCAATGAAAACGGCAAGTCAATCATATTTAAAATCATATCATAATACTCAATAGTATAACTAATTTTCATCGATAGTTTTGGTTCAGAAAAGCCCACCTGACTTCCGAAGATTTAGCTAGGTGGTTTAGGGCTATTTGTCCTTCTTAATGATCCGTCTGGCTCGATCCTTCACAGTTCGACATCGATAGGAAAAATAAGATACATGAAAGACGGACACAAAGGCGTTGGACTTAACTGAAGGACTTCTACTTGAGTCGTCTCTCTCTTCGCTTTAACTTTTCTAAAGGATCTCGCGTTCTCGTCTTTAAATCATTAACTCTACTTGAATTGGTTAACATTACTACTCAACGTCTTAACACTTTTCTCGTTTTAATTAATAACGTCGTCCATCTACATTTTATTACTCGTGCTTTCTTTCAAAGACTTTAATCAATTCTCAATCAATCATTCAATCATTTTGCATACAATAGTTCAATTATCTTTCACATCATAACTAATATCATGCATTTAAACACTTATTCAATCATATAATGAATTCAAATAAATCAAACATACTTCAAGACACATTAACATTCATTCAATTTAGATCTTAAAACCTAACTCGATTATGCATTTCTTTTTATGAAGGCTCAAACTATTTATTCTATCTTTCTTATTTATAGACAACTCTTTGCTCTACATTCGTTATCTTAAGAGGTATTTATAACTTCTACTTATTTAATAAAAATTCTCTTTATTAATATTAAACTCTTATGAAATTAGAATTTCTTATTCATTTCTAATTCGATTCTCATTTCTTAACTCGACTATTATTTTTCTAATTATTCACTCGGTAATATCTATTGGTTTATTTTTAATTAATTCTTTTCAACTCATTACTTGATATCTTATTCTATCATTATTTTCTTGATTAACTTATACGAGTATCTAACCTTACTCGTCTAGCATCTTTTCTTTACTTGATTAAAACTTCTTTTCTATTTCTTCTCGATTAATTCTTTTAAACTCGTTTTTCTCAATTTTTGCTCATTTCTTTAATAATTTCTTCTTCTTTTGTCTTTAACCTTTAAGCCATTTCTTACTTAATAGGTTTTCTTTATCTTTTAATAAACATTTTTATTAACTAGTCCATTTTATTAGTTAAGTTATAAAATATCTTTTTGTTGTAGTTTAGTAAAAATTCAAGTCTTTAAATTTTAATATAAGAAAATTCATCAACATATCTTTCATGCATTTTTCATCTTTAATAAATCAAAAGCTTTTAAATTCTAATCTTTTTATTACAAAACTTCTATCTTTACTTATAATTTAACTAATAATCATACATACACTGTAACACTTAAACATTCAATTTTCTTTATATTATCACATTTATTTTCTTTAAAATCTCAACATGCAATTTCATTTTCTTAACTCAAACACATGTATGATTATACTAACATATCATACAATCATTTCATTGATCAAAACATCACTCAATTCATCAATAAAATCAACAAAATAATTTCTCCATCTTTCTCTAAAACACACGGCACACATGCACATTCTTGTGCATTTTATTTCTCAATTTTTCATGCATATAATCTCATTCTCAACATGATAAAGATAATAAATTAAGCATCAAAATAACAATAACTCAAATAATTCATATTTTTCCTATTTTGTCTAATATTTTCGGCATTTATCAAGATTTTAGGGTTTTAAATTCTTTTTCTTCTCTTAATTCACCGATTAATATCTAATGTTCGATTCTCCTAACGATTTCTTCTCACTCGATTATCACATGCACATCCTAAGTTTGCCTAAACATAATTTAAATAGCATGCATGCATAGTTCTTTCTTTTAGGACTTAGAGATATACATATTTACAACTAATCAAACGAATATCATACTTTAATTTAAATGAAATTCTTCTCCTTGGCTCTTGGAATTGGAATGGATGGAAATTGTAGCTTCAAAACTTGAACTTGAAGGGAAGAAGGAAGTCTCCTTGAATCCTCAAAGAAAAGAATAATATGAAATTAATCATCCATTCCTTTTAGGGTTTAAAAATCAAAATGAAGAAAGTGTTGGATGATTGTTGAATTTAACTTCCAGAACTTGGAGGATTATTACCTTTTTCTTGAGAATATGGATGGAATGAATGGAGGATGGTACTTTCTACTTCATTTCCATGGATGAGGAGCTTGAATACATGGTTGCATGTAAGGAAAAATCGATGTATGTGTGAGAGAGAGAGATTGCCGAGAGTGAGGGAGAGATTGGAGAGTGTGAGAGTTCTTCTTTATTGTTTTGAGAGAGAGAGAGTTCGAATGAGAGAGAGAGATGGAGTGATGAATGAAGTCTTCTCCCATTGTCTTAGTTGTATGAATTTGAAATCCAAAAACAAGAATAAAGTGTAATGTTGGAAGTTGTAATGTTTAAAGTGATTGATGGATGGATGATTTGATGTAGTTTGCATGCTACTTTAGGTAATGCCATGCATAAGACATAATTATGGCAATTAGTCTTGGAAATTGAAGAGTGATGGGAGAGGAGGTGTGAGGTGGCGTGAGAGGGAGGGAGGTGTGTCGACACGTGTCTTCGTCGTGTCGTTACGGGTGTTAAATATCGGGTCGTAAAGGTTTTTCGGATAAAACGATTCGTATTAATTTCTTTTTATGCTATAAACGAGTCTAACCTCTTCTCGTCTCACTTTTAACACTAAGCATCTCAATCCTATTTCACGTCTCAATTTAAAAGATTAAGGGTTTTGATTATTTAGTCTTTTAAATCTCAAAGGAATTTAGTCGGCTTATTAATCCGTTTATTAATCCTTTAAAGATTAACTCCTCATTACTCTTCTCAATTCTCGGGTAAGCTCTTACCCTATCTCAGTGACCTTAAAAACAATTCTAGGTTCGAAGATTCTAATTCAATTCTATCCTAAGTTCATCGGTATAAATATATTTCTCGGCGATTAACATTATGCTATCTCAATCAAGCAAACTCTTCGGAATTTTTTATAGAAATTAATCTCATACTCATTTTCACATAAACAATTCAACAAGTATATCACATCATCATCATCTCAGATAAATAGAGCAGATAAATTCACACAAAACTCACAAAGCAATTTAAACGTTTTACTCATTTCTCTTCGTTTAGAAAAGAAAAATTTTACTCCTAATTTCTCATCTTTTAACTCACTCGGTTAATTAAATGCTTTCTAAAGGTATAAAAGCTTGGGGTATCACACAGTAATTGAGGGGAAGGAGAGGAGGGTGATGACTCATTGTAGTGACACATAAAGTTAAGAAAAATATCCTACAAAAGTATAGTGAGTCGCTAAGACATGTTTGGCGAGGAATTATTTGACGATAACATCTCGTTTCCGGCTCTTAAACGTCGATTTAAAGGTCGAGAAATACTTTTCTAGATAGTTTCGAATTCGACGAAATCTAACTCGTCCGTTAGATTGGAAATAATTTACGTACTCGGAAAACCTAATTCATTTTTCAAAATCTGAGAAAAAGTCGGGACTTCACAGTCCAAAATTCGCCCGGAAAATCATAAAAACTAACTTTCTCCGGTGAATTCGTATCGAAGAAAAAGTGAATGTAAATTCTGACGGAATTTAATTCTGAGCTTTCGGACGAAAAATTTACCGGACGCGAAAACCCTAATACAGTAGTCGTTCGTCCGATTTCTGGAAATTATTTTCTGAAACGGATTTCACCGCAAATCTTAGAATTTAATTCCATGATCTTAGGCGTGCAAAGCCACAATTATTATTTACTTTTATTTTTAAAGACAGTAGAAATTATCGGGGTATTACAGTCTTGGTGGTGTGTTAATCTTTTGGATGTTGAGTCGACAGTTACATGTCTTCATACATGTGATTGTTGTAGTGATGTCTTCCGCTGAAATGTCTATATTTTTTTTTTTTGAAATACTCTGTTGTGTTGATGATACAATGAGCAGTTTGCTCGAAATAATGCCCTAAACTTTATTTGCTTTGTATTCTGGATGACATAAAGTCTAAATACTTAGCACTATTTTTAGGAAACTGTTGTAAATTAATATCGTTCCTTGTTGAATTCGGTTGAAAGTATGTTCATTTTCATTATTGCTTTCATACCTTATTTCCTTAGTTGATTCATTGTCGAGTCAAGTTTTTGTTTGATGGTTTCTCATTCTTAATTCATCCAGAATAGTATTTGGTTACTATTCGAGTTGAGTTGAGATGTAAGTGGTATGTTTATTTGATGGTTTCACCTTCACACTACAATGGAGTCTGGTCATTTCTACACACTGGATTTCAGGATGTGACAGATGTTCACCCTAATGGGTCTTAATAACAAAAGAAAATTCTATCTAAGAACTGGGAATAAAAGCAGATAATTAAGTGTCGAAATCCCCCCTCTTGCGCCTATGCATGCATGAGTATTTGTAGAGTTACAAAAACTAGGGTAAACCCACAAACGAGCCTTCTAGAAACGGGCCGATTGCTTCCTTGTATGCAACTTTGGATAAATATGCAGATATTTCCTTCCTTATCACTAAATTCGTGCTGCTGCTCTAGTAGGTATCTTCAATCTTTGTCACAGCCCGAAATCCGGTGTGTAGGAACGACCAGACTCCATTGGAGTGTGAAGGTGAAACCATCAAATAAACATCTCACTTTTGTCACAACTCACTCGAGATGTAACCAACTCTATTTACTAATTCTGAATGAATTGAGAATAAGAAACTATAAACAAAAAACTCGACTCGACAATGAATCAATAAGGAAAAATAAGGTATGAAAGGAACAATGAATAAGAACATGCTTTCAACCGATTCCAACAAGAAACGGCATACTTAATTTACAACGGTTTCTCAAAAATAGCGTTAAGTATTTTGACTTCACGTCATTCAGAATAATAAGCAAACGAAACTAAAAGAATTATTTCGACTTGGGCAGACAGCTCATTGTATCATCAACATAATAAAGTATTTCAAAAGTATAGACACAATCCAGCGGAAGACATCACTGCTCTCGACAATTACATGTATGAAGACATATAATCACCGACTGAACTCACATAGAAAACACACCACCAAGATCATCCGCACCATCCTCATCCACTGCTAACCTGCACGTTTACAAATACATACAAGGCTGAGTACTTCGTACTCAGTGAACAAAATGCCAAAAACAATTGAAACTCTGCTCATTAGAGCTATATGATTGAAATACTTGCCTCTTTTGCTGCATCACAAGGGTTAAATATATAATCGTTCAAAAACAACTTACCATTTGTGACAGCCATAAAAATATTTTCTTTTTTCTGAAATCGACTGCAATCATTTTTATACTCAAGTATGAATCAATCTACAACTGATGTTTCTGTTGTGTCGAGAAGTAAGCCTCATTCTCAAACACCGTAACCGGCTAAACTGAAGTAAAGCTCACAGTTACCTCAATACAATGCATGCATCGGTCCCGCATAAATAGGATTTTTATCCCGTGCGTCTACAGGACTTTTAATAATTAATATGTAAATGATTGCATACCAAAACATTTAAAACATTTAGGCAAGTCAATCTATTTGAAAAGCGCACATAATATATAAGTAGTAAGCGCATTCATCAGTTGGTTTTAGTTCAGAAAGCCCACCTTGCTTCGGGTATATTGAAGTCGAGGTTGCTTACTTTACGCTTTCCCGACTATTTCGCAGTCCCGCTCGGCCCTTCAATAATAACATCGATTAAAATCTAGCTTATCTTACTCGAAAAACGTATAATAGACTTACGGCTCGGCTGAAGGATTTCTACTTAACTCGGGTTTTCCTTAACTCAACTAAACTTCTCTATATCGATAACCTTTTCGATTTCTTATTCTCGAATCATCGTTTTTACTTGGTTTCTAATAACTTCTCAAATTGATATTCTCGTTTCTAATATGACTTCTCAAAACTCAAGTTAATTGATAAGTTACTATTTAACTCGTCTTGACTTCTCATAACTCAATTTCATCTCAATTCATTCAAGAATAAACTTATCATATCATTTTCTTCTTAAATTCCATTTCTATGAAATTTCTCTCAACATATATATCATATTTATATTTTTCAAAAAATAACAATAACTAATTATTCTTTTAATTAATTTAAATCATCTTTAAATCTTCAAATTTCTATCAAGAAATTGAATAATATATCTTCAAAAACTCATATGTTCATCAAGAACATCATATTTCATTTTTCTCTATTTTTCTCTATTTCATTCGATTATTAGCTCATTAAAATCAATAAAATTTACTAAAAATCATATCTTCAAATTTTCATGCTAAAAATTTATTCAAAATTTTTTTAACACATCATAGCATCATAATCTTCATCAATATCATTATATTTCATCAAAAATCAACATAAATCATCTTTCTTCATTTCTAGGCATAATTCGAAATTTTCAAGTAATTTCATAAAAATTCATTTCTCATCATAAAACACATCTAAATCATATTTTCATGTATCATCATGCTTATAAACATCATCAAACTCATAAAATCCAGAAATCATATTTTCCCATATTTTTACTATTTTTAATGAATTAAATTCATTAAAAATCCAATAAATTCACCAAAAATTCACATAAATACATATATGCATATAAATCATATGAAAAATCATAATAAGACTATATCATCATCATATCATCAAATAATCATCAAAACTCATCAAGAAATTATTTTTCCCTAATTTTTCTTCTTAGCCGATTTAGGGCTTCCTAATCGATTTATTTCCTTTTATCTTTTTAACTCCTAAATCATGCTTATATCTTCACTTAGATCATCATCTCATCACCAAAACCCTAAGGTTTGCCTATACATAAAGTAAATCATGCATTTTTCTCTTATTTTCTCATTTACATATACATATACATCTTAAGAATGAAATGAAATCGTACTTAAAAGGCAAAATTGGATAAAAATACCCGACTTTATACCAAATTTTGGTTTTTTGACAAACTTTTTAACTGTAGCAAAAAATATATCAACCTTCCAATTTGTTGCAATGTCTATCCGGTGACGATTTCCGGCTAAATCGTTGCTGATGTGGATCGCCGGAAAGCTGAGATGGCAGGAAAAATTAGATAAAAAAACCCGACCTTATACCGAAAGCTAATTTTTTTGACAAACCTTTTAATTGTAGCAAAAAAATATAGTGACCTTTCAATTTATAGCAATGTCCGTTCGAATTCAATTTGGGAAAAAAATTAATGGTGACGTGTGCAATTCATAATGACATGGCGTTCAAAATGACGTCATTTTGATTAAGAATTAAAAAACAAAAAAATATATTACACATCATTTAAAAATTCCATCTCATTTAAAAATATTACACATCATTTAAAAATATTAGCCTTTATCTCTCTCACCCAACCCTTTGCCTCTTCTCCGCCGCATACACCATTCCCACATTCATCCATCCATCCATCCATCCTTCTCCACCATGGCCTCAATCAACGGCGTTACCGGCCACGAGTGAAACTACACCGCCTTAAATCCCACCTCCATCCCCACTTTTTTTTTAAAAAAAATTCTTAATCAAAACGACGCCGTTTTAGTTAAAACGGCGTCATTATGAATTGTACACTTCACCATTAATTTTTTTTCCCAAATTGAATTCGGACGGACATTGCAACAAATTGAAAGGTCACTATATATTTTTGCAACAATTAAAAGGTTTGTCAAAAAATCAGATTTCGGTATAAGGTCGGGTATTTTTATCTAATTTCCCTGCCATCTCAGCTTTCCGGAGATCCACATCAGCATCAATTTAGCCGGAAATCGTCACCGGACAGATATTGCAACAAATTGGAAGGTTGATATATTTTTTGCTACAATTAAAATGTTTGTCAAAAAACCAAATTTTGGTATAAAGTCGGGTATTTTTATCAAATTTTGCCTACTTAAAATAAATAGAACTTAATCTCTTCTTGGCTTGAAGGTTTGGATGGCTTGGAGGATGAAAGATGATGGATTTGTATCTCCTTTCCTTGCATGAAAAGATATGCAAGACATCAAGATCATAACTTTCAAAAATAGGGATCAAACCATTATTTTCTCCATGAAAATCGATGGAAAGGGTTGAAGTTTGAAGCTTGTTTCAAGCTTGAAAAAGAAAGAAATAGATGGAAACTTACTTCTTAGATGATCTTGGGTATGGAGGAGATGTTCTACATTAAAGGATCCTCAACAAGCATGCATGAACTCATCAAAAAGAGTTATCGAAGGTGATGAAGATGAAAACGGTGCTGCTGCTCGGCTGTGGAGAATCGAGCTGCGCAGCTGGTTTTTCTTCCTTCTCACATCGAAGATGATGGAGTGGTGAAGAAGGAGATGATCTCTTGATGATTATGGTGAAGGGGAGGTGATGATGAAGGTGATAGCAGCTGCAAGAACTGCTGCAAAACTGCTGCTACAAACTGCTTCGGCAGTGAAGTATCGAGAGAGAGAGAGATGATGTTTTGCTGCTGTTGTTGCTTCGGGAATGAAGCGAGTTGCTGCTCTATTTCTTCTTCACAGCAGAGGCAATGAAGGAGAGGTGAAAGAGGAGATGATCCTCAAGGTGATGATCACGTGAAGATGAAAATGAGAGAAGATGGAAACTATTTGCTGCTGCAAATTTTCTGCTTCTCGGCTAAGGAGTACCGAGAGAGATGGAGTTGCTTGTTTCGATAGAATGAGAGAGATGTGAGGTGAAGGAGAGAGAGTGATGATGTTTTGTTGTTGTTGTTGCTTCGGGAATGAAGCGAGTTGCTGCTCTATTTCTTCTTCACAGCAGAGGCAATGAAGGAGAGATGAAAGAGGAGATGATCCTCAAGGTGATGATCACGTGAAGATGAAAATGAGAGAAGATGGAAACTATTTGCTGCTGCAAATTTTCTGCTTCTCGGCTAAGGAGTACCGAGAGAGATGAAGTTGCTTGTTTCGATAGAATGAGAGAGATGTGAGGTGAAGGAGAGAGAGTGATGAGATGAAGTATGATGAATGAGAGTTTGTAGAGTGAAGAGAGCCATTTAACATGTGGAAAGATTTGGGAAGATTGGAGAGAGATAGAGGAGATCGAATGAGAGATTTAGAGAGAGAGAAGGAAGTGTACTTGAAGGCTTGAGAGGGAGAGTGACATGCACTTGCCATGGTGAGAGTGGTTTAGGGTTAGTTCCACTATTAGGGATAAGATCAAAGATTCTTATCTGCTAATTTCGCCCGGCAAATAAATTTTCCGGTAGAAAATATCCCCGTTATTCCACTTTATTCCCTCAATCAATTTAAAACCCTTCTCGTCTCTTTCTCGTCATCTAAATTCTCTCTAATTCATCTTATATCTCCCAAAATAAATTAAGGAATCCAATGATATCATTTTTATCTCGAGGTTCCTTCTAACGAATAAATTCATAAAAACGGCTTGACTAAACAAGTCGTTAAGCAATTTATTTTTAAAGCTTCTTCAAATGATATCGAAAATTCTCCGACTTATCTCAAAAGTCTTAGAATAAATTCTAGATTTAAATGAAACTAATTAGACTAAATTCGGAGTCAGTCGATGAATAGGGATTTCTCGGTTTACGTTACTATTCATCTAAAAATATAAGTTCTCAGAAAATTCCGAAATTCATACTCAAGCTCAAACTCATATAAATAAGCTCAATCAATTCATAACATTCTCAATTCGAATAATCGAAATGAGAAAAATCACATTAGAGCACATAAAGGCATTTTAGTCATTTCACAGAAAAATTTTATTTTCGCGAAAAATTTTTAGCACTCAAAATTCATCATATAAGCATATTAATTTAATTAATACGCATTTAGGAACTCAGAAAAGTTCGGGGTATTACATCCTCACCCCCTTAAAAAAAATTTCGTCCCGAAATTTTCTAACCTTTAGAGAATAACTCGGAATACTTTGCTCTCATCTTTTCTTTAAGTTCCTACGTAGCTTCTTCAAGATCATGGTGTTGCCACCTAATCTTAACGAGGGGAATCGATTTCGTTTTAAGTTGCTGAATCTTACGATCCAGGATTCGCTCAGGTTTCTCCTCGTAACTTAAGCCTGGCTTTAAAGCTACGTCTTCTTGTCTAATCACGTGTTTCGGATCAAAAACGTACTTACGCAACTGTGATGCGTGAAATACGTTATTCGAGTTCTCAAAACTAGGAGGCAAAGCTAATCTATACGAGATGGCTCCAATCCTTTCTAGGAGTTCGAACAGTCCTATAAAACGTGGCTTTAGCTTTCCTCGCACACCAAAATGATGTATCCCTCTCGAAGGGGACACTTTCAGGAAAACTTTTGCTTCCTACTTCAAACTCTAACTCAGTTTTTCAATTATCGGCATACGACTTCTGCCGACTCTGAGTTTCCTTGATCTTCTCATGAATCTGACGGACAGATTTGATCATCTCTTCATTTTTTTCTTGCCCTAACTTTTCTCTTGCCTACTTCATCCCAGTAGAGCGGAGATCTACACTTTCTTCCATAAAGAGCTTCATAAGAGGCTATCCCTATCGTATTCTGACAACTGTTGTTGTAGGCAACTTCGACAAGAGGTAAAATTTTCTCCCAATTGTCTCCTTTATCCAACAACACGGCTCTTAACATATCCTCAAATATTTGAATCATTCTTTCCGATTGACCATCAGTTTGAGGATGATAGACAGTACTGAACTGAAGTTGCGTTCCCAACTCTTTCTGGAAACTTTCCCAAAAACGGGCGGTACACTTTGAATCTCGATCGGAAGTAATCATTTTTGGTACACCATGCAATCACACGATTCCCCTAACATAGATCTGTGCCAACTTATCAGATCCATAGGTGTGTGGAATAGGTATAAAACGAGCTGATTTTGTTAATCTATCCACAACTATATAGGTAGCATAGTTATATTTCCTTTTTCTCGTCCTTGGCAAACTTGTTACAAATTCCATAGTGACATCGTCCCATTTCCACTCAGGAACTGGTAACGGCTGCAAGAATCCAAAAGGTCTTTGATGCAGGGACTTCACTTGCTAACAAACTAAACATCTTTCTACGAACATGGCCATATCTTTCTTCATTTCTACCAGAATTGTTACTTCAAATCCTGGTACATCTTCGTACTACCGGGGTGAGCGGTATAAGGGGTCTTATGAGCTTCACTCATTATCTCATTCCTCAACTTCTCATCATTTGGTACGCAAATTCTTTCTTGATACAACAAAGCATTGTCACTTGACTCCTTGAAATTCTCAACTTCTCCTCTTCTAACTTTCATTCTCACTTCTTCCAACTTCTCATCCTTTCTTTAACCCTCTATGATGCGAGATCTTAAATCTGGCATCACCACTAATGAAGCAATCACTTGTTCTACCATTGAGGGAGGCAGAACTACTTCAATTCTCATCTTTCCAAACTTCTTGATCAATCTTTCTTCATTTGAAAGAAGAAAACCAAACTCCAGTCTTTCGGAGTTTTTCACTCTTTCATTTCTACTCAACGCGTCGGCTACTACGTTAGCTTTTCCGGGATGATAGGAAATTTTGCAATCGTAGTCTTTCACCAATTCAAGCCATCGTCTTTGTCTCATACTGAGCTCCTTCTGCTCGAAGAAATATTTTAGACTTTTATGATCTGAAATTATTTCACACTTGGCACCATAAAGATAGTGTCTCCAAATCTTCAGAGCGTGTACGACGGCTGCCAACTCAAGGTCATGCGTTGGGTACTTCTCTTCATGCGGTTTAAGTTGTCTTGAAACGTACGCAATAATTCTTCCATCTTGCATCAACACACATCCCAAACCTTTGGATGATGCGTCGGTATAAATCACATAGTCCTTTCCCGTTTCAGGAAGGGCTAACACTGTAGTTAAATTGACTACAGCTCTTGACTTTTCTCACACTCTTCTGTCCATTTAAACTTCGATTCTTTCTTCAACAGTGTTGTCATCGGCTTCGCGATCTTGGAAAAATCATAAAAGGATTTGAATTTCCGATAGTAACCTGCTAAACCAAGGAAACTACGGATTTCATGTACTGACGTTGGTGATTTCCAATCTTGGACAGCTTTAACCTTTTTTGAATCAACTTTTATTCCATCGGACGGAACAACATGTCCTAGGAAATTCACTTCTTTTAGCCAGAATTCACACTTACTGAATTTGGCATACAACTTCTCTGATCTTAACTTTTCTAATCCTAAATTCTCTAACACGATTCGCAGATACTTCTCGTATTCTTCTTCATTCTTTGAATACACCAGGATATTATCTATGAAAACTATCACAAACTTGTCCAAGTATTCGCGAAAAAAACTCTGTTCATTAAATCCATGAAAATAGCTGGAGCATTTGTCAATCCAAATGGCATTACTACGAATGCGTAATGTCCATATCTCGTTCTGAATGCCGTCTTTGAGATATCTTCTTGCTTGATATCCTGACCTTAAGTCAATTTTGGAGAAAACACCAGCTCCTTTTAACTGATCGAACAAATCATCTATCCTTGGCAAAGGATATTTGTTCTTGAGTGTAATCTTATCAAGCTCTCGATAGTCTACACACATTTTCAGACTACCGTCTTTCTTCTTTTACAAAAAGAATTGAAGCTTTCCCAAGGGGAAACACTTGGTCGAATGAAACCTAAATCCAACAACTGTTGGAGCTGGATTTTTCATTCTTGAAGTTCATTCGGAGCCATCCTATATGGAGCTTTTGAAATCGGGGCTGATCCAGGCTCCAGATCAATTGTAAACTCTAATTGCCTATTCGGAGGTAAACCCGATAAAACTTCTGGAAAAATATCTTTAAATTCTCTCACGACAGCGACATCATCGATATTCGGCTCTTGCCCATCATCTTTATTCAAGTAAACAAGATACGCCTTGGTATCTTTTTTTCTCATAAACTTCTTTGCTTTCATGGCCGAGACAATCTGCACACTCTTCTTTACTCTTCGCTCTTCTCCGAAAACTATAGTCGACTCTTTTCCAGGGGGTTGAAACAAAATTTGTCTCTAATTGCATCGTATCGTTGTGAAATTCTCAGTTAACTAGTCCAATCCTAAGATTATATCCATATCATACATCTGGATTAGATTTAGGGACTTTGCAGATAACTTATGGTTTCTGAATTCGAATTCTAGGTCCGAACGCACTCGCGAAACTAACGATGATCTTCCTAAAGGGGTTGATACTCTAAGCACCTGGTTAGATTCTTCTACGTTCAATTTTAGAGTTTTTACGCAAGCTCTAGATATAAACGAATGCGAGGCACTGGTATCAAACAAAACGAAAATAGGCACGTTTTTCAACTTGCCCATACCTGCGAGATTTCCTTGCTCTTTAGCTCCCGGCTTTTGTTCAATTGCAAAGACTCGCTGGTAATGCTGCTGATCCTGTGGAGTAGGTTGCTATTTTTGCGGCTGCATCTTACGCTAGTTCTGAGGATATTTCAGCTGTGGAGCTGCTTCCACTGCTCTCATCTGAGAGGACTGATATTGATTCAGCCTTCCACCGATCAATTCTTGTTGTTTACTCGGGCACCGGTTATAAAAATGACCAGGTTGACCACAAGTAAAACAGACATTGCTCCCAGCTTTACAAATGCCTTGATGCATCTTGCCGCATTTCGCACATGGAGGTAATCCTTGGGGTCCGGTTAGAACATTACTGCGATTAGGATGCTAGACTTTCATTTTTTGAGATTGTTGTGGTCGTTGTTGCCCTTGCTTCTTCCATAGCTTTTTTTTTTTTTTGGGGTGGAATCCACCACTCCATTTTCCTTTTTATCCCTTTGAAAACTGGCCTTGTTGAAACGGATAGGAGGCAACTGCTATCGTCGACTGACTTGAAATTGAGGATTCGCTGAGGATTGCGATCCTTTCTCTGGCTGCATTGCCAATTCCATATCTAAGGCTCGGTTAAGGGCTTCAGCGTAAGTCAGACCACTCTGACTTGCAAGCACAACACGAATGTCTTGCCTCAGGCATGCTCGAAAGAGCTCACATTTCTTTTCATCGGTATCCACCTTGTCAGGTGCAAATCGGGCTAACTCGCAAAACTCACGATCATATTCCGCTACTAACTTCTTTCCTTGTTTTAGATTCACAAACTTGTTCGCTTTCCACTTACAATAACTTCGAGGCACATACTTCTCATACAAAGCTTCTTTAAACTATTCCCACATCAAGTTCTCACGTTCCTCAGGCGTATACGTCCTCTGACGAGCTTCCCACCAATAATCGGCAGTACTCTTAAGTTGATACATCACACACTCGAGACGTTCGCAATCATTACATTAAAGGAAATGAAAAATTCGCTCTAAAGAACGAATCCAGTCCTCGACTTCTGCCGGACTGCCTTTACCATTGAAGGTTGGGGAATTTTGTCGAAGAAAAAGTTCTTCAACACATTTCTCGATTTGAGGAGAAGGAGGAGTAAGGTTAGGGTTTCGACGTTCTTCTTCTTTCTCATTTCTCTCAACTCTCGCGTTTCTTCGTCTCGACATTCTAAAGAAAATGCCAAAATTTAAACATCTCAGATAAACTTTCGCTAAACGCGATTAGCTCACTCGGAATTTTTCTCGACTTTTGAAGATATTTCCTTCTAAGAGGAATTTGATTCTCAATCAGTACTTATCATCATATAAGGAATTATTCAATAAAACAATCATCTCAAATATAACATTCATCTCAAATAATCATTTCAGATTCATCATTTCTCATCTCAAGCATTCAATCATTTACTATTATGCACTCAAAATTTCACATACACTAAAATCATTCTTGTCATACAAGACAATCATATACTCAAATATTGTCATTCAAGACACATACTCATTTTTCAAATTTATACTCATTTACTCGTCATATAGATATGGCACATCCTCATTATTCACATATTATGCTTCATAAATTTATTCTCGAAAGAATAACTTATCTAATTTTCTCAACTCTTACTTCTTCTTTTACTCTTAACTCAAAGATACTTAATATCTCAGATACTCAAAATACTATTGGCATTTAATGAGACTCAAAGTTGATTTTAGCAACCTAACGGTTCCATTTTATTATCATCCGAAATGATGGCCTCATTGTGAGGACTTTACCGAAGAATAGGGATTTATACTTACATCGGAAAATTACCCTAACTTCGCCACACAACTACTCGCACTAACGGCAAGCTTACTAATTTTACGATCGATCTACGCGATATCTATGCAACAAGTTCATAATTTACATCACTGCTGAAAAGTAAAGAAGTTTGATTCTTAATGCTAAACAAAGATTGTTCGCAACCTCTCGTAACTTTCTTCAATTGCACCCTAAGCATGCGAACTACCATCGTTAGGGTCATTTCTTCCATCACGTTCCTCTTTGGGACTCTTACTGCTTTGAATCTCTGTTGCAATTAGCACGTCTAAAAAGTCATCATAGGTATACTCAGAAACATTCCATGGTGTAGCCGTATCTCCTATATGCTCATCATCGAAATGAACTTCGTCATCTTCCAACTCTAGTTCAACCTACGGAGGAGTCTCTATATCATTCTCGTAACAGGTATAAGCACTAATGATGTCGTCGATCTCTCGCTCAAGCTTCTAGTTAACCTTTGTTGCCGATGACTCGAAATCTACGAGCAGAGAAACATAGCAATCATTTGAAATCGGCTGAAGGTAACCACGACCTACTGTAGCGGATGCTATCGAGAACTCTAAGAATTCATCATCTCTAACTCCTGCACGTCTCGACCTAGACGACTCAGCCACTGGCGATACTGGAGAAAATGTGTGGCCTCGGTGTCAGAACTGTTCAAGTTGGTCATATGCATAAGGTGAATCATCGAAAGAAGCATATGTATCGTCTGTCTGAGTTGCAACTGAATTAGACGAGGCGGTGTAATCTGGGGCATACAATGAGATAGAAAGTGCGTCTCATGAATATTCGTTCAATGGGAAATCATTCGGCTCAGGACAAAATTGAGGAGGAATAAGAAACGGAATAGGATCATCCTGAGGCTGAGGTGCAGAACCAATTCCATCTGGCTCGAAGCGAGGCAAAGGGTAGAACGGTCCTAGGGGTGGAACGCCTTCTCGGTTAAGCTGACTCATAATGGTGACAATGAACTCATTGAAATCACAACGTAAATATTCATTAGAGTTCTGTCGTTCAATATGTAGAGACACCAAAAATGCTGCCCATTCGCGCCATTCCTCGGGAAGAGCATTGATTAAGCGTATTATGCCATCGAAAATACTTACGTCGAGATGCTTAACTACTTCCCAAATTTTATGAAATCGAGCTAAGAACTCAGAAATCGTTTCATCGCCAGCTTTCCTAAGGTGCAAGTACTCTTGCATAATAGCATGGTTTGTTTCATCATCCATCCTATATGATTTAACAACGAATTAGTCATACTATAGCAAATATACGTATCACATTTTTGGAATTCCGACCACCACATACTCTTTCTTTTTGCACATTGAAGCACAAAAATTAGGGACGACATTCTAAAGAAATACTAGATTGCCTTGCTTCAATACAAGCATAGATAACATACTGAATAACTTTGAATCAATTTAAACTCAAAACTTTTAGGAAAATACTCGTACCTGGTAGCTGGATGAGATGGGGATGATTGGTGTGTTACTGACTCAAACAAGTCTAGGAATCAAATCTAGACTCGACTCATCAAAGAAAATTCACTCTTCAGAGCAGTCAAACAAATAAGTAGACAGATAGACAGACCTGCTCTGATACCACTTTGTCACAGCCCGAAATCCGGTGTGTAGGAACGACCAGACTCCATTGGAGTGTGAAGGTGAAACCATCAAATAAATATCTCACTTTTGTCACAACTCACTCGAGATGTAACCAACTCTATTTACTAATTCTGAATGAATTGAGAATAAGAAACTATAAACCAAAAACTTGACTCGACAATGAATCAATAAGGAAAAATAAGGTATGAAAGGAACAATGAATAAGAACATGCTTTCAACCGAATCCAACAAGAAACGGCATACTTAATTTACAACGGTTTCTCAAAAATAGCGTTAAGTATTTTGACTTCACGTCATTCAGAATTATAAGCAAACGAAACCAAAAGAACTATTTCGACTCTGGCAGACAGCTCATTGTATCATCAACATAATAGAGTATTTCAAAAGTATAGACACAATCCAGTGGAAGACATCACTGCTCTCGACAATTACATGTATGAAGACATATAATCACCGACTGAACTCACATAGAAAACACACCACCAAGATCATCCGCACCATCCTCATCCACTGCTAACCTGCACTTTTAAAAATACATACAGGGATGAGTACTTCGTACTCAGTGAACAAAATGCCAAAAACAATTGAAACTCTGCTCATTAGAGCTATATGATTGAAATACTTGCCTCTTTTGCTGCATCACAAGGGTTAAATATATAATCGTTCAAAAACAACTTACCACTTGTGACAGCCATAAAAACATTTTCTTTTTTCAGAAATCGACTGCAGTCATTTTTATACTCAAGTATGAATCAATCTACAACTGATTTTTCTGTTGTGTCGAGAAGTAAGCCTCTTTCTCAAACACCGTAACCGGCTAAACCGAAGTAAAGCTCATAGTTACCTCAATACAATGCATGCATCGGTCCCGCATAAATAGGACTTTTATCCCGTGCGTCCACAGGACTTTTAATAATTAATATGTAAATGATTGCATACCAAAACATTTAAAACATTTAGGCAAGTCAATCAATTTGTAAAGCGCACATAATATATAAGTAGTAAGCGCATTCATCAGTTGGTTTTAGTTCAGAAAGCCCACCTTGCTTCGGGTATATTGAAGTCGAGGTTGCTTACTTTACGCTTTCCCGACTATTTCGTAGTCCCGCTCGGCCCTTCAATAATAACATCGATTAAAATCTAGCTTATCTTACTCGAAAAATGTATAATAGACTTAGGGCTCGGCTGAAGGATTTCTACTTAACTCGGGTTTTCCTTAACTCAACTAAACTTCTCTATATCGATAACCTTTTTGATTTCTTATTCTCGAATCATCGTTTTTACTTGGTTATATTGAGTATTGATGTGACTACCTGTTTATGAAGTGAACGTTTGAGTTTCGAATGAATGTTTGATTGTTGGAATAAATGCTCAACTGTGAATGAATGATGTATAATGATTTGTAATGTTAATAGTTGAAATTTGACGTATTGATTAGCCGAAATCATATAACTTGAGTTTATGAGAAGTTAAGACGAATTAAATAGTAACTTATCGATGTACGCAAAGATTGAAATAATATATTAGAAACGAGAATCTGAGTTTGAGAAGTAATTAGAAACTGAGTTAAGACGGTGATTCGAGAACGAGAAATTGAGAAAGTTATCGATGTAGAAAAGTTTAGATAAGTTAAGAAAAACCCGAGTCAAGTAGAAGTCCATCAGCCGAGTCCTAAGTCTATTATACATTTTTCGAGTCGATAAGCTTGAGTTTAATCGATGTTGTTATTGAAGGGCTGAGCGGGACTACGAAGTAGTCGAGAAAGCGTAAAGTAAGCAACCTCGACTTCAAAATACCCAAAGCAAGGCGGGCTTTTCTATAACTAAAACTCCGATGAAATGCTATTACTTATTGAGTAATATTATGTGAGTTTTTTTTTTTAATTTAATTGACTTGCCATTATTCTAAGTTTGGTATACTTTATCATCTACATGAGTATTACATCCTATGAAAAACAGGAACCCACGTGTGGTTAATTTATTGATGATGGTGACTGTGAGCTTTACTTCAGTTTAGCCGGTCACAGTGCTTAAGAAGGAGGCCTACTTCTCAACACAAAGTTGATGTGGTAGATGATTCATGCCTGTTTATATATATGTTTTGACTGCACAGTCGTGAATTTGAAAATGATAAAATGATTTATGCATACACAAGTAAAATGTTTTCAAATGTTCTAACACTTGTGATGCAGTGGCAAGACAAGTTCAATTATATAGCTCTAAGAGCAAGCTTTTAAAACTATTTTTGGCATTGTGTTCACTGAGTACGAAGTACTCGGCTCTGCATGTATTTCTAAACGTGTAGGTTAGTTGTGGATGAGGATGGTGCGGATGGTCTTTGTCACAGCTTTTAAAACTTAGTGTTACGACCCTATCTTACTTGAAAGAAGACTCAGCATAGAGTATATGCAAATACTGTATCTTACTACTCGAAGGAAGACTTGTATACAGAGCAGAAACGATTGCTCTGATACCACTCTGTCACAGCCCCAAATCCCGAGGGATGGCAGAAGCCGTGGTGCAACTGGGATTGGAAAAAAGAAGCGGGGAAAAAAGGGGATAAAAGAATAGACATACATAAATGACAGCATAATCTCTATGAACAAGACTTCATTATCAAAAGATAGAGTTGATCTCGAAGGATCACTAGAACAAGATCTCAAAGTTTCTAAGTTATAAGTACAGAACTTAAACCAAAAGTGATAATCGTTATTACATAAGTGAGTCTAGAGTTTGGCAGCGGAATTTTATTCTACATACTACAGTCTTCCCTATCGACAACTCTTAACTCAACCCTCGCCGCTTCCGTCGCTTCAACCTGCACATTTAGAAAACATATGCAGGGCTAAGTACAAAAGTACTTAGTGGGCACGTTGCCGAAAACATAATCATAAGTATAGATAATCAGGCATTTCATTTCTGTAGCACATCGGGGTTTTTCATTAAAGGCCCGTGTCTACTAAACATTTTCTTTCTCATTTTCATAACTTAGCTTGTACAAGCATTTTTCATAGATGTTACGTTCAATCTTGACCATTCATAGAAAAAATCTCAAATAAATATATATTCATCCTCATACATCTTATATCTCATTTCCATTAAACAATCGAGCATATCATAACATTTACTATCCTAAATCGCGCCTTCTTCGTCTCTTAGGTTTCAAATTTTATTTTTAGAAAAATCTAAAACAATTCATAGAGTCAATTAATATCATGAGGAACACTAATCTATCGGTCAAACGACAAAGAAATCGAGCTACGATCAAAGCCCCAAATTCCCCAAAATTTCGGTAAACCCTAGAACAAAGGGGTTCTTGATTTCTTTCTCTAATTCATCCATTGAACTCGATTCTAAACATCCTTGAACATGTATCGAACAAGGAACAACCTGTTATTTTATCCCTAAGTTTTTGAAAAAAAGAAAAATGATGGAATTAAGTTTTGTTCGGATCAAATGATAGATGAAGTTCTTACCTTTCGTAATATGGATTCGGAATTGGAAATGATCGGTAGGTGGAAGACTTGAACGCTTGAGAAAAGCTTGGAGTTGAGCTTTAATGGAGATGAAGAAGAAAAGAGAGAGTGTATGTATGTGTATGGTGGTGGAGGTAATTGAGGGGAAGGAGAGGAGGGTGATAACTCATTGTAGTGACACATAAAGTTAAGAAAAATATCCTACAAAAGTATAGTGAGTCGCTAAGACATGTTTGGCGAGGAATTATTTTACGATAACATCTCATTTCTGGCTCTTAAACGTCGATTTAAAAGTCGAGAAATACTTTTCTAGATAGTTTCGAATTCGACGAAATCTAACTCGTCCGTTAGATTGGAAATAATTTACGTACTCGGAAAACCTAATTCGTTTTTCAAAATCCGAGAAAAATTCGGGACTTCACAGTCCGAAATTCGCCCGGAAAATCATAAAAACTAACTTTCTCCAGTGAATTCGTATCGAAGACAAAGTGAATGTAAATTCTGACGGAATTTAATTCTGAGCTTTCGGACGAAAAATTTACCGGACTCGAAAACCCTAATACAGTAGTCGTTCGTCCGATTTCTGGAATTTATTTTCTGAAACGGATTTCACCGCAAATCTTAGAATTTAATTTCATGATCTTAGGCGTGCAAAGCCATAATTATTATTAACTTTTATTTTTAAAGACAATAGAAATTATCGGGGTATTACATCCTACCCCCCTTGCGAAAAATTTCGTCCCGAAATTTGCTTATCTTCCTTAAACCGTTTGGGGTACTTCTTCCCCAACTCTTCTTCAAGTTCTCACGTGGCTTCTTCTTGCCCGTGATAATCTTATAACACTTTTACTTACCGTATCGACTTGCTTCTTAACTTTCATGCTTTTCGATCCAAAATCGATTGCGGTCTTTCTTCATAACTTAAGTCAGTTTCAAGATCAACGTCTTGCTGACAAAACTAAGTGTGCAGAATCAAACACACACATCTTCTCAAAATGAGATACACATATAATAAATATTTCATAAACTTGGCAACAAAGCCGAAACTATCCATATTGGAAACTATCTTTTCAAGATATTCACTAATCATCTAAATCTTTTGTCGAAGCTGATGCTTGACACGAATCTAACGATTCTCTCTAATGGAGATATCTTAAGAAACTTTATCTCCTTTTTCGAACTTTTGCTCTGATTGTCGCATATGCGTAAGACTTTCGTCTTCCTTAAACTCCTTTCATTCTAACACGACTCTATCGAATGATCTCGATCATTTCACTGACCGTAGCTGGTCCTAAGTTCTTTCTTTCACTTACCTTATGACAATAAGACAGTTATCTAAAACTTCTTTTTCTACCAGGCCTTGTAAGGCACAATACTTATCGTAGCTTAATAACTATCGTTATAACAATTTGATCAATGTCAAAAATATTCTCCTATTTCTTCATAGAAATACTTAACGGTTATAACAACCCGTATGGTCGTCAGTGTAAAGCTTTCACTTGCTGATAAGCTAAACATCTTTCTACAAACGAGGCAACGTCTCGTTTCGATCAATTCTACCAGGAATCCTTTCTTAAGTCTTAAATTTGTTGTCATCTGGAATACTAAGTCCATTCTTTAATTTCTATCACATTATCCAATGCTTCGGAATAACTGTCTGGTTTATCCGTTCTTATTCTTTGTCGAAGCTTCTCGATCGACTCGTCCTTTCTCCGGGCACTTGTAATCTTTTCGTAAGTCTAGTGTAGCTACGATTACTATTATTTGTCTTGTTATCGCTTCAGTTGTATTGAGCACCTCTCCATTCTTCATCTCGAATTCTCGTATAAGTGTTTCTTCCCTGATGAAGAAATATTTAAACTTAGTTGGAGTCTTTCGACTCAGCATGCCTGCTACTACACTTAGCTTTTTCCTGGATGGTAATTGATACCACAATCATAATTCTCAACTAGTTCGAGCCCTCTTCTTTGTCTCATATTCAGTTCTTTCTGCCCGAAGAAGTACCTCAGACTCTTGTGATTTGTGAAGATCTCAATCCTTACACCATAAAGATGGTGTCTCCAAATCTTTAATGCATGCACAATGGCTGCTAGTTCTAAATCGTGGGTTGGATACTCAACTTCGTGAGGTCTAAGTTGTCGTGAAGCGTAAGCTATCACCTTTCCATCTTGCATCAAAACACAACCTAATTCGTTCTTCGACGCATCTGTGTAGACCACGTATTCCTTATTCGCTTCTGGCAGAGCTAACACTGGAGCTGTGGTTAACTTCTCCTTGAGTGTCTCAAAACTCTTCTCGCATTTATCCATCCATTTATACTTGCTTTCTTTCCGAAGTAGTTGCGTCATAGGCCTAGCAATCGTTGAAAATCCTTCGATAAATCTTCTGTAATAACCGGCTAAACCTAAGAAACTCCTAATTTCGTTCAGACTTGTCGGCGATTTCCAATCGCGTACTGCCTCTACCTTGGCAGGATCTATCTTGATGCCTTCTGCTAATACGATGTGTCCAAGGAACATTACTTCCTTCAGCCAAAACTCGCACTTACTAAACTTGGCGTAAAGCTTCTCGGCTCTAAGCGTTTCTAAGACTATTCTCAAGTGTTCCTTGTGTTCTTCCTCATTCTTGGAGTAAATGAGAATGTCGTAGATGAATACTAAAACAAATTTGTCTAAGTATGGGTGGAAAATTTGATTCATGAGATCCATGAATACGGCGGGAGCATTAGTCAAACCAAATGGCATAATTTAGGAGTTCGAAATGGCCTTATCTGGTTCAAAAATGGTTCTAGGTATTTCTCCAGGTTATTCTTCAACTAGTGATATTTAGACCTTAAATCTATCCTCGAAAATACACTTGTTCCTTTTAAGCTTATCAAAAGTCTTCTATCCTTATAAAAGGATACTTATTCTTAAGGGTTGTCTTATTTAACTTGCGACAGCCTATGAATATCCTTATTGAACCATCTTTCTTTCTGACAAACAGAACTGGTGCTCCCCAAGGTGAAACGCTTGGTCTAATGAAACCATCATCTAACAATTCTTGCAGTTGGATCTTAAGCTCTTCTAACTCTTTAGGTATTATCCTATATGGGGCTTTTGATTTGGAAACCGATCCTGGTTCCAAATTAATCGTGAAATCTACATGACGATCTGGTGGTAAACTAGATAGTATGTTTGGATAAACGTTCTTATACTCGTTCAGAATTTTTATGTCTTGAATGATCCTCTTGGCTCCTGGTTCTCCAACTAGGTACATAAGATGAGCTGTGCTATCTTTCTTCTTCATCAACTTCTTGACTTGTAGGGCGGATACTATCGGTACTCTCCTACCCATTGAAAACCCATGAAATCCTATTGGTTCTCTACCCGGGGGTCGAAAAGAGATCTTTCTCTCGTTGCAGAAAATCATAGCGTAATTCTCAATCAACTAGTCTATTCCTAAGATTATATCTACGCCGAACATTATATTACTTTCCGATTGTTTGCTATGATCTTAAAAAGACCCTAAGTTAAATTCTATGTTTGAGAAAAACTTAATAAAGTGACGATAATTTCTCCTAAGGTGTGATTATTCTTATTTCATGATTAGCGCGCTCTAGTCTTACTCCGATAGTGTCAATAGGCACTGGAAAAATGAGTATAAAGCTCTAGTATGGGGCAAAATCATGACAGAGAAATTTTAAGATGTTCGTCCAATACCTGCCAAATTTTCCTTGCCTTCATTACGCTTCTCCTGCCTAATCGTGTATGCTCTTGCATTCTGTTTTTGTTGTGTCAGTTGTTGCTGTGACTAGGTTGGGATTGCGTTTAATGGTTGGGACTGGTCATATTGGTTTGGTTCCACCGTTTGAAACCGCATTGGGCAATTCCTCTTTATATGCCCCGTCTGCCCACATTTAAAACAATTAATCATGTCTACTTGACAAACACCGTCATGCTTCTTATTACAATTAGAACAAGTAGGAACATTTTGTTCCTGTTCTACCGCTTGCCTGGGCAATCCCTCTTAAAGTGCCCCTTACGTCCACAGTTGAAGCAAACACCAGAGTTTGCTAGACAAACACCGGGGTGTACTTTATTACACTTAGGGCAAGCTGGAATAGTGATCTCTCCTTGATTATTTTTCAGGGTTTGGAGCTGATCGTGCTGGTTAATTTCATTTGCTGTCAGTGGTTTTGGGCAATTTCTTCTCGTATGTCCTTTCTGACCACAGCTAAAACATCCATCAACGTTTGCTAGACAATTACCGAAGTGCATCCTATTGCACTTAAGACAGGAAGGTACATTGATTTCTCCTTGGTTACTGTTCCTTTGCTGCCTTTAAAGCTGTCCTTGTAGATTATTTCCTTTTCCTTGTCCTGATTGTTTATTTCCTTGTGGTTTATTTCTTTGCCACATCTTCTTACCATAGTTGTTATCTTTATTTGGCTGCTGAAAGCCCTGCCGATTTCTACTCTGTTTCCCTTGATTGTTGTGGCGCTGGTAACAATCACTGCTACTTCCTCCCCATTTCCTTTTTCCCTTATAGTTAATATTATTGTTGGTAAGGTTTTGGGTTGAAGTCTGGGTTGGTGCTGATATGGGCACTACTCTCTTTCCTTTATCTGGCACTGCTGCCTCTATTTCTACGACTCGTCCTAGTAGTTCTGCATAGCTCAGTCCTTCGTGTCTGGCCAATGCTATTCCCAGTTTATACTTAAGTTCCCCTTGAAATTTTCTTGCTATTTCCTCCTCAGTTTCCACTTGATCGAATACATACTTATCATAATATACCTCCTTAAAATCATTCCAAGTGATTTGAGCCACTTGCCTTGCCGGCATAATTTCCTATCTAGTCTTTCACCAGTATTTAGCTGGTCCGACTAGCTGAGACGTAGCACATACTAGGCGCTCCTTATCACTAAATCTAAGAAGCTCAAAAATTCTTTCTATAGAGCGTACCCAATTCTCAGCATCACTTGGATTACTAGACCCATTGAAAACTGGTGGATTTCTTCTGAAGAATAAATTTTAAATGTTACGTTGTTGTAGAGGTGGGGAAAGTAGAAGGGTTACTTGATGTTTTTGCTTTTCTTCGCCTATACGTTGTTCTTGACCTCTATCAGATCCTTTAGGACTATCAGGTCCTCTTTGGTTGTTAACAACTCTCAACGACATTTTGGAACTATAAGATACAAAATTTTTCTCATTAGCACTCGCTTTTAAGTCTTCATTACTCACTAATCCTTTTCCCAACTTAACGATTTCACGTAAAAGAGAATAAATATTAACTTCGATTCTAGTTCTTTCAACTTTTAACCTTCAAGGTTAAATTAAACTCTCGTTACACGAGTTCATTTGACATTTTGGTTTAGTTATATGATTCATAAGAAACTTTCTTATGATCAAAACCCTCTCACGAGTCATGTATATATATATATATATATACATCAAAAAAATATTAGTTTTGGACTTATACAAAAACTAGACTACAACGAGTCTAAGCTAGGCTGACTGCCTACCTGTACAGGATGCACTAACATATTGCATTACTGTACTACTGGAAGTACTAGAACGGAAACGATCCATAAACTACGTATCCGTATAAAGTACTACAAAAACTAGTTACTGATCCGACTATTTACAAGACAAAATGTGCTTCTGCTACAACTATGCGTCTAAGACGCCCTTCTCAACAAGCTGCTGTCGAGTCACTACCGCTCTCTATGGCCTGCAAAACCTCAAAGTCCTCCTCTAGGTCCTCCTCTAAATCTGAATTAAAGACGAGCTGAAGTGCTTCGTCAACCCTAATCGTTGAGCCGTTCAAAAGTACAAGTGGTGGTGGTGAAGGCGCCTCTGAAACGGCCCTCTCCGAGTCTAAAACCAAGTATTCCAAACTGGTCTCTACTGTTCTCTTCTTCAGAGAAAGAAGGTTCTCTGGAATCGTACTAGGATCGCACTCCTCCCTAGAACGGACCCTGGACGGTCCTGCCTCATACTCTGCTCTAACTCTGGCCAACTCTGAACAAATCTCGTCAAGTGGTCTGAAGGGGTATGGTAACTCGATCATAGCGGTAAGATCCGCGCCAATCATCGGGTACTCTGCCTCTGAAACTAGCTCCTCTGTGTTCTCACTAGGTACAAACACTGGAGGGATCTCTAACTGTGCGGCCATCTCTGGATCTATCTCAACATGCTCTGACTCTGAATCTGCTGGAAAGTGAGTGTGGGGAGGGTGCTCTTGAATGGGATATGATGCTATGATTCTGCTCTGAAAGAAACGTTTGTGTACTGCTAGAGCGAATCTTAATTAATCACCCGTCAGCTCTACGTTGTCACCAAACACTCCAAGGTAGTACCATGCCGTGTCGTGTGCCCAACCACGCCACTCCTCAGGTAGTCGCATAATCAGGTCGAATATAGCCTGACGCTCTGGAACAGAATGTCGGGCTGCATGGTAAACTGCTGAAAAGTTACTAATTATTTGTCCTATATCAAGATTCGGGTCTGCCTCAAAATCTCGATACTTATCTAGTATCTGATCTGCCCAAGTACGCTTTGGTGGGGATTGGCTCTCCTGAGCCGTATCAAATCTAGTATCCATCCTACAACGTTTTTAAGAAACACGGATCAATAACGGGTAGGATAATAACTTATCTTAAGGGAAAATCTTAAATTACAAGTTGAATATTCCTTATTCAATTGTAATGTCTCCACTTAAACCGACAAACTTATCTTAAATACCTTAGCAATTTCAAGGAAAATTGCACGTAAACAATATATAGAAATAAAATTTCAAGATTTTATTTCCATTCCTTATCTTATATATTCATTTTACTTCATTTCTTATCACCTCCTTACTTATTTCCTTTTTACTTTCTTTATTCTTTATTCTTAATTACTTTCTTTCTTTATTATTTCTTCCTTGAAGAAAATTTCTTAACGATTCTCACTTATTAAAACAAAGTATGTCTATTTTGTTCATGTTACTTATTCAAAAAGTAACATTCATTTCCAAAGAAATTTTTGGTCCTTCTCGACACTTGAATTTCGTACTCGTCGTATTCTTTATTCAATTACGAAGTATAAAAAAAAATTCCGAAGGAAAATGGAATTATAACAAGAAATGACTTTAGAACACAAGTTCTAGTCGTCTTTGGAATCGATCGATCATTTAAATTCATGCTCGAGTCTTAATAATTAAGACAAATCTCTTCTTGAAGTTCGAACGAGGCGAACTCCAACTGAAAACGACTTCGTTCATGTTACTTTTATGGAAGTAACATTCGTCTCTTTCGTTTACTTGGTACAGAACTAACGTACCTTATCATTACTTATCTTATTTCCTTGAAGGAAATTCATATCGGCTCTTGATTACAAAAAAAACAAAAATCGACTCTGCCGAGTCTTTGTTCATGTCACTATACGCACGTGACATTCGTCTATAAAAGTCCTTCCCATTTCACGATCTCCTTTCGAAATCATTTGGATCCAACACTTCTTAAAGCATCTATGTTCTCAAGGAATCGGGAAGTCCTTAGAACGATAGTCTATGTTCTCAGTGAACCAGGAAAAATCCCTAGAATCAATCTAGATTCTCGTGCCAACAAACTTTTCAAATTAAAAGAAATTATTGTTGCGCAAATAATTTCACATAATTCATACAACAGAAAACAAGTATGATTCTCATACCTTCAAAATTTCATTCTTGGCACCATTGTCATTCTTAACTTTTTGGAATACGTATTCAAAAATTTTCTTAAAAGAAAACACATTTCTGAAATTCTTTCTTTCTTTCTTTCTTTCTTTCTTTCTTTCGTTGAGTCGACGTAGCGGGAGGTTGAGTTGTCGTCTACACTCTTAAACTTAGTGTTACGACCCTATCTTACTTGAAAGAAGACTCAGCATAGAGTATATGCAAATACTCTATCTTACTACTCGAAGGAAGACTTGTATACAGAGCAGAAACGATTGCTCTGATACCACTCTGTCACAGCCCCAAATCCCGAGGGACGGCAGAAGCTGGGGTACGACTAGGATTGGAATAAAGAAGTGGGGAAGAAATGGGATAAAAGAATAGACATACATAAATGACAGCATAATCTCTATGAACAAGACTTCATTATCAAAATATAGAGTTGATCTCGAAGGATCACTCGAACAAGATCTCAAAGTTTCTAAGTTATAAGTACAAAACTTAAACCAAAAGTGATAATCATAATTACATAAGTGAGTCTAGAGTTTGGCAGCAGAATTTTATTCTACATACTACAGTCTTCCCTATCGACAACTCTTAACTCAACCCTCGCCGCTTCCGTCGCTTCAACCTGCACATTTAGAAAACATATGCAGGGCTAAGTACAAAAGCACTTAGTGGGCACGTTGCCGAAAATATAATCATAAGTATAGATAATCAGGCATTTCATTTCTGTAGCACATCGGGGTTTTTCATTAAAGGCCCGTGTCTACTAAACATTTTCTTTCTCATTTTCATAACTTAGCTTGTACAAGCATTTTTCATAGATGTTACGTTCAATCTTGACCATTCATAATTCACCGTGGCTGGTTACCCCTCAACAGGATACCACATACACCACAGGCTACAAAGTGCACTAACTTTGGATAGCTAGTCTCAAAGTCCGATCGTTTAGTTAACACCTAATGGTTAACTCATAAGGTACAAGAGAACTCACATAAAACAAATAGTTCATGCCATAATTATCACTTTGAAAACATGGATATCAAAGCGATAAAGAAAAGGTTTTCGAGCATTGCTCATTTTGTTTCATATATAAAAGCCCACCTTGATAGAATACAGAACTAGGACACATGCTTCCGTCTTCTGATCTTCCGTCCTATCCTTGGTGTCGACTTCCTCCTTCAACGTGAAAATCATACTTTAAAGCTCGGTCGCAAACGATAAACGAATACAAAAAGTCGAGTTAAGTTTTAGTCCTTTAGACTTTTTAGGCATTTGCACGCTAAACTAAACTCTTTTACTTAAAAAGAAATGAGATACGAACGCATCTCGTTTGACACTCACTCGGTTCTGTACTTGACACTTAGGTCAGTAGAAAGAAAGTAGTCGATAACTTGAAACGACTTAAAAGATCGAAAGAGTTCAAGTTGAGAAGAATTCAACTTAAGAAAATAGATTTTGGAAATTCACTGCATAAGATCAGATCAGTAAGTTCGCACGGAACAGGAGATTTCGAAACAGGGAACGAGTCTTATACCACAAGAAAGGTACGGGTGTCTAGTTTACTCTCCAATTTGCGGATCTCGATTCTGATAAACGAGCTAGGAGATATTGCAGTTTCCGTGGAAGGTCGCAAAACTGCCGAGTGAAACCCTAATGCTCGATAAAATCGACGCACGGTTTTCTAGGTTCGTTTAAAGCTTAAACACTTTTATTTTCATGCAAAAACTGACCCAAGGCAGTCACCACGTATCATCATACGTGATAAACTCCTTTTCATTTCTCGATCATAAGCACGACGATTAAAAACACGTCTTTTCAAACTAAACAATTACTATACCAAAACAAATCCAAACTTCTCGTTTCTACTTCTCGTTCATAACTATAATTCATCATTCCATAAATCAAATGCAAAAGCCGTCAACTACAAACTTTTTCTCTTATTCATAACAATCACTATTATCTAATTACTTTTCTTACTCGTCTTTTCTATCGTTACTTGGGATCGTTGTTTCATTTCTTACCAAAATTCCAACATCATTAGAATTCGTTCTAACTTTCCGATTATGATCATCATCTATCACGATTCACTTATATTCACATCGTAGACCTATATCATTATTTAATCTCGACTTATCGTCGATCGTTTGTCTCTTAACGAAAATTCTACGTTCTCCGTTTTCTTTCAAATTTTACGATAATGATTATCATCTAACGAGCATTACTAACATGCAAAACATATTATCAAAACATTAATGATCTCTAACTTATCGACACGTCTTCGTCTCTTACATTTTTCAATTTATTTTTAGAAAAAATCTCAATTAAATATATATTCATCCTCATACATCGTATATCTCATTTCCATTGAACAATCGAGCATATCATAACATTTACTATCCTAAATCGCGCCTTCTTCGTCTCTTAGGTTTCAAATTTTATTTTTAGAAAAATCTAAAACAATTCATAGAGTCAATTAATATCACGAGGAACACTAATCTATCGATCAAACGACAAAGAAATCGAGCTACGGTCAAAGCCCCAAGTTTCCCCAAAAATTAGGTAAACCCTAGAACAAAGGGGTTCTTGATTTCTTTCTCTAATTCATCCATTGAACTCGATTCTAAACATCCTAGAACATGGATCGAACAAGAAACAACATGTGATTCTATCCCTAAGTTTTCACAAAAAAGAAAAATGATAGAATCAAGTTTTGTTCGGATCAAATGATAGATGAAGTTCTTACCTTTCGTAATATGGATTCGGAATTGAAATTGATCGGTAGGTGGAAGACTTGAAAGCTTGAGAAAAGCTTAGAGTTGAGCTTTAATGGAGATGAAGAAGAAAAGAGAGAGTGTATGTGTGTGTATGGTGGTGGCGGTATGTCACGCCCCAACTCTCGAGGTGCGACTTACAAATAACAACAAAACCTAACAACTAACAATCAACTCAATTATGGGGAAAACATGCTCGGGGAAAACGATAATGAAAGATAGGGCAATCGAATTAGGCTTCCAAAGTATAATGAAATAATATCCGAGCATCTCAAAACCACTTATACAGGAATTTAAATAAGTACTTCATGCTGACGAGGCTAGAATTCCAACAAAAGAGAATACACCCATATATACTAAGTTAAGAGAATCATGTTCAACAACAATTCAAGTCAACGAGCCCATCGCTCGGAAGTACAAATCAAGTAGTTTAAGAAGTTAACAAATATTCAAGGTCTTCGAGCGCAAAGCTCGGAATAAAAAACATGAGAATCAAAGTATTAGCATCAACAGACATCAATTCAAAAGGATTGCAGCGGAAACTTGCATCAATACCCAACATCTGCACGTATGAAGACGTACAAATGCCAGTCTGAAATTCAACTAGACTCAACCAAAAGAACCAAACCACACCACCAAATATCCATGCCATCGCCATCCAGTCAACCTGCATGTTTAGAAACACACGCAGGGCTGAGTACTTCGTACTCAGTGAACACAAGCCAAAATATTTGAATAAAGATGCTTCTAAAGCTATAACAATTGAACTTGCCTTGCCGAACATCACAAGTATGTAAGCAGTTTAAAAACAGTTTTACTTGTGCATGTTAAAACATTTTCTTTTAAACAGACTGCGCAGTCAAATATCATATAATATAACAGTATGTATCATCTGTCGCAAACAATCTCATTACTCTTCTCAATTCTCGGGTAAGCTCTTACCCTATCTCAGTGACCTTAAAAACAATTCTAGGTTCGAAGATTCTAATTCAATTCTATCCTAAGTTCATCGGTATAAATATATTTCTCGGCGATTAACATTATGCTATCTCAATCAAGCAAACTCTTCGGAATTTTTTATAGAAATTAATCTCATACTCATTTTCACATAAACAATTCAACAAGTATATCACATCATCATCATCTCAGATAAATAGAGCAGATAATTTCACACAAAACTCACAAAGCAATTTAAACGTTTTACTCATTTCTCTTCGTTTAGAAAAGAAAAATTTTACTCCTAATTTCTCATCTTTTAACTCACTCGGTTAATTAAATGCTTTCTAAAGGTATAAAAGCTTGGGGTATCACACGGTAATTGAAGGGAAGGAGAGGAGGGTGATGACTCATTGTAGTGACACATAAAGTTAAGAAAAATATCCTACAAAAGTATAGTGAGTCGCTAAGACATGTTTGGCGAGGAATTATTTGACGATAACATCTCGTTTCCGGCTCTTAAACGTCGATTTAAAGGTCGAGAAATACTTTTCTAGATAGTTTCGAATTCGACGAAATCTAACTCGTCCGTTAGATTGGAAATAATTTACGTACTCGGAAAACCTAATTCATTTTTCAAAATCCGAGAAAAAGTCGGGACTTCACAGTCCAAAATTCGCCCGGAAAATCATAAAAACTTAACTTTCTCCGGTGAATTCGTATTGAAGAAAAAGTGAATGTAAATTCTGACGAAATTTAATTCTGAGCTTTCGGATGAAAAATTTACCGGATGCGAAAACCCTAATACAGTAGTCGTTCGTCCGATTTCTGGAAATTATTTTCTGAAATGGATTTCCCGCAAATCTTAGAATTTAATTCCATGATCTTAGGCGTGCAAAGTCACAATTATTATTTACTTTTATTTTTAAAGATAGTAGAAATTATCGGGGTATTACAGTCTTGGTGGTGTGTTAATCTTTTGGATGTTGAATCGACAGTTACATGTCTTCATACATGTGATTGTTGTAGTGATGTCTTCCGCTGAAATGTCTATATTTTTTTTTTGAAATACTCTGTTGTGTTGATGATACAATGAGCAGTTTGCTCGAAACAACGCCCTAAACTTTATTTGCTTTGTATTCTGGATGACATAAAGTCTGAATACTTAGCACTATTTTTAGGAAACTGTTGTAAATTAATTATGTCGTTCCTTGTTGAATTCGGTTGAAAGTATGTTCATTTTCGTTATTGCTTTCATACCTTATTTCCTTAGTTGATTCATTGTCGAGTCAAGTTTTTGTTTGATGGTTTCTCATTCTTAATTCATCCAGAATAGTATTTGGTTACTATTCGAGTTGAGTTGAGATGTCAGTGGTATGTTTATTTGATGGTTTCACCTTCACACTACAATGGAGTCTGGTCATTTCTACACACTGGATTTCAGGCTGTGACAGATGTTCGCCCTAATGGGTCTTAATAACAAAAGAAAATTCTATCTAAGAACTGGGAATAAAAGCAGATAATTAAGTGTCGAAATCCCCCCTCTTGCGCCTATGCATGCATGAGTATTTGTAGAGTTACAAAAACTAGGGTAAACCCACAAACGAGCCTTCTAGAAACGGGCCGATTGCTTCCTTGTATGCAACTTTGGATAAATATGCAGATATTTCCTTCCTTATCACTAAATTCATGCTGCTGCTCTAGTAGGTATCTTCAATCTTTGTCACAGCCCGAAATCCGGTGTGTAGGAACGACCAGACTCCATTGGAGTGTGAAGGTGAAACCATCAAATAAACATCTTACTTTTGTCACAACTCACTCGAGATGTAACCAACTCTATTTACTAATTCTGAATGAATTGAGAATAAGAAACTATAAACCAAAAACTCGACTCGACAATGAATCAATAAGGAAAAATAAGGTATGAAAGGAACAATGAATAAGAACATGCTTTCAACCGATTCCAACAAGAAACGGCATACTTAATTTACAACAGTTTCTCAAAAATAGCGTTAAGTATTTTGACTTCACGTCATTCAGAATAATAAGCAAACGAAACTAAAAGAACTATTTCGACTCGGGCAGACAGCTCATTGTATCATCAACATAATAGAGTATTTCAAAAGTATAGACACAATCCAGCGGAAGACATCACTGCTCTCGACAATTACATGTATGAAGACATATAATCACCGACTGAACTCACATAGAAAACACACCACCAAGATCATCCGCACCATCCTCATCCACTGCTAACCTGCACGTTTAGAAATACATACAAGGCTGAGTACTTCGTACTCAGTGAACAAAATGCCAAAACAATTGAAACTCTGCTCATTAGAGCTATATGATTGAAATACTTGCCTCTTTTGCTGCATCACAAGGGTTAAATATATAATCGTTCAAAAACAACTTACCATTTGTGACAGCCATAAAAATATTTTCTTTTTTCTGAAATCGACTGCAATCATTTTTATACTCAAGTATGAATCAATCTACAACTGATGTTTCTGTTGTGTCGAGAAGTAAGCCTCATTCTCAAACACCGTAACCGGCTAAACTGAAGTAAAGCTCACAGTTACCTCAATACAATGCATGCATCGGTCCCGCATAAATAGGACTTTTATCCCGTGCGTCCACAGGACTTTTAATAATTAATATGTAAATGATTGCATACCAAAACATTTAAAACATTTAGGCAAGTCAATCAATTTGAAAAGCGCACATAATATATAAGTAGTAAGCACATTCATCAGTTGGTTTTAGTTCAGAAAGCCCACCTTGCTTCGGGTATATTGAAGTCGAGGTTGCTTACTTTACGCTTTCCCGACTATTTCGCAGTCCCGCTCGGCCCTTCAATAATAACATCGATTAAAATCTAGCTTATCTTACTCGAAAAACGTATAATAGACTTACGGCTCGGCTGAAGGATTTCTACTTAACTCGGGTTTTCCTTAACTCAACTAAACTTCTCTATATCGATAACCTTTTCGATTTCTTATTCTCGAATCATCGTTTTTACTTGGTTTCTAATAACTTCTCAAATTGATATTCTCGTTTCTAATATGACTTCTCAAAACTCAAGTTAATTGATAAGTTACTATTTAACTCGTCTTGACTTCTCATAACTCAATTTCATCTCAATTCATTCAAGAATAAACTTATCATATCATTTTCTTCTTAAATTCCATTTCTATGAAATTTCTCTCAACATATATATCATATTTATATTTTTCAAAAAATAACAATAACTAATTATTCTTTTAATTAATTTAAATCATCTTTAAATCTTCAAATTTCTATCAAGAAATTGAATAATATATCTTCAAAAACTCATATGTTCATCAAGAACATCATATTTCATTTTTCTCTATTTTTCTCTATTTCATTCGATTATTAGCTCATTAAAATCAATAAAATTTACTAAAAATCATATCTTCAAATTTTCATGCTAAAAATTTATTCAAAATTTTTTTAACACATCATAGCATCATAATCTTCATCAATATCATTATATTTCATCAAAAATCAACATAAATCATCTTTCTTCATTTCTAGGCATAATTCGAAATTTTCAAGTAATTTCATAAAAATTCATTTCTCATCATAAAACACATCTAAATCATATTTTCATGTATCATCATGCTTATAAACATCATCAAACTCATAAAATCCAGAAATCATATTTTTCCATATTTTTACTATTTTTAATGAATTAAATTCATTAAAAATCCAATAAATTCACCAAAAATTCACATAAATACATATATGCATATAAATCATATGAAAAATCATAATAAGAATATATCATCATCATATCACCAAATAATCATCAAAACTCATCAAGAAATTATTTTTTCCTAATTTTTCTTCTTAGCCGATTTAGGGCTTCCTAATCGATTTATTTCCTTTTATCTTTTTAACTCCTAAATCATGCTTATATCTTCACTTAGATCATCATCTCATCACCAAAACCCTAAGGTTTGCCTATGCATAAAGTAAATCATGCATTTTTCTCTTATTTTCTCATTTACATATACATATACATCTTAAGAATGAAATGAAATCATACTTAAAAGGCAAAATTGGATAAAAATACCCGACTTTATACCAAATTTTGGTTTTTTGACAAACTTTTTAACTGTGGCAAAAAATATATCAACCTTCCAATTTGTTGCAATGTCTATCCGGTGACGATTTCCGGCTAAATCGTTGCTGATGTGGATCGCCGGAAAGCTGAGATGGCAGGAAAAATTAGATAAAAATACCCGACCTTATACCGAAAGCTGGTTTTTTTGACAAACCTTGTAATTGTAGCAAAAAAATATAGTGACCTTTCAATTTATAGCAATGTCCGTTCGAATTCAATTTGGGAAAAAAATTAATGGTGACGTGTGCAATTCATAATGACATGGCGTTCAAAATGACGTCATTTTGATTAAGAATTAAAAAACAAAAAAATATATTACACATCATTTAAAAATTCCATCTCATTTAAAAATATTACACATCATTTAAAAATATTAGCCTTTATCTCTCTCACCCAACCCTTTGCCTCTTCTCCGCCGCATACACCATTCCCACATTCATCCATCCATCCATCCATCCTTCTCCACCATGGCCTCAATCAACGGCGTTACCGGCCACGAGTGCAACTACGCCGCCTTAAATCCCACCTCCATCCCAACTTTTTTTTAAAAAAAATTCTTAATCAAAACGACGCCGTTTTAGTTAAAACGGCGTCATTATGAATTGTACACTTCACCATTAATTTTTTTTCCCAAATTGAATTCGGACGGACATTGCAACAAATTGAAAGGTCACTATATATTTTTGCAACAATTAAAAGGTTTGTTAAAAAATCAGATTTCGGTATAAGGTCGGGTATTTTTATCTAATTTCCCTGCCATCTCAGCTTTCCGGAGATCCACATCAGTATCGATTTAGCCGGAAATCGTCACCGGACAGATATTTCAACAAATTGGAAGGTTGATATATTTTTTGCTACAATTAAAATGTTTGTCAAAAAACCAAATTTTGGTATAAAGTCGGGTATTTTTATCCAATTTTGCCTACTTAAAATAAATAGAACTTAATCTCTTCTTGGCTTGAAGGTTTGGATGGCTTGGAGGATGAAAGATGATGGATTTGTATCTCCTTTCCTTGCATGAAAAGATATGCAAGACATCAAGATCATAACTTTCAAAAATAGGGATCAAACCATTATTTTCTCCATGAAAATCGATGGAAAGGGTTGAAGTTTGAAGCTTGTTTCAAGCTTGAAAAAGAAAGAAATAGATGGAAACTTACTTCTTAGATGATCTTGGGTATGGAGGAGATGTTCTACATTAAAGGATCCTCAACAAGCATGCATGAACTCATCAAAAAGAGTTATCGAAGGTGATGAAGATGAAAACGGTGCTGCTGCTCGGCTGTGGAGAATCGAGCTGTGCAGCTGGTTTTTCTTCCTTCTCACATCGAAGATGATGGAGTGGTGAAGAAGGAGATGATCTCTTGATGATTATGGTGAAGGGGAGGTGATGATGAAGGTGATAGTAGCTGCAAGAACTGCTGCAAAACTGCTGCTACAAACTGCTTCGGCAGTGAAGTATCGAGAGAGAGAGAGATGATGTTTTGCTGTTGTTGTTGCTTCGGGAATTAAGCGAGTTGCTGCTCTATTTCTTCTTCACAGCAGAGGAAATGAAGGAGAGGTGAAAGAGGAGATGATCCTCAAGGTGATGATCACGTGAAGATGAAAATGAGAGAAGATGGAAACTGTTTGCTGCTGCAAATTTTCTGCTTCTCGGCTAAGGAGTACCGAGAGAGATGGAGTTGCTTGTTTCGATAGAATGAGAGAGATGTGAGGTGAAGAAGAGAGAGTGATGATGTTTTGCTGCTGTTGTTGCTTCGGGAATGAAGCGAGTTGCTGCTCTATTTCTTCTTCACAGCAGAGGCAATGAAGGAGAGGTGAAAGAGGAGATGATCCTCAAGGTGATGATCACGTGAAGATGAAAATGAGAGAAGATGGAAACTATTTGCTGCTGCAAATTTTCTGCTTCTCGGCTAAGGAGTACCGAGAAAGATGAAGTTGCTTGTTTCGATAGAATGAGAGAGATGTGAGGTGAAGGAGAGAGAGTGATGAGATGAAGTATGATGAATGAGAGTTTGTAGAGTGAAGAGAGGCATTTAACATGTGGAAAGATTTGGGAAGATTGGAGAGAGATAGAGGAGATCGAATGAGAGATTTAGAGAGAGAGAAGGAAGTGTACTTGAAGGCTTGAGAGGGAGAGTGACATGCACTTGCCATGGTGAGAGTGGTTTAGGGTTAGTTCCACTATTAGGGATAAGATCAAAGATTCTTATCTGCTAATTTCGCCCGGCAAATAAATTTTCCGGTAGAAAATATCCCCGTTATTCCACTTTATTCCCTCAATCAATTTAAAACCCTTCTCGTCTCTTTCTCGTCATCTAAAATCTCTCTAATTCATCTTATATCTCCCAAAATAAATTAAGGAATCCAATGATATCATTTTTATCTCGAGGTTCCTTCTAACGAATAAATTCATAAAAACGGCTTGACTAAACAAGTCGTTAAGCAATTTATTTTTAAAGCTTCTTCAAATGATCTCGAAAATTCTCCGACTTATCTCAAAAGTCTTAGAATAAATTCTAGATTTAAATGAAACTAATTAGACTAAATTCGGAGTCAGTCGATGAATAGGGATTTCTCGGTTTACGTTACTATTCATCTAAAAATATAAGTTCTCAGAAAATTCCGAAATTCATACTCAAGCTCAAACTCATATAAATAAGCTCAATCAATTCATAACATTCTCAATTCGAATAATCGAAATGAGAAAAATCACATTAGAGCACATAAAGGCATTTTAGTCATTTCACAGAAAAATTTTATTTTCGCGAAAAACTTTTAGCACTCAAAATTCATCATATAAGCATATTAATTTAATTAATACGCATTTAGGAACTCAGAAAAGTTCGGGGTATTACATCCTCACCCCCTTAAAAAAAATTTCATCCCGAAATTTTCTAACCTTTAGAGAATAGCTCGGGATACTTTGCTCTCATCTTTTCTTTAAGTTCCTACGTAGCTTCTTCAAGATCATGGTGTTGCCACCTAATCTTAACGAGGGGAATCGATTTCGTTTTAAGTTGCTGAATCTTATGATCCAGGGTTCGCTCAGGTTTCTCCTCGTAACTTAAGCCTGGCTTTAAAGCTACGTCTTCTTGTCTAATCACGTGTTTCGGATCAAAAACGTACTTACGCAACTGTGATACGTGAAATACGTTATTCGAGTTCTCAAAACTAGGAGGCAAAGCTAATCTATACGAGACGGCTCCAATCCTTTCTAGGAGTTCGAACAGTCCTATAAAACGTGGCTTTAGCTTTCCTCGCACACCAAAATGATGTATCCCTCTCGAAGGCGACACTTTCAGGAAAACTTTTGCTTCCTACTTCAAACTCTAACCCAGTTTTTCAATTATCGGCATACGACTTCTGCCGACTCTGAGTTTCCTTGATCTTCTCATGAATCTGACGGACAGATTTGATCATCTCTTTATTTTTTTCTTGCCCTAACTTTTCTCTTGCCTACTTCATCCCAGTAGAGCGGAGATCTACACTTTCTTCCATAAAGAGCTTCATAAGAGGCTATCCCTATCGTATTCTGACAACTGTTGTTGTAGGCAACTTTGACAAGAGGTAAAATTTTCTCCCAATTGTCTCCTTTATCCAACAACACGGCTCTTAACATATCCTCAAATATTTGAATCATTCTTTCCGATTGACCATCAGTTTGAGGATGATAGACAGTACTGAACTGAAGTTGCGTTCCCAACTCTTTCTGGAAACTTTCCCAAAAACGGGCGGTACACTTTAAATCTCGATCGGAAGTAATCATTTTTGGTACACCATGCAATCACACGATTCCCCTAACATAGATCTGTGCCAACTTATCAGATCCATATGTGTGTGGAATAGGTATAAAACGAGCTGATTTTGTTAATCTATCCACAACTATATGGGTAGCATAGTTATATTTCCTTTTTCTCGTCCTTGGCAAACTTGTTACAAATTCCATAGTGATATCGTCCCATTTCCACTCGGGAACTGGTAACGGCTGCAAGAATCCAAAAGGTCTTTGATGCAGGGACTTCACTTGCTAACAAGCTAAACATCTTTCTACGAACATGGCCATATCTTTCTTCATTTCTACCAGAATTGTTACTTCAAATCCTGGTACATCTTCGTACTACCGGGGTGAGCGGTATAAGGGGTCTCATGAGCTTCACTCATTATCTCGTTCCTTAACTTCTCATCATTTGGTATGCAAATTCTTTCTTGATACAACAAAGCGTTGTCACTTGACTCCTTGAAATTCTCAACTTCTCCTCTTCTAACTTTCATTCTCACTTCTTCCAACTTCTCATCCTTTCTTTAACCCTCTATGATGCGAGATCTTAAATCTGGCATCACCACTAATGAAGCAATCACTTGTTCTACCATTGAGGGAGGCAGAACTACTTCAATTCTCATCTTTCCAAACTTCTTGATCAATCTTTCTTCATTTGAAAGAAGAAAACCAAACTCCAGTCTTTCGGAGTTTTTCACTCTTTCATTTGTACTCAACGCATCGGCTACTACGTTAGCTTTTCCGGGATGATAGGAAATTTTGCAATCGTAGTCTTTCACCAATTCAAGCCATCGTGTTTGTCTCATACTGAGCTCCTTCTGCTCGAAGAAATATTTTAGACTTTTATGATCTGAAATTATTTCACACTTGGCACCATAAAGATAGTGTCTCCAAATCTTCAGAGCGTGTACGACGGCTGCCAACTCAAGGTCATGCGTTGGGTACTTCTTTTCATGCGGTTTAAGTTGTCTTGAAACGTACGCAATAATTCTTCCATCTTGCATCAACACACATCCCAAACCTTTGGATGATGCGTCGGTATAAATCACATAGTCCTTTCCCATTTAAGGAAGGGCTAACACTGTAGTTAAATTGACTACAGCTCTTGAAACTTTTCTCACACTCTTCTGTCCATTTAAACTTCGATTCTTTCTTCAACAGTGTTGTCATCGGCTTCGCGATCTTGGAAAAATCATAAAAGGATTTGAATTTCCGATAGTAACCTGCTAAACCAAGGAAACTACGGATTTCATGTACTGACGTTGGTGATTTCCAATCTTGGACAGCTTTAACCTTTTTTGAATCAACTTTTATTCCATCGGACGGAACAACATGTCCTAGGAAATTCACTTCTTTTAGCCAGAATTCACACTTACTGAATTTGGCATACAACTTCCCTGATCTTAACTTTTCTAATCCTAACTTCTCTAACATGATTCGCAGATACTTCTCGTATTCTTCTTCATTCTTTGAATACACCAGGATATTGTCTATGAAAACGATCACAAACTTATCCAAGTATTCGCGAAAAAAACTCTGTTCATTAAATCCATGAAAACAGCTGGAGCATTTGTCAATCCAAATGGCATTACTACGAATGCGTAATGTCCATATCTCGTTCTGAATGCCGTCTTTGAGATATCTTCTTGCTTGATATCCTGACCTTAAGTCAATTTTGGAGAAAACACCAGCTCCTTTTAACTGATCTAACAAATCATCTATCCTTGGCAAAGGATATTTGTTCTTGAGTATAATCTTATCAAGCTCTCGATAGTCTACACACATTTTCAGACTACCGTCTTTCTTCTTTTACAAAAAGAATTGAAGCTTTCCCAAGGGGAAACACTTGGTCGAATGAAACCTAAATCCAACAACTGTTGGAGCTGGATTTTTCATTCTTGAAGTTCATTCGGAGCCATCCTATATGGAGCTTTTGAAATCGGGGCTGATCCAGGCTCCAGATCAATTGTAAACTCTAATTGCCTATTCGGAGGCAAACCCGATAAAACTTCTGGAAAAATATCTTTAAATTCTCTCACGACAACGACATCATCGATATTCGGCTCTTGCCCATCATCTTTATTCAAGTAAACAAGATACGCCTTGGTATCTTTTTTTCTCATAAACTTCTTTGCTTTCATGGCCGAGACAATCGGCACACTCTTCTTTACTCTTCGCTCTTCTCCAAAAACTATAGTCGACTCTTTTCCAGGGGGTTGAAACAAAATTTGTCTCTAATTGCATCGTATCGTTGTGAAATTCTCAGTTAACTAGTCCAATCCTAAGATTATATCCATATCCCACATCTGGATTAGATTTAGGGACTTTGCAGATAACTTATGGTTTCTGAATTCGAATTCTAGGTCCGAACGCACTCGCGAAACTAACGATGATCTTCCTAAAGAGGTTGATACTCTAAGCACCTGGTTAGATTATTCTACGTTCAATTTTAGAGTTTCTACGCAAGCTCTAGATATAAACGAATGCGAGGCACTGGTATCAAACAAAACGATAATAGGCACGTTTTTCAACTTGCCCATACCTGCGAGATTTCCTTGCTCTTTAGCTCCCGGCTTTTGTTCAATTGCAAAGACTCGCTGGTAATGCTGCTGATCCTGTGGAGTAGGTTGCTATTTTTGCGGCTGCATCTTACGCTAGTTCTGAGGATATTTCAGCTGTGGAGCTGCTTCCACTGCTCTCATCTGAGAGGACTGATATTGATTCAGCCTTCCACCGATCAATTCTTGTTGTTTACTCGGGCATCGGTTATAAAAATGACCAGGTTGACCACAAGTAAAACAGACATTGCTCCCAGCTTTACAAATGCCTTGATGCATCTTGCCGCATTTCGCACATGGAGGTAATCCTTGGGGTCCGGTTAGAACATTACTGCGATTAGGATGCTGGACTTTCATTTTTTGAGATTGTTGTGGTCGCTGTTGCCCTTGCTTCTTCCATAGCTTTTTTTTTTGGGTGGAATCCACCACTCCATTTTCCTTTTCATCCCTTTGAAAACTGGCCTTGTTGAAACGGATAGGAGGCAACTGCTATCGTCGACTGACTTGAAATTGAGGATTCGCTGAGGATTGCGATCCTTTCTCTGGCTGCATTGCCAATTCCATATCTAAGGCTCGGTTAAGGGCTTCAGCGTAAGTCAGACCACTCTGACTTGCAAGCACAACACGAATGTCTTGCCTCAGGCATGCTCGAAAGAGCTCACATTTCTTTTCATCGGTATCCACCTTGTCAGGTGCAAATCGGGCTAACTCGTAAAACTCACGATCATATTCCGCTACTAACTTCTTTCCTTGTTTTAGATTCACAAACTCGTTCTCTTTCCACTTACAATAACTTCGAGGCACATACTTCTCATACAAAGCTTCTTTAAACTATTCCCACATCAAGTTCTCACGTTCCTCAGGCGTATACGTCCTCTGACGAGCTTCCCACCAATAATCGGCAGTACTCTTAAGTTGATACATCACACACTCGAGACGTTCGCAATCATTACATTAAAGGAAATGAAAAATTTGCTCTAAAGAACGAATCCAGTCCTCGGCTTCTGCCGGACTGCCTTTACCATTGAAGGTTGGGGAATTTTGTCGAAGAAAAAGTTCTTCAACACATTTCTCGATTTGAGGAGAAGGAGGAGTAAGGTTAGGGTTCGACGTTCTTCTTCTTTCTCATTTCTCTCAACTCTCGCCTTTCTTCGTCTCGACATTCTAAAGAAAATGCCAAAATTTAAACATCTCAGATAAACTTCCGCTAAACGCGATTAGCTCACTCGGAATTTTTCTCGACTTTTGAAGATATTTCCTTCTAAGAGGAATTTGATTCTCAATCGGTACTTATCATCATATAAGGAATTATTCGATAAAACAATCATCTCAAATATAACATTCATCTCAAATAATCATTTCAGATTCATCATTTCTCATCTCAAGCATTCAATCATTTACTATTATGCACTCAAAATTTCACATATACTAAAATCATTCTTGTCATACAAGACAATCATATACTCAAATATTGTCATTCAAGACACATACTCATTTTTCAAATTTATACTCATTTACTCGTCATATAGATATGGCACATCCTCATTATTCACATATTATGCTTCATAAATTTATTCTCGAAAGAATAACTTATCTAATTTTCTCAACTCTTACTTCTTCTTTTACTCTTAACTCAAAGATACTTAATATCTCAGATACTCAAAATACTATTGGCATTTAATAAGACTCAAAGTTGATTTTAGCAACCTAACGGTTCCATTTTATTATCATCCGAAATGATGGCCTCATTGTGAGGACTTTACCGAAGAATAGGGATTTATACTTACATCGGAAAATTACCCTAACTTCGCCACACAACTACTTGCACTAACGGCAAGCTTACTAATTTTACGATCGATCTACGCGATATCTATGCAACAAGTTCATAATTTACATCACTGCTGAAAAGTAAAGAAGTTTGATTCTTAATGCTAAACAAAGATTGTTCGCAACCTCTCGTAACTTTCTTCAATTGCACCCTAAGCATGCGAACTACCATCGTTAGGGTCATTTCTTCCATCACGTTCCTCTTTGGGACTCTTACTGCTTTGAATCTCTGTTGCAATTAGCGCGTCTAAAAAGTCATCATAGGTATACTCAGAAACATTCCATGGTGTAGCCGTATCTCTTATATGCTCATCATCGAAATGAACTTCGTCATCTTCCAACTCTGGTTCAACCTACGGAGGAGTCTCTATATCATTCTCGTAACAGGTATAAGCACTAATGATGTCGTCGATCTCTCGCTCAAGCTTCTGGTTAACCTTTGTTGCCGATGACTCGAAATCTACGAGCAGAGAAACATAGCAATCATTTGAAATCGGCTGAAGGTAACCACGACCTACTGTAGCGGCTGCTATCGAGAACTCTAAGAATTCATCATCTCTAACTCCTGCACGTCTCGACCTAGACGACTCAGCCACTGGCGATACTGGAGAAAATGTGTGGCCTCAGTGTCGGAACTGTTCAAGTTGGTCATATGCATAAGGTGAATCATCGAAAGAAGCATATGTATCGTCTGTCTGAGTTGCAACTGAATTAGACGAGGCGGTGTAATCTGGGGCATACGATGAGATAGAAAGTACGTCTCATGAATATTCGTTGAATGGGAAATCATTCGGCTCAGGACAAAATTGAGGAGGAATAAGAAATGGAATAGGATCATCCTGAGGCTGAGGTGCAGAACCAATTCCATCTGGCTCGAAGCGAGGCAAAGGGTAGAACGGTCCTAGGGGTGGAATGCCTTCTCGGTTAAGCTGACTCATAATGGTGACAATGAACTCATTGAAATCACAACGTAAATATTCATTAGAGTTCTGTCGTTCAATATGTAGAGACACCAAAAATGCTGCCCATTCGCGCCATTCCTCGGGAAGAGCATTGATTAAGCGTATTATGCCATCGAAAATACTTACGTCGAGATGCTTAACTACTTCCCAAATTTTATGAAATCGAGCTAAGAACTCAGAAATCGTTTCATCGCCAGCTTTCCTAAGGTGCAAGTACTCTTGCATAATAGCATGGTTTGTTTCATCATCCATCCTATATGATTTAACAACGAATTAGTCATACTATAGCAAATATACGTATCACATTTTTGGAATTCCGACCACCACATACTCTTTCTTTTTGCACATTGAAGCACAAAAATTAGGGACGACATTCTAAAGAAATACTAGATTGCCTTACTTCAATACAAGCATAGATAACATACTGAATAACTTTGAATCAATTTAAACTCAAAACTTTTAGGAAAATACTCGTACCTGGTAGCTGGATGAGATGGGGATGATTGGTGTGTTACTGACTCAAACAAGTCTAGGAATCAAATCTAGACTCGACTCATCAAAGAAAATTCACTCTTCAGAGCAGTCAAACAAATAAGTAGACAGATAGACAGACCTGTTCTGATACCACTTTGTCACAGCCCGAAATCCGGTGTGTAGGAACGACCAGACTCCATTGGAGTGTGAAGGTGAAACCATCAAATAAATATCTCACTTTTGTCACAACTCACTCGAGATGTAACCAACTCTATTTACTAATTCTGAATGAATTGAGAATAAGAAACTATAAACCAAAAACTCGACTCGACAATGAATCAATAAGGAAAAATAAGGTATGAAAGGAACAATGAATAAGAACATGCTTTCAACCGAATCCAACAAGAAACGGCATACTTAATTTACAACAGTTTCTCAAAAATAGCGTTAAGTATTTTGACTTCACGTCATTCAGAATAATAAGCAAACGAAACCAAAAGAACTATTTCGACTCGGGCAGACAGCTCATTGTATCATCAACATAATATAGTATTTCAAAAGTATAGACACAATCCAGCGGAAGACATCACTGCTCTCGACAATTACATGTATGAAGACATATAATCACCGACTGAACTCACATAGAAAACACACCACCAAGATCATCCGCACCATCCTCATCCACTGATAACCTGCACTTTTAAAAATACATACAGGGATGAGTACTTCGTACTCAGTGAACAAAATGCCAAAAACAATTGAAACTCTGCTCATTAGAGCTATATGATTGAAATACTTGCCTCTTTTGCTGCATCACAAGGGTTAAATATATAATCGTTCAAAAACAACTTACCACTTGTGACAGCCATAAAAACATTTTCTTTTTTCAGAAATCGACTGCAGTCATTTTTATACTCAAGTAGGAATCAATCTACAACTGATTTTCTGTTGTGTCGAGAAGTAAGCCTCTTTCTCAAACACCGTAACCGGCTAAACCGAAGTAAAGCTCATAGTTACCTCAATACAATGCATGCATCGGTCCCGCATAAATAGGACTTTTATCCCGTGCGTCCACAGGACTTTTAATAATTAATATGTAAATGATTGCATACCAAAACATTTAAAACATTTAGGCAAGTCAATCAATTTGAAAAGCGCACATAATATATAAGTAGTAAGCACATTCATCAGTTGGTTTTAGTTCAGAAAGCCCACCTTGCTTCGGGTATATTGAAGTCGAGGTTGCTTACTTTACGCTTTCCCGACTATTTCGCAGTCCCGCTCGGCCCTTCAATAATAACATCGATTAAAATCTAGCTTATCTTACTCAAAAAACGTATAATAGACTTACGGCTCGGCTGAAGGATTTCTACTTAACTCGGGTTTTCCTTAACTCAACTAAACTTCTCTATATCGATAACCTTTTCGATTTCTTATTCTCGAATCATCGTTTTTACTTGGTTTCTAATAACTTCTCAAATTGATATTCTCGTTTCTAATATGACTTCTCAAAACTCAAGTTAATTGATAAGTTACTATTTAACTCGTCTTGACTTTTCATAACTCTAGTTGTATGATTTTCGTCAAATCATAACATCAAATTTCAACTAATATCATCATACATCATTCATACACAATTGAGCACGGATTTCAATAATCAAACCTTCACATCGGCAATCAAACATTTACTTAGAAAATAGGTACTCACATTGTTACTCAAATATCGTCATCATACTCAAGCATCGATGTCAACATTCAATACTTATATCAAATAAACGATTAACTTTTCTCAAATAATTAGGTTATTAGCATCATACTTAATCATATAATCACAATCAACTATTGAGATTTCAGAAATACGTCATATCTTAAATACAATAACTCATACCTCGGACACATTCATATATTAATGAATTATCACTCGACTTTTAACTTCTATAATCTCATATCTTCAAATTTTAATGAAAATCATTTCATTAAATTCATATAATAATAATCATTTTGAATTAAATATTCAAAATTTTACTTCGTATTTCTTGACTCAAAAATACGTCATTCTTCTCTCAAAATACGTATTCATATACGTCATTATTTTTCTCAAAATACGTATTCATATACGTATATAATCTCAACTAAATACTTAATAAAATAATTATTATTTTATCTTTTTCTTTATTTAAAACTCAATTTTCGTTTTTATTTAAATAAAACTCGGTTTTTATTTAAAAACTTCGCTGCTCGATAACTTCTACGTCTTAACTCCTTTTTAAGTGATTTAAAAAGCAAACTTGCTTAATTTTACTCAAATAACATCATCAAATCACTTAACACATTATATAACATCAATAACTCATCATCAAAATATTTTAAACTTAATTTCATCTTTTTCTCACATAATATATTTATTTTCTCGTTTTTCAATCTCTAACACTTTCATGCTCGATAAACAACTCGTTTAAAACACTTAAGCATTCGTAGCATTCATAACATACTCAAGCACATGAACATCACATAAACATTACGTTAAATTTCACATTGCTCAAATATTTTCATTTTCCATGAAAATATTCTATTTAAAACAATTATTCTATTATTTAATTCTTATTTCTTTAATAATAATTTTTTTAACTTCTCGTTTGAAACAAACAAACTCAAATACGAACATCTTAACTCTTTAACTCATATCCAAAACTTCTAATTCATTTCTAATAGAAAATCTCATTTTCTATTATTTCTCTTTTTAAAACTCAAATATTAATATTAATATTTCTATTTTATTTCTTTCATTACTAATCATAAACTCATGTAATATATATATATAGATATATATATATATATTTAGATATATATATATATATATATATATATATATATATATATATCACCTTCTTTAAGCATCATTCTAATATCATCAATATTCATAGATGTAATACCCCGATCTTTCATGAGTCTTTAAGTTCGTCTTAATTGAGTTTATGTGCTCAGTTGTGTGCCCATGTGTGATAAAATTTCCAAGAAAATAAGTTTTCTTGCAAAATTACCAAAATACCCTTGAAGTCGTTACACGATTTCTCTAGTTTCAGTCATCCGAATTGAATGTGAGATGAATTGATTGAGCATGAGTATGTGAGTTTGAGTTCGAATTTCGGAAAATTTTGAGGAGATTTATTTTCAGTGAATAGTAACCGACGACGAGAATTCACTATTCACCGACTGTTTTCGAATTCCATCAAATTAGTGTATTTTGAGTTTAGAATTTATTCTAAGACCATTGGTGCACATTTGAGAATTTTCTGAGTTTGTTTCGAGTTTGAATTTTATTTCTTTGAAGGAAACGAATATGTATAGTAACTTTTTGCGCTTTCTTCGTTATTTGGAATTTTGAGCTGAAACTTGGATTCCTAGTATCCTTAATTTATTCGGTGATGTTAGAGACGAAGTAGAGAGATTTCCGATTTCAAGAAAGAGTCATGGTGAGTTTTAAATCGTTTGAGAGATTAATGAGAAATTAGGGTTAAATTGCACCGGATAACTTTTTCTTCCGGAGGAAAATTATATCGTGTTTTTGATCACCGGGTGCAATTAAATACCAAAGATTCCTTATTATCTTTCCCTAACAAATCTTGCCGACATCTCTCCCTCATTTCTCTCTCTCAATTTTTCTACCTTAATCATTACTATCTTAAATGATTAATATTCTTTCCAAACATTCTCTACAATATTCTACACACACTCTCTCTCTCTCTCCCACCTATCTCTCTCATCTCTCTCCCTCACGGTATTACTCACACACACACACTCCATTGAAGCTCAAGCTTCAAGCTTCAAAGAGCTCCAAAAATGGCAACTTAGTCTCCGATCATCCATCGACTAATCCGTTAAGGTATTCGAAATCCTCTCATTCTTGTGATCGATTTGAGACTAGAATTCATCCTCCTATCTCACTTTTATTTTCCCGGCAGCCTTGTGCCCTATGGAGAAGCTCGAATCTTAGCTTGATTCAGAGCTTAAAATCATGAGGATTGAAGCCTTTGATCAATTAAACCTTCAAGCTTAAGTAAGTTCTCTTGATTCTAGTGATTAGAGCTCAAGAAATCCTCTATTTTCTTCCCTCTTTAGTCGATCAAAATGACCCTTCCATTAAGGGAATCAAGGCCCCTTGTTCTAGTATAAATTTTTTAGTTCTTGAGAGATTTTAATACATGAAAATGAAAGATAAAAATCGAACCCTCCAACCCTAGGAAATCTACCGAAAAAGGATGTTAAGGGTGGAGTATTGATTTTGTTTTTGCTTTGAGCATGATCAATATGATTATTGTGTGTTTATGTGTACAAGTTAATGGAGAAAAATTAAAGTATGTATGTATGAGGTATGTACCCAAAATTATGAGTTAAAATAGGGATTTTCATTTTGATGACTTAAGCATGATTTGAGTGATGAATTAATGTTCTAGATTAAAATCTAAGAGTTTTTTAGTATGTGATTGAATGGGAAAACGGTGAAGTTTATAATTGTGTGTGGACCGAAAAATGTTAATGGAAATTTAAAGATTTATGTGTTGATGTTTTAGTTAGATTTGGAGATGGAAATTGAGATAAACGATAGTAAGAAATAAAGAAAAGGAAGAAAGAAATTAATGGTTATAATTCTCTTAAGAAAATCGAAGATAATGAGTAAGGATGAAGAAGAAGATGTTCTTGATGTTCTTGATGATATTCATAATGTTCTTGAGGATGTTCTTGATAAGAAGATGATATTTTGATAATAAGTGGATAAATGATGCATGATTTGATGGAATTGAAAGTATTAAAATAAAAAGAAATAGAAAAACAAATTTTTAATGATTTTTGGGAATTTTCATTAATTAAATTCTAAATTAAAAATGATGATCAAGTTTCATAGTTCTTGATGATTCGTGTTAGAGTTGATGAATATGATGAATCGATGATGAAAATGAAGTGAAATCAAGTAGAGTTTCTTTTCGAAGTTTTTGAATTCGAGTTAAGACGAAGAAGTTATCGAGAATCGAAGTCGTTAATGGAAAATCGAGTTTCATTAATAAGAAATGAGAAATAATGTAAACGAAATGCAACCGAGCCCATCCCGGAGTCTGCCAGATAGGCACCCCCAACTGTTTCAACTGTGGACAGAAGGGGCACATGAAAAAGGACTGCCCTAAACCGCTTCAAGCAGTACCCCTCCGAGCCATCCAAGCACAGCCGCAGCAGCCGCCCATGAACCAACAGCAGTTTCAGCAGCATGCACAGCAGCAACAGAATGCGAGGGCATGCGCTATCAAACAGGGTGGTCAGCGCAAAGGAAAAGGCAATCTAGCAGGTATGGGAAAACTCCACAACATCCCCATTAAGATACTGTTTGATACTGGCGCATCGCATTCTTTCATTGCTGGCTCGTGTGCCGATAACTTAGACATCCGACCTGTAAGAGCTGCACAATCTATGAGAGTAGCCACACCTTCAGGAGAGATCACTACTTCCACGCATGTTTGCTCTAACCTAGAACTAGAAATCGGAACTCATAAGGTTATAGCAAATAACTTAAATGTTATGATAATGTGGGACGTAGATATAATCCTAGGAATGGATTGGTTGTCAGAGAATTACACAAAAATTCTCTGCAACGAGAGAAAAATCTCTTTTCAGCCGCCGGGTAAAGAACCAACCAAATTCCACGGAATTTCAATGGGTAGAGGCGTACCGATTATATCAGCCCTTCAAGCTACGAAACTTATGAAGAAGAAAGGTACCACAGCTTATCTTGTGTACCTAGTCGGAGAGCCAGGAGCCAAGAAGACCATTCAGGACGTAAAAGTCGTGAATGAATATGAAGACGTTTTTCCGGAAGTGCTACCAGGATTGCCACCAGATCGTCATGTGGACTTCACGATCGATTTAGAACCAGGAGCAGCTCCTAAGTCTAAAGCCCCTTACAGAATGGCACCGAAGGAACTGGAAGAGCTTAAAATCCAGTTACAGGAATTACTAGACCTTGGTTTTATCAGGCCAAGCGTCTCACCTTGGGGAGCACCCGTGCTGTTTGTTAGGAAGAAGGACGGATCGATGAGAATGTGCATCGATTACCGAGAACTGAACAAGATAACGCTCAAAAACAAGTATCCTTTGCCAAGGATCGAGGATTTGTTCGATCAGCTCAAGGGTGCAGGAGTCTTCTCCAAGATAGATTTGAGGTCAGGGTACCATCAGCTAAAGATCAAACCCGAAGACGTACCGAAGACCGCTTTTAGAACCCGTTATGGCCATTACGAATTTTTGGTAATGCCATTTGGTTTGACCAACGCTCCAGCCGTATTCATGGACCTTATGAACATAGTTTTCCACCCCTACTTGGACAAATTTGTCTTAGTATTCATCGACGACATCCTCATTTACTCTAAGAATGACAAGGAGCACGAGGAACATCTACGAATAGTGTTGGAGGCACTAAGAACTGAGAAACTCTACGCCAAATTCAGTAAATGCGAATTTTGGCTGAAGGAAGTAATGTTCCTTGGACATATAGTATCGGCAGAAGGAATCAAGGTGGATCCAGCCAAGGTAGAAGCAGTGCATAACTGGAAGTCGCCAACGAGTCAGAACGAGATCAGAAGTTTCTTGGGTTTAGCCGGTTATTACAGAAGGTTTATCGAGGGATTCTCTACGATCGCTCGCCCGATGACGCAGCTACTCAGGAAGGATACCAAATTTAAATGGACAGATGAGTGTGAGAAGAGTTTCCAAACTCCTAAGGAGAAGTTAACTATAGCGCCAGTACTAGCACTTCCAGATACGAACAAGGAATATGTGGTTTACACTGACGCATCGAAAAATGGATTAGGTTGTGTCTTGATGCAAGACGGACGAGTAATAGCTTATGCTTCATGACAACTTTGACCTCACGAAGTTGAGTACCCAACCTACGATTTAGAACTCGCAGCCGTAGTGCATGCGTTAAAGATTTGGAGACACCATCTTTATGGTGTAAGAGTTGAGATATTCACTGATCACAGAAGCCTGAAATACTTTTTCGAGCAAAAAGAACTGAACATGAGACAAAGACGATGGCTCGAATTAGTCAAAGATTATGACTGTGGAATTAACTACCATCCAGGGAAGGTTAATGTGGTAGCAGACGCATTGAGTCGCAAGGCTCCAACGAAGTTAGGATGCCTTTTTGTAGAAGAAAGAACTTTAGTACGAGAATTCGAGAAGATGGATATCAGAGTGCTTGACACGCCAGCTACGATAACAAGTCAGATCGCAGCATTAGAAGCTACACCAGATTTGAGAGAAAGAATCATCAGTGCTCAAAGAAAAGACGAGTCAATGGAAAAGTTACGAGTAAGGATAAGAACAGACAAACTAGAAGGATATTCTGAAGCTCCAGACAATGCGATACTTTATGAAGGCAGGATTTGTATTCCTGACAATGACAGCGATTTGAAGAACGAGATCTTGAGTGAGGCTCACGATACGCCTTACACAGCACATCCAGGAAGTACGAAAATGTACCAAGATTTGAGAAGAAACTTTTGGTGGAATGGAATGAAACGAGACGTTGCCTCGTTTGTAGAAAGATGCCTAGCATGTCAGTAGGTTAAGGCTTTACACCGACGACCGTATGGATTGCTACAACCGTTGGATGTCCCAGATTGGAAATGGGAAGGCATAGCTATGGACTTTGTCACAGGCTTGCCTAAGTCGAGAAGAGGAAACACAGCAATTTGGGTGATAATAGATAGGCTTACGAAGTCAGCTCACTTCTTACCGATTAAGATTACATACGGATCAGAGAAACTAGCTCAGTTGTATGTCAGAGAGATTGTACGTCTGCATGGAGTACTGAAGGTTATAATATCAGATAGAGATGCCAAATTCACCTCGAGATTTTGGATTACGATGCAGAAAGAGTTGGGAACAGAGCTTAATTTCAGTACAGCGTTTCACCCACAGACAAATGGGCAGTCAGAGAGAACAATTCAGATTTTGGTCGATATGTTGAGGACAGTAGTTTTGGACCGAGGAGCGAATTGGGAAGAAATTCTACACTTAGTTGAATTCGCTTACAACAACAGCTATCAGGCCACGATAGGAATGGCGCCGTTTGAGGCTTTGTATGGGAGGAAATGTAGATCGCCGCTTTATTGGGACGAAGTAGGTGAGAGAAAGAACCTAGGCCCAGATGCGATCAATGAGATGATTGAGATAGTTCGACAGATTCGAGATAGAATGAAAGAGGCCCAGAGCCGACAGAAGTCTTATGCCGACGATCGTCGAACCAATCTTGAGTTTGAAATAGGAGATAAGGTTTTTCTTAAGATATCCCCGACCAAAGGAATCCTTAGGTTCGGAGTTAAGGGTAAGCTAAGACCCAAGTTTATAGGACCTTATGAAATCCTCGAGAGAATAGGACCCGTCACTTATAGATTGGCCTTGCCGCCAAGTCTAGGAAGCGTTCATAATGTTTTTCACGTCTCTCAGTTGAGAAAATATGTTTTTACGATCTTAAGCACGTCATTAGTCAGCAAGACGTAGTTCTTGAATCTGACCTAAGCTGTGAAGAGAAGCCGATATCGATTTTGGATAGAAAAGTTCAAGAATTAAGAACCAAATCGATACCAATAGTTAAAGTGCTATGGAACCACCACGGGTAGGAAGAAGCCACGTGGGAACTCGAGGAGAAGATGAAGGAGCGATATCCTCATCTTTTTGCAGAAGGTAAGCAAATTTCGGGACGAAATTTTTCGTAAGAGGGGTAGGATGTAATGCCCCGTAAAATCCTTACGATTTAAAAAAAAAATAAAGTTAATTAAATAAATGGCTTTGCACGCCTAAGTTTACGATTTTGAATTCTAAGACTAACGGTCGAATCCGTTTCTGAAAATAAATTACAGAAGTCAGCTAGACGACTACTGTATTTAGGGTTAGTGCGTACGAAAAGTTTTTAGTTCGTGAACTCAGAACGGAAAACCGTCTGATTTTTACATTCACGAAATCGCGATACGAACTCGTCTGAGAAAGTTCGTTTTTATGATTTTCTGGACGAAACTCGGACTGTGTCGTCCCGAGTTTTTGTCAAAATTAATTTTGTAAATTTATTTTTCCGATTAGGTTTCGTACGTTAAAATTTTAGATCGAATCGGATAGCGACAATTTTGTGCCGAGCGACGTTTTTCGTCGAACGTTTTCCGTAACGTCGGATCGCGCCGGAAAAAGCGAGTATTTCCTTTTCTCTTTCTCCCTTGGCCGACCTTCACCCCTCTCACATGTTAGATTTTTGTGTTTTATAATGTTTAATTAAGGGACACCTTAGCTAGAACTATTCACACTTTACACCTTGCATCTTATATCCTAAGTTAATAAAATTAAATTCATTTCCTTCCCTCCCATCACTACAAAATCGGCAGCCCCCAATCCTCTTTCTCTCATCTTCATCTTTCATCCTTCATTGAAGAGAGCTTCAAGAACACCAAGAAGAAACACACAAGTATTGATTCATCCATCCAAACCTACTACTTTCTTCATTAATTAGCAAAGTAATTATCTCCTCTATACTTCTATCCATCCTTCTTCTTCTTCTTTTCATTTTCTTCCTTGGATCGAAAATTAGAGTGTTGTTTTTGATGAATGGATCTTGGATTAATGAAATTGGATATGTTAGATAGGTTAATTAGGGTTTAAAATTGAACAAAATTTAAGAACCCTAATTTTCTATTAATACCGAAATTCTAGATTAATTTGTAGGATTTTTGGATTTCTTCAATTAATGATAAATTCATGCTTAAGAGATGTTTAATTAGTGATTAGAACAAAGAGGAATCAAAAGCACCATGTTTTTGTGAAATTCGATTAGGGTTTGAATATGATTTGGGGTTTTGTTGCATGATAGTTTGTAATTGGATTGCAATTGATTAATAGTTGTTATAGTAGGTTGATTAATGAATAAATGGTGTTAATTGGAGAAGAAAATCACCCTCTTATCCATAGTATGAAAACCGAAATTATAGTAAGAATTAGGGGTTTTCATGTGTTCATGTTAATTGATGAATTGATGATGGAATTAGGTTGAAATTGATGTGAATTGACTATGGGAATTTAATTAGATTTTTCTAAAATTATTTATCGGAATGTAAGAGACGAAGAACACGTCATAAGTTGAAATATAGTGATGTTATGACATGATTGCATGCATGAAAGTGATTCACGTTAGACGTAGTTTAATGACGTAAAATTTGAACGGAATCCGACAACTTTGAAAATTGCATAAGAGACGAACAACTAGACGTGACTAATAACCGAGAAGTCGAATGAGAATTCTAATTGGATATTATTGTCTATGATGAGCTTGAGAACAACTTTGTAGTTGATGTCATGAGCTTTCGAGCTATTATAATATGAGCTATAGTTATAGTCGAGAACTAGAACGCGTTTTGAATAATTTGTTGGTTTAGTAATTGTTAGTTGAAAGCCGACGTTTAGAACGTCGTGCTATTGAACGAGTTTTGAGAAGGAGTTCGTCACGTACGGGAGTACGTGATGACTTCCTTGAGGGTCCAGTTTCTAAAGAAATCGAATTCGAGAGCTTAGAACGAACCTAAGACGTTATACGTCGAATCTATCGAGCAACTAGGGTTTTCGCGGCAGTTTTGCGACCCTCGCCGGAAACTGTAATAACTTTTAGCTCGTTTATCGGATTTGTGATCCGTAAATTGGAGCGTAAACTAGACATCCCAAAATTTCAAATGGTATAGAGCTCATCCCCTGTTTCCAAATACTCGGTTCTGAGCAGCCTCCAGAGTTACTGGATTGCGCAGTAAAATTTCAGTTTCAATTCTTTTAAGTTGTTTCGTTCACAACTTAGTTTCTTTCGATCGTTTAAGCCGTATTATCTAACGAATATCTTCCTACTGACCCTAGAGTCAAGTACAGGACCTTGAGTGATGAAAACCAGTCGAGATCTTATCTCTTATCCATTCAAATAAAGAAGTAGTAAGCGAGAAATTTCATAAGTCTTTAAATGAGCTAAAACGTAAATCGCCTAAGTTGATTCTTTCCAACTTAGTTCCTTATGATCTTTTAAGTCGTATCGAGCTATCGACTACCCTCTCTACTGACCTAAGAGTCGAGTATGAGACCTTCCGAGTTCTAAACGGGATTTGAACGAGTCTCGTTCCCGTTTAAGTAAAATGAATCTAGTAAGCGTGCAATTGCCTAAAGAATGAAACAACTAAAAGTTTTTTCGATTATTTGTGATCGATTATCTTTTACGACCCGTTATTAAGTATTATTATTTTACGATGAAGGAGGAAGCTAACTGTAAAGAAAGGACGGAAGATCCGAAGTTGGAAGCTTTTGCTTTTAGTTCTGTATATCGAGGTGGGCTTTTATATACAAAATAAAACGAGCAATGCTCGGAAAATCTTTCTTTATCACTTTGATATCTGTGTTTTCAAAGTGATATTATGGCACGAACTGTTTTATGTTTTATGTGAGTTCTCTTGTACCTATCTGAGTCAACATTCGTGTTTTCCAGATTTAGAGTTAATCTAACTAGGTTAACTAACGATCGGCTCTGAGTTAGCTGCTAAGTGCTTTCCAGAGTTAGTGCACTTTGTAACCTGTGGTGTATGTGATATCCTGTTGAGGGATACCAGCCACGATGAATAAGAATTGGTCAAGATTGAACATAGCATACCTGAAAATACTCGGCCGAGTAAATTGTGAAAATCAGTCAGAAAATGTTTAGTAGACACGGGCCTCTTTTAAATAAAACCCCGATGTGCTACAATTATGAAATTCCATATTTATCTATACTTATGATTATGATTTCGGCATCATGCCCACTAAGTACTTTTTGTACTTACCCCTGCATTGTTTTCTAAATGTGCAGGTTGAAGCGACGGTGAGCGGCGACGGTTGTTGTTGAGTTGAAAGATAGGTTGCTTTAGTTAGAACTCTTCCGCTGCAGAACTCTGAATCTTTTCGAATATGTACCTTTTGAACAATACACTGTAGTTAAGTCTGTAAATATGAACTTAGTTTCTACTGTGTACTTTTGTCGAGTAATCCTTAGCGATTAACTCTTTCATGTATGTTTAGTCAGTTAGCCCCCTTCTTCCCCACTTCTTTAATCCAACCCAAGTCGCACCCCGGCTTCTGTCGTCCCTCGAGATTTGGGGCTGTGATAGATTTACAAAACGAAAATGTTTTTGAGACTATCACAAGTGGAAAATTCTTTTGAAACAATTAGTTATATATCTAACCCTTGTGATGCAGCAAGAGAGGCAAGTTTTCAATCATATAGCTCTAAGAGCAAATTTTTTAGAATGTTTTTGGCATATGTTCACTGAGTACGAAGTACTCACGCTCTGCATGTTATTTCTAAAACGTGCAGGTTAGCTCGGATGAGGAAGGAGGCGGTGTGCTTGGGGTGACTCGTTGCGATCCACTTTCTAAATAAATGTTTAAGCTTGAGGTTATGTGTCTTCACACATATAACCTTGGGATTTTAAGTCGATGATTATATTCCGCTGCAACTCCATCATTTTAAAAATAACTTAGCCTTGGATGCTCGGTCCCTAAAAGATGAAAGAGCCTGTGAGCTCAAGTAATTTCTTAAATCCTTTCTGAATTCCACCTAAAACTCGTTGGCATTATCTAACGTTTCATCGTATTCCTTTCACCATCAATTGATGATTAAAATTTAAAATTTGTCCCACTTATTTTGTGAATGCAACATTCGTTGATAACCAAACCTAATCCTTTGATTGGATCGATATCCAAAATCTTGACAAATGTCTGTTTCTTGAGAAATCATTAATTGTTAATCCACATTATTGTGAGTATGTTGGATTGTTGATGTTATTCTTCAATTATCGAGCATGTTTCTTTGAGTAAAAGTTCGTTGTTCCACCTCACTGCCCCTTGCTTTCTAGTTGTTTCAATACATTAGAATTCGGGCTGTGACATAGTGGTATCAGAGCAGGTTATCTGCTCTAAAGCTTAAACTTTTCTAAAAGTCGAGTCTAGATTTGTCTTCTCTAAACTTAATCGAGTATTTCTTGAATTCATTCGAGTATTCTTTGAATTAATTGGAGTTGACAACGAGCCAAGCACCCCCACCTCATCCAGCTACCAGGTACGAAAGTTTTAAAGTTTTTCTAAAAGAATTAGAATTTATTTTAAAGTATTAACGAGATTGAATCAAATAAAGAAAGAAAAAAAGATTTTTCTAAAGAAAAATAAAAAGAGAACATCGAATAGAGTAAAGAAAAATTCGCGAGTGAGAAAGAGAAAGAGAATGAGTTGGATAAAGAGATCGATTAATTAAGCTAATATGGAATTTCTTTTAATGCGATCGAATGAGATATCGAAACGAGTATGTGAATGATTATTATCATGAGATATCTTTGTGAATGTATGTGGTGAATGTGATGTTAGAAAATTTTTAGAATGATTGAGTTAGAATGTTTAAAATATGTAGGATGACTAACGACGAGAATCTAGCCATTAAGCAAGAATTTGATCGTATTCAGAAAAGTTATCTTGAAAATCTAGCTGAATTTCTAGTACGCTATCACAAGTTATGGCTAGTAGTTCAGTACCTTGGAGTTAGTCCCCTTGAGGGAATGACCGACCTAGTCAACGTCCTCCCGGACGAATGGGCCGAATGGGCAGCATCATTAATACCCACCTATGCGAGACAACAACACGGTAGCATATACTGGACAGGAGAATGCAAAGGGTTTATAGCAACAATAACCGATCAGTTTATGCGTTTTGGTGAACCCCCGCCAAGGCCGTTTGTCGAGAATCAAGACGGGATTGCTCCGTATGAGATGCCTCTGCCGCATCGTTCTTCTCCATACACTACGCGCCACTACTTGAGAAATTTTCCTTCGAGTAATAATTATCCGTTTGAGTTCAACGCGTTGTCGAGTTCTCGAAGAACGCAACCTGATGGACCCTACGAATCTTTCTGAGCTTTGCCAATCTCGAATAGTAATTTAGAAACGATCTACTCTCCTAATCAATGGAGGTCTTTTAATGATTATGCCGAGGAAGCAACAGTAGGAACCGATTATCTTCAGCCGATATCAGGAATCCGTCTAGGATCGCCACGAGTTTCTATTCTGAGATCCGAGCGAGGGTTTCCATTCGAGTTTGAAAATAATAGAGAAGTGGTAACTTATCCCCATTCGTGGTAATGACGAAACACCTCCTTACGACAATGGTTACGATATTAAGACGCCATCATAGGTTACCCCAGTAACCCCAGAGGATGATCGAACTTGTGCCGATTAGTTGGCAATCGTGGATGAAAGCAGTAAGGAAGATAACTTGAGAGAGAAAGTCCTTAAGAAAATTTTCAAGAAAGTTGTGGAAAATCAAACAATCTTTAAAATTCGGTCGAATGAAATTAAATACTACGTCTATATGTAAATTAAGACAGGTCGTACGAAGGAGAAGATAAAACATCGCGTAAATGTTAGGAAAAATTTTGAGTGTAATTATTCCTGCTTCTCGTAAAGTCCTCAAAAGAGGCAACCGTCGGGTGAAATATGAAGTAATCGTAAGTGTTGTCTTGAGTTAATTAAGAGTGTTTAAAGGTTGAGAACCGAGAAGAGAGAAAAGATAAGAATCAAATCGAGATCAATATTAGAGGATAAGTATAATATGTTTTGCCTTTGAAAAATTGCTTCCAAACAATAGTTGCGACAAATTTCGAGATAATAAATGAGAGTATATTTTAGGAAATAAAGGTTAATAAGAAATCATTTTATTGAGTTTAATATCGTCAAAGGTTGTCACAGCCCCAAATCCCGAGGGACGGCAGAAGCCGGGGTGCGACTGGGATTGGATTAAAGAGGCGGGGAAGAAAGGGGATGACTGAATAAACATACATAGAAGACAACACAATTTCAATGAACAAGACTTTATAACAAAAGAAGGAGTTGATCTCGAAGGATCACTCAGACAAGATCTCGAAAGATTTTAAGTTATAAACAGGACCCAGGCTACAGTGATTTAAATATATACAACAAAAGTCTTAGAGTTTAGCAGCGGAAAAGTGAGATATGAATACAACTCTTTCCTATCTTTATTCAACCCTAACTCAACCGTCCACCGCTGCCGTCGCTTCAACTTGCACATTTAGAAAATATATGCAGGGCTAAGTACAAAAGTACTTAGTGGGCACATTGCCGAAAATATAATCATAGGTATAGATAAATAGGCATCTCATTTTATAGCGCATCGGAGTTTTCATTTAAAAGAGCCCCGTGCCTATTAAAACATTTGCATTTCATTCATAAAGTAGCTTGATCAAGCATTTTTCATAGATGTTACGTTCAAATCTTGACCAGTCATAATTCACCATGGCTGGCTACCCCTCAACAGGATACCACATACACCACAGGCTACAAGTGCACTAACTCTGGAAAGACCCTTTAGACTAACTCAGAGCCGATCGTTAGTTAACCCCTTTTGATTAACTCATAAGGTACAAGAGAACTTACATAAAACACAAAATAGTTCATGCCATGATTATCACTTTGAAAACACGATTATCAAAGCGATAAAGAAAAGGTTTTCGAGCATTGCTCGTTTTGTTTCATATATAGGAAAGCCCACCTTATAGATTACAGAACAAGACACGTGCTTCCGTCTTCTGGTCTGCGTCCTAACCTCGGTGTCGACTTCCTCCTTCATCGTAAAAATCATACTTTAAAGCTCGGTCGCAAACGATAAATGAATACGAAAAGAATCGGATTAAGTTTTTGTTCTTTAGACGTTTTAGGCATTTGCACGCTAACTAAACTCTTTTAGTTAAAAAAAAAAGAAACGAGATACGAAAGCATCTCATTTGACGCTCACTCGGTTTTGTACTCGACATTTTAGGTCGGTAGACAGAAGGTAGTCGATAACTTGAAACGACTAAAAAGATCGAAAGAGTTCAAGTTGAGAAGAATTCAACTTAAGAAACTACATTTTAAACATGCACTGCACGAGGTCAGTAAGTCTGTCCAGAACAGGAGATTGCGAAACAGGGGTCGAATCTTATACCAAAAGAAAGGTACGGGTGTCTAGTTTACTCTCCCATTCGCGGATCTCGATTCCGATTAACGAGCTAGGAGATATCGTAGTTTCCGTGGAACGTCGCAAAAACTGCCGAGTGAACCCTAATGCTTGATAAAATCGACGCACGCTTTTCTAGGTTCGATTAAAGCTTAAACACTTTTATTTTCGCACAAAAACTGACCCAAAGCAGTCACCTTGTATTATTATACGTGATAAACCCCTTTCCATTTCTAGATTATAAACACGACGATCAAAACTCGTCGTTCAAACTATACAATTACTAAACCAAATCAAGTTCCTAATTAAAATCCTAATTTCTCGGTTTCAATTATAACCTATCCTTTCATAACTCGGATTTACACGTCGTCAACTACGAACTTGTTCACTTAATGATAAGATTCATTAATATCCAATTATTTTCTTGGTTCGACTTTTCTATCGATACTTAGGCTCGTTGCTTCGTTTCTTACCAAAATTTCAATGTTATTAGAATCCGATTAAATTCTACAACATTATTCGACATCTATCAAGACTCATTAGTAAGTGATCATATCCTTAACGCATTAACCAAACTCGGTTTATTTATGGATTTGCGTCTCTTATACTTTACCTAATATTTTTAGAATAATTCCAAATAATTCATATAATCATCTAACATCAATTATAACATTAATCCATCATCATTTCCTTAATAGAATTAAGCTACATCAAAACCCCTAAATCCCTTAAATTTTCGGAAATCATATTTATTTGGGAGGAGTGATTTTCTTCTTCAATTCAATCCATTAATTCATTTCTAATCCTTCTACAACTTGTATTATTCAAGAATTAATATTACTACATCATAATTAGAAAACCAAGTTGAAACCCTAGCCCTAAAATCGGTCACCACTTCAGATCTTAGGGGAATTGATTTCTTTTTGTTTCTATCATCAATTAAGCTACTCCTAAGCTCAATTATCCAACCAATTTAAGAATTAAAAACTTCCTATCCTAAACCCCTAAAATTCGGTCCTAGTGAGAAACTAGGGTTCTTGATTTCCCCCTTCAATTAAACCATAGAATCACTCCCTTATACATCTAATTACATGAATTAAGACTTGCATCATCCCAATACAATTTTTTTTAAAAATCGATCATAAGCAACTTAGGAGGATTAACTTTTTAATTGGATAGAAATGGGACTAAGGAGATTACCTTGAGATTTATGAACTTAGACTTGTATTTAGATGGATGGTTGATGAACTTGTGATCTTGTATCTTGAAGAAAGCTTGAATCTCCAATGGAAGATGAAGAAAAATTGAGAGGGGAGTGGCGGTTTTGGGGGTATTGGAAGGTAGATGATGACTAAGTAGTGGAATAGTAACTAGCAAGGTGGAAAGTTTTTAGCATGAGGTGTATATTAGATATTATTTCCAAGGTATGAGTCATAAAGTGAAAAGGAGAAATATCCTACAACTATATGTGTGTGTGTCGGCCAAGGTGGAATTTTTTTCCCCAAAAATCGCGTTTCTCCGGCTTGTTACGACGTTATAAAAATCGAGTAAATAAAAACGTATTTGTCACGTTTTCGTCAAAAATCGATTTGACCATTAATTCCAATATATTTAACTTATTCGGGAAAATATATTTTAAAACTTAAAATCCGACAAAATCTCAGAACCTTACAGTCCGAATTTTGTCGGAAAAAAAAATAAACATGAACTTTCTTGGGCGAACTCGTATCGCAATTTCGTGAATGTAAAAATCAGACGGTTTCCCGATCTGAGTTCTCGAACTAAAAAGTTATCGTACGCGATAACCCTAATACAGTAGTCATCTAACTGACTTCCGTAATTTATTTTTGGTAACAGATTTCACCGTTAGTCTTAGAATTTAATTTTATGAACTTACGCGTGCAAAGCCGTAATTATTATTAACTTTAAATTTTTATCTTAGTAGAAATTTTCCGAGGTATTACAAAGGTAATGAAAATGAGCAAGGGTGTCTTTTGATAAGTATTTGAATTAATAAGCGTAAAATGTAAGTAGACAATAAGTAAGAGCTAACAGTCGGAGTATATTCCAGAATATGGGAATATGAGAATATGAGGATATGAGAAAATGAGAATATGAGAATTTGAGGAAATAAGTAAGTGTTTTATTAGAGAAGAAATATTAAAGAGAAACAAGAAGGAGATTGAGTGTTATAATTGTCTTAAAACTAGAAAATGAAGAATGAAAATGATATCAGTATCGTTTCTCCGATTAATTAAAAACTTAAGAGTATGGGCATTAAGTAGAAGAGGTTTATAATAAAGTTAATTAGTATTTTTTTTTGAAGAAATGAGAGAATAAGTTTGAGCAAAGAGTAATGATCAGAGTTTTGAAAATGAGAGATTCGTTCATTCCATTAAAGAAGATATTTTGGCAGATCAAGAAAATAATTTTGGAAAATATGAAAGCAATCAATAAATTTTTTAGTCGCTAATATTATAACTTGATTTCAGTAAGTATTCTTTAATGAAGTAAATTTCTTGAGAAATTCCTTTCGAATCTTAAAAAAGAAATAGTTTGGATTAAATAGTGTGTCGGAGTGGTTGAGAAAGAAGAGATGAAAGAATAAGTGAAGGAGATTAATAGTTGAGTATGACTACAGGAAGAACATAATTTATTTTATTTTTACTTAAATAGAAAGGGGATAGTCAGAAGAAAGATATTTAAATTGCTTGATAAGTTAATCTTTCGCAAGTTCGAGTGAATTAAATTGCGCTAAAGTCCTTAATTAAGTCTGTAACGCAAGAATGGTTATATATAGATGGAAAAGGAATCACATTCTCCATAATTCCTTGATTCTAGAGATTAGATGACGACGACCGCAATGCCTCCAACTGAAGGAAAAGTAGATTTGTAGCAATCATCTGAGAAAAAAGATACGATGTAAAAGAGATAGATAGAGTTGAGAGCAAACGAGGAGGAGAAATTCCAAACGTCAAACAAAGTAATGCGTTTCCCCGAAGTAATCACGCTAGAGCTAAAATTTAAAGAAATCTCGCAAGCGATAGTTTAATGATGTGTTGAGAACTAATTTGACTAAATGAGAGCGTATCGTAGTCACTTATAAGTGCTTGCATAATTATCTTCAAGATAAAAGCAGAAGAGGTAAATAAGAAGCTCAAAAGAAATAAACTATGAGGGTAAAGTCGTGATTAATTTTATAAGTTTTTCCTCGAGTTTAAAATCGAAATCAGAAAATCCCGAAATAATCGAGAAGTGCGTACCGAAGAGTTATCGAGAGCAAAAAGTGAAAGAATTTGCGAGTCTGAGTCAAAGAGAAGAATGATAGTAGTCGAGTATAATTGTGAGTTTTGTGAATTAGCTTGTTTCGCCCCGACATGGTGAATACGGACGAGAAGACGTGCGTTTGTTTTACGCTATTTTGAGACGCAATATTCGAGTAAATTCCTGCAAGTCGGAGTGGTCTAACTTTTGCCAGAATTTTTAGATCAAGCTTAGACGTAAATTTGGCCATGCCGACGAGAAGAGAATTGCATTCCTTAGTACCTCCTTAATTTCAAGGACAGATGACGAAAACCGCAAACCCCTCAACCCTCCCCACGCGGTTAGATAATAAAGAGAAAACAAAAGAAAAGTGGTGGAAATCACCAGAGTAAGAGGATATTGCATGAAAAGAGACAGCATTAGGCGCAACAACCTTCTTGATAAGAGTAGCCACGCCAAAAGAAAAGTTTCACGATGGAACAGAAAGTTGGAGACAAGGACCAGGGAAAAAATACCTCACGAGTATGGTCAAGCGACGAGATCTGCCAAGTTGGTTGGTACATCGCACTTGTTTTCAGCAAGTGTTTACATAGATACCCTAGGCCTAGTTAGAGAAGAGTCGAATCGGGAGTTTAGAGTGTCGACCCCTTGGGGTGAACTGCGGTAATTTCGCGTGTCCTTAAATCAGATTCAATTATGGACACGGATAATTTAGTATTAATAAATCGAGAATTTCGCGTCGTTTAGATGCGATTAGTGGTAGATTTTGTTATAACCCAGAAGAAAACCGAAGTTCATAGTAATGAGAAGAGAAAGAAGAAGAGATTGCCGATCATTCCGGCTAAAAAAAAGAAGAGAGGTGATGAAGAGAGAGGATACATTTGTGTATCAAGATAAAAATAAGGAGCAAGAGTTAAGTATCGATGATGTAGCAGTAGTTAGAAAGTAAGAAGATGTTTATCGAGAAGTACTGCCGAGATGCCACTCGGTAGGCAATAGAAGCATACGATTGATTTAGAGATATGGCACCAAAGGAGCTTTGAGAGTGAAAGGTTCCATCGACTGAGTGCAGCTCCGTGCGAAGCGCCAATCCTGTAATGAAGATAAAAGACTGTAGTTTGAAGATGCGTAAGGATTGCCCAGAACTCATCAAGATTCTGCTTAAGAACAAGTACCCTTTGTGTCGAATAGACGAACTAAAGGAGTTAATATTTTCTCCAAGATCGAGTTATGATCTGGTTATCATCAATTGAAGAATAAGCAAGAAGATATTCCAATGACTATTCTAGTTCAAGATGCAAACCGCATCACAACTGTTTGGATTGAAGAATGCTCTAGTAGCATACATAGATTTAATAAATCATGTTTCCCATGATTATTTGGACAAGTTAGAAACCGTATTCAAAGTTAATGTTCTAGTTTTTCGAGAAGTATAGCAGAGTTTGGGAAGCTTTCCAGGATCACGTTAGAAGAATTGAGAGCTAAGAAGTTGAATGCAAAATTCAGCGAGTATGAATTCTGGCTAAAAGGAAATGGAATTCATAGGACATGTGCGTCCGAAGGAACTGAAGGAATGAAAATTGATCCAGCAAAACTGCAAGCGATTTAGGAATATAAACCACCACCCTCACCCAAGAAATTACGAATGGTGCAGCATGATGCAACAGGAGATTCATTGAAGAATCCTCCAAGGAAGTAAAATTAATAATCAGCCTATTAAAGAAAGATTCAAAGATTAGTGGATCTAAAGAGTGCGAGGAAAATTTCTAAGAACTTACACCGAGACTAATCTCTGCTCCAGTGTTAGCCCTTATTAAGAATTGAAAGGATTACAGATGCATTGATGAACGGACCAGACTGTATCCTAATGCGAGATGGAAAAGTTATAGCCTCTGCGTGAAGACAACACAAACCTTGTGAGTAAACGTACCCTAATCATGATTTGAAATTAGTAGTTGTAGCGCATGCGTTAAGGATGTAGAGATATCATCGGTATGAAGATCCTTGGTTGTCTAGTTGAGACTACGAAGCAATTCGATTGTTAATTGTGGTTCACAATGGAAAGATCATGTCTTAGAGACGAGAGATTCAAAAACGCTTTGCAATCATTCCGTTGGCAGTAAAGATCCAATCCATAGATACGGAAAGGAAACAAAGTTTGTTCCCTTTCGTCAAGTAGGCATACGAATCATTTTGTCTTAGCTGCCCTGTTGAGCTATGTCTTCGGCTGCTAAGCTAATTCCCCTACGTTATCTTTACTAACTATTGTTTGCTTGTACTGCTATCGACCTTAAGCCCTATAATTTGGACTAATGCGTGAACGCCCTATGACCGGCATGTGTTAAGCATATAACTAGCGCATCCGATGAGTGGGAATTTAGCCTCTTACCTTGAAGATAGGTATGATCCTTTGATGATACCGGGACTGAGGCATAGCACATAAAGATGAAAGTGGGAGCAAATGGAGATTTAGAAGTTAAGTGTGAATCTCGTCAGATCACAAGAGTATAGAATATTTCTTCGAGCAGAAGAACATAAGTATGAGACCGATAAGATGATGTGAGCGAGTAAAGGATGATAATCGTAAGATTTCCTAGTACCCCAGAAAAGCCGAGGTAGTGGTCGATGCCCTAAGTAGAGAAGAAATCCCGAGCTAGGATTTATCCTCTTGGAAGAGGAAAGATTTATAGAAGGGTTACAGTAAATGAGAATAGAAGTTGTTTAGCTTCTGTCTTCGATGGAGCAAGATATTGCACCTTTTTGGTAGTGATATAGGCATGCAATCTTGAGATAGATCGCTATGAGTTGGAGAAAGTGAAGCTTCAAATTTGAAAGAAAACAATTGAAGATTTTCGAGAAACGAATGTCAACGCTTTATCATTCTATAGTAGCATTTGCGTACCCAATGACGAAGAGCTTAGAAAGAAAGTTATGAGCAAAGCTCATAATACTCCTTAACCCGAAATTCAGAAAATGCAATGACAAATCATAATTTGAAGTAATAGTTCGAGTGAGAAGGAGTGAAACGCGAAGTAGCGATGATTGTAGAAGAACGCTAGTGAGTGAGCGAGTGAAGTCTTTGCATAGAGACCTTTATAGTCCATTGCAACCTTTTTTAATCTCAAAGTAAAAATGAGATTATTTTGATTTTTGCAATACGTTGCACGAAGTTCTGAGTTTAATGACGTTAGATCGACATTCCAAATTTCACTGCGCATTTTGGAAGGATTTTCAAGAAAGAGTCGAGCAAGCGATGCTAGAAGATAAGTCCGAAAGGTTTTCACTTACCTCCCTCAGACGGATGTTTAGTCTGATAGGACTACCCAGATTTCAGAAGATATATCGAGAATAACTATTCTAAACTAAACGACAAATGAGAACAAAAGATAAACCCCTTGTTTATGTTGCCTTTGGCAACGAGTTATTCAAAAGCGATTGGGATAGTGTCGTTCGAAGCTTTATTTAGAAGGAAGTGATGTTCGCCACTTTACTGAAAGTGAAGTAATCGAGAGAAAAGTTATAAGACCTAAAGGAGTTAAAGAGATGTTAGAATCTATTTGTCAGATTTGAGAAAAAAATAAGAGAAGTCCAGAATTGACAAAGGACGTAAATCGTTGATCGAAAATTTGAGTTAGAATTCACATTCAGAGACAAAAGTGTTTACTCCGAGAGAAATCCGCCATTTAAGCGCAAAGAGAAAGTTTAAATCGAGATATATATGCGAGATATATATATATATATATATATATATATATATATATATATATATATATATATATATATTAGACTGTTCAAAATCCTAATAGAGGATCTGTTGGGAAATTTATTAGTAAAAGTTTTGATGAATTCCAAAACCGACTGACCCCAACCGAGTAGATGTTGCCAGAACCTAATGTTAGAAGTTAGGCTCGCTGTTTGAGCAATGTTAAGATTTTATCTTTACAGGTTTCCAGCTGAAGATGGCAACAAGGCATCACTCAGACAGCGAGCGTTCATCAGATGCAAAAAGGGGGAAGTCACATTCAAGAGATAGAACATCAGTTGTAAGGAAAACAACTGAGCGTTCATCAGATGAGAAGCAGTAAAGGGGAAGAGAACATCAGATGAAAGAAAGCCATCTGAGCGTTCGAACCCAACTGACCAGATACAAGGAAGACAACTGAGTGTTCAGTTTCAGAACATCAGTTGTAGAACTCAACCAAGAAGATCAACAGCTTGAAGACGAAGTCAGCTGAGAGTTCAACTGTTAGTTGACAGATAGAACATCGGCTGAAGAACAAGCTAGCTGAAGATCGAAAGTCTTAACCGACCACTCCTTGTTGGAAGTCTGTTGTTAAGATTTAAATTTCAAAAAGGAAGTCACGTGAGGGTTTGACCGTTCAGTCATTACCCCATTTGACCCAACACAAGGCTATCTCAGATGGAAAGCAGAAGAGCACAGATGCCATATCGGGAAAGTCTGCAGAGATCAGAGACAAGCCATCGCTTTCAAAGAACAGAGATCAACAGCTCCTCTAACGGCTAGTTGATACTCTCCGCCTATAAATAGAGGCCTTCATTCATTCGAAAAAAAAAAAGACACACACGCGAGAAGAAACCAGAGAGTAAAAAGAAAGAGCAATATTCTTCACGAGCTGAACTGAAGTTAATCTCTTAGAACATCACTTGTTGAGAGTTCTAGAGTTAGTTAGTTTTGTGTCTTTAGATCGAACCTTGAGAACATCACTTAGTGAGAGTTCATAGAGAGTTAGATCATAGCTCACATCCCGTTCGAGCTTTTAGTTGGAAACACATTTTTCTTTCACCTGAAAAGGTTTAGGATCCTACTATTCCTGCAACTGAGTAGTCAGGTCGTTTAGTACCCGTAAACTAAACTGTAAGGTTGATAAGTACCCGCAAACTTATCCATAACGGTTGCTCAGGCCGCGTAAGCTGAGTGGTTTGTCCAGAAGAACTTGGACAGAGTTGTGTGGACTCACAACTCCCCGTGGACGTAGGAGGGTTATCTCCGAACCACGTTAAATCTCTATGTGCTAGTGTTTTTCTTTATTCAGTTATTTCTTGCATTCTTATTTGTCTGACCAACCAACATACAAACTACTTTTGCACATTCTCAACTGTTTTGGTTTTTGACCAACCGAGCATAAAAGCGTGAGTTGTTTTACGAGTTTATTTTCCACCACATTCCGCACAGCTTCACTCTTCCAGCTGAGGTTGATTACTCAGCTGTGAGATTCCAACTGAGTCTTTTTACTCGGTTGAAATAATTTTCAGGGTTAAGTTTTAAAATCCTAACTGGTGTATTCCCCCTCTCCCTCATACACCAGTAACTCGTTTCGGGACCATCAAGTGGTATTAGAGCAGTGGTTCAAAAGACTACTGACTCTGTTTCACAAGGTGTGAATTCGAGAAAGTTTCTTCAGTGGTCAACTGAACAGATCTGTTTCACGCTAGTGCATATTTGCTTGCATATTTGCTCTGTTGTTGTGTGCAGATGGACGTCAAGGATAAGATCGTGGTAATGTTCTCAGTTGTAAATTATACATCCTGGAGGACACGGATGAAGAAAATCTTACTGTCGAAGCATCATAGGATGCAACAAGTTTTTTCTTCCGGACCGATCATCATCAAAGAAAGAATAGCTCGCACTCCTACAAATCCCAACGATGGGGATACAGTTGTGGAGTTTGTGGAGAAGCAGCCGGAAGACTACACTCCAGAGGAAGCCAAGGTGAGCCAGTTAGACATCTGGGCTCAGAGCACAATAATGTCCATAGTGGGACAAGATTATCTGCCTTGGATAGAGGAGTGTGAGACTGCAAAAGAGATGTGGGACATCCTGGCATCGCTGAGTGAAGGAAGTGATGGACGAAGGAGAACAAATTCTCACATGCATGCCAAGACTTCGACAATTTTTGTCTGAAGACAGATGAAACAATTGATCAGCTAGAGCTCCGGTTTATGGACATCCTCAGAAGAATTCAGTCCATCCGAAAAGGAAAATACACACTAAGAGAAATCAATCTCAAAGTGTTACAAGCTCTACCGGCTGAGTGGGATACTTTCACCAATATCCACGAGAGCTGAGCTGACCTTGGTGAAATGGGAACTAAAAGATTGTTCTCAATCTTAAAGGGAAATGAGTATAAGGTAAACCGAAGAAGATCTCAGTCCTCAGTTCAGACGAGTCGACTTGAGGATGTTGGTTCAGCCTCAAAGTCAGTTGCTCTCCGAGCTGACTACTCAAAATCGAGAACATCGAAACCAACCAGATCGGCTGACACGACTGCAAAGGAGCCAAGCAGAGAGGAACTGCAACAGAACATTGCAGCCTTGTCAAAGAAACTAGCCGACATGGACACTCGGTTCGGGAAATACAAACGATTCTACAAATCAAACCGAACTCGAGACAGTTCAAAGCCTATCACCAACGGTTGCTTTGAATGCGGGAAGGAAGGTCATTTCAAGGCTGACTGCCCCGATCTATCGAAGAAAGAGATAGAGATGCGTTAAGGGCCAAACAAGCAAGGCCATGGTTGCAGAAGAAGCAGCTGGCGACATGGACATCTTCACTGACACTGAAGATGAGGATGAGCTGACTTCCACCAACAACGCTACCGGTCAGGATCAATGCCTCATGGCTCTTGGAACCGACCAGGATGATACTGAGGTACACTCTAATCCTGCTAAGTTAAATTCTTCAAATATTTCTAACATGCAGGAATCACTGGATGAAGAATTGGAACCCTCCTGGAGTGATTTTCAAGAACTCAGTGAGGAACTGCATCACCAATCGGTTGAGTTTAAGAGTCTTCAAGCTTAGTTCGCCAAAATTGAAGATTCATTAACCGAAAAGGACAATCTGATCAAGAGCCAAACCGAGGAGATTGAGAATCTCAAGAGTCAACTGAATGAGGATAAGGCTCCAACTGATAAAGAGTTGACAAAGCAGATCAAGGAACAACAAGATCAGTTGAAAAATCAAGAGGCTCAGATCGAGCAGCTGATAAAGAAGTCAGATGGACAAACCGAGCAGATAACTGTCCTCCTCAAGGAGTTACAAACTGAGAAGGACAATCTAATCAAGCTGTATCAGTCATCCAAGATCATAGAGAATCTTATCAGTTACAGCAGACAGATGGATGACGTGTCAGGACTCGGTTATGATGTGATTAAAGATAGTGGAATTCCTCCAGCAACCTTCATCAAAGCTGTCGAGGTTAAAGTTGATGAACCGAACACAGAGGAACCTAAGTCCACACAAAATATTTCAACCTCCGTTTCTCAGCAAGCTCAACCGACCTATACTACCACAACTGAGAAGGGAAAAGGAACAGTAGATGAAGGACAGAATGTTCCATCGGTTGGGACATCAACCGAGGGGGAATGTTCCAAAAGTCAGAAAAGGAATCAGAGGCGTCGAAGACATAATCGCAACCGAACTCAGAATCAGAACCGACCTCTGCATCAACCTCAGAGTCAACAACAGAAAGAATGGAACCAACCGCAGAACCGACAAGGGTTCAATCATCTGAATCAACAGCGGTTCCATCCCCAGTTCAACCAAAGGTTCCAACCGAGTCAACCAATGAGGAACAGGTCGAACAACTGGAGATACTCATGCCACAACATGAATCATCAACAGGCATGCATACCTATCAACAACACTCAAGAAGTTGGAATCAGAATCAGCCATAAAGATTCCAACATGGCGTCCGATCATTCAGACAAATCAAACAGGATAAAAATCGCCATCAAAACAGGGGGAAAGCCTCACCTCCTAAAGCTCAACATGGGAGAAATCCAACTCCTCCCAAGAAACAGAACATCACTACTAACAACAAGCCTAAGGATAACCGAGGTGTTGTTATATTTGATGATCAAGGAAAAGTGATCTGGAATGATAAATCCATCCGAGTATACAGGGAAAAGCGACCCTCCAGGATCCAACTGAAATTGGGGACCTAAGCGAGTTTCTCTTTGCAGGTACAGGAGAAACAGCTGAGGAAGAAGAAATCGTCTGCAACAAAATGGGTAATGGACAGTGGATGCTCGAAACATATGACGAATCTAAAGGATTTGCTTGGAAGTTTCTTGGAGAAAGAGGGTCCATCAGTTACTTTTGGGGATAACTCAAAAGGTTTCACCAGAGGTTACGGTACCCTTGAAACCAATCATGTTTCAATTTCTAATGTTTCTTATGTTGATGGATTGAAGCATAACTTGCTCTCCATCAGCCAATTCTGTGATAATGGTTTCTCTGTCAAGTTTGATGCACAGGGTTGCAGGGTTAAAGATGTCGGATCAAAGCAGGTGATATTGTTGGGAAATCGATCACCAACAAGGAATGTCTACTACGCTGATTGGAACAGCAGCCTCCCTGACACCTGCCTACTTTCAAAGAGCAGTTCTGATGTGAGTTGGCTGTGGCACAAAAGGCTCAACCATCTGAACTTCAAGACGATGAACCGACTCGCTAGACAAGAACATGAAAAAGGCATACCAAACCGAGTGTTTTCAACAACACACATCTGCAGTGCATGCCAGCTGGGAAAGCTCGCTAGATCCTCCTTCCGGTTGAAGTCAACTCCCTCAACCGACCGAGTGTTACAGCTGATCCATATGGATCTCTTCGGGCCAGTTACACCAAAGAGCATAAATGGCAACGAATATACACTGGTTGTAACTGATGATTACTCGAGGTACACGTGGACCATTTTCATGCGTCACAAGAGTGAAACCCGAGATGAGCTACCCAAGCTGATGGATCGAATATCAAACCAACAAGAGATGAAGATCATTTCTATCCGATCAGATCATGGAACGGAGTTTCTAAATGAAACCATCATCGAGTATTGCGAGAAGAATGGAATTACCCATCAGACATCAGCCGCGCGTACTCCGCAACAGAATGGAGTAGGTGAGCGAAGGAACAGAACGCTTAAGGATGCAGCCACATCCATGTTAGCCAGCTCAGCTCTGCCAAAGAGATTTTGGGCTGAAGCTATCAACACTGCATGCTACACTCAGAACCGGTCTCTTCTAACCAAGCGGTTGGGAAAGACACCATATGAGCTATGGAGACGCAGAAAGCCAGATATTTCTTATTTTCGCGTTTTTAGTTCTAAGTGTTATATTCACAACAATGGGAAGACTCAGTTGAAAACTTTTGATGCCAAAGCTTAGAATGGCATATTTCTTGGATATGCTGCTCGGATCAAGGCATATAGAGTTTTCAACAACAGCTCTCGTGTTGTGGAAATAACACCTCATGTTAGTTTTGATGAATCTACTTTTGAGTACAGGGAACAGGTCAAAGAACAATAGGCAGATATACAAGCTCCACCTGTTCTCACCAGATCGCAAGCTCTAAGGGAAAAGAACCTAGCTGAACCACTGGTTTGGGCAACTGAGGAAGAGGATCCATACTCCTCTGAAGATGAATGCGAAGACCCCAGCTCATCCCAAGGGGGAACTTCAGCTGATGCTCCTCCAACTGCATCAGCAACCGAAGCCCAACCGAGTCCGGTTCAAACTAATGTCAATGTTGAGGATCCAGACTCAACAGCTGACCATTCACCAGCTCTGAAGACTCCAAGTCAGATTACGGAATAGACACAGTTGGAAGAAGAAGGAAGACGCAACCGAAGATGGTATGAAGTTCATTCCACTGACAACATTATCGGCGATCCAACCGAGGGTGTGCGTACAAGGAGCCGAGTTGCAAATCCAGAATCAACCGAAGAAAATTCCAACACTTATGCCCAATATGCTGAGGAGTTGGCAGTTCTAGAGGAATTCAAGCAAGCTGGAGACGTTGCCATGATTTCTAGCTTTGTAGCTGATGTACCAGAACCGAAGAATGTTGGGGAAGCTCTCAACTGTGTCCACTGGACAACAGCCATGCAAGAAGAACTGAATGAGTTTCTACGCAACTGTGTGTGGGAGTTGGTAGAAAGACCAAATGGTGTCAAGGTGATTGGATTGAAGTGGATTTTGAAAAACAAGAGAGATGCCATTGGATTCATTGTGAGGAATAAGGCAAGGTTGGTAGCTCAAGGATATTGCCAACAAGAAGGAATCGACTTTGAAGACTCTTTCGCGGCAGTTGCAAGGCTGGAAGCCATCCAAATCTTTCTAGCTTATGCCGCACATCACAAGTTCAAAGTGTATCAGAGGGATGTGAAGTGCGCATTCCTCAACGGAGATATCAAGGAAGATGTATATGTTGAACAACCTCCTGGTTTTGAGACTGGAGATGGAAGAGTGTACAAGTTGAAGAAAGCTATCTATGGACTGAAACAAGCACCAAGGGCCTGGTATGACACTCTTTGTGGTTTTCTACTGGACTCGGGATTCAAACGAGGATCAGTTGACAAAACCCTGTTCACCATCAAAGTTGGAGATGATATACTTGTAGTGCAAATCTACGTGGATGACATCATATTCGGTTCTAAGTTAGAGGAGCTGTGCAAAAAGTTTTCAGAGCTCATGAAGGAGAAGTTCGAGATGTCAATGATGGGCGAGATGAATTATTTCCTTGGGTTACAAGTGAAGCAGTCACCAGAAGGGATTTTCATCAATCAGTCTAAGTATACAAAGGAGCTCATCACCAAGTTCGGATTGCAGACAAGTAAGACAACAAGGATCCCAATGAATACTAACTGGAAGATTGAACCTGGATCTGAAGGAAAGCTCGTGGATGCCAGCAAGTATAGAGGGATCATCGGTTCTTTGCTATATCTAACTGCCAGCCGGCCAGACATATCATACGCAGTTGGAGTGTGTGCTCGATTCCAAGTTCAACCAAGAGAAGCACACATGTTGGCAGCAAAGAACATCATCAAGTATCTGAAGGGAACTGTTAATGTTGGATTGTGGTATCCAACTGACGACAATATCCAACTGACCGAATACTCAGATGCGGACCTAGCCGGAGATCGATTGGACAGGAAGTCTACTTCTGGACACTGTCAGTTCATGGGAAGCAAGCTGGTTTCATGGTTCTCCAAGAAACAAGCATGTGTTGCTACTTCTACAACCGAATCAGAATATATGGCTGCTGGAAGCTGTTGCATGCAAGTGTTGTGGCTGAAGCAACAACTGAGAGATTATGAAGTTGCAACTGGACAGGTTCCCATTCATTGCGATAGCTTGAGTGCCATAGCTATCTCTCTGAATCCTGTTCACCATTCTCGGACAAAGCATATCGACATCCGTCATCATTTCATCCGAGATCATATTGAGAAGAAGGATGTGTCCATGGAGAAGATCCCAACTGAGATTCAGAGGGCTGATATCTTCACTAAACCTCTAGCCGAAGCACGGTTCAAAATGCTATGTGATTTACTTGGATTGTTAGATCCATCTGATAAGGAACCGGCTGAGGTAAAGAGACAGACATCTATCTGAGGGGGAAGCTCAGATAAAGGGGGAATGTCAGATACGGATTGCAAACTGAAGACATCAGACATCAGCGGAACAGACGAACTCGAGTCAACTGATGGTATGCCGCAACAATGGATCAGACGTCAGCTGAACAGACGAACTCGAGTCAGCTGATGGTATGCGGCAACTGAGGAACTCAACTGAGGTATACAGCTGATCTCGACATCAACTGGCAGGTAACATTTATGACTGAAGGTGTTATGTTCTTAAATGAGAACGTTTGAAATAAATTCAAACATTCTTGAGCTAGTCAGTTACACTGAAATAGCCATCATGTCACATTAAATGTAAAGTACGGCTAAAACATCCATAGCCTACTTTATAGTGCGACTGGGCTGACATGAAACTGTACACCTTCTCACGCGCTGGTCGGAACTCGGATCAAAACGTCAAGTCAAAGTTAGTCAACAGTCGCGTAATCTCAGCCGTCGATGGATTCGCGCCATTTAACCCCAGGCGTCGATCTCATCCGATTCAAAGACCTATATAAGGCGAAAAATCATGAAGATATCTCCTACTTTCCTCATTTGTGCTCATCAAATATAACTATTCACCGTCTTCCAGTTTTTGCCTAACCCGTTTCTCCAAAAAGATCTTCTTTCCTCTCATATATATATTCTCATTGTAGTGATCTTAAATGGCCCCCAAAAGTAAGAAGATGGCTTCATCCGAAACTTCCCTCGTCCCCACCACTTATGAAGAATCATTCGATATGTTGGTATCGAAGATACACTTCGAGCAGATCCTCTCCGACGAGGATCTGGAGTCACCGGTCCTAGCCCCGCTCGCCAACACTCTCCGTGAGAACGGACTCCTGGAATGGGCCAAGCTCTGCCCCTCCCACTTGCTCATGCGCCAAGTCGGAGAATTCTACATCAATCTTGTTCGCCCCCTTGACAGTTCGGAGGGAGTCACTATGGAGGTGTCGTGCCGTCAAAGAGATGTTCCGGCAAGGACGATACGTCGTGTCTCCTTCCCCATCGACGTGTCCGATGTCCTTCGGCACATCATACCAATCAACCACACCGCCACTGAGTTCCTGGAGAATATTACCGACGAACAGGCGGATGAATTTCTACAGGATGCTTTGATCGAGCCGGAGCGGTTGAGGAGCAACATGCAACGGACAAAGCTGAAGCCGAAACACCGCTTGCTGTTCGATGTCATGTCGAAGGTAGTGTTCGGATACAGTGGCGCGTTCGGCGACATCAGCCGACCCAAACTGAAACAGCTGGTGGCCCTGGAGCACCAACACAAAATCAACTGGTTCCAATATTTCTTGAACCAGTTGATGGTGGAAAAGTTAAAGATCTCCGAGACTACAACCGAGTCTGGAGAGAAGCTGCTGAGTGTGAAGGGCACACTCAACATCGGCTGCAAGATTTCTGCCCTTATCCTCCTCGCAACAAAGGACCGAACATGGTCTGAGCTAACTGCGAGGAGACGCCGCTGAAGAAGCTGCTGCTGTTCCCGACAGCCAAGAAAGCACAGGAGGTGCTGAGGAGTGTCTACACTCCTAAGGACAAGAGGGAATCGGGAAAGCCAGCTGAGTCAACAGCTGAGCGGGAACAAGCCGCTGCTCGCCCCGCCAAATCTAAAACTTCACGTCGCCGAGCTGAGGCTGAAAAGGAGTCGGCTGACGAACCTGCCCAAAAAAAGTTAAGGGTAAGGTTCAAGAAGTCCACCAAAAAGGCAGCTGAGGTGCCAGCTGATGAGCCAACTGATGTTCCAGCTGATGAGTCAGCTGATGAGCCAGTTGAGGTTCCAGCTGAGGAGCAAGCTCCAGCCAAGGAGGGAGCGCAGGTTGAGTCAGCGCCTGCTGAGGAGTGTTCCGAATCCAGCCGCTCAGCTGAGGCCGCATCATTCGAGATCATACCTCGAGCCCCCGGAGCTGACGAGGTTGAGGGCATGGAGATGTCGGATACATCATCCTCATCTAAGGACCTCGAAGATGTTACCACCTCCCCCACGGCAGGAGAGAATGTCGTACCGCCCCCAGAGCCTCTTGCTCTTTCTAACCAAATCGAGCCAGAAATTCCAATCACTCTGCTCGATGCCAATATCGTGACCGCTCCTTCGGCCGATGTTGAAGAAACCATTGAACCCTCTTCCCCAACTGAATCCCAAATTCCGAGCTCTCAGCTCGATGCCAACGTTGAGACCGTTCCTTTGGCCAACGTTGATGACACCGTTGAACCCATCTCCTTCGATATAGACCCACCCCAAATTGATGAAGAGGCTAACCGCGAGGCGATCTTGGTTGAGTATGAAGGCATACTGAACTACTGCTTTCGCAAACTGATAGGCATGTTCCCTGAGGCCAGCTTGATGCCCATCTTCGCCATGTTCGAGACTGAACTGCTCTATCAGTTCAGCGTGAGATTCAGCTACTGGTACGTCAAGGAGGAAACCCTGAGGATCCACGGATGGGACAGGTTGAAGATTGATGAATCCAACCTGAGGGTGTACTTCGACTACCAGAACCTCGAAGTGGCCTACAACCAGAAGGTGGCCGTGCTCCGTCGACGCTTGGATCTGAGTCAACAAGAAGGGAAGGACACCAGAGAGCTGTGCGACAATCCTGGAGCCGTGCAATTTCTTGATAATATGTTAGCTAAGAATGTCGGCCATTTGGAGGATGTCGATGAAGCTGACTTGGCTTCCAAGAGGGAAGAAGCAAAGCTTAAGGATTACCTGGCTAGCTGAACAGCCCTGGTTGTAGTGGATCCAACAGCCCAGGCACAACAGCAACAACTGCCCGAACCCTCTGATCAGCCAGCTCACTCCACCGATGCTATCTGTGAGCTGATCACTGAGAGGGTCAACCAGCTGAGGCATGAGCTGTTGTCCAAAATTGAGCACAACAAGGAAGAGCAAGCTGACAAGATGAATCAGCTGATGGAGGAAAATGCATCCTTGAAGAATCAGCTAGAACAACTCTCCTCCTCCCTACAGCAAAAGCTGGAAGGCCTCTCCACTTCTACCAGCTCGGACGTCAAAGATCTAAAGAAGATGGTACAAGGACTCAGCTCGGACTTCAACGTCTTCAAATCAGTTGTTGAATCTAATCTGGCAAAGTCCCAGCAGACACAAGACCAGGAGTGGATGTCTCAGTTTGAAAATTTTCGAGCTGAGTTCGTCACCCTTCACAAAGATGTCTCTGCAACCTTTGCTGCCTTGAAGAAAGCTGAGCAAGAACGCCAGGACCTGGAGCTGGCGAAGAAGGTCGAAGGAAAAGATGCTGTGGACGAACTCTTTTCCCGAGTTCAACAAGCTGAGGCCAAGCTGACCTCCCTGGATGGCTCAGTTGCCACCCTTTTGGATGATGCCAAAAAGGAGGAAGGAAAGGAGCCAGCAGCTGTTGCTGGACAGGGGAAAGGTGTTCACCTACAGCAGGAGGAAGAAGGAGGGCCAGCTGAAACTCAAAGGGAAGAAGCTGAAGGATCGCAGCTGAAAGAGTCTGCAAAAGAGCAAGAGCAGGAACTGGAAGTCTCCCACGACCTCGTAGCCGAGCTTACAGCTGAGCTAGATGCTGATCTTGACGGAATCTCAGTTGAAGATTGCATCGAAGCTGCAAAAGCTATGGGGGAGTCCAAGGAGAACTATTTGAATCCCTATTGGATCAAAAAGTTCGCTGCTGATCAAGCCAAGAAGGTGGCCAAGTTCGAGAAGGAACTGGCCAAAATTGAAAAGAATGTCGACCGAAATAAAGCCAGCCGGAGCGTCCGAAGAATAAACAAACACCAGATGAAGGCTGAGGCTAGGAAGAAGACTCAGCAGCTGCAGAGAAATGCCCCGCTCCAGTCACGGTTCCCACATACTGATAAGTGGATGAACGCTGAGTGGAACGATGACTGGGAGCAGTTCAAGCACGAGTTCATCAATGACTTTTACTACATGAAGGTCTACTCAACTGAAGACCCAAGGCAAGCCTTCAAGGAAGCCCTGTGGGAGCTCAAATCTGGGGATCCTGGAATGTTCAATCAGTTTCAAAGAGCCATGGTGAAAGCTCAGCTCGATCCCAACACTTTTCCGGTTCCGCAGAAGGTCAGATATCGCCCTCAGATGATCAAAGGCACAAGTACTCCAAACAGAAATGCGATCATGGCTGAGGCGAGACAAGTGTGCAAGGAACATGGTGTTAACATTGGGATCGAGTCAGCTGCGAAGAAAGAGATCTTTGACCGTATCTTCAGCAAGTACGGTCAAGAGTATTTTTGAGCTGATGTAGTTTTTGAGCAACTGATGTATCTTTAACTGTTTTGTACTTATTCCTGTAATCATCAGTTGTAATGAAAACTTCAAGTATATATACGATTCAACTTGACGTACAATATCTCATTGTCCAAGCTATGAATCGCAGTCTTTTAAATAGCATGTTATAACTGTGTTAACCCTTTGATGTTTCATCTTATAGACTGTCTAGAATTTCAGCTGAGATTTTGGGTCAGTTAGTAAGGTTTAGATCAGTAGTGGTTTGAAGTTGTAAGTGGTTTTGGCATCATCAAAAAGGGGGAAATTGTTGGGAAATTTATTAGTAAAAGTTTTGATGAATTTCAAAACCGACTGACCCCAACCGAGTAGATGTTGCCAGAACCTAATGTTAGAAGTTAGGCTCGCTGTTTGAGCAATGTTAAGATTTTATCTTTACAGGTCTCCAGCTGAAGATGGCAACAAGGCATCACTCAGACAGAACATCAGTTGTCAAGAAATACAACTGAGAGCTCATATGATCAGATGCAAAAAGGGGGAAGTCACATTCAAGAGATAGAACATCAATTGTAAGGAAAACAACTGAGCGTTCATTAGATGAGAAGCAGTAAAGGGGAAGAGAACATTAGATGAAAGAAAGCCATCTGAGCGTTCGAACCCAACTGACCAGATACAAGGAAGACAACTGAGTGTTTAGTTTCAGAACATCAGTTGTAGAACTCAACCAAGAAGATCAACAACTTGAAGACGAAGTCAGCTAAGAGTTCAACTATTAGTTGACAGATAGAACATCGGCTGAAGAACAAGCTAGCTGAAGATCGAAAGTCTTAACCGACCACTCCTTGTTGGAAGTCTGTTGTTAAGATTTAAATTTCAAAAAGGAAGTCACGTGAGGGTTTGACCGTTCAGTCATTACCCCATTTGACCCAACACAAGGCTATCTCAGATGGAAAGCAGAAGAGCACAGATGCCATATCGGGAAAGTCTACAGAGATCAGAGACAAGCCATCACTTTCAAAGAACAGAGATCAACAGCTCCTCCAACGGCTAGTTGATACTCTCCGCCTATAAATAGAGGCCTTCATTCATTCGAAAAAAAAAAGACACACACGCGAGAAGAAACCAGAGAGCAAAAAGAAAGAGCAATATTCTTCATGAGCTGAACTGAAGTTAATCTCTTAGAATATCACTTGTTGAGAGTTCTAGAGTTAGTTAGTTTTGTGTCTTTAGATCGAACCTTGAGAACATCACTTAGTGAGAGTTCATAGAGAGTTAGATCATAGCTCACATCCCGTTCGAGCTTTTAGTTGGAAACACATTTTTCTTTCACCTGAAAAGGTTTAGGATCCTACTCTTCCTGCAACTGAGTAGTTAGGTCGTTTAGTACCCGTAAACTAAACTGTAAGGTTGATAAGTACCCGCAAACTTATCCATAACGGTTGCTCAGCCTGCGTAAGCTGAGTGGTTTGTCCAGAAGAACTTGGACAGAGTTGTGTGGACTCACAACTTCCCGTGGACGTAGGAGGGTTATCTCCGAACCACGTTAAATCTTTGTGTGCTAGTGTTTTTCTTTATTCAGTTATTTCTTGCATTCTTATCTGTCTGACCAACCAGCATACAAACTACTTTTGCACATTCTCAACTATTTTGGTTTTTGACCAACCGAGCATAAAAGCGTGAGTTGTTTTACGAGTTTATGTTCCACCACATTCCGCACAGCCTCACTCTTCCAGCTGAGGTTGATTACTCAGCTGTGAGATTCCAACTGAGTCTTTTTACTCGGTTGAAGTAATTTTCAGGGTTAAGTTTTAAAATCCTAACTGGTGTATTCCGCCCCCATACACCAGTAACTCGTTTCGGGACCATCAGGATCCGTATCGTTTCCTATGAGTCAGCATTGCCGCCAAGTTGTTGTAATACCCGGCGTTTCTGTTCCGTCGAAAAATAAAAATTTTCAAATTAATTAAGGCTTTGCACGCCTAAGTTAAGGATTTTCAATTCTAAGACTAACGGTGAAATCCGTTTCTGAAAATAAATTCCAGAAGTCGGTTGAACGACTACTGTATTAGGGTTTTCACGTCCGATAAAATTTTCACCCGAAAACTCAAATCGAGAAACCGTCTGATTTTACATTCACTCTTTTTGTGAGACGAGTAAGTTAGTAAAAATCCATTTTTATTATTTTTCCAGAAAAAAATTGGACTGTGATGTCCCGACTTTTTCTCGGATTTCAAAAAATGAATTAAGTTTTCCGAGTATGTGATTTATTTCTAATCTAACGGACGAATTGGATTTCGTCGAATACTTAACCATCTAAGAATTTATTTCTTGGTTTTTAATACGTCGTTTGAGACCCGGAAACGAGATATTTCCGTCAAAAATTTCGCAACCAAACGCACCTTAGTGAGTCACCTTGTTAGTCATCCTACTTTAGCATAATATCTACACAAAATATCACAATTCTCTCTTATGCTCTACCCTCCCAAACCGCCACCTCCCCCAACTCTCTCTTCTCTCTCTTGTTCTTCACCATTGATGTGTTCTTCCTCAAGTTCTTCAAGCATCCAAGCTCCATAACTTGTCCATCTTCCGATCGATTTCAATTCCGAGTTTATAATTGTTAAGGTGAGACTTTCCTCTTCATTTCTATCCAAGCGAAATTCATTTCCTTTAATTCTTGGAATTTTCGAAAAAGGTAAGAGATGTAGGAGATCAAGTTCTAAGTTTATTTCATGTTCTAGTATGCTTAAGAATAGATTTTATGGATCAAATCATGAAGGAATCATCCCCCCCTATATTTATGTATTACCGAAATTTTATGAGATTTTAGGGGTTTTGTTGTAGCTCAATTTTTAGATAATTGATTGATGGAATTATGTTCTATAAGATGATAGATGGATGCATGAATTAATTTAGAATTTTCTAAAAATAAAAGTTGAAAGATAAGAGATGAAGAATGGTTGATTCGATGTAGTAAATGTTATGATATGCTCGATTGGTTAATAGAAATGAGGTATAAGATGTATGAGGATGAATATATATTTATTTGGGATTTTTCTAAAAATAAATTTAAAAACATAAGAGACGGGAAACGTGTCGATAAGTTGAGGCTCGTTAATGTTTTGATAATATGGTTTACATATTAGTGATGCTTGATAGATAATGATCGATGTTGTAAAATTTGAACGAAAACGGAGAACGTAGGATTTTCGTTAAGAGACGAAGAATCGACGATAAGTCGAGAATGAATAATTATTTAGATTTGTGATTCGAACCTATGATAATCTTGTTAGTTAATGATCGTAACCGTAAAGTTAGAACGAATTCTAAGAAGTTCGGATTTTTAATAAGAGACGAAGAAACGAGATTAAACGTCGATAGAAAAGTCGAATAAGGAAAACCAATTTGATAATAATGATTGTTGTCGTTTGACGAACGATATTGTAGTTGACGATATTTCCATCCGAGATACGAGATAATATAAGTTATAGTTTATAAACGAGAAGTTGTTGAATGAAATAGAATTTGAAATTTGATTTGGTATAGTAATTGGTTAGTTGAAAATGACGAGGAAATGCTCGTCGTTTGTTTAATCAAAAGACGTGAATGTGTACCCGATTAAGGGACATGCATGTAGACTGCATTGAGATGGAAATTTCGTAAGAATAAAAGTGGAATAGCATTAACCGAACCTAGAAAGTCGTGTGTCGAGATTTGTCGAGCATTAGGGTTTCGCGCGACTGTTTTGCGACGTTTCACGGAAACTGTCATAACTTTTAGCTCGCTTAACAAAAATCGAGATCCGTAAATTGGAGAGTAAACTAGACATTCGTGGCTTTCTTTTGGTACAGGGTATATCCCCTGTTTCGAAGTACCCTGTTCTGTATGAACTTACTGACCTGTGCAGAAATTTCCAAAACTCATTTTCTTAAGTTGAAACCTTTTCAAACTTCGTTCCTTGTGAACTTCTAAGTCGTCATAAGTTATCGACTTCCATTTATCTACTGACCTAAGTGTCGAGTAATGAGCCAAGTTATAAACGAGAATTGCTCGAGTCTCGTTTATTAGTTAATCAAAAGAAAGTAGTAAAGTGCAAAAGCCTAAAGGCCTAAAAGACTTAACCGATTCCGAATTTCTGTTTTCTTTTTAACGTCTCGACCAAATACTAAAAGTGTGATTTTTTTGCATTCAAAGAAGGAGGACGTCGAGATTAGAAGACAGGACGGAAGACAGAAGGTTAAAGTTTGTTCTGTAAACGATTAAGGTGGGCTTTCTATCTATCAAAAAAAATATGTGGGCTTTTCTATCAAAATAAAACGAGCGTTGCTCGAAAGTGTTTACTTACTGCTTTAATAAGTATGTATTAAAGTAACTATCAGTGCATGATGAATTGTTATATGTGAATTCTCTTATGCCTCTCTGAGTTAGCCCACAGAGTGCTATCCAGAGTATTGGATTCTGAGTTAGCCCATAGAGTGCTATCCAGAGATTCCAACTAAACGATCAGATTCTGAGATAGCCCACAAAGTGCTATCCAGAGGGACAGATTCTGAGTTAGCCCACAGAGTGCTATCCAGACGATCGGATTCTGAGTTAACCTTCAGGGTGTTATCCAGAATTAAGTGTACAGCAGTTTAAGTCTTACGAGTGTTTATGAAAAGATGCCTGATTAATCTATACTCTTGTGAGTTGTTTTCGGTAATGTGCCCACTAAGTGCTTTATGTACTTAGACCTGCATGTTTGTTTTTAAATGTGCAGGTTGAGTGACGGGAGCGGCGGTGGTTGATGTTGAGTTAAGAAGTCGTATTAGAATAAAGAACTTGTATCCAGCTTTACGCTTTCCGCTGCCAATCATTTTGAAGTTAATACATATATCTGTTGGGTCTAAGCCCGTACAATGATCTCAGTTCCTGTTTGAACATCTTGTCGAGTGATCCTTCAAGATCAACTCTTTCTTTTAAATGAAGTCTTGTTCATAGAAGTTATTCTGTTATTAATGTCTGTTTATTAATTTATTCTTATTCAGTAATTCCCCGTTCTTCCCCGCCTCTTTAATCCAACCCCTAGTCGCACCCCGGCTTGGCCGTCCCTCGGGATTTGGGGCTGCCACAATTGTGGGAATTAGCGTAAAAGTTTTCACGCACCTTAGATGCATAAGTTAGGATTCTGGATTATAAAATCTAGATTCGAGTAGATCGTCAAGAAGACGCAGCCTTTGAGCTAGATTCGAGTCGCGAGAAGAGATCCGAGGAGATTTTGGATTATAAAATCCAGCAGTTGAGTGCGAAGTTAATTTCGTTAGTTAGGATCTGATGGTGACACCAAGATCTTTAAGACGCGACGTGAGATTTAAGAGTTAAGATAAAAATAAAGTTTGCTCGAATTAGTTTTCTTGCAATGAGCAAATTTCGGGACGAAATTTATTTTAAGGGGGTGAGAATGTAATACCCCGATCTTTCATGAGTCTTTAAGTTCGTCTTAATTGAGTTTATGTGCTCAGTTGTGTGCCCATGTGTGATAAAATTTCCAAGAAAATAAATTTTCTTGCAAAATTACCAAAATACCCTTGAAGTCGTTACGTGATTTCTCTAGTTTCAGCCATCCGAATTGAATGTGAGATGAATTGATTGAGCATGAGTATGTGAGTTTGAGTTTGAGTTCGAATTTCGGAAAATTCTGAGGAGATTTATTTTCAGTGAATAGTAACCGACGACGAGAATTCACTATTCACCGACTGTTTCCGAATTCCATCAAATTAGTGTATTTTGAGTTTAGAATTTATTCTAAGACCATTGGTGCACGTTTGAGAATTTTCTGAGTTTGTTTGAATCGAGTTTGAATTTTATTTCTTTGAAGGAAATGAATATGAATAGTAACTTTTTGCGTTTTCTTCGTTATTTGGTATTTTGAGCTGAAACTTAGATTCCTAGTATCTTTGATTTATTCGGTGATGTTAGAGACAAAGTAGAGAGATTTCCGATGTCGAGAAAGAGTCGTGGTGAGTTTTAAATCGCTTGAGAGATTAATGAGAAATTAGGGTTAAAAATTGCACCGGATAACTTTTTCTTCCGGAGGAAAATTATATCGCATTTTTTATCACCGGGTACAATTAAATACCAAATATTCCTTATTATCTTTCCCTAACAAATCTTGCCGACATCTCTCCCTCATTTCTCTCTCTCAATTTTTCTACCTTAATCATTACTATCTTAAATGATTAATATTCTTTCCAAATATTCTTTACAATATTCTACGCACACTCTCTCTCTCTCTCCCACCTATCTCTCTTATCTCTCTCCCTCACGATATTACACACACACACACACTCCATTGAAGCTCAAGCTTCAAGCTTCAAAGAGCTCCAAAAATGGCAACTTAGTCTCCAATCATCCATCGACTAATCCGTTAAGGTATTCGAAATCCTCTCATTCTTGTGATCGATTTTAGACTAGAATTCATCCTCCTATCTCACTTTTATTTTCCCGGAAGCCTTGTGCCCTATGGAGAAGCTCGAATCTTAGCTTGATTCGGAGCTTAAAATCATGAGGATTGAAGCCTTTGATCGATTAAACCTTCAAGCTTAAGTAAGTTCTCTTGATTCTAGTGATTAGAGCTCAAGAAATCCTCTATTTTCTTCCCTCTTTAGTCGATCAAAATGACCCTTCCATTAAGGGAATCAAGGCCCCTTGTTCTAGTATAAATTTATGAGTTCTTGAGAGATTTTAATACATGAAAATGAAATATAAAAATCGAACCCTCTAACCCTAGGAAATCTGCCGAAAAAGGATGTTAAGGCTGGAGTCTTGATTTTGTTTTTTCTTTGAGCATGATCAATATGATTATTGTGTGTTTATGTGTACAAGAATTAATGGAGAAAAATTAAAGTATGTATGTATGAGGTATGTACCGAAAATTATGAGTTAAAAAAGGGATTTTCATTTTGATGACTTAAGCATGATTTGAGTGATGAATTAATGTTTTAGATTAAGATCTAAGAGTTTTTTAGTATGTGATTGAATGAGAAAAATGGTGAAGTTTATAATTGTGTGTGGACCGAAAAATGTTAATGGAAATTTAAAGATTTATGTGTTGATGTTTTAGTTAGATTTGGAGATGGAAATTGAGATAAACGATAGTAAGAAATAAAGAAAAGGAAGAAAGAAATTAATGGTTATAATTCTCTTAAGAAAATCGAAGATAATGAGTAAGGATGAAGAAGAAGATGTTCTTGATGTTCTTGATGATATTCATAATGTTCTTGAGGATGTTCTTGATAAAAAGATGATATTTTGATAATAAGTGGATAAATGATGCATGATTTGATGGAATTGAAAGTATTAAAATAAAAAGAAATAGAAAAATGAATTTTTAATGATTTTTGGGAATTTTCATTAATTAAATTCTAAATTAAAAATGATGATCAAGTTTCATAGTTCTTGATGATTCGTGTTAGAGTTGATGAATATGATGAATCGATGATGAAGATGAAGTGAAATCAAGTAGAGTTTCTTTTCGAAGTTTTTGAATTCGAGTTAAGACGAAGAAGTTATCGAGAATCGAAGTCGTTAATGGAAAATCGATTTTAATTAATAAGAAATGAGAAATAATGTAAAAGAAATAAAAATGAGAAGAATAATCGAGTTAATTAAGAGTAATTAGACGTCATTAGAATCTTTTAATCAAGTTAATGAGTTTTTCGAGCAATGGCACATTTTACGAGAAAAGGACGAAAACTTTATCTAATAAAGTTAGTTTTCATTTTCTATTAAATGATGAGAGTTATAGATTATTAAAGGAGAATAAAATTAATCTCATAAAGTTTAATAATTTATATTTTCTAGAAACCGATCAGAGTTGAGTTAGCATAATTGAATAACCGAGTCTTGAATGATTAATCGAGTTTATAATTATGATTAAATAATTAATTTAAATTTCTAGAATTTTTTTTAGAATATGTTATTGTTATATTTGGAAAATTTTTCTTTTTCCAAATAATTATTGAAGTCGATCGTTTATGTGTTTGTGAATGTTCGATTCTTGATCTGAAAGCTTGTTTGTGAATGATTTGAGATGTTAGAAACCGAGAATTAATTTCATAATTTTATGAGTTCGTTTAACTCGAGAAATTGAGAAAAACGAGACGTGTGAAGTGAATAGTAATTTTCTATCTTATGTGAAATATTTTATTAATAAAATATTAATAAAATATTTAGATATTTTTTTAAAGTCAAGTACTTGAGTTCAGAGTCTGTTGGTTTAGTACTTGAATAGAATCGAGAAGTAGAGGAAGATCGAGTTAGATAAGTAGAGATAAGTTGAGAAATCCGAGTTATTTAGAAGTCTTTCAGCCGAGCGTTAGAATTCATTTATCGTTTTCGAGAAATAGAACTCGTCCTTATAAGACTGTTAACCTTGAAGGAACGAGTGAAGTTCTATAATAAGAACTAAGTGGAGTCCAGAAGTAAGAAGCGAGACCAAACGAGGTATTCCGAGCAAAAACCACCTGATGCCAGGTGGACTTTCTGAACTAAAACCAAATGAGGAATGCGTTTACTATTTATGTACTACGTGCGCATTTTAAATTGATTGACTTGGCTAAATGTTTTAAATATTTTGGTATGCAATCATCTACATGTTAAAGTTATTAAAGGTCCTATGGAAGCATAGGATAAAGGTCATGTGGACGCACGGGATAAGGTCCTGTAAGATACGGGACAATGCATGCATTAGTTAAGGAAACTGTGAGCCTTACTTCGGTTAGGCCGGTCACGGTGTTCGAGGGGCACTAGCCGGTCACGGTGTTCGAGGAGCAGGCCTACTTCTCGACACCACAGAAAGATGAGAGGTAGATTGATTCATACCTAAGATATAAGTTAAGCTTGCACAAGCGATTTACAAAACGAAAATGTTTTTGAGGCTATCACAAGTGGAATTTTTTTTTGAAGCAATTAGTTATATATCTAACCCTTGTGATGCAGTAAGAGAGGCAAGTTTTCAATCATATAGCTCTAAGAGCAAATTTTTGAGAATGTTTTTGGCATGTGTTCACTGAGTACGAAGTACTCACGCCCTGCATGTTATTTCTAAAACGTGCAGGTTAGCTCGGATGAGGAAGGATGCGGTGTGCTTTGGGTGACTCGTTGCGATCCACTTTCTAAATAAATGTTTAAGCTTGAGGTTATGTGTCTTCACACATATAACCTTGGGAATTAAGTCGGTGATTATATTCCGCTGCAACTCCATCATTATAAAAATAACTTAGCCTTGCATGCTCGGTCCCTAAAAGATGAAAGAGCCCGTGAGCTCAAGTAATTTCTTAAATCCTTTCTGAAATCCGCCTAAAACTCGTTGGAATTATCTAACGTTTCATCGTATTCCTTACACCACCAATTGACGATTAAAATATAAAATTTGTCCCACTTATTTTGTGAATGCTACATTCGTTGATAACCAAACCTAATCCTTTGATTGGATCGATATCCAAAATCTTGACAAATGTCCGTTTCTTGAGAAATCATTAATTGTTAATCCACATTATTGTGAGTATGTTGGATTATTGATGTTATTCTTCAATTATCGAGCATGTTTCTTTGAGTAAAAGTTCGTTGTTCTACCTCACTGCCCCTTGCTTTCTAGTTGTTTCAATACATTAGAAATCGGGCTATGACAATAGACTTATTTTTCTATAAATTAAATCTTACATTTATTTCCTTTTTCTCAATATTTTCTCTTTATAACATATATATATATATATATATATATATATATATATATCTCGAAAATTCTAGAAAAATTCTCATAACTCAATTTCATCTCAATTCATTCAAGAATAAACTTATCATATCATTTTCTTCTTAAATTCCATTTTTATGAAATTTCTCTCAACATATATATCATATTTATATTTTTCGAAAAATAACAATAACTAACTATTCTTCTAATTAATTTAAATCATCTTTAAATCTTCAAATTTCTATCAAGAACTTGAAGAATATATCTTCAAAAACTCATATGTTCATCAAGAACATCATATTTCATTTTTCTCTATTTTTCTCTATTTCATTCAATTATTAGCTCATTAAAATCAATAAAATTTACTAAAAATCATATCTTCAAATTTTCATGCTAAAAATTTATTCAAATTTTTTTTTAACACATCATAGCATCATTATCTTCAACAATATCATCATATTTCATCAAAAATAAACATAAATCATCTTTCTTCATTTCTAAGCATAATTCGAAATTTTCAAGTAATTTCATAAAAATTCATTTCTCATCATAAAACACATCTAAATCATATTTTCATGCATCATCATTCTTATAAACATCATCAAACTCATAAAATTCAAAAATCATATTTTTCCCATATTTTTACTATTTTTAATGAATTAAATTTATTAAAAATCCAATAAATTCACCAAAAATTCACATAAATACATATATGCATATAAATCACATGAAAAATCATAATAAGAATATATCATCATCATATCACCAAATAATCATCAAAACTCATCAAGAAATTATTTTTCCCTAAGTTTTCTTCTTAGCCGATTTAGGGTTTCCTAATCGATTTATTTCCTTTTATCTTTTCAACTCCTAAATCATGCTTATTGATGGTCCCGATACGAGTTCTGGTGTATGGGGGGGGGGAATACACCAGATAAAACTGTAATACCCCAGAATTTCCGTACAGTCTTAAAATTTTAAAGTTAATAATAAAAATGGCTTTGCACGCCTAAGTTTACGATTCTGAATTCTAAGACCAACGGTGAAATCCGTTTCCGAAAATTAATTACGGAAGTCAGTTAGATGACTACTGTATTTAGGGTTATTGCGTACAAAAACTTTTTAGTTCTAGAACTCAGAACGGAAAACCGTCTGATTTTTACATTCACGAAATCGCGATACGAACTCGCCCGAGAAAGTTCATTTTTTTTATTTTCCGGACGAAACTCGGACTGTGTCGTCCCGAGTTTTTGTCGGAATTTAGTTTTTAAATATTACTTTTCGATTAAGTTTAATACGTTAGAATTATTGGTCGAATCGGATTTTGACGATTTTGTGCCGAGCCCGTTTTTCGTCGTTCGATTTCCGTAACGTCGTATAGCGCCGGAAAAGCGCGTAATTTCTTCTTTTTCCCCCTCATGGCCGACTTCCATCCCTCTCTTACACTTGATATTTTTGATTTTATATAGTATTTAGCAATGACTCACTACTATAGATATTTATTCTACTTTACATTTATTAACCTTATGTTATAACATAATTTAGTCATCCTCACTCATCTCTCTCCCTCCCATTTCGAAACACACACACCTACATTATCTTTCTCTTTGTTCTTCATTTCACCATTGAAGAGCTCCAAGTTCTTGGACAAGAAATCATCACAAGTTCTTCATCCAACCATTGAATCATCCAACTTCCTTTATTAATTGTCAAGGTAATCTACTCCTCTCTAATCCTATCCAATTGGATTCCATTTCTTTTTATTTTTCAAGTGGATCGATTTTTATGGATTGATGGATTAGATGTCTTGATCTCTAATTAGTATAACTAGATGGATTAGATATGGAACTATGATTAAAATTGAAGAAAATCAAGAACCCTGAGACCTACATCAATACCGAAAATTAGGGGAATCATGTAGGATGTTTGAATTCTTCAATTAGTTGGATAATCATGCTTAGGAGGTGTTCAATTAGTGATTAGAACAAAAAGAAATCGAAACCCCTATGATTTTAAGTGAGGACCGAATTGTAGCTAGGGTTTGAGTTGGGATTTTCAAATTTATGGTGTAATAAGACTTGAATTGATCAATTGATGATATAGTAGTATGATTAAGGGATTAATGATGTTAATTGATGAAGAAAATCACCCTCTTTAAATTATTTTCAATACCGAAAATTAGGTGGAATTGGAGAGTTTTCATGTAGTTGATCTAGTTGATGATATGTTGATGAATTTATGTTCTAATGATAATAGTTGATGTTATGAATTTAATTGGAATTTTCTAAAAATATTTTGTGGATCGTAAGAGACAAAGAAGTCGAATTAAGTTGAGTTTACGTAATGATATGGAGTAATGATGTATATAATAATGAATCTCGTTAGATGATGATTAATGACGTAGAATTTGAACGAATTCCGATAACATTGGAAATTCCTTAAGAGACGAACAAGTGGACATAATTAATAATCGAGAAGTCGAGTAAGAATTCTAACTTGATAATAGTGTTTATTATGGACTAACGAACGACTTTGTAGTTGACGACATGAGCATTCGGATTATTATAATATGAGTTGTAGTTATAGTCGAGAACTAGAAACGAGAAATGTTAACTTGATTTTGGTATAGTAAATGGTAGTTGAAACAACGAGGTTTGATCATCGTGGTTATAGACGAGTTTTGGAAAAGGAGTCCTTCACGTACGGGAGTACGTGTTAACTGCCTTGAGAGTCCAGTTTCGTGAGAAATCAAGTACGAGAACTTAGAACGAACTTAGGAAGTTATACGTCGATTCTATCGAGCAACTAGGGTTAGCCGCGGCAGTTTTGCGACCCTTGCCGGAAACTGTAATATCTTTTAACTCGTTTATCGGATTTGAGATCCGTAAATTAGAGCGTAAACTAGACTTTCCAAGCTTTCTAACGGTACAGGGTATGTCCCCTGTTTCCAATTCCTCTGTTCTGGGCAGTCCCCAGAACTACTGCCTTGTGCAGTGGAAATTTCAGGACTTGTTTAACTAAGTTGTTTTCTTCGCAACTTAGTTTCTTTCGATCGTTTAAGCCATAATAAGTTAACGACTACCTTCTCTACTGACCTAAGAGTCGAGTATGAGACCTTTCGAGTTCTAAACGAGATTTGTTCAAGTCTCGTTCCCGTTTAATTAAAATGAAACTAGTAGCGTGCAAATGCCTAAAGAAATGAAACGACTAAAACCTAATTCGAATTTCTATGTTCGATTATCTTTTACGAACGATTTTAAAGTGTTATTATTTTACAATGAAGGAGGAAGCCAGCAGTAAGGAAAGGACGGAAGATCAGGCGATTGGAAGCTCGTACTTAGTTCTGTAAACGCTAAGGTGGGCTTTTATATATAAAATAAAACGAGCAACGCTCGAAAATCTTTCTTTATCGCTTTGATATCTATGTTTTCAAAGTGATAATTATGGCATGAACTGTTTTATGTTTTATGTGAGTTCTCTTGTACCTATCTGAGTTAACATTCGTGTTTTCCAAATTTAAGAGTTAATCTAAATAGGTTAACTAACGATCGGCTCTGAGTTAGCTATTAAGTGCTTTCCAGAGTTAGTGCACTTTGTAACCTGTGGTGTATGTGGTATCCTGTTGAGGGGTAACCAGCCACAGTGAATGAGAATTGGTCAAGATTTGAACGTAACATACCAGAAAATGCTCGGCCGAGTAAATTGTGAAAATGAGTCAGAAAATGTTTTAGTAGACACGGGTTATTTTAATAAAACACCGATGTGCTACAAATTATGAAATGCCAGATTATCTCTACTTATAATTATGTTTTCGGCATCGTGCCCACTAAGTACTTTCGTACTTAGCCCTGCATGTGTTTCTAAATGTGCAGGTTAAAGCGACGAGAGCGGTGGTGGTTGAAGTTGAGTCGAGTGAGAAGTTAGGATTGCTTTAGCTTATGACTTACTTTCCGCTGCAAAACTCTAGACTTTTTGAGAATATGTACATTATTAAATCACTGTAGTCTAAGTCTGTAATCTTTAACTTAGATACTTTCGAGTACCTTTTGTCTAGTAATCCTTCGTGATTAACTCTTCCTTTTGATTAGTATAGTCTTGTTCATTGAATGTATGCTGTCTTTTATGTATGTTTCATTAGTCAGCCCCCTTCTTCCCCGCTTCTTTAATCCAATCCCAGTCGCACCCCGGCTTCTGCCGTCCCTCGGGATTTGGGGTTGTGACAAAAACTTTTTAAAATAACCCCCTAAAATTAACACAACCGAGTAATGCAACTCATTTGGAATCACAACCGAGTTGTCATAACTCCAAATCCCGAGGGATGGCAGAAGCCGGGGTGCGACTGGGGTTGGAAGAAGCGGGGAAGAAGGGGGCTAACTGACTGAACATACATAAAAGACAACATACATTCAATGAACAAGACTTTACTAATAGAAAGGAAGAGTTAATCGCGAAGGATTACTCGACAAAAGTACACGAAAGTATCTAAGTTCCAGATTACAGACTTATACTACAGTGATTCATCAAAATGTACATATTCTCAAAAAGTCTAGAGTTTTGGCAGCGGAAAGAAAGTCATAGCTAAAGCATCCTAACTCCTCAACTCAACTTCAACCACCGCCGCTGTCGTCGCTTCAACCTGCACATTTAGAAAACAATGCAGGGCTAAGTACAAAAGTACTTAGTGGGCACGATGCCAAAATCATAATCATAAGTATAGATAATTTGGCATTTCATAATTTGTAGCACATCGGGGTTTTATTTGAAATTAGCCCGTGTCTACTAAACATTTTCTGACTGATTTTCACAAGTTACTCGGCCGAGCATTTTCTGGTATGCTACGTTCAAATCTTGACCAATTCTCATTCACCGTGGCTGGTACCCCTCAACAGGGTATCACATACACCACAGGTTACAAAGTGCACTAACTCTGGAAAGCACTTAGCAGCTAACTCAGAGCCGATCGTTAGTTAACCTATTTAGATTAACTCTAAATCTGGAAAACACGAATGTTAACTCAGATAGGTACAAGAGAACTCACATAAAACATAAAACAGTTCATGCCATAATTATCACTTTGAAAACACAGATATCAAAGCGATAAAGAAAGGTTTTCCGAGCATTGCTCGTTTTATTTTATATGTAAAATCCCACCTTAGTGTTTACAGAACTAAGTACTAGCTTCCGATCTCCTGATCTTCCGTCCTTTTCTTACTGCTGGCTTCCTCCTTCATCGTAAAATAATAACACTTAAAATCGGTCGCAAAAGATAATCGATCATAGAAAATCGAATTAGGTTTTAGTCGTTTCATTTCTTTAGGCATTTGCACGCTACTAATTTCTTTTTAGTTAAACGGGAACGAGACTTGAACAAATCTCGTTTAGAACTTGAAAGGTCTCTTACTCGACTCTTAGGTCAGTAGAGAAGATAGTCGTCAACTTATTACGGCTTAAACGATCGAAAGAAACTAAGTTGCGAAGAAAACAACTTAAGAAAAAGAATCCTGAAAAATCACTGCGCATTACAGAAACTCTGGGGACTGTCCAGAACAGAAGAATTTGAAACAGGGGATGAGCCCTGTACCACTAGAAATCTTGGGATGTCTAGTTTACGCTCCAATTTACGGATCTCAAATCCGATAAACGAGCTAAAAGATATTACAGTTTCCGGCAAGGGTCGCAAAACTGCCGCGCTAACCCTAGTTGCTCGATGGAAACGACGTATAACTTCTTAGATTCGTTCTAAGTTCTCGTATTCGACTTCTCATGAAACTGGACTCTCAAGTCAGTCAACACGTACTCCCGTACGTGATGAACTCCTTTTCAAAACTCGTCCAAAAGCACGACGTTCTAAACGTTGGCTTTTAACTATCAAGTACTAAACCAAAATCAATTAACAATTTCTCGTTTCTAGTTCTCGACTATAACTACAACTCATATTATAAAGGCTCGAAAGCTCATGTCGTCAACTACAAAGTCGTTCCCAAGTCCATTATGAACATTATTATCTAATTAGAATTCTTTCTCGACTTCTCGGTTATTAATTACGACTACTTGTTCGTCTCTTACGAGATTTCCAAAGTTATCGGATTCCGTTCGTTTTCTACGTCATCAAACAACATCTAACATAGATCATTTTCATGCATATCATCACTTCATATCATTACTAAATCTCAACTTAGATCGAGTTCTTCGTCTCTTACGACTCACAATATATTTTTAGAAAATTCCAAATAAATTCATAACAACATCTAAAATCATTAACAACATTATTTCATCAACAAATCCTCAACTAATTCAACTACATGCAAACCCCTATTTCCTTCAATATTTTCGGTATTAACATGCAATTAAAGAGGGTGATTTTCTTCCTCTAACATCATCATTAATCTCTTAATCATACTACTATATCATCAATTAATCAATTCAAGTCTAATTGCAACATGAAATTGAAAAATCCCCAAATCAAAACCCTAGCCCTAAAAATCGGTTTCATTCATACTTGGGGGTTTCGATTTCTCTTTGTTCTAATCACTAATTAAACACCTCCTAAGCATGATTATACCATCAATTTAAGAATTCAATCATCCCACACATTTGCCCTAAATTTTCGATATTGCATAGACAAATAGGGTTCTTGATTTCTTCCAATTTTAATCCCTAAATATCAAAACTAACACATCTAATTTCACTAATCGAAGATCAAACATCTAATTCATCCACTCCTCAGTTTCAATCCAAGTGAAGAAAAGAAAAGAAATGGATTTGGATTGGATGGATCAAGAGAGGAGACACATACCTTGAAGATTAATGAAGGAAGAATTAGGATTCGATGGAGGATGAAGAACTTGTGTGAAATCCTTGCTCCAAGAACTTGATGTCTTCAACAATGGTGAAAAAAATGAAAATGGGAGAGAGGGAGAGAGAGGCTGCCGATTTTGGAGAGGAAGGCAGTGAGAGAGATGACTAATTTGTATAACATAATGTTATTAGGATTAATAGGTGTAAAGTTGTATAAATTAAAAGGACATTAGTCATAGGTTAAATACTATATAAAAAGATGAAATATCTATGCTTGTTTGTGAGTGATGTCGGCTAGAGAGGGAAAAGGGAAGGAAATTACGCGCTTTTCCAGCGCGATACGACGTTACGGAAATCGAACGACGAAAAACGTAGCTCGGCACAAAATCGTCACATTCCGATTCGACCAAAAATTCTAACGTATTAAACTTAATCGGAAAATTCTAACGTATTAAACTTAATTGACAAAAACTCGGGACGACACAGTCCGAGTTTCGCCCGAAAAACCATAAAAACGAACTTTCTCGGGCGAGTTCGTATCGCGATTTCGTGAATGTAAAAAATCAGACGGTTTTCCGTTCTGAGTTCTAGAACTAAAAATTTTTCGTACGCGATAACCCTAAATACAGTAGTCGTCTAGCTGACTTCCGTAATTTATTTTCGGAAACGGATTTGACCGTTAGCCTTAGAATTCAAAATCGTAAACTTAGGCGTGCAAAGCCATTATTATTATTCACTTTAAATTTTTAAGATCGTTCGGAAATTCTGGGGTATTACACGAGTAAGAAACACTCAGTTGGAAGTGAAGTGTTGTGCGGAATGTGGTGGAAATTAACTCATATAAAATCAACTCACGCTTTTATGCAAGGTTGGTCAATAACCAAAACAGTTGATATGGAATAATGCAGTTTGTATGCAGGTTAGTTAGTCAGTTGAATATGCAATAAGTAGCTGAAAAATAAACACAACACACAAGATTTAACGTGGTTCGGAGAGAACTTCTACGTCCACGGGGAGTTGTGAGTCCACACAACTCAGTCCAAGTTCTTCTGGACAAACCACAAAGCTTACACGGGCTTTGCAACCGTTGAGATAAGTTTACGGGTACTTATCAACCTTACAGATTAGTTTTCGGGTACTAATCAACCTATCTACTCAGTTACGGGAAGAGTGGGGTCCTAAAAACCTTTTCAGGTGAAAGAAAGGGTGGGGTTCCAACTAAATAGCTCGAACAAGAAGTGAGCTAAGATCTAACACTCTACGAACTCTCAACAAGTGATGTTCTCAAGGTTGGATCAAGAACTACAAGGACAGAATATAACTCTCTAGAACTCTCAACTAATGATGTTCTTAGAGGTTTTGCTTGAGTGCAGAATGAAGTTGTTCTTTCGCTTGAATATCTCTTCTCACTTGTCTGTCTCGTATTCCCGTGATCTTGGTGAATGAATGAAGACCTCTATTTATAGGCGGAGAGAATCAACTAGCCGTTGGAAGAGCTATTGATCTCTGTTCTTTGAAAGCGATGGCTTGTCTCTCATCTCTGCAGACTTTCCGGATTTGGCAACTGCATGCTTCTGCTTTCCATCTGAGACAGCCTTGTGTTGGGCCAAATGAGGTAATGATAGAGAGTCAAACCTTCACGTGACTTCCATGTTTGAAATTCAAATCTTAACCTTTGACATCCAACACTTGATAGTCGGTTGAGTCGTCTGATCTTCATCTAATTGGTCTTCAGCTGATGTTCTATCTGAACATGTGAACTCTCAGCTGAATTTGAACTTCAAGCTGTTGATCTAACTGATTGAGTCTACAACTGACGTTCCATCTTGAACGCTCAGTTGTCCTTTTTGTGTCTGACTCTGATCAGTTGGCTTCGAACGCTCAATTGTCTTTCTTACAACTGATGTTCTCTTGTATTTTCTTCCTTTGAATACTTAGTCGACTTTTGCATCTTCATCTTTGAATGCTCATCTGATGAACGCTCAGTTGTCGTCCTCACAACTGATGCTCTATCCGAGTGAAGCCTTGTTGTCGTCTTCAGCTGGAGACCTGTAAAGATAAAATCTCAACATTGCTCAAATAGCGAGCCTAACTACTAACATTAGGATCTGGCAATATCTACTCGGTTGGGGTCAGTTGGTTTTGGAATCAATCAAAACTTTAATAAATTTCCCAACAATTTCCCCCTATTTGATGATGTCAAAACCCTTACAGATCAATACTCTAAAACTTTAAAACCTTTATAAAAATCTTACAAGGAAAACTGATCTAAATCCTACTGACCTGTCCAAAATCTCAGCTGAAATTCTGGACAGTCTATAAGATTAAAACATCAAAGGGTTAGCATAGTTATAACATGATATTAAAATAACTTTGCGATTCAGAGCTTGGACAATGAGAGATTGTACGTCAAGTTGAATCGTATAACTGAATAGTTTTTATTACAACTGATGATTACAAAAGATAAGTACAAAAGACAAAATTTACATCAGTTGCTCAAAAACAAATTGAGCTAGTATTGAAGCCCATACTTGCTAAATATTCTAACAAAAATTTCTCTCTTTTCAGCTGATTCCTTGGAAATGTCAATCTCGTGCTCTTTGCAAACTTGCCTCGCCTCGGCTGCAATCTTTGTCCTGTTGGGGGTGCGAGAGTTTGGGAGGAAAGGAGGCTGATAAGTGACCCTCTTAGGGACCGGAACTGTGTTCAAGTACTGTTTTGCTTCAATCATAGCACGCCTGAACTGGCTGAACATGCCTGGGTCCCCAGTGTGCAGCTCGGTCAACGCTTCCTTAAACGTTTTTCTCGGATCGTCGGTTGCGTAAACCTTCCTGTAGTAGAAGTCATTTACAAACTCCTGCTTGAAAAGTTCCCATTCCTCGTTCCACTCGGTTGGCATCCACTTATCTACATGCCTGAACCGGCTTTGGAGCTTAGTCTTCCCTAGCAACCTCTGCTGTCTTAGCCGAGCTTCAGCCTTGACTTAATGTTTATCGATTCGGCGACGGCTGCGGGAGGCAATGTTTCGGTCCAAGTTCTTGGTTATCTTGTCCAGCTCCTCCTCAAACTGGTTAACCCTTCGAGCTTGGCTGGCAGCGAACTTCCTAATCCAGCTCGGATTCATGTAATCTTTCTCCTCAACATCCATAGCCTTGGCAGCTGCAATACACTCTTCGGTTGTGATACCGTCGAGTTCAGAATCAAGCTCGGCTGCGATCTCGGCTATGGAGTTGTAAGAAACTCCAAACTTCTCCGCCAGCTCCAAGTCTTTTGTCATTTCAGCTCCACCGACTTCGGTTGACTTGAGAGCGGACTTCTTCGTCTTCTTCCTCAGCTGAGATTATGCTGCAGCTGGCATTTTTTCCTCGGCTTGGGTCTCTTCTTCTTCCTGCATCTCAACATCCGCCTCTTTATCTTCCTCCTTTTTGGCATCAGCAACAAGGCTTGCTACTGAACCATCCAGAAAGGTGAGCTGTTGTTCAGTTTGTTGAATGCGGTTGAAGAGTTCATCGACCGCGCACTCGATTTCCACCTACTTCGCCAGTTCGGAGTCATGGCGCTCTTGTTCGGCTTTCCTCAATCCAGCAAGTGTTTCAGTTACCTCAGTCTGGAAAGCGACGAACTCAGCCCATCTTGACTCGAACCTGGACTCCCATTCTTCATCCTGTGTCTGTTGGGATTTAGCAAGGTTGGAATCAGACAAGGATTGGAAGACGTTGAGTTCAGACTTAATCCCTAGAACAGTTGTCTTCAATTCAGAAATGTCTTGGCTGGTGGAGGAGGAGAATTCATCCAGCTTTATCTTCAGTGAGACATTCTCCTCCATCAGCTGCTTGTTCTTCTCATCTCGTGCTTCCAACATCCTCAGTTGATCGTCTTTGTGTTACTGGAAGTTGGCAAGCAATTCTGTCCTCAGCTGGTTCACCCTCTCAGCAATCAGCTCACAGACTTCTTCAGATGAGGGAGCTGGCTGATCAGCTGGAGGGGCTTGTTCAATCAAAGCTGGTTCCTTAACTGTAACTATGGCTTGACAGTTAGCCAGGTACAATTGCAGCTCATCTTCTTCATGCTTTGCTGCGGCGGCGGCTGCGTCTAGATCGTCGAGGAAGTCAGCTGACTTGAGTAGCATGTTGTCGAGGAATTTGATGCAATCTCGTTCAGCTGTTTCTCTGGTATCAGTGCCTTCATCCTTGCTTTGGTCCATACGACGTGTCAGCAGGGCCACCTTGTTGTTGTAGGCCACTTCCAGGTTGGCATAGTTGAAGTAGTCATGGATGCGGGACTCGTCCGCCTTCAGTCTGTCCCAGCTGTGTACCCTGATTGTATCTTCCTTCACGTACCAGTGACTGAAGATCAGGTTGAACTGGTACAACAGCTTGGTTCCAAGAGTAGCGAAGATGGGCATGTCACAAGCTTCTGGGAACATCCCAATCAGCTTTTGGAAGCAGTAGGCCACCTTGCCTTCGTGCTCCAACGCGCGGCCTGAAGGTCATCTTCGTCATTTATTGGGGAGGGGGATAGATTAAATGGCAATGGTTCAAATGTTTCATCAATTTTGGCCAAAGAGTCGGTCACAACATTAGCATCGAGCTGGGAGCTCGGAATATCAGATTTTGTGGGGAGGGGGGTTTCAATAGGTTCCTCAACATTGGCCGAAGGAGCGGTCACAATTTTGGCATCGAGCAATGAGCTCGGAACATTTGGCTGTGATTCGGTTGAAAGAGCAAGAGGCTCTGGGGGCGGTACGGCATCAACTCCTGCCGTATGGGAGGTTGGAGCGTCTTCAATTTCCTCAGAGGAGGATGAAGCATCTGAAGTCACGTCCGTCTCCATCCCTTCAGCCTCATCAGCAGCTCGAGGAACGATCTTGTAGGTAGCTGCCTCAGCTGAGTGGCTCGACTCGGATGGCTCCTCAGCTGGTGTCGTCTCAACTGGCGCCTCCTCCTCAGCTGGTGTATCAACAGCTTGTTCCTCAGCTGGCTCCTCGGCATGCTCATCAGCCGGCACCTCAGCTGGCTCTTCAACTGTCTCTACAACCGTCTTCTTGAACCTCACCCTCAGCTTCTTCTGGGCAGGTTCCTCCTCCTTCTCTTTCTCCGACTCAGCCCTACGTCGGCGTGCAGCTTTGGATTTTGTGGGGCGACTGACAGCTGGTACCTCCTCAGCTGTGGGTTCAGCAGTCTTCCCAGCATCTTTCTTTTCCTTAAGAGTATATGCACTCCTAATCACCTCATGCGCCTTCTTCGCTGTTGGGAACAGCATCAACCTCTTCACTGGGGTCTCTTCGCAATCCTCCCAGACCATATTCCGACCCTCGGTTGCGATCAAGATCAGAGCTGAGATCTTGCAACCGAAGTTGAGCGTCCCCTTGACACTCAACAGTCTCTCTCCTGAGTCGGTTGTGGTCTCGGAGATTTTCTGCTTCTCCAGGATCAGGTGGTTCAGAAAATATTGGAACCAGTTGATCTCGTGTTTGTGCTCCAATGCCAACAACTGCTTCAGCTTTGGTCGGCTGATGTCGCCGAATGTTCCGCTGTAGCCGAACACGACTTTCGACACAACATCGAACAGGAGTCGATGTTCTGGCTTCAATTTCATCCTTTGCATATTGCTCTTCAACCTCTCCGGTGTGATCAGAGCATTCTCCAGAAACTCATCAGCTTGCTCGTCGGTTATGTTTTCAATGAAGTCCGTGGCGGTGTAGTTTACTGGAATGACGTCGCGAAGAACGTCGGAAACTGCGATGGGGAAAGACACACGGCGAATAGTTCTGGCCAGAACGTCGCGTTGTCGACAGGAGACTTCCGTTGTAACTCCTTCTCTGCTGTCGATGGACGACTGCATATTCACATAAAATTCTCCGACCTGGCGCCTGAGCAGGTGGGAGGGGAATAGCTTTGCCCATTCCAATAGGCCATTATCTTGGAGGATACTTGCAAGGGGAGCCAACACCGGCGACTCCAATTCTTCATCGGAAAGAATCTGCTCGAAGTGAATCTTCGAAACCAGCAGGTCGAAAGATTCTTCATACAAGGTGGGGACAAGAGAGGGTCTTGGGAGCCATTTAAGATCAATGCGAAGATATATATATAGGAAGGAAGGAAAATCTTGCAGAAAATGGTTAGACAAAATCTAAGAAGATGATGAATAGTAACTGCAGATAAACACGAATGAGGAAGGTAAGAGATCACTTCCTGATTTTCCGCCTTTTATAGGTTTTTGACTCGGTTGAAATCGACGACTAGGGTTGAATGGCGCGAATCCATCAACGGCTGAGATCACGCGACTGTTGACTTGCTTTGACTTGACTTCATGAACCGAGTTCCAACCAGCGCGTGAGAAGGTGTACAGTTTTTCTTGTCAGCCCAGTCGCACTATAAAGTAGGCTATTGATGTTCAGCCGTACTTTACATTTAATGCGACATGATGGCTATTTTAATGTAACTGACTTGCTCAGGAATGTTTGAATTTATTTCAAACATTCTCATTTAAGAACATAACACCTTCAGCCATAAATGTTACCTGCCAGCTGATGTTGGAATCAGCTATGTTCCAATGTTGTGGCATACCATCAGCTGACTCGAGTTCGTCTGTTCAGCTGACGTCTGATCCTATGTTGCAGCATACCATCAGCTGATTCGAGTTCGTCTGTTCAGCTGACGTTTGATGTCTTCGGTTGGCAATCAGCATCTGATGTCTTTGGTTGGTGAACTGCATCTGAGATTCCCCCTTCATCTGAGCTTCCCCCTCAGATGGATATTTATCTCTTCACCTCAGCTGGTTCCTCATCTGATGGATCCAGCAATCCGAGTAAATCACATAACATCTTGAACCGTGCTTCGGCTAGAGGTTTGGTGAAGATATCAGCTCTCTGAATCTCAGTTGGAATCTTCTCCATGGATACGTCCTTCTTCTCAATATGGTCTCGGATGAAATGATGTCGGATGTCAATGTGCTTTGTCCGAGAGTGGTAAACGGGATTCAAAGAGATAGCAATGGCACTAGAGCTATCACAATGAATGGGAACCTGTCCAGTTGCAACTTCATAGTCTCTCAGCTGTTGCTTGAGCCACAACACTTGCATGCAGCAGCTACCGACAGCCATATACTCTGACTCGATTGTAGAAGTGGCAACACATGCTTGTTTCTTGGAGAACCACGAAACTAGCTTGCTTCCCATGAACTGACAGTGTCCAGATGTGGACTTCCTGTCCAACCGATCTCCGGCTAGATCTGCATCTGTGTATCCGGTCAGTTGGATGTTGTCGTCGGTTGGATACCACAACCCAACATTTACAGTTCCCTTCAGATACTTGATGATGTTCTTTGCTGCCAACATGTGAGCTTCCCTCGGTTGAACTTGGAACCGGGCACACACTCCAACCGCGTAAGATATGTCTGGCCGACTGGCGGTTAGATATAGCAAAGAACCGATGATCCCTCTATACTTACTAGCATCCACGAGCTTTCCCTCAGTTCCAGGTTCAATCTTCCAGTTAGTATTCATCGGGATCCTTGTGGTCTTACTTGTCTACAATCCGAACTTGGTGATGAGCTCCTTTGTATACTTGGACTGATTGATGAAAATCTCTTCTGGTGACTACTTCACTTGTAGTCCAAGAAAATAATTCATCTCGCCCATCATCGACATCTCGAACTTCTCCTTCATGAGATTTGAAAATTTTTCACACAGTTCCTCCGACTTAGAACCGAATATGATGTCGTTGACGTAGATTTGCACAACAAGTATATCTTCTCCAACTTTGATGGTGAATAGGGTTTTGTCAACTGACCCTCGTTTGAACCCCGAGTTCAGAAGAAAACCACAAAGAGTGTCATACCAAGCCCTGGCTGCTTGTTTTAATCCATAGATTGCTTTCTTCAACTTGTACACTCTTCCATCTCCAGTTTCAAAACCAGGAGGCTGTTCAACATATACATCTTCCTTGATATCTCCGTTGAGGAATGCACACTTCACATCCATCTGATAGACCTTGAACTTGTGAAATGCAGCATAAGCTAGAAAGATTCGGATGGCTTCCAGCCTTGCAACTGGCGCGAAGGAGTCCTCGAAATCGATTCCTTCTTGTTGGCAATATCCCTGAGCTACCAACCTTGCTTTATTCCTCAAGATGAATCCAATGGCGTCTCTCTTGTTCTTGAAAATCCATTTTAATCAGATAACTTTGACACCATTTGGTCTTTCTACCAACTCCCATACACAGTTGCGTAGAAATTCATTCAGTTCTTCTTGCATGGCTATTGTCCAGTGAACACAGTTGAGAGCTTTAACAACATTCTTCGGTTCTGGTACATCAGCTATGAAGCAAGAAATCATGGCAACATCTCTAGCTTGCTCGAACTCCTCAAGAACTGCCAACTCCTCAGCATATTGGGCATAAGTATTGGAATCTTCCTCAGTTGAATCTGGATTTGCAACTCTGCTCCTTGTACGCACATCTTCGGTTGGATCTCCGATGATGTTGTCAGTGGAATGATCTTCATACCATCTTCTGTTGCGTCTTCCTTCTTCTTCCAACTGTGGCTGTTCCATGATCTGAGCTGTGGGAGATGCTGGACTCTTTTGAGCTGGTGATTTATCAGTTGTTGAGTCTGGATCCTCAACATTGATAACATTTTAAACCGGGCTCGGTTGGGCTTCGGATGCTGATGCAGTTGGAGAGGCATCAGCTGGAGTTCCCCCTTGAGATGAGTTGGGGTCTTCACATTCATCTTCCGAGGAATATGGATATGCTGCTCGGATCAAGGCTTATAGAGTTTTCAGCAACAGCTCTCATGAGGTGTTATCTCCACAACACGAGAGCTGTTGCTGAAAACTCTATAAGCCTTGATCCGAGCAGCATATCCAAGAAATATGCCTTTCGAAGCCTTGGCATCAAAAGTTTTCAACTGAGTCTTCCCATTGTTGTGAATATAACACTTAGAACCAAAAACGCGAAAATATGAAATATCTGGCTTCCTGCGTCTCCATAGCTCATATGGTGTCTTTCCCAACCGCTTGGTTAGAAGAGACCGGTTCTGGGTGTAGCATGCTGTGTTGATGGCCTCAGCCCAAAATCTCTTTGGCAGAGCTGAGCTTGTCAACATGGATGTAGCTGCATCTTTCAGTGTTCGGTTCCTTCGCTCGGCTAATCCATTCTGTTGCGGAGTACGCGCAGCTGATGTTTGATGAGTAATTCCATGCTTCTCGCAGTACTCGATAATGGTTTCATTTAGAAACTCGGTTCCACGATCTGATCGGATGGAAATGATTTTCATCTCTTGTTGGTTTGATATCCGATCCATCAACTTGGGTAGCTCATCTCGGATTTCACTCTTGTGACGCATGAAAATGGTCCACGTGTATCTGGAGAAATCATCAGTTACAACAAGTGTATACTCGTTGCCATTCATGCTCTTTGGTGTAACTGGCCCGAAGAGATCCATGTGGATCAGCTGTAACACTCGGTCGGTTGAGGGAGTTGTCTTCAACCGGAAGGAGGATCTAGCAAGCTTTCTCAACTGGCATGCACTGCAGATATAAGTTGTTGAAAACACTCGGTTTGGTATGCCGTTTGCATGTTCATGTCTGGCAAGTCGGTTCATAGTCTTGAAATTCAGATTGTTGAGCCTTTTGTGCCATAGCCAGCTCACATCTGAACTGCTCTTTGATAACAAGCAGGTGTCAGGAAGACTACTGTTCCAGTCAGCATAGTAGACATTTCCGGTTGGCGATCGATTTCCCAACAATATGACCTGCTTTGATCCAACATTTTTAACCCTGCAACCCTGTGCATCAAACTTGACAGAGAAACCATTATCACAGAATTGGCTGATGGAGAGCAAGTTATGCTTCAGTCCATCAACATAAGAAACATTAGAAATTGACACGTGATTGGTTTCAAGGGTACCGTAACCTCTGGTGTGACCTTTTGAGTTGTCACCAAAGGTAACTGATGGTCCTTCTTTCTCCACGAAACTCCCAAGCAAATCCTTCAGATTTGTCATGTGTTTCGAACATCCATTATCCATCACCTACAAGGTTCGTGATGCTTTATTCTTCCTCAGCTGTTTCTCCTGTATCTGCAAAGAGAAACTCGCTTAGGTCCCCAATTTCAGTTGGGTCCTGGAGGGTTAGAACCAGTTCCCCCTTGAACTGTGGGTCATTTTTCCCTGTATACTCGGATAGATTTATCATTCCAGATCACTTTTCCTTCATCATCAACTATAACAACGCCTCGGTTATCCTTAGGCTTGTTGTTAGCAGTGATGTTCTGTTTCTTGGGAGGAGTTGGATTTCTCCCATTTTGAGCTTTCGGAGGAGAGGCTTTCCCCCTGTTTTGATGGCGGTTTTTATCATGTTGGATTCGTTGTTGAGGTCGGACGCCATGTTGAAATCTTTTTAGCTGATTCGGATTCCAACTCCCTGAATGTTGTCTATAGTTGTTCATGCTCTATTGATGATTCATGTTGTGGCGTGAATATCTCCAGCTGTTCGACCTGTTCCTTATCGGTTGACTCGGTTGGAACCTTTGGTTGAACTGATGATGGAACCGCTGTTGATTCAGATGGTTGGATCCTTGTCGGTTCTGTGGTCGGTTCCATTCTTTCTGATTTTGACTCTGAGGTTGATTCAGAGGTCGGTTCTGGTTCTGAGTTAGGTTGAGATTGTGTCTCCGACGCCTCTGATTCCTCTTCTGACTTTTGGAACATTCCCCCTCGGTTGATGTCCCAACCGATGGAACGTTCTGTCCTCCATCTACTGCTCCTTTTCCCTTCTCAATTGTGGTTCCCTTGGTCGGTTGAGCTTGCTGAGAGGTGGAGGTTGGATTACTTTGGGGAGATTCAGGTTCAACTGTGTTAGGTTCAACAACCTTGACTTCCACGGCTTTGATGAAGGTCGCTGGAGGGATTCCAGTATCCTTGATCACATCATAACCGAGTCCTGACACGTCATCTATCTGTCAGCTGTAACTAATGAGATTCTCGATGATCTTGGATGACTGATATAGCTTAATTAAGTTGTCCTTCTCAGTTTGCAACTCCTTGAAGAGGACAGCTATGTGCTCGGTTTGTCCGTCTGACTCTTTATCAGCTGGTCGATCTGAGCCTCTTGATTTTTCAACTGATCTTGCTGTTCCTTGATCTGCTTCGTCAACTCCTCATCAGTTGGAGCATTAGTTCAGTTGACCGCATTCGGTTGACTTTTGAGATTATCTATCTCTTCAGTTTGACTCTTGATCAGATCGTCCTTTTCGGTTAAGGATTCTTCAAGTTTGGAGAACTGTTCTTGAAAACTCTTAAACTCAACCGATTGCTGATGCAGTTCCTCACTGAGTTCTTAAAAGTCACTCCAGGAGGGTTCCAACTCTTCATCCAGTGTTTCCTACATGTTAGAAATATTGGAAGAATTTAAATTAGCAGGACTAGAGTGTACCTCAATATCACCCTGGTCGGTTCCAAGTGCCATGAGGCATTGATCCTGACTGATAGCATTGTTGGTGGAAGTCGGCTCATCCTCATCTTCAGTGTCAGTGAAGATGTCCATGTCATCAGCTGCTTCTTCTGCAACCATGGCCTTGTTCTTTCCAGCTTGCTTGGCCCTCAACGCTTCTCTCTCTTTCTTCGAGAGGTCTGGACAATCTGCTTTGAAATGTCCTTCCTTGCCGCATTCAAAGCAACCGTTGGTCACAGGCTTTGAGTTATCTCGAGTTCGGTTAGATTTGTAAAACCTCTTGTATTTTCCGAACCGAATGTCCATGTCAGCTAGCTTCTTTGACAGGGCGGCTATGTTCTGTTGCAGCTCTTCTCTGCTTGGCTCATTCGCAGCTGTGTCCGCTGATCTTGTTGGCCTTGATGTTCGCGGCTTTGAATGGTCAGCTCGGAGCGCTACTGACTTGGTGGCTGAACCAACATCCTCATGTCGACTCGTCTGAACCGAGGACTGAGTTGACCTTCGTCGGTTCACCTTGTACTCATTTTCCTTCAGAATTGAGAACAATCTTTCAGTTCCCATCTCACCAAGGTCAGCTCGGCTCTCATGGATGTTGGTGAAGGTATCCCACTCAGCTGGTAGAGCTTGTAATACTTTGAGGTTGATTTCTCTCAAAGAATATTTTCCTCTTCGGATGGACTGGATCCTTCTGATGATGTCCGTGAACCGGAGCTCTAACTGATAAATGGTTTCATCAGTTCTCAGGCAGAAGTTGTCGAAATCTTGGCAGGCATGTGAGAACTTGTTCTCCTTTGTTTCGTCGCTTCCTTCACTCAGCGATGCCAAGATATCCCACATCTCTTCGGCGGTTTCACACTCCTCTATCCAAGGCAGATAATCTTGTCCAACTGCGGACATGATCGTGCTCTGAGCCCAGATGTCCAGCTGGCTCACTTTGGCTTCTTCTGGAGTGAAGTCTTCTGGCTTCTTCTCCACTAACTCCACCGTTGCATCCCCATCATTGGGATTTGTAGGAGTGCGAGTGATTCTCTCTCTGATGACGATCGGTCTGGATGTGAGTACTTGTTGCATCCGATGATGCTTTGATAGTAAGATCTTCTTCATCCGAGTTCTCCAGGATGTATAGTTCACAACCGAGAACATGACCACGATCTTATCCTTGACATCCATCTGCACACAATCAACAGACAAAATATGCAAGCAAATATGCACTAGCGTGATAAAAAGATCTGTTCAGTTGACCACTGAAGAAAACACCTCGTAAGATACACTCAGTTGGAAGTGAAGTGTTGTGCGGAATGTGGTGGAAATTAACTCGTATAAAATCAACTCACGCTTTTATGCAAGGTTGGTCAATAACCAAAACAGTTGATATGGAATAATGCAGGTTAGTTAGTCAGTTGAATATGCAATAAGTAACTGAAAAATAAACACAACACACAAGATTTAACGTGGTTCGGAGAGAACTCCTACGTCCACGGGAAGTTGTGAGTCCACACAACTCAGTCCAAGTTCTTCTGGACAAACCACAAAGCTTACGCGGGCTTTGCAACCGTTGAGATAAGTTTACGGGTACTTATCAACCTTACAGATTAGTTTTCGGGTACTAATCAACCTATCTACTCAGTTACAGGAAGAGTAGGGTCCTAAAAACCTTTTCAGGTGAAAGAAAGGGTGGGGTTCCAACTAAATAGCTCGAACAAGAAGTGAGCTAAGATCTAATACTCTACGAACTCTCAACAAGTGATGTTCTCAAGGTTGGATCAAGAACTACAAGGACAGAATCTAACTCTCTAGAACTCTCAACTAATGATGTTCTTAGAGGTTTTGCTTGAGTGCAGAATGAAGTTGTTCTTTCGCTTGAATATCTCTTCTCACTTGTCTGTCTCGTATTCCCGTGATCTTGGTGAATGAATGAAGGCCTCTATTTATAGGCGGAGAGAATCAACTAGCCGTTGGAAGAGCTGTTGATCTCTGTTCTTTGAAAGCGATAGCTTATCTCTCATCTCTGCAGACTTTCCGGATTTGGCAACTGCATGCTTCTGCTTTCCATCAGAGACAGCCTTGTGTTGGGCCAAATGAGATAATGACAGAGAGTCAAACCTTCATGTGACTTCCTTGTTTGAAATTCAAATCTTAACCTTTGACATCCAACACTTGATAGTCGGTTGAGTCGTCTGATCTTCATCTAATTGGTCTTCAGCTGATGTTCTATCTGAACATGTGAACTCTCAGCTGACTTTGAACTTCAAGCTGTTGATCTAACTGATTGAGTCTACAACTGACGTTCCATCTTGAACGCTCAGTTGTCCTTTTTGTGTCTGACTCTGATCAGTTGGCTTCGAACGCTCAGTTGTCTTTCTTACAACTGATGTTCTCTTGTATATTCTTCCTTTGAATACTTAGTCAACTTTTGCATCTTCCTCTTTGAATGCTCATCTGATGAATGCTCAGTTGTCTTCCTCACAACTAATGTTCTATTCGAGTGAAGCCTTGTTGCCGTCTTCAGCTGGAGACCTGTAAAGATAAAATCTCAACATTGCTCAAACAGCGAGCCTAACTACTAACATTAGGATCTGGCAACATCTACTCGGTTGGGGTCAGTTGGTTTTGGAATCAATCAAAACTTTAATAAATTTCCCAACACTTATATCTTCATTTAGATCATCATCTCATCACCACAACCCTAAGGTTTGCCTATGCATAAAGTAAATCATGCATTTTTCTCTTATTTTCTCATTTACATATACATATACATCTTAAGAATGAAATGAAATCATACTTAAAAGGCAAAATTGGATAAAAATACCCGACTTTATACCAAAATTTAGTTTTTTGACAAACTTTTTAATTGCAGCAAAAAATATATCAACCTTCCAATTTGTTGCAATGTCTATCCGGTGACGATTTCCGACTAAATCGTTGCTGATGTGGATCGCCGGAAAGCTAAGATGGCAGGAAAAATTAGATAAAAATACCCGACCTTATACCAAAATCTGGTTTTTTGACAAACCTTTTAATTGTAGCAAAAAAATATAGTGACCTTTCAATTTGTAGCAATGTCCGTTCGAATTCAATTTGGGAAAAAATTTAATGGTGACGTGTGCAATTCATAATGACATGGTGTTCAAAACGACGTCATTTTAAAATATATTACACATCATTTTAAAATTCCATCTCATTTAAAAATATTACACATCATTTAAAAATATTACCCTTTATCTCTCTCACCCAACCCCGTGCCTCTTCTTCGCCGCATACACCATTCCCACAGTCATCCATCCATCCATCCATCCTTCTCCACCATGGCCTCAATCAACGGCGTCATCGGCCACGAGTGCAACTACGCCGCCTTAAATCCCACCTCCATCCCCACTTTTTTTTTTAAAAAAAATTCTTAATCAAAACGACGCCGTTTTAGTTAAAACGACGTCATTATGAATTGTACACTTCACCATTAAATTTTTTTCCCAAATTGAATTCGGACGGACATTGCAACAAATTGAAAGGTCACTATATATTTTTGCAACAATTAAAAAGTTTGTCGAAAAATCATATTTCGGTATAAGGTCGGGTATTTTTATCTAATTTCCCTGCCATCTCAGCTTTCCGGAGATCCACATCAGCATCGATTTAGCCGGAAATCGTCACCGGACAGATATTGCAACAAATTGGAAGGTTGATATATTTTTTGCTACAATTAAAATGTTTGTCAAAAAACCAAATTTTGGTATAAAGTCGGGTATTTTTATCCAATTTTGCCTACTTAAAATAAATAGAACTTAATCTCTTCTTGGCTTGAAGGTTTGGATGGCTTGGAGGATGAAAGATGATGGATTTGTATCTCCTTTCCTTGCATGAAAAGATATGCAAGACATCAAGATCATAACTTTCAAAAATAGGGATCAAACCATTATTTTCTCCATGAAAATCGATGGAAAGGGTTGAAGTTTGAAGCTTGTTTCAAGCTTGAAAAAGAAAGAAATAGATGGAAACTTACTTCTTAGATGATCTTGGGTATGGAGGAGATGTTCTACATCAAAGGATCCTCAACAAGCATGCATGAACTCATCAAGAAGAGTTATCGAAGGTGATGAAGATGAAAACTCTGTTGCTGCTCGACTGTGGAGAATCGAGCTGCGCAGCTGGTTTTTCTTCCTTCTCACGTCGAAGATGATGGAGTGGTGAAGAAGGAGATGATCTCTTAATGATTATGGTGAAGGGGAGGTGATGATGAAGGTGATAGCAGCTGCAAGAACTGCTGCAAAACTGCTGCTACAAACTGCTTCGGCAGTGAAGTATCGAGAGAGAGAGAGAGAGAGAGATGATGTTTTGCTGCTGTTGTTGCTTCGGGAATGAAGTGAGTTGCTGCTCTATTTCTTCTTCACAGCAGAGGCGATGAAGGAGAGGTGAAAGAGGAGATGATCCTCAAGGTGATGATCACGTGAAGATGAAAATGAGAGAAGATGGAAACTATTTGCTGCTGCAAATTTTCTGCTTCTCGGCTAAGGAGTACCGAGAGAGATGGAGTTGCTTGTTTCGATAGAGTGAGAGAGATGTGAGGTGAAGGAGAGAGAGTGATGAGATGAAGTATGATGAATGAGAGTTTGTAGAGTGAAGAGAGGCATTTAACATGTGGAAAGATTTGGGAAGATTGGAGAGAAATAGAGGAGATCGAATGAGAGATTTAGAGAGAGAGAAGGAAGTGTACTTGAAGGCTTGAGAGGGAGAGTGACATCAACTTGCCATGGTGAGAGTGGTTTAGGGTTAGTTCCACTATTAGGGATAAGATCAAAGATTCTTATCTGCTAATTTCGCCCGGCAAATAAATTTTCCGGTAGAAAATATCCCCGTTCCCTCAAACAATTTAAAACCCTTCTCGTCTCTTTCTCTTCATCTAAATTCTCTCTAATTCATCTTATATCTCCCAAAATAAATTAAGGAATCCAATGATATCATTTTTATCTCGAGGTTCCTTCTAACGAATAAATTCATAAAAACGGCTTGACTAAACAAGTCGTTAAGCAATTTATTTTTAAAGCTTCTTCAAATGATCTCAAAAAATTCTCCGACTTATCTCAAAAGTCTTAGAATAAATTCTAGATTTAAATGAAACTAATTAAACTAAATTCGGAGTCAGTCGATGAATAGGGATTTCTCGGTTTACTTTACTATTCATCTAAAAATATAAGTTCTCAGAAAATTCTGAAATTCATACTCAAGCTCAAACTCATATAAATAAGCTTAATCAATTCATCACATACTCAATTCGAATAATCAAAATGAGAAAAATCACATTAGAGCACATAAAGGCATTTTCGTCATTTCATAGAAAAATTTTATTTTCGCGAAAAATTTTTAGCACTCAAAATTCATCATATAAGCATATTAATTTAATTAATACGCATTTAGGAACTTAGAAAAGTTCGGGATATTACACTTTCCTTGCGCTATAAGGAATTAGTTTCCTTGTAGGAATCTGGCAGCTCAGCATCATTCACAAGCCACCGCCGCTTGCCCAAGCATTACACTCTGCCTTGCTCAATCTATCTGTCTTTCTTGCCCATGATCTGTTAGCTTATTACCTTCTGGCTAAAAAGTACGACGTCTTTGATTGACCATACCGCCTGGATGCGGAGCAGCTCTCCTTTAGATTTGGACTTATGCCCTCGGTAGCTTGAGCCATGAGCAAAGCTTCTATGGTCATTGACTCGTATCACCATTCCTCACTCTTTCGCGTGTTTTAGCTCCAGATTTGCCCAATTCCTGCCTTTCCTTGCCCTGCCAACTCAAGTGTCCTCCCAGACACAAAATATAACACAAAAGACACAAAAACATACTATATCTAGACTTAAAACAAACATGAAAAGAGCACGAAATACGGGCTCGTCAGCCATGTTTATCACTATATCCATTCAATACCTACATATCAGCACCAAAAGCCAAACATTCTAGAACCTTTGCACATATGATTCCACAATCCGAGTTATTAATCTGTTTTGGGCATGTGCTTGATTGAACAACTTGTCATTCACTACGGAGGTCGTCTACAGTACCCATCAGTTGCCACAATCCGTCTTTAATAAAAAGTTTGGGAATATTTTTAGCCATTGTTTGGAATCTGGGATAAATCAGATTCCAATTCAAAAGGTATACTGTCCTAAACAGTAATCTTTTGAGCTCTGAAGTTTACTTCATATCCCACTCAATTGTCCTTATTCACGTGACTGACACCAAAGACTCGGTTGAGATCCACCCATGCAATTTCATCAATGTAAGGCTGCTCAACTCTCATATAGGGTATCACGATCCTATTTATTTGGCCAATGTCATCGAGCATAAGAGCAACCTGCATGGATGCCAATGCCGAGTTATATGATGCAAATAAATGAAAATTCTAAGAACTAATAATTAGATGTACTGTCGCTGGATATTGTAGCACATTCCAGTCGCGCTTTTGCTTCAATTCAGCACTTGCATAACGATTGAACTTATACAACAACAAGCATGTCAATGCATCCAAGTGATGCATTTAAAGATAGAAGGACATTTTACAAAATCCTAATTCTCATCAAACCCTAATTAACAATAAAAAAGAGGTAGATGTTAATCTATATTACTTTAAACATCTGTGTCTGTTTATTTCTATACATATAGTAGAGATACTCACATCTTTTTTAAGCTAACCAAAGGCTTTACTGATATTATCAAACCATTTGTAATCAACCAGGAGACCACTTGGCATACAAATACTTGTTTGGCTGAAAAGAAATAGCTAAATAGTCATTTCATATTTCACTTAATATAGAAAGAACTTGAGCAGTTGTAAAAAAATAAAACCTGGCAAGTCTTCTTCTTGACGCGGTGCACCATGCATCAAACTCTACCATTTCTCCATTGACCAAACCAACATCAAGAAGGTCAAAGGGAGAATCCGCCTTTTCCGCACTACGACTTTGATGTCTCTGATTAATTCTTTTGGTAACCACAACTTTGGTAGCTTTGGGTGGTTTCCGTGTAGCGCGTGGGGATCTATGGCGGTTACTTACTGCCTTAGAAGAATGCAGTTGTGGACTTGGAACCGCCGCTAGTTCATCAGCTGGCACTTTATCTGCTACTGGATTTGGCATTTCAATTAGCAACACTTCTGAATCAACTTCATTATGCAATTGAAGCTGCATTCCTTCTGTCACATCATAGATAAAATCAGTTCTGATCAACTGCTGCGTAGCATACTCTTGCAAACCATAATTACTAATAAAATCAGTATCAAAATCTGGATCAACTGTGGGTGAGGTATTCGATCACTCCACAGACACAAGACAAATAAAACAATAAGATACTAAACGAAAAATAAAGACACAAAAACAAAACAAAAACTACGACACAAATAGGAGGACATAATTAAGTAGAAGGATTAGAAGCTGACCCTATTTTCAAGTGGCGGGCAAGGCTGTTGAGAGTAGCCTACATGATTAGTTGCTCATTCCATAGCTCCTTGAGCAACTTCTCAGTCTTGCCCAGCCTCTCCAAGACTTCCTTCAGCTGGGCAGAATGAGACTCAACCTCCTCCTCATCATCTTCTTCCTCCTCATCGATCACTGACTTTTTGGCCAACCTGGCTGACTTCTTGGGTGGCAAGCGTGCTGATGCCGATTGATTCTTCTCATACGCCTCCAACAAGCGCCATCCTTTTCCATGCTTCACCACCTCCTTCATCCTACTCAACCTCTCCATGTTGAGCTCGTCAGTCGGTGTCACTTCAAAATCCTTCACCTCATCCAGAAGCTCCAACCCCTCAATGTAGGCTGTAACAAAGTGCCCACACGAGTACTTCTGCCCCGCCTTGGCCATCACTGCTCTCAACTGCTCCATCAAGAAGGTTGCAAAATTCAACCTCTTCCTTGTCAACATACAAAACAATATGTAGACCTCCTTGTTGGTCAGCGAGTTCCCCTATCTCCCTTGCCAAACATGTTGTAAACAAGGATTCTATGGGCAATGTGGAGGGCTGGCGTCTTCAGATCAGATGCCTTGTTATCTCCTGACTTGAACTCAGTTCCCACGCTGACCTCTTTCCACATCCGGATCCACTCCTCCTTGGGTAGGTCCATTGGCACTTTCTTCCCTGTCGTCTTAAGCTCCGGATCCTGCAACTCCATCATCGTGGCGAACCCAAAAATCTGGTTCAAGTCATTTAGCCCAGCCATAAACGGCTGCCCATTCAACATAAACTCGATCGAGGCCGAGTTCCCTTCACCATTTAATACGAACTCCATAGATCCGTACACCTCTCTCACCAAGTCCTCATCGATGTAGCAGGGTAGCGTCAGGAATCTTCTCCAGCCACACCCATCGAACAAGGCTCTCACTTCCATCGCAATGCCTAAGGAGTCCAGGTCGCCAAAATCAACCTCCATGGGCACGAAAACCTTCCTAGCGGACAAGTCTTCCGCCTTCTTTCCCTTCTTCTTCCCTCGTGGCTCGGACTCCTCTTTTTTTATCTTCCGAGCAGCGGATCTAATTATCCTCTTCCCCACTATCTGGACATCCTTATCCTCCTCCGATTCCACCACCTCTCTGCCTCTTCCCTGGGTTCTTGGAAGAAGGCGTGGTGACTTTTTTCTCCTCCGTGGAAGACTCTCCACCCAATGACGAGGCAGCTTCAGACGTGGCCACCTTCGTCTTCTTCTTAGCCTCCTTTCCCAGTTGGCCTTTCTTTCTCTTCTCTTTCCTCTTCCCCGCATCCTTCTTCACTTCTTCACACAGCTTTTTGAAGGAATCGTCGGATTCCTTCCCATCTTCCTGCTCTTCTTCTTCTTCTTCCACAACCTCCATCTCTACGTCGTCGTGTTGCTGTGTCTTTTTCTCCTCTAGCTCTAGCGGTAAGTTCTCCGGCGCTACCTCCTCAGCGGCTTTCTCCGGCGTGGAAGATGTTTCTCCCATCGGAGCAGCTTCGTCTGCCTTCATCTCCTCTGGTACCACCATTAGTTCAGTGAGTGCACTGCTAATGATCTCGTCTACCTCGGCTGTGAGAGGATATGGTACCACCCAAGATGTTGGGTCAGTTGTGGCAAAAAGAACCTCCGACGGCGGCAATTCTAGTTCAGATAGGTCGATACGCGTTCCGTGCGGGATCTTGTTAAGTTTATTCTTAGGGCGTGTGGATACCATGGTGGGATTTTTAGGGTTTGAATTTGGGGAAGAAATTTGTTGAAGACCGAAATTGGGGGGTTGAGGATGGAAAGTGGATTATGGTAGTTTTTTTGAATTGATAATTTACATGGGGAAGTGAAAGGGTTCGAGGGAATAGACACACCAAACCCTTTCATAGCTCCATTGCAGAAGTGCATTCCTTGGTCACCAATGATCGCCCTTGGCACACCAAACAGGCTAAAGAAATTTCCCTTAAGGAACTCCACAACTACCTTTGAATCGTTTGTGGATGTCACCTTGGCCTCCACCCATTTTGATAGATAATCGACTGTCAATAGTATGTATAGGTTTCCTCTTGAGTTGGACAATGCCCCATGAAATCCATCCCCCATATATCAAATACTTCTACAGGTATGACTGGGGTCATGGACATCTCATTCTTCTTGCCGAAGTTGCCCTCTTTCTGGCATTGAACGCACCGTTTACACCATTTAAAGCTATCTTTGAATATATTAGGCCAATAAAACCCACAATCGAATACCTTTCTTGCCATTCTTTTTGGTCCAAAATGTCCCCCACACACCTTGGAATGATAATGTGTGAGGATGCTTGCTTGTTCCTTCTCATCAACACACATACGGATGACTTGGTCGGTACACATTTTCCACAAATATGGTTCATCCCAGATGTAATATTGACTTTCCACCTTCAACTTGTTCTTGTGATATAGGCTGAGGTTTCCTGGAAGTCATCTCAAGACCATATAGTTGCATAAGTCGGCATACCACGGATCAGGGTTGTCTTGGGCAAGAGCAAGATGCTCATTTAGGAAAGTCTCCTTGATCGGCTCGATCTCTTCTTGTTGGATGATGCGACTCAGATGATCGGCCACTAGATTCTGAGCTCCAACCTTGTCCTTGATTTCCAAATCAAATTCCTGAAGTAACAAAATCTACCTTATCAATCTGGGTTTGGTTTCCTTCTTGGCCATGAGGAACTTCAGAGCGGAGTGGTCAGTGTAGACTATGGTCTTGCCCTCGAGCAGGTATGATCGAAATTTTTCGACGGTGAACACCACAGCTAGTAATTCCTTCTCTCTGTAGTGAAATAATTGCATTGGGCATGATTGAGGGTTCTGGATGCATAGTATATGACATGAATCACTGTTCCTCTCTTGTGCCCAAGAACAGCTCCCACAGCGTAGTCACTTGCGTCGCACATCACTTCAAACAACATTTTCCAATCCAGTGGCTAAATGATAGGTGCTGAAACCAAGATTTTCTTTAGTGTATGGAATGCCTTCTTGCAGTCATCATCAAAGTTCCACTCCACTTCTCCTTGTAATAGCCTTGTCATAGGCTGCGGGATCTTAGCAAAGTCTTTAACAAGCCTTTTATAAAATCCTGCGTGGCCAAGGAAACCACGCATCTGCTTCACGTTGCTCGGGTAGGGCAACTTGGCTATGATATCTATCTTGGCCTTGTCAACCTCTATCCCTCGTTTTTATATGACATGCCCAAGGACTATGCCCTCCTTGACCATGAAGTGGCACTTCTCATAGTGGAGTACAAAACTCTTATCCACACATCTTTTCAGCACCATTTCCAGGTTGCTTAAGCACTTGTCAAAATCTGATCCATAGACAGTAAAGTCGTCCATGAACACTTCTACGCATGTTTCAAGCAAATCTGAGAATATGATCATCATACATCTTTGGAATGTACCAGGGGCGTTGCATAGACCAAAAGGCATCCTTCTATACGCAAATGTACAGAATGGGCAAGTGAAAATGGTCTTGCCCTGGTCTTCCTCCACGACCCAGATCTGCATATAGCCCGAATAACCATCGAGAAAACAGAAGTACTTGTTGCCTGCCAATCTTTCGAGCATCTCATCAATGAAAGGTAACCGAAAATGGTCTTTCTTGGTCTTCTGATTCAGCTTCCTGTAATGAATGCATACTCGCCATCCTGTTTGTAACCTCGTGGCCACCATTTCTCTCTGTTCATTCTCTACCACTTGAATTCTAGACTTCTTGGGCACAACATGCACTAGACTAACCCATCTACTATCAGAAACCAGGTAGATAATCCCCAGGTCCAACAGCTTCAAGATTTCTTTCATTACCACCTCTTTCATTACTGGATTCAATCTTCTTTGAGGGTCTCTAATGGGCACGGTATCTTCCTCGAGCAAGATGTGATGTCTGCACACAATGGGGTTAATGCCCCTTATATTGGCCAATGTCCAGCTAATGGCCAGCTTGTACTCCACCAGGACTTCTTTTACACGTTCCTCTTCCTCTATAGTCAACTCGGCACTTATGATTACTGGTAGCGTCTCTTTTTCTCCCAAGTAGATGTACTTCAAGTGGCTAGGCAGTGCTTTATGTAGATATCGAAATTTTATAGAGATTTTTATTAATTTTAATATCTTATTTTATTATGGAATCTTATCATATCCATATTAAAGTAAGTTATTTAATTGATAAGTATGTCTTTATATGGTGATAAATATCTATTTCTTTGGTAACAAGTAAAGGATATACATCAATATTTAAGAGCCAAAATTTAAGGAGTTTGGTAACAAGTAAAAGATATACATCAATATCACAACGCTTGAAAGAAGTCTAAAAGAAGTTCCATGATGCAAGTGAAGAGGCAAAGGAACAAGCTGCTCAAGTTGACTCCATGAAGGAAGAGATTACTAAGCTATCATCCAAGATGAAGCAACTCCAAGGCACACTCCAAATTACTCAAAACAAAGTGCTCGGATTCAAAGAAGAACTTAACAAACTTATGGATGCACCTCTAGTGAATGATGAAGTGTTAAAGAACTTGAAGGACTCGAATGAACTTTTGGAGGCTGCTCAACAATCATTGAAGGATCAAAAGCCCTTTGCTTAGACATAGTTTTCCTTTTTTTCGTACTTTGTTTTACTTCTTTTCTCTTTTTGTTGCACTTTTGATGAACACCTTATGCAATGAAGTATTTATTTCTTTTTTTTTTCTCTTGCTTCTCAGTATTTATGGATTTCGTCTTTTTATCTTGAATACTTGCTCCAATTTGAATTTCAATTACTTGCAATCATCCAATTTGAATGAAGACACAAAGTATAATTGACTTAAAAGCATGACTGAACTTAGAATCTATCCAAGCTGCCTACGTATCTCTTTATATAAAAAGGATCAAGTCAAAACGTAGTTCAAGAAATAAAACTAATTTGAGTTTTAGGGAGGGAGGGGGGGGGAGTCGTACACAGTTTATACTCATGCGGGCCAGGAGTGACTATTTATTTAACCACTACATAGATAAAGTGGAGTAAATAATAGTTTAACCCATTAACATTACCTTTTAATGGGATAATTAAGTTTAGCCACATTAACTTAACTCTTAGTGAAGAAGTTAGTAGTTTAACCATGTACACTTTCATTGGTGGGTACCTTTACACAGTTTATACTCATGCGGGCCAAGAGTAACATGTAGTTTAAGCTAGTGCGTCATGGAGCAGACTTCTTTCTCTTTCTTTTGGTTTTTCTGCTTTTCTCCTTTTTTGTGTTTTTTTTGTTTTTGTTTTTGTTTTCGTCTTTTTTTTGTTTTTTTTTTTGTACAGGTACGCTTCCACCCTTCAAGGATAATAGCGCTTCAAGAACTTCCCATTGATCGGACCAACGTTAACATTGTCTTCATCAAACAACTTGTAGGCACCGTTGGTGTAGATTTCTTTGACAACATAAGGACCATCCCATATCGACACAAACTTGTTTCCAACACGATGAGTGGTTATAATTGGTCACCTCACAGCTAGCACTAAGTCTCCAACTTGAAAAGAGTGCAACCGCACATTCTTATTGAACGACTTTGAGAGGCGAGCTTGATAACATTCCAACCTTTGTTAAGCTTCCAATCGTTTTTCATCCAAGGCTTCCAACTCCTCAAGCCGTAGGCGAGCATTATCTTCTTTAGTCAAACCCTCTTAGATAGCAATCCGCAAAGAAGGAATTTGTTGCTATAGGGATTCACAGCTTCCACACCATACACCAAGGAATAAGGGGTTGCTTGTGTTGGAGTTTTTTATGTCGTTCTATGCACCCACAATGCTTCTCCAATCTTTTCATGTCAATCGCGCTTCGTCTTCGCAACAACTTTCTTCAATAAATTGCACAAAGTCTTATTGAAAGTTGTGGCTAATCCATTAGCCGGCGCGTTGTACATGGATGACTTCCTTTGCTTAAATCCAAACTTCTCACAAAGCTTATCAATGAAGGAATTGCTGAAATTCCGTCCATTATTAGTGATGATGTATCGAGAAATCCCATGACGGTAGATGATATAACCTTTGATGAAATCAGCAACATTTTCCTTCTTCACTTCTTTCAAAGGAATCGCTTCAGCCCACTTGGAGAAGTAATCTGTTGCAGCCAAGATATATAGATGCTCCCTTGATGATTTTGTCAAAGGTCCAACGACATCCGAGCCACAAGCATCAAAAGGCCAAGACGCGACCGTGGGGTGTAGTGGCTCGGGCGGTTGATGAATGAGATTTGCGTGAAACTAACAGGGTTGACATCTTCGAACATAGTCCAGGCAATCATTCACCATGGTTGGCCAATAGTAACTCATCCTCTTGATTCGAAAGTGCAATTTTGGACCGGACTGATGAGCACCACAAACTCCAGAATGCCCTTCCTCTATAGCTTTTGCAGCTTCTTTCTTTCCCAAACATCTTCAAAAGATTCCATCAAATGAGCGCCTATAAAGTGTACCTTTAAAGTAGATAAAGCGAGCAGCACGACAACGAACATCCACTCTTCTATGCGGATCACTTGGCAACTTCTCATACTTTAAGTAATCAACCAATACTTAGCGCCAATCTTCTTCTTCTATCTCGAAGACCTAAACGACATTGCTCTCATCATCTTCACGATCTTCTTCTTCGAAAATAGGTGGAACAACCCAACTTTGGCAGACTGGTACCGAAATCTTATCTTCGGACATGGCTATTGTAGAAGCGAGCTTAGCCAACGCATCAGCTTGTTTGTTTTCACTCCTCAGGGCATGTCCAAGTTCTACATCTCCAAGCCATGCAATAATTCTTTTGGCGTACTTGACATATAGAAGCAACTCTGACTTCTTCACTTTGTACAATCCAAGTATTTGGTTTATCACCAACTTAGAATCTCCATACACCTTGATGTATAGTCTCTTCGCATCTACTGCCATCTCTAAACCAAGGATAAACGCTTGATATTCTGCTACATTGTTGAAGCAATTTTCCGTCAAAGTGAAAGAATATGGAAGTACTTCTCTCTCGGGTGTAACGAACACAAATCTAGCTCCGGCTCCTTCTCTGTGAGATCCTCCATCAAAGTACATCACTACTAACAACAAGTCTAAGGATAACCGAGGTGTTGTTATAGTTGATGATGAAGGAAAAGTAATCTGGAATGATAAATCCATCCGAGTTTACAGGGAAAAGCGACGCACAGTTCCAGCGGGAACTGGTTCTAACCCTCCAGGACCCAACTGAAATTGGGGACCTAAGCGAGTTTCTCTTTGCAGGTACAGGAGAAACAGCTGAGGAAGAAGAAGGCATCTGCTACAATGTGGGTGATGGATAGTGGATGCTCGAAACACATGACGAATCTGAAGGATTTGCTTGGAAGTTTCATGGAGAAAGAGGGTCCATCAGTTACTTTTGGTGATAACTCAAAAGGTTATACCAGAGGTTACGGTACCCTTGAAACCAATCATGTTTCAATTTCTAATGTCTCTTATGTTGATGGATTGAAGCATAACCTGCTCTCCATCAGCCAATTCTGTGATAATGGTTTCTCTGTCAAGTTTGATGCACAGGGTTGCAGGGTTAAAGATGTCGGATCAAAGCAGGTGATATTGTTGGAAAATCGATCACCAACAGGGAATGTCTATTACGCTGACTGGAACAGTAGCCTCCCTGACACCTGCCTGTTATAAAAAAGTAGTTCTGATGTGAGCTGGCTGTGGCACAGAAGGCTCAACCATCTGAATTTCAAGACGATGAACCGACTCGCTAGACAAGAACATGCAAGAGGCATACCAAACAGAGTGTTCTCAACAACTCACATCTGCAGTGCATGCCAGCTGGGAAAGCTCGCTAGATCCTCCTTCCGATTGAAGTCATCTCTCTCAACCGACCGAGTGTTACAGCTGATCCATATGGATCTCTTCGGGCCAGTTACACCAAAAAGCATAAATGGCAACGAATATACATTGGTTGTAACTGATGATTACTCGAGGTACACGTGGACCATTTTCATGCGTCACAAGAGTGAAACCCGAGATGAGCTGCCCAAGCTGATGGATCGGATAGCCAACCAACAAGAGATGAAGATCATTTCTATCCAATCAGATCGTGGAACTAAGTTTCTAAATGAAACCATCATCAAGTATTGCGAGAAAAATAGAATTACCCATCAGACATCAGCCGCGCGTACTCCGCAACAAAATGGAGTAGCTGAGCGAAGGAACAGAACGCTGAAGGATGCAGCCACATCCATGTTAGCCAGCTCAGCTCTACCAAAGAGATTTTGGGCTGAAGCGATCAACACTGCATGCTACACTCAAAACCGGTCTCTTCTAACCAAGCGATTGAGAAAGACACCATATGAGCTATGGAGACGCAGGAAGCCATATATTTCTTATTTTCGCGTCTTTGGTTCTAAGTGTTATATTCACAACAATGGGAAGACTCAGTTGAAAACTTTTGATGCCAAAGCTTCGAAGGGCATATTTCTTGGATATGCTGCTCGAATCAAGGCATACAGAGTTTTCAACAACAGCTCTCGTGTTGTGGAAATAACACCTCATGTTAATTTTGATGAATCTACCTTTGAGTGCAGGGAACAGGTTAAAGGACAACAAGCAGATCCAACTGTTCCACCAGTTCTCACCAGATCGCAAGCTCTAAGGGAAAAGAACCTAGCTGAACCACTGGTTTGGGCAACTGAGGATGAGGATCCATACTCCTCTGAAGATGAATGCGAAGACCCCAGCACATCCCAAGGGGGAACTTCAGTTGATGTCCCTCCAACTGCTTCAGCATCCGAAGCCCAACCAAGTCCGGTTCAACCTAATACCAATGTTGAGGATCCAGACTCAACAGCTGATTAATCACCAGCTCTAAAGACTCCAACTCAGATTTCGAAACAGCCACAGTTGGAAGAAGAAGGAAGACGCAACCGAAGATGGTATGAAGTCCATTCCACTGACAACATCATCGGTGATTCAACCGAGGGTGTGCGTACAAGGAGCCGAGTTGCAAATCCAGAATCAACTGAAGAAAACTCCAACACTTACGTCCAATATGCTGAGGAATTGGCAGTTCTAGAGGAGTTCAAGCAAGCTGGAGATGTTGCCATGATTTCTTGCTTTGTAGCTAATGTACCAGAACTGAAGAATGTTGGGGAAGCTCTCAACTGTGTTCACTGGACAACAGCCATGCAAGAAGAACAACAGCCATGTCAAGGTGATTGGATTAAAGTGGATTTTCAAAAACAAGAGAGACGCCATTGGATTCATAGTAAGGAATAAGGCAAGGTTGGTAGCTCAAGGATACTGCCAACAAGAAGGAATCGACTTTGAAGAATCTTTCGCGCCTGTTGCAAGGCTGGAAGCCATCCGAATCTTTCTAGCTTATGCCGCACATCACAAGTTCAAAGTATATCAGATGGATGTGAAATGTGCATTCCTCAACGGAGATATCAAGGAAGATGTATATGTTGAACAGCCTCCAGGTTTTGAGACTGGAGATGGAAGAGTGTACAAGTTGAAGAAAGCTATCTATGGTCTAAAGCAAGCACCAAGGGCCTGGTATGACACTCTTTGTGGTTTTCTACTGAACTCGGGATTCAAACGATGATCAGTTGACAAAACCCTATTCACCATCAAAGTTGGAGATGATATACTTGTAGTGCAAATCTACGTGGATGACATCATATTCGGTTCCAAGTCGGAGGAGTTGTGCAAAAAGTTTTCAGATCTCATGAAGGAGAAGTTCGAGATGTCAATGATGGGCGAGATGAATTATTTCCTTGGATTACAAGTGAAGCAGTCACCAGAAGGGATTTTCATCAATCAGTCCAAGTATACAAAGGAGCTCATCACCAAGTTCGGATTGCAAACAAGTAAGACCACGAGGATCCCAATGAATACTAACTGGAAGATTGAACCCGGAGCTGAAGGAAAGCTCGTAGATGCCAGCCAGTTTAGAGGGATCATCGGTTCGCTGCTATATCTAACTGCCAGCCGACCATACATATCATACGCAGTTGGAGTGTGTGCTCGATTCCAAGTTCAGCCAAGAGAAGCACACATGTTGGCAGCAAAGAACATCATCAAGTATCTGAAGGGAACTATTAATGTTGGATTGTAGTATCCAACTGACGACAATATCCAGCTGACTGGATACTCAGATGCGGACCTAGCAGGAGATCGGTTGGACAGGAAGTCTACCTCTAGACACTGTTAATTCATGGGAAGCAAGCTGGTTTCATGGTTCTCCAAGAAACAAGCATGTGTTGCAACCTCTACAACCGAGTCAGAGTATATGGCTGCCGGAAGCTGTTGCATGCAAGTGTTGTGGCTGAAGCAACAGCTGAGAGATTATGAAGTTGCAACTGGATAGGTTCCCATTCATTATGATAGCTCGAGTGCCATAGCTATCTCTCTGAATCCTGTTCACCACTCTCGGACAAAGCATATCGACATTCGTCATCATTTCATCCGAGATCATATTGAGAAGAAGGATGTGTCCATGAAGAAGATTCCAACTGAGATTCAGAGAGCTGATATTTTCACCAAACCTCTACCTGAAGCCCGGTTCAAGATGTTGTGTGATCTTCTTGGACTATTGGATCCATCGGATGAAGAGTCATCCGAGATACATATAATCAGCTGATGGTATGCGGCAACTGAGGAACTCAACTGAGGTATACAGCTGATCTCGACATCAGCTGGCAGGTATCATTTATGACTGAAGGTGTTATGATATTCAATGAGAATGTTTGAAATAAATTCAAACATTCCTGAACATGTCAGCTAGACTAAACAAGCCATCGTATCGCATTTAATGTAAAGTCTGGCTGAACTCCTATAGCCTTACTTTATAGTGCGACTGGGCTGACACCTTAAACTATTCACCTTCTCACTCGCGCGCGTGGAGTGTCAGTCAAAATACCCAACAATCGCGAAATCCCAGCCGTTGATAAATACGCGCCATTTAACCCCAGCCGTTGATTTTATCCGAGTCAAAGATTATATAATACGGCAAATCAGGAAGTGACCTTTACCTTCTCTTTTCGTGCATATCTTTACTAACTATTCATCATCCTCTCCAAGTTTGTCTCACCATTTTCAGTATCTCGGACGAATTCTTTGCTTATATATCTCTTTGAGATGGCGCCTAAATCTAAAGCTTCCAAGAAGATGGTTTATGCAGAGCCTGCTACATTCCAGGAATCTTTCGACATGGTGATGTCGAAGATTTATTTTTAACAAATTCTATCCAGAGCGGCTCTGACCTCGCCGGAACTCGCTCCAGTCGCCGCCATTCTCTCCGACCACAGTCTGCTCGACTGGGCAACCCTTTCTCCATCCAAGTTGCTCAGGAAGCAGGTCATTCATTTCTACAGGAATTTGCAGCGAGTTGCAGAAGACGGGCTTGTCACGATCATCCCGTGCAAGCAACGAAACAGCACTACCCGTACGCTGGAAGATACCGCCATTGAAATCAAAGTAACTAAAGAACTGGAGAAAATCATCCCCAGAAATCGCGAAGCCACAGATGTGATGGGGAACTTCACCGATAAGGAAGCTGATATATTCCTTCAAACAATCCTTCTTGTTCCCGAACCTTTGAAGGGGAGCATGCAAAGGACAAAACTGAAGCCGGAGCACCGACTTCTTTTCGACGTGATATCCAAATGCGTCTTTGCGTATGGAGGAGCTTTTGGTGACATTAGCAGACTGAAGCTCAAGCAGCAGAAGGCCCTGGAGGAACAGCACCAGGTCGACTGGCTGGGCTATCTTGAAAGCTAGCTGTTGATGCAGAAGCAGAAAATTTCCGAGACGTCAGCTGAGTCCGGAGAGCAGCTGTTGAGTGTCAAGGGGACACTCAACTTCGGCACAAAAATTTCTGCCCTAATCCTCCAAGCCACAAAGGGACAGCAGCTGACCTGGGAAGGGAGTGAGGACCCGCCGCTCAGCAAGCTGATGTTGTTCCCCACAGCCAAAAAGGCCAGGGACGTTGTGGAGGCCGTTTACACTCCCAAGGGTGCCCCCAAGCCAGCTGTGGAGTCAGTCTCAACAGCTCGCCGCCCTTCTCGGTCCGAGCCTGCGAAGCGCCAGCTGGAGGAGGTGGCTGAGGAAGAGGAAGATGAAGATGAAGGAGAAGAAGTGGAGGAACCCCTCCAGAAGAGGCCCAGGATTCGAATCATCCAGCCCGCGGCTCAACCTTCTACAACGAGCTCAGTGGTGGTAAAGCCAGCTGAGGAGAAAGAGTCAACCGAATCAAGCCAGTCGGTTGACCCAGCTGGGTTTGTTCTTCAACCTCGTCAGGAGGAAGTGGCTGAGGGAGTGGAAATCCACGTGGAGGAATCCAGCTCCTCCTCATATGAGTCTTCTTCATCTGAGGAGTCCCACGACAGTCCAACTGGAGCTGATGCCAGCCAGGAAAACCCACCTGCGTCTGAGGAAGCAATCGAGCCAGCCCACTCTCTACCCAAAGAGGATCCAGTTCTCTCAACTGGTCCTCAGTCAGATATTCCGAGCCTCTCGCTCGATGCCAATGTTGTGACCATTCCTTTGGCCAACGTTGATGAAACCATCGAACCTGTTGCCTTCGATATTGACCCCCCACCAATTGATGAAGAAGCTAACCGCCAGGCGATCTTGGCTGAATATGAAGGAAGGCTAAGCTACTGCTTCCGCAAGCTGATCGGTATGTTCCCCGAGGCAACCTCGATGCCCATTTTTGCTGTATTAGGGACGGAACTGCTCTACCAGTTCAGCGTCATATTCAGTTACTGGTACGTCAAGGAGGAAACCCTCAGGATCCATGGTTGGGACAGGTTGAAGGTCGAAGAATCCAACCTGAGGGTATACTTCGACTACCAGAACCTGGAGGTGGCCTACAACCAGAAGGTGGCTGTGCTACGTTGTCGTCTGGACAAAAGCATCCAAGAAGGGACAGACACCAGGGAGCTGTGCAACAATCCTGGAGCTATTCAATTTCTTGACGATATGTTGGCCAAGAATGCCAACTGCATGGAGGATGTCGACGCAGCTGATGAGGCGGCGAAGAAGGAGGAAGAAAAGCTCAAGGCCTACCTCCCCAGCCGAACTGCCCTGGTTGTCATGGACCCAGCTGCCCAGCAACAACCACAACACCTGCCTGGACCCTCAGATCAGCCAGCGCTCTCAACCGATGACATCTGTGAGCTGATCTCTGAGAGGGTCAACCAGCTGAGGCAGGAACTGTTGTCCAAGATCCAGCTCAGCAAGGAGGAGGATGCTGACAGGATGAATCAGCTGATGGCAGAGAATGCCAACTTGAAGAATCAGTCTCCCTACAGCAGAAGATCGAAGAACTCTCCACTTCTTCCAGCTCGGAGGTCACGGCTCTAAGGAAGGCAGTTTAGGGCCTCAGCTCGAACTTCAACGTATTCAAGACCATTGCTGAATCTGATCTGGTAAAATCCCAGCAGACTCAAGACCAGGAGTGGATGTCTCAATTCGCAAATTTCCGAGCTGAGTTCGTCACCCTCCACAAAGAGGTCTCTGCGACCTTTGCAGCCTTGCAGCGAGCTGAGCAGGAGCGCCAGGACCTGGAGTTGGCCAAGAAGGTGGAAGAGAAGAATGCTGTCGATGAACTCTTTTCCCGCGTTCAACAAGCTGAGGCCAAGCTGACCTCCCTGGATGGCACTGTTGCCACCCTTTTGGATGATGCCAAAAAGGGGGAAGACAAGGAGCCAGCCGCTGTTGCTGGAAAGGGGAAAGTTGTTCTTCAGCAAGGGGAAGGAGTTCAACAAGAAGGAGTGCCAGCTGAAGCTAAAGGATCGCAGCAGGAACTGGAAATCTCCCACGACCTCGTAGCTGAGCTTACGGCCGAGCTCGATGCCGAACTTGACGGGATATCTGTTGAAGACTGCATCGAAGCTGCCAAAGCTATGGGGGAGTCCAAGGAGAAGTACTTGAATCCCTCTTGGATCAAGAAGTTCGCTGCTGATCAGGCCAAGAAGGTGGCCAAGTTCGAGAAGGAACTGGCCAAGGTTGAGAAAAATGTCGACAGAAATAAAGCCAGCCGGAGCGTGCGAAGAATTAACAAGCACCAGATGAAGGCTGAGGCTAGGAAGAAGACACAACAGTTGCAGAAGAACGCCCGGCTCCCGTCTCGGTTCCCACATGTTGACAAGTGGATGAATGCTGAGTGGAACGATGACTGGGAGCAGTTCAAGCATGAATTCATTAATGACTTTTATTACAGGAAGGTCTACTCGACTGAAGACCCAAGGCAAGCCTTCAAGGAAGCCCTGTGGGAGCTCAGATCTGGAGACCCTGGAATGTTTAGTCAGTTCAAGCGAGCCATGCTGAATGCTCAGCTCGATCCCAACACCATTCCAGTTCCGCAGATGCTCAGATATCGCCCTCAGATGATCAAAGGCACAGACACTCCGAACAGAAATGCGATCATGGTTGAGGTGAGACAAGTCTGCAAGGAACATGGTGTCAACACTGGGATTGAGTCACCTGCGAAGAAAGAGATCTTTAACCGTATCTTCAGCAAGTACGGTCAATAATATTTTTGAGCCGATCTAATTTTTTTTATCTTTTGAGCTGATGTAGTTTTTGGAGCAACTGTTGTATCTTTATCTGTTCTGTGCTTAACCCTGTAATCTTCAGTTGTAACAAAAACTTCAAAGTATATATAAGATTTACCTTGATGAACAATTCCTCATTGTCCAAGCTCTGAATCACAAAGTCTTTTAAATACCATGTTATAACTGCGCTAACCCTTTGATGTTTTATCTTATAAACTGTCTAGAATTTCAGCTGAGATTTTAGATAAGTTAGTGAGGTTTAGATCAATAGTGGTTCAAAGTTGTAAGTGGTTTTGGCATCATCAAAAAGGGGGAAATTGTTGGGAAATTTATTAGTAAAAGTCTTGATGAATTCCAAAACCGACTAACCCCAACTGAGTAGATGTTGCCAGAACCTAATGTTAGAAGTTAGGCTCGCTGCTTGAGCAAAGTTAAGATTTTATCTTTACAGATCTCCAGCTGAAGATGGCAACAAGGCATCACTCAGACAGAACATCAGTTATGATGAAAGACAACTGAGAGTTCATTTGTTCAGATGGAATGAGGGGGAAGTCTTCAGAACATCAGTTGTGAAGGAAACCAACTGAGGGTTCATCAGATGAGAAGTAGTAGAGAGGAAGAGAACATCAGATGAAAAGGAAGTCATCTGAAGGTTCAAACTCAACTGACTAAATACAAGGAAGACAACTGAGGGTTCAGTTTCAGAACCTCAGTTGTAGAACTCAAACAAGAAGATCAACAGCATGAAGTTCAAAATCAGCTGAGAGTTCAACGATTCAGTCAGAACATTAGCTGAAGACCACTTAGATAAAGATCAAGATTTTCAACCGACTAACCGAGGTTGACTGTCAGAAAGGTTAAGATTTGAATTTCAAAAGGAAGTCACATGAGGGTTTGACCGTTCAGTCATTACCCCATCTGGCCCAACACAAGGTTGTCTCATATGGAAAGCAGAAGAGCACAGATGCCATATCGGGAAAGTCTGCAGAGATGAGAGACAAGCCATCACTTTCAACGATCAGAGATCAACAGCTCCTCCAACGGCTAGTTGATACTCTCCGCCTATAAATAGAGGCATTCTCTCATTCGAGAGGTTTACGATAGACGAGACAAAAGATAGAGAAGTGCAATCACAAGAGAAACAAGCGCAAGAAAAATCTGCAAAAATCATATTCTAAGAACATCAGCAACTGAGAGTTCAAGAGTAATAGGACATTAGAAGCTGAGGGTTCATAGAGTTATAATCTATCTTAGATCTTAGTTTGAGTGTTCATTCGTTCAAGCCATAGATCCAGCTCTCTTTCGTGATCGAACTGTAGTTGGAAAATTCACCCACATACACACCTTAAAAAGTGTTTGTTAGGATCATACTCTTCCTGTAATTGAGTATCTAGGTCGTCAAGTACCCGCAAACTTGACATAGGTTGTTAAGTACCCGCAAACTTAACTGTAAAGGTTGATAAGTACCCGTAAACTTATTGCAACGGTTGCACAGCCCGGGTAAGCTGTGTGGATCTGTCCAGAAGAACTTGGACTGAGGTGTGAGGATTCACATCTCCCCGTGGACGTAGGAGGGTTATCTCCGAACCACGTTAAATCCTGTGTGTCTGTGTTTATTTTATTCAGTTACTTATTGCATTGTTAACTGACCAAACTAACCGGCATACAATCTGCATATCTGCACATTCTCAACTGTTTTGGTTATTGACCAACCTTGCTAAAAGCGTGAGTTTTTTTAACGAGTTCATTTTCCACCACATTCCGCACAGCACCACTCTTCCAGCTGAGGTTGTTTACTCAGCTGTGAGATTCCAACTGAGTCAGTTTTAGTCAGTTTTACTCAGTTGAAGTATTTTTAAGTGTTAAGTTTTAAAATCCTAACTGGTGTATTCCCCCCCCCCCCCTCCCCATACACCAGTAACTCGTTTTGGGACCATCACGCTCTCAACAAACCCTTTTCTTACCTCTCCTACTTAGTTGGCAACACACCGCCAGCTCCCTACCTTGGGCAATACCTCTGTCAGAGTCATCGTTCAGTCTCTTGCCCAAGGAGCATTAATCACTAGAAAGGCCCAACAAGGAATCATCACGTCTAGCCCAATAGGGTAGACACCTTCTTCTAATGTTAATCAATCTTAATTGAGATAGTTATGGAAAACACTCCTACTTTCCAATTGATTAGTGATCTAATATGTCCTAAGTGATTAACGGCCTATTAATCTCTTGATCATATTATCTCATATTGGAACAAGTTCATTAACATATCGGGAACACATGCATGCAATTATCTAGCACAAATTAGACCTCTCAAGCATAAGTAATCACCTAACTATCTTGTCCAGATCAAGTATAAAGACTTAGTCAGACATAATAAAACTACAAACACAATAATTAAAGGAACTCATAAAAAGAACTATATTTAAACTTACGAAGTACGTGAAAAGCAAATACGGCCAAAAGTGCCGATGAACAAAATACAAATAAACTTTGCCCGTAGGACTTGTTTTTCTCCTCACAATCGCTCAAGTAAATAACAGGGAATGAAAGCATAAAAGACGGTGTCCCCTTCGTAGTAGCTAGGCTTCAATATTTATAGGCGAGCACTTAGGGTTTGGGCCCCCCGGTCCTTAACATGGAAGGAGTCCATGAGCTACCTTGGGATGCAAGTAATACTTGATAAGCACGACCCCAACATGGCAAGTCACGTCTATCTCCAAGAGATCCATTGCGGATCCTAAATCTAGTCGGATAAGGAAAGATATTTAAGTTAGATCATCTTTTTCTTATCCTTCTAGACCTAAGAGAGAAACTCGCCAGCTGACCTAAGCACTCCACCTATCTTTATCTTGACCAATAACATTCTGCCTGACCTGCTTCCAGAAATGACGCTTCATTTCCCTGTATTGCCCAGTTTCCACCTGCAAGGCAGCAAACCACCTCCTGCCCAAAATATGTCCTCCAAGACACTAAAACTAGACAAAACACACACAAAGACTCGATCTAAACTACCTAAGACAGACACTAAAAAGACAAAAAAATAAGGACTCATCAGTTGTCCTATCAACTCTTTTTCTCTTTCCCAGCAGAGCAAAAACATCACTATTCTCCTGATAGTTGTTATCAGAACCGAATGATTCAGTTTCTTTTTTTCGGCAGGTGATTGTGGCGGGGCTTCAACTGTAGAATTTGAATAAGTCAACCCAAGACTCAACAACTTCCGCATCTCTTCATTATTTGGAACCATATCAACCTGTTAAAGTATATAACAGAATGTGAATGAACGAGGACTGTTAGATGTAATAAAATATGGGATTAATACAATAAAGAATTACCGGAGGTGGGCCTGAAGGATTCACGAAGAATTGTTTCGGGTGAGTATAACCAAAACAATCTTTTGCATTCCATCTAACCATCCTCGGAATGTAGTCTTCTGTATTGGAACTACATGTGACACATGATTGGCCAACCCAAGAATGACCTCAGAAGCCCATGCTTGTAGGGCATACAAATATCCTTGTGCATTGCAAGTGGGCCTCTTTTTCTTATCAGAGTTAAGAAGCGACGTTTTTGCAGAATGGCATCCGTCAACCAAATTGTCAAATGCCACACGACCCCAATCATAAAATAGAAACTTATGCACATCATCAATAAGATGGAAGTAAGACATATCTATAGGTTTACTAGTGTAATCCTTAGCCAGAAATAGAGAGTAAACCATGTACAGGCACGCTAACTTTAAGGAATCAAGAGCGGAGGTTTTTTTTTTTTGGGCCCCCACCCATTTTTTAACTTTTTATATAGGTCTCTCAATACAATTTTGTTATCACCATCAAAATGTGAAGCATGAAATTCACTACTAGGAGGACAACAGGACCTAGTCGTAAAACTCAAGCCAGTCATGGGAGCGAAATCAGTGGGTCCAAATTCTATTAACTGGTTGTTAATTAAGAAAACTAGAGTGCCACGATTCTTAGACCACGGTTGCAAACATTTAAGTAGATGGTTAATTACCTGTCCTTGCAACTAGAAAGCAAACATATGTCCAAGTGGAGATGCCATCAAAACGTTCTTATTTTCGACGGATGGACATTCGTTTATCTCAACCAAGCACTGTAAATGGCATCGTGTTGACACAAGGGCACCTACATCGCGAATTTCACGAAGAATATGAACTAGTAATCAATACAAACTCCAAGAAGTAAATATTATATCAGCAAAAAAAACAACATAAAATTGTGTAATCAAATACAAGATGCATAATCTAGCATGCTTATTGTTTCTGCAATAATCATTTTGATGAAATTAATTAAAAAAAATTACCAGTTCAAAGTCCAGAGCTCAAAGAATCAAACCCGAGATCTCAAAAAGAGGAATCAAAGCCAAGAGCTCAAAGAATCATTCATGGGTTAGAATCTTTCACAGCCGAGAGCTCAAATCACTGTTCTAGACGGAAAAAGAATTTCAAGATTTCGGCAAGCATGTGTAAATCCATAGGAAGGCACATTAATTTCAATTGAATTCAAAGTTAACACTTACAATCCATTGATTCAAACAAGTAAACTAAAGTAAAAGATTACCATTGTCGTGTAAGAAACTTACCTCCAACTCTGGTGATGAATCCACTCTTTTTGCGGCGGTCATTGTTGCCGGTATAGTTGACGATGGATTCGCTCATGATGCCGAAATCAATTCAGTTTAGGCGGTAGGGGTAGATATGGAAACCAAATTGAAGATAAAGTGACCTAACTTTTTGGAGTATTTTCATTTTGAGCATAATAGAAAATCCCCAAAATAGGCTAAATCAAATTTGTAACGATGATGAGAAATCAATTCAAGTCGATAGTTTCGTTCAATCTGAAATAATATTCAGATTTCTATGCATTTGGGTGAAACAAGATGATGAAGATTTTGACTCTAAAAGTGTTAGGCGATACTTGGGCGATACACATATATTCACCCTTAACCCACTTACTTGACTTCGGACCAATACCAGGGGGAAAAAAGTGGTTTCAAATATTTTAACAGGCAATGCCACATGGCACAAATCCATGGCTCGACCTTATTTTGCTCAACCCAGCATGGAGGTCCCCGAGGATGTTGTAAAGTAGCACTTTTTCTAAACAAAAAATTCAAAATGCCACCTCCACTTTTTTAGTTTCAAAATAATACTTTGAGTTGTTAAAAGTCTAATATACCCTTAATGAGTATTCAAGAAGGCTACTTATAATTTGAATCATACACAAAGACTAATTTCATGTATGAACTTCCGATGAAATTTTTCGGCGAAAAATTTCCGACCAAAAATTCCAGCGAAAATTTGAATCATACACAAAACCTAACTTCATGTGTGCATCATATATGCATTATACATGAAGACTAACATTCATGTATGCATCATACACGAAAAATTCCGGCAAAAATTTTCGGCAAAAATTTCCGGCGAAATTTCGAATCATATATGAAGCCTAACTTCATGTATGCATCATATATGAAGCCTAACTTCATGTATGCATCATACACGAAGACTGACTTTCATGTATACATCATACATGAAGCCTAACTTCATGTATGCATCATACACGAATACTAACGTTCATGTATACATCATAGACGAAGCCTAAGATTCATGTATGCATCATACACGAAAATTTTCGTGCCAAAAAATTCAAAGTTGTATCATACATGAAGATTAGTTTTCATGTATGATACATACACGAAGATAAGTTTTCATGTATGATGCATACATGAAGTTAGACTTCGTGTATGATTCAAATTTTCGCCGGAAATTTTTCGCCGGCGATTGCACCACCGCGCCATTGTCGGCGTCGGAAAATTTTATCGTCGTAGATTCATACATGAAGCTACAAATTAAAGTTAACCTTCTTGTATGCATGAAGGGTATAAAAAATCACAAACAAACTTAAAAGGCTATTTTGAGTTTTTTTTTTCCAAAATGACATGATTCAAGTTTTGCCTTTGAGAATAGCTATTTTAAGTTTTGCCTCTTTCAAAAAGGAGTATTTTCTCCCATTAACTCTAAATTTATACTCATTATATTATCTCTAAATTTAGAAGTATAAAATGCACACACAATTTAATCTTACAGTTGAATCGTTCCATTTAAATCAAATAGAAAGCTATTTATACTGATCGATTTTACTATAGAGAGACATAATGACTAGCCATCGATATGCTTAGTGCACCTTCTGTTAACATTTGAATTCAATCGAAAGCATTTTGTAGGTCAAACGTACAAGTATAAGTTTGTCTAAAGGCAAGTGAGATTATTTAGTGTCGAATTGGGTTTTATCTTCTATAGCATATGTAGAATTATGACATGTGACAAATTTATATAATTTAAACATGTTGTAATATGACTTATTTCATCTAGTTAGAATATATAATCATCATTAAATCGTCACATATCATAATTCTAATAAATACTCCATTCGTCCACGAAATGGTTGTCACATTGTGGACGGTACGTGTTTTAAGAAAATGGTAGGTAGTAGTGAATTATAGTGAGTATTGTTCTGAGTGGAGTAAGGGTTCCACAATAAATATGAGTGGAATAGTAAAAGTGACAACTATTTCGTGAACAAACTTAAATAGTAAAAATGTCAACCATTTCGTGTACAGTGGGTACTATAGAAGGTGAAACATAAATTCGCTAAAGAATTTGAATTGGTCTAAATGGGAGCTATAATACTTTGATAGATCTGGTTAATAGATCCAATTCCCAACTTGACTGCTTTTCCTATATCAGCCGACATAGGAAATTGGTAAATCAATCGTTTCAAGTTATCAATATTTACGTGGGCCCATTTTTACTACCATTTAAATCAAATAAAACGATCATAGTAAACGACGAGAGAAAGTATTTCAAACCTACGCAGTGTCATTCTAGTCTTCTAGAAGCTTCCACTTGCTCGTTGATCACCGCCCTTCCGCCGGCGTGGATACCTTGAAATCCACTTGGAATTGATGGAGAGCAAACAAAATTTGCTCTGATGCCGGGAGAACCGGCGACTGTTATGAGGTGATGAGATTCATGTTCAACTTGATTCAATAAAACAGACGTGTAAAAATTATTTTAGATATTTTGTTAACAATAGTATATTTTAAAGATATTGGATTTGACTGCATCTAGATTGTCTCGAGTGTTGTAGAAAGAGCTAGTTGTGTGTCTGCAGCCAATTAGCTCTCCGACATGTAAAATCACAATTGTATTAATATTACAGCACTTGTTACATTCTAACAGAATCTATCCATATCTAGAAAAAAAATCACTCGAGAGAGAGAGAGAGTTGAGTTGATCCAGAAGAAAATCAAGAAATGGAGAAAAACAGCGGTAAGAAGAAGGTGATGGTGGCGATAGATGAAAGCGAGTTCAGCCTCTATGCTCTGGAGTGGACCCTCCAGAACCTTCGAGAGACTCTAGAACATTCCAAGATCGTCATCTTCACCGCTCAATCCCTCTCTGAGTTCGGTTATGTCTATCCTTCAACTTTTGGAGCTGCACGTATGTTCTCCTCTTACTTCTTTCTCTCTAATGTCCTTAAGTTGTTCCATAACTCAATAATATTATTATTAGTGGATAGATGAAAAAGTTGATGCTTCATTTTGTAAACTACCTGGTATCTTATTACATTTTCGTCAACTATAAGTTTATATGTGATGAATTCTGCCCTGTATTGACCTTTTCTTATTACCACAATTTTCAGCATTTGAATTAGTTAGATCTGTGCAAGAAAATAATAAGAAGACTGCTGAAGCTTTGTTGGAGAAAGCAAAGGGCATCTCTAGTCAATATGGGGTACTTCATTATCTCTGTTTTCATCTTCTTTAAAATTGGAATTCGAGAAAATTCGTCTAAATTTAAAGTATGTGGTATGATGCTTCAGGTGGATGCTGACACCATTACAGAAGTTGGAAATGCTAAGGAAGTTATATGTGAAGCAGTGGAAAATCACAAAATAGACTTACTTGTTGTTGGCAGTCATGGCCGCCAAGGTTTGCAGAGGTTAGTTTTCTTAACCCCCTCTTCTTTTTGTCCCTTTCTAATCATTTTGATATTTATTTATTGTAGCATTAATGCATTTGTTATTCCTCTTTCTTTTTTTTCTGTGGATTTGAATAGGGCTTTTCTTGGAAGTGTTAGCAACTACTGTGTTCACAATGCCAAATGCCCTGTTCTAGTAGTGAAGAAAAATGAGTGAACATCATATTATTGCATCGGCCCTAAGTACTTTTTTATATCTAGTTTGGCAATTTGATGATTTTGATAAATAAGTACTTTCTTTGTATGCAGATGATCATGTAAGCATCTGATGTTTGGTGTTCTTGTTTTAATTTCACATTAAATTTTACTTTTTGCTTGTTAAGTGGCTCTTTTGTGTTGTGACAAACTATGTAGTTCATCTGCATCATGTGAAATACTATTTAATCTTCGTCTAATACTAAGTATGCTATTTAAAAGCAATCTGTTAAATATAGAAGTGAGCATCCATTCATGGCATTATTCTAGTAATTCTCACATATTGGTACAAACTTTGATCTTAAAACAAGTGATCTTATCATCTGCTATCCAAATATGCGGTTAAGAGTAGCTGCGAGACGAACTCCACCTTGAGCTAGCCTCATATTGACCACCGGATAACGTGATAGGAAGTAGCCGTCTGCAGAAATTATCACTCAACCTCGTTTTATAATGAGGTAGAAAACAAGGAGAGAGTAAAATATTGATATAAATTATAAATACCTTCAAGAACGGATCCGTTACTGACTCCTTTGTACGCCCAGTCGCACGCTGCTTTTATCCCTTCAGAGGCATATCTGCAGCAGTTAAGGGTATTCATATCATATTATTGGCTTACATTGTTTTCATTCAGTTTATTGGGAACATATAATGCTTAATTCTATAGTTTACGCGTCTGGACAAGCTGTCTTACTGCATGCCTCCCACGCCTTTGCTTGGTTTGCCCACACCGTCTGTCCAAAATCAAGAACTAAGATGACTGCAGCAACTTCAAGAGGATTGTAATATGTAAGGTAAAAACTGATAGCAATACCGTTATGTTAGTTTGGAGAGAGTTGATGAGTTCGTCTACTTTGGAACGGTAGAACCTTTCATCTGCTGTTTCGATTATGTTATCGGCCCATGCCTGTTGGATATGTAGGTCATACATACACATCTTATTTATGAACAAAATTAGTGCACCCAAAAAGAAAAAGAAAAAAAAGTGCACTTACGTGATGAAGAAGTGTTTTAGTTGTGTACCATTTCACATCAATGGCGTTTCCTCCCCTGTCTGAGGTAAATCCCACATGTAATGGCTGCAATGTACCATCCCATTCATCTTATTGCATCATCATCGTCATCAAAACTTATGTTCTTTCAAAAATCAAATGATGTGATACTTGTACCTGATGTATGTCCCCCATGAAATGAGCTAGGAAGAGAAGCGCTTCCGTCAGGTTATCTGATATAGTAATATTCATTCACTTCAATCAATGTAAGACATAATTTTTAGAGAGAGAGAGATAAAGATTTGAGATAGTATACAACATTGAGAATTGCCAGTGCCATAGTTGATGAGTTGGTTGGTGTAATTGTAGATTGCTCCAGCTACGCATCTATCTTGTATTCCGTCTTCATCTTTGCAATCCCCTGAATTGCATAATAAACATGTTAATTAGTATAACATTAAATAAAAAATCTGTATTTTGGTTTTCAATATTTGATCTTACTCGTGTACTGATAGGAGCAGAGTTTATCTGGAGTGTCGATGTAGTGAAGGGGCGAGGACCAGTGGTAACGGAACCTCACCCGGTCGGCCCACGAGCACAAGCTACCGAGATCATTATCTGCATATGTGGGTAGAAGTCGGGATACAGCGTCGGCAGCCGCTTTGCTCAGCCGCGGCTGCAACAACCAAAGTCCCACATTGGTTAAATATGAGAAAAGGGATTACACAAAAGCAGCAACCTTCAAACCTGAGCAAGTCTACAAGTAATGAGATGGCCATCGATTCCCCAGCCATAAGCTGTGGAAGTACAACATACTAAAGCTGCAAATGCTAGGATGTACAACTCCATTTCTTGGTTTCTTTCAGTTGGTGCGAAAGTATTGGGAGACTTTTGTAGTGGTTGGTTGCGGCTTTTCTGTTGTGATGATGAGATGTTTACATTTGGAAATTGACAACTTATTATTGGAAAAGGCTGCGGAAACCGAACGCACCTTTTTGTTCCCATCTGCTTTCAGCCATCGCAATCAACGTGCCTCATTAGATTGGACAACATTCACCTAAAAATAATTGGACATCCTAGATCGGGCCTAAAAAGCGCGGCCCAGCTGGGATCAAAATTTTGGGCTTATCGTCCCTGTTTGGGCTAAAAAGTGCCGCCCAGACCAATTTAACATGGAGTCCGGTCGGGTTATATACGATATTTTTAGAGAATATCCCCAATAATAGTACTTTTTACATTGTAAAGATAAAAAATAGCACTTCATATAGTTTTTTAAAAATCTAGTATCTTTTAACTTATTTGCCCCTCCTCTCACTTTTCACTAAATTTTCATCTTTATTCCCTCTTTTCTCACCTTATTGTTCTATCACATTTTACTTTTGTTAGTGAACGAAAAAAAAGTTTCACTACCACTTTTCCCCATTCGCTGCCGCCGTGCCACCACCTCCGCCGTCTTGCCTCCGGCGGTCACAAAAAAATTTTTGTGACTGAACAAAAAAAAACATTTTACCACCACTTTTCCGCCGTCGCTGCCGCCATGCAACCACCGCCGGCAGTCACAAAAAAAATTTTGTGACTGAATGAAAAAAAAAAGTTCCACCACCACTTTTCCACCGTTGCCGCCGCTACTTTCGTCGGCAGTCACAAAAAAAAATTGTGACTGAATAAAAAAATAAAGTTCCACCACCATTTTTCCGCCGTTGCTGCCGCCGGCGGTCAAAAAAAAATTTGTGACTGAACAAACTTTTTTTTGTTACTGAACGGAAAAAAAAAATGTTTCACCACCACTTTTCCGCCTCACCGCCGCCGTCGTACCACCGGCGGTCACAAAATTTTTTTGTGACTGAACAAAAAAAAAAAGTTTCACCATTTTTCCGACGTCGCCGGCGGTCAAAAAAAAAATTTGTTACTGAACAAAAAAAATATTGTTACTGAACAAAAAAAAGTTTGTTACTAAACAAATTTTATTCAATCACAGAAATTTTTTGTTCGGTCACAGAATTTTTTTTGTTCAGTCACAGAAATTTTTTTGTGACCGCCAGCGACAATGGCAGCGGCACGACGGCGGCGGTGGTGGCACGGCGGTGGAAAACTGGTGGTGAAACTTTTTTTTTTTGTTCAGTCACAGAATTTTTTTTGTGACCGCTGGCGGCACGACGGCGGCGGTGGCGGCATGGCGGCAGCGACGGTGGAAAAGTGGTGGTGAAACTTTTTTTTTTTGCGCAGTCACAAAAAATTTTTTGTGACCGTCGGCGAAAAAGTGGTGGTGAAACTTTTTTTTTTTGTTCAGTCACAAAAAAAAAAAAAAATTGTGACCGTCGGCGGCACGACGGCGGCGGTGGTGGCACGGCGGCGGCAACGGCGGAAAAGTGGTGGTGAAACTTTTTTTTTTATTTCTTATTTCTTACACCACCATTCACAATAAAATATGTGTTACTAATCTTATATGGAATTTTGTTAAAGAATCAAGGGTATATAAGTTAAAAGGTGCTAGATTTTCAAAGAATTATATTGAGTGCTAGTATTTTTTATCTTTACAATGTGAAAAGTGCTATTTTTACTATCTCCTCATATTTTACTTGTATAATTAGAGATATTATTAAAGAAGAAAAGGATAAACAAACATAAACAATTAGGCCAACACAAGCCATCAAAGAAGCCTGGGTCTCGGTAAATTTCTCTTTACGAAAGTTCAGAAAGGAAATATCATCAACAAAGAAAAAAGAGTACCAAATCTAAGAAGAAGAGCGAATAAAAGGAATACTGCACATATTTCTATCTATCAAAGTCGACAAATAACTATGAGGCTGAAACCAAAGACAACCTTGTACTAATTTTGTTTCGCTGCAATAGTAGTTAGATTGAATAGTTGAAGAAAGCTGCACATGGATGATTCAGATCAATTTTCAAAAAATATGAGATTCAAGCTCGTGATCTTTTTTGTAGCAAGTTCATTTTATTTTATCTTTTATTTGGAAAGATGATATTAGAACACTCCTATCACATCTGTTAAAATTACTTTTACCTCTAGATTTAGGCTAAAATAAAAAAATAAAAAATAAAAAGAGATAAAAAGAATATCCAGCAGATCTCTCAAATTGGATGGACCTTACAAAAATATTTACATCTCTCCAAATGTTCCCAAATTTATACCTCCTAACTTATAGAAATGGTATAAGAGAAGTTTTAGAAGCAAATTCTCAAGTTGAATATTGAGAATTCTACTTGGAATGCTCTTAAATGACTAGTGATAAACATGGATTTTCACTTGTTTTTGGGTCTTAAAAGTGTTTGTTGTTGAATTTCATGTTGGAAAACAAGTTTAAGCATATGTTTTGATTTGTTTTGAAGAACTTGATACTTGCTAGTTTATTGTGGAATTGAAGGTATTTTGGAGTGTAAATGTGAAGAATCGAGCATGTGGATGTAAAGATTGGCTTTGTACGAGTTCGTGGGAGAAAACGGCTCGAGAAACGGCTTAAAAACAAAGAAAAACGAAGTCGAGCAAGGGAGATACCCCTCATGCGGTTGCATGAGGGAGAGAAGTTAGCCGCATGAGCTCATGCGGTCTGGCATGCGACCGCATGGCTGGACCGCATTGGACGTTTTTTAGCTTCAAACGTCGGGATTTTCACGCATTTCACATGCGGTCTCGCATGCGATCATCCATGCGACCACATGGCGAGACGGATCAGTCTAATTGTTTTCCTTTTTCAATTTTTATTCCCTTTTTAATTAGACTTTGTTTCCTACTCGTTTTATCCTAGGGTTTTAGCTATAAATACTCCTTCTATTGCATAGAAGAGACATCATCTTACATCTTATAGTATTATTCTTAGTTTTTATTTTCTTTTAACCTTGTCTTGGAGTTTTGAAGACTTGTTCAAGAGTTCACGACGAGATTTGTTTCAACTACGGTTTTTCTTATTTAATGTTTATGAATTCTTTTTCTTTTGATTGTGTGTTTGCTTTAATTATGAGTAGCTAATTTTCTTGTATCCTAGGGTTAGAGAGTAGATTGATAATTAATTTTTGATTCTTAATCAATTAATCAATTTATGTTCCTCTCTTCTTTTCTATATTCTTAATTTGTCTTGCATGCTTGATTGATTGGCCACCAATTGTGTATATTAGTTGTGTTAATCTAACAGTCGAGAGATGAGGGTTAATGTATGAACTGGATTATAGGACACGCATTGCGAAATTACCGAGAGGGAAAGGCTTTGTGTGAAGGCATTAATCTTAGGATCCTTTTGGAGTTACTTGCTTATGATGTTTGTCAGAGATGAAAACCCTAGTGAGTAATCCACAGTTGAGTAGTACGAGAGTATACTTTAACTAATTTTGCGATTGTCTTAAGAAGAGTTGAGTCCCTTGTTAATTGGTTAATTGGTAAGAGTTTAAGTTTGATTATCCATTGAAATCGAAGCTTTAGGATATCTTTTTATATTTGAATCTTTAATTACTTTTGTTTGTTTTTTGTTTGCTTTTGTTTGCTTAATTAGTCTAATTAGAAACCCACAATTTAAAGTTCGAAGTCTAAATAGAGGATGATGATTGAAAGTAGTACTTGTTAAGTTAATACAGTCTCTGTGGAATACAACCTTGCTTCTCTGTACATAATTACACCCGTGCACTTGCGGCGTGTGAAGAAAATAGCGAACGAGTTTTTGGCGCCGTTGTCGGGGACTGTTTTAATTTTAGCAATATTACGATTAGATTGTTTGAGACTAATTTAGACATATATTATATTATTATACTAATTTTTAATTTTTCTTATTGTGATTCACATGTAGTGCATGCAAAGAAGGTCACAAGGATTACCCTTGGAGCCTTTTGAATCCAGAGATTGAAGCTACTTGTCGTCGCAACAACGCGATAAGAAGAGCCCGAGATCAAAACATGGGGGATCCAGCAGTTGATCCGGTGACTTTCAGAGCTATGCAAGAACAGCGTCAACAACTCATTGAAGCACAGAGGGCCAGACAAGAGACCCCAATCAAGGCTGAATTTCAACCAGTAGTGCAGCAGAGAGGAACCTTCGGTCCAGCTATTAATGCCAACACGTTTGAGCTTAAACCAGCACTTATTGCTATGGTGCAGAACAATCAATTTGGAGGAAGACCAGCTGAAGATCCTCATGCACATCTGAGTCAGTTTTTGGAGGTGTGCGAGACTGTCAAACAGAATGGGGTTCCACATGATGCAATCAAGTTACGCCTCTTCTCATTCTCTCTACGAGATGAGGCTAAGCTTTGGTTTCACTCTTTAGATCCGACTGCTGTTACATCTTGGAATGACTTTGTGGAGATCTTCCTCTACAAATACTTTCCTCCAAGAAAGAAGATGAAGCTGAGGTCAGAGATTCAACAATTCCGTCAATTTAATGAAGAGACGTTCTATGAGGCTTGGGAGAGGTTCAAGGGGATGCTGTGAAAGTGTCCTAATCATGGGATTTCTGCCAATGAGAAGGTGTTGATTTTCTATAATGGGTGCACCGGAGAGGTCAAGAATCTATTAAATGCTGCCAGTCAAGGAGATATTCTGGAGCGTGGATGTGCAGCTGCAACGGACATCATTGAGAAGTTAGCAGCGAACAATCATCAATGGCCGGATTCGAGGAGTGCACCAAAGAAAGTGGCGATTCTAACAAATGACGATCCCATAGCCAAGTTGACAGCTCAAGTGTCGAACTTGGCGACCAAGATTGAAGACATGATGAATCATAGGCATGGACCATCTCAAGAGGAAGCAGTGGATGTTGAAGATATGAATTCTGTCAACCGCAGAGGCTATGAGAATTACAAGCAACCGTATGGATACCTTCCTTGAGCAGCATATGGGACATCGCAAAGGCCTCAAAATCAATACCAAGGTAATAGGACCAATCCTAACCTTTCTTATGTGAATCTCAATAATGCATTGCTACCACCGCCTGGATTTGCTGTTTCAAACGGTGAAATTGTGGAGGAAAAGAATCCATAGCTTGAGGAGATACTTGCTAAATTCATGCAAGCAAGTGAGGTTAGTAAAAAAGATATGGAGACACGAATGTCGATCTTGGAAAAACAAATGGGTCACATTGCCAATACTTTGACAAGCCAACATCAACAAGGGCAGTTTCCAAGCAACACCGTGATCAACCCGAAGGAGCAATGCAAAGTAGTCACTTTGAGAAGTGGTACCTCGTATGATGGCCCTAAGATGCCTAGTGATGAGCCGGAGGTGAGTAAGGTTGACAAAGAAGACAAGGAAGCATCCACCCATCCAAAGGAGAAGGATCAAGACAAAGAAAAAGAGGTTGATTCGGAAACGACAACCAAGAAGGCACCAATCCCTAAATCCATTATAGCTCCCATGCCTTATCCTCAACGTCATCAAAAGAAGAAGATGGAGGAGCATTTTGCGAAATTCTTGGATATTTTTAGGAAGGTACATATCAACATTCCATTGGTAGAAGCCTTACAACAAATGCCAAATTATGCCAAGTTTCTCAAGGATATAGTATCCCGCAAGAAGAAGTTGGGGGACTTTGAGACCGTTAATCTCAATGAGGAGTGCAGCACCATCCTACAAAGGAAGTTGTCGGCCAAGACTAAAGATCCGGGGAGCTTTACCATCTCTTGTGTGATCGGAGGAAAAACTTTTTGGAGAGCTCTTTGTGATTTGGGGGCAAGCATAAATCTTATGCCCTTGTCTATTTTCAACAAGTTGGAGATTGGAGAACTCAAGCCGACGACCGTTGCACTACAAATGGCGGATAGATCGGTCTCTTACTCAAGAGGAGTTTTTGAAGATGTCCTTGTCAAGGTTAGTGATTTCATATTTCCTGCGGATTTTGTTGTTGTTGACATGGTGGAAGACAAGGACATGCCCTTAATCCTTGACCGACCTTTCTTGGCGACGAGAAGAGCCCTCATTCATGTCGCTAGTGGAGAGCTTACCTTGAGGGTGAACGATGAGAGTCATACATTCTCAATATACAATGCTATGAAGTTCTATGATGAGGGGACTTCTCAAGATATGGAGGATTGTAAGGTGCTCGAGGTGATCGATTCATGCATTAGCTCGGAAGTTTGGAAATCATTCCACGACCCTATTGAGGCTTGTATTTCTAACTCTCTATTTTCTTCTAGTTTTGATTTGCATCCAAACGCTTTTGATGAAATTTTGTTTGAGTGTTGCAAAATTATGGAGAGCCAAAAGGAATGCCCAAGGAAAGTCGGAAGATTCTTGGAGCTACAAAGAGATGTAGCAAAGAAGGAAGAGACGAAAGAGGCACCTAAGCTCGAGCTAAAGCCATTACCCAAGCACTTGAAGTATGCTTTATTGGGAGAGAACGATACATACCTGATAATTGTATCGACTTCTCTTAATACTTATGAGCTAGATTGTTTGCTGCGTGTCTTGAGAAAATATAAGTCGGCTATAGGGTGGTCTATTTCGAATTTGAAAGGGATTAGTCCATCGGTTTGCATGCATAGGATTTTGCTTAATGATGATGCTAAGCCTAGGGTTCAAAATCAAAGAAGACTTAATCCTATAATGCAAGAGGTTGTTAAGAAAGAATTGTTAAAGTGGCTTGATGCGGGTATAATTTTTCCTATTTCTCATAGTGAGTGGGTTAGTCCAACCCAAGTTGTGTCCAAAAAGGGGGGAGTCACTGTAGTTGAGGATGAGAATAAAGAATTGATAGCTACTAGGTTGAATGTTGGTTGGAGAGTATGTATTGATTATAGGATGTTGAATGCAGCAACTCGTAATAATCACTTTCCCCTTCCCTTCATTGATCAAATGTTGGATAGGTTGGACGGGTTTGAGTTTTATTGTTTTCTTGATGGCTATTCCGGTTACAATCAAATTCCCATAGCCCTCGAGGATCAAGAGAAAACCGTCTTTACTTGTCCATATGGAATTTTTGCTTTTCGATTCATGTCTTTTGGTTTGTGTAATGCTCCCGCTACTTTTCAAAGATGCATGATGGCAATTTTTCATGGTTTGATTGAGAATGTGATGGAGGTTTTCATGGATGATTTCTCTGTGTTTGGTACTTCTTTTGATAATTGTCTTGATCATCTCTCTATGGTTTTAAAAAGATGTGAAGAAACTAACCTTGTTCTCAATTGGGAGAAGTGTCATTTTATGGTTCGTGAAGGTATAGTTCTTGGGCACAAAGTTTCTAGTGCAGGTTTGGAGGTTGATCAAGCTAAGATCGTTGCTATAGAGAAGTTGCCACCGCCGACTAGTGAGAAATCGGTGAGGAGTTTCTTGAGCCATGTTGGATTTTATAGGAGGTTCATCAAGGATTTCTCCAAGATAGTCAAGCCCTTGTGCAAGTTGCTAGAAAAGAAAAACAAGTTTGTCTTTGATGAAGCTTGTTTGGAGGCATTCGAGACGCTAAAATAAACATTGGTTAGTGCTCCTATTTTGGTAGTGCCGGATTGGTCGCAGTCATTCGAGTTGATGTGTGATGCTAGTGATATAGCTGTTGGAGCTGCTTTGGGTCAAAAGAGGGACAAAATATTTCGAGTGATCTACTATGCTAGTAGGGCTCTTGACAAGGCCCAATCCAATTACACCATGACGGAAAATGAGATGTTAGCTTTGGTTTATGCTTTTGACAAGTTTCGATCATATTTGATTGGAACGAAATCAATTATGTACACCGATCATGTGGCTATTCGTTACTTATTTGAGAAAAGAATGCCAAGCTAAGGTTAATTCGGTGGGTTTTGTTACTCCAAGAGTTTGATGTGGAGATTCGTGATTGCAAAGGATGTGAGAATGTGGTGGCCGACCATCTTTCTAGGTTAGAGAATTCCATTGAGGGAGAAGAGCTTGGAGTTCCAATCAATGAGAGCTTCCCCGATGAGCAAGTGTTGCAAGTTGTCGCCAAAGTCCCATGATTTGCCGATTTTGTTAATTATCTTGTTTCTAATACACCCTCCCTCTGATTTGAATAGATATAAAAGGAAGAAATTTTACCATAATATGAAGATCTACATATGGGAGGAGTCGTTTCTATATAGACGGTGTGCCGGTAAGGTGATTAAAAGATGTGTATCCGAGGAGGAATAGGAGGCGATAATCTCCCAATGTCATTCATCGCTTAGTGGAGGTCACTTTGGGGCAAATCGAATGGCTATGAAGGTGCTTCAAAGTGGATTTTATTGGCCGACCATTTATAAGGATTGTCATGAGTTTACAAGCCGCTGCGATCGTTGTCAAAGAATGGGGGGAATCGCCAAGCGCCATGAGATGCCATTGACGAGCATAGTAGAGGTTGAGCTTTTTGATATGTGGGGAATTGACTTCATGGGTCCGTTTCTGAGTTCTTATGGGAATCAATACATACTTTTGGCAGTGGAGTACGTGTCGAGATGGGTGGAAGCCGTTCCAACCCAAACCAACGATTCCAAGGTGGTGTTGAAGTTTCTCCAAAAGAACATTCTTACAAGGTATGGAGCTCCTCGTGCTTTAATTAGTGATGGTGGTTCTCACTTTTGCAACAAGTGGTTGGAAGGTCTTCTCAAGAGATACGGAGTGAAGCATCGAGTTACTACGCCTTATCATCCTCAAGCCAATGGCCAAACCGAACTTGCAAATAGAGAGATCAAGCAAATTTTGGAGAAGACCGTCAATGGAAGTCGCAAAGATTGGGCGAGCTTGTTTGATGATGCACTTTGGGCATATAGGACGGCGTACAAAACCCATCAAGGTTTGTCTCCCTATCAAGTGGTTTTTGGTAAATATTGTCTCTTGCCCGTTGAGTTTGCACACAAGGCGTTTTGGGCCGTGAAGAAGTTGAATTTTGATTTTCAATCGGCGGGGAAGGCAAGAATGTTGCAACTTAATGAATTAGATGAGTTCCGAGAGGAGGCGTACGAGAATTCGAGCTTATATAAGGAGAGAACTAAACGGTTCCATGACAAGATGATTCAAAAGAAAGAGTTTAAAGTGGGGGATTTGGTCTTGTTGTTTAACTCTCGTCTTCGACTCTTCCCTAGAAAATTGAAGTCTAGGTGGTCGGGTCCTTTTCAAATTCACAAGGTTCTTGCAAGTGGAGTTGTTGAGTTGATCCATACGGATGGTTCGTTGTTTGTCGTGAATGGTCAAAGGATTAAAGCTTATCATCATTCTGAGCCACCCAAAGATGTTCTTCAAGTTTTTTTGGACATGCCATGAGCTCTTCCTATACGTCGAGCCAACGACGTTAAATTAAGCGCTAGTTGGGAGGCAACCCAACGAGGTTAGTTTTATTTGTGCTTTTCAATTTTCTTTATTTTATTTTGTTTTGTTTAATTTCGTTTTGTAGGTTTAAAGAAAAAGAAAAAAAAATACAGGAAACAGTGTCATGCGGGCGCAGAAGGAAGCCGCATAGTGACATGCGGTCCATCATGCGGCCGCATGATGGGACCGCATGACCCTGGGGATTTAGCATCACCAAGAAAATTTTTGAGCATTTGGCATGCAGTCCCGCATGCCCTCCGCCGGTTCTCTTCCAAACTGGGTTCCGTAACCGGTTTTCGGCGGTTCAAGGTAAGTTTTCTTTTCCCCTCTTCTTAAATTCGAATTTTCCCTTATTCTCTCCACACTCCAACACACTTTCTCCCTCAAGCTCTCTTATCCTTCAATATCTTCCATTCCAATCCTCACTAAGGTATGTTTTCTTCATCTTTTGCCCTTAGTTTTTCATTCTCTACATGATTTTGAGCATTATGACCGATTATTTTGAGTTTTTATCCATCAATTTTCGAATTTTAGCACCTAGGGCTTGAATTAGGGAATTTTTAATGTTTTGCTTATAACTTGAAATTAATGATGCTAATTGCTTTTGTAGGCTATGGGTATGCTAGAATTGTGTTTTTCTTGTGCAATTAGTGATGGGTACCTTGTCAATTTTAGTAATTTCTTGGTTTTGAAGTGCTTTTATCTATTTTTGGAGGATTGAGTTGTGGGTTTATTGTTTTTAGCTTGGATATGTGTTGGTGACGGATTTTGTTGGTTTACTTTGCTTTTCGTAAGTTTGGGGGGCAAGTTTATGGTTTTATTTTAGATATAGAGGTTTATTTGCTTACTTTTTCATTTGTATTTTGGTTATTTTGTGCTCCATTGTCGTCTTGTTCCTTACTTTCCGTCTAGATTGTTTTGTTTCGTGTGTGTAGGTTGTTTAGGTACTATGGGGCCACGGAAAGACAAAGGCAAATCCAAGGAAAAAGGGTTCTTCCTCTCGTCCACCGTCTTCCATGGAATGCGTAATTGATGGCTACAAATTTCACCTCCATACGGATCGTGCTCGTGCTAAGTGGGAGATTTTGCATAAATTGAAGATAAAGTCATGTCGGTTCATTTGTAGTGCCACAATTAATGCTTTGGGGATAGCCGATTCCGTATGGCGACTCGTTGATCGAATGGGGTTATGACCAATTTTTTACGGCTAATTGGCTTACTTATCGTGGTATTACTTTGGAGTTTTTATGCACGGTGGTGGTTGAAGAGGAGAATGGCGTTCCGGTCCGTATAAAGTTTCAGTTGGGGGATGAACCGCACGAGTTGAGTATCTCCGACCTTAATGATATTTTATCTTGTCCTAATAGCATTGCTTACCACCTTCACGGCATGTACGACGCCCATCTTTCGGTAGATCGTTTTTAATGGAGTATGAGGCCGAAACCAATTCACTCCGGACTATTCCAAGGCGTCTTCTATCCGCAAACCCGTCTTTCGGTATATTCAAAGAGTGCTTGTGTTTACTTTCCTTGCTCGTGATAATGTTGGAGCAATGAGGGCCGATGAGTTACATTTTTTTCAAGGGATGCTCACCGGGACGTATTTGGATGTTGGTGCGTATTTGGCTAACCAATTCAAGTTGCAAGCCGATATTGATGCAGTTTCTATTTGTATCGGAGGTATGATTACTCCTATTGCTTTATTTTTTGGTGTTGATCCCGGTTCTCCCATTGCTTGCAAGGGTATTTTGGTGGATATGAATTTATTGAAGGGACATAAGATGATTAAGGGTGTTCACCGCCTCTTTTGGCGTCTTAAGGAGGATCGTTATAAGCTTTTCTTGTTGCCTCGTCCCGATTTGACTAATGTGGATATGTGGGATGAAAATGATGCTAATTGGTTGATGACGACTCCCATGCATCGTCAATTGCTTATTGATGAGCCGCTTCATGGGCCTATTTTGGGGGATGTGCCCGATGGCCAAAATGTGGAGGGTGATGCTTATGGTGACGATGGTACTTTTCATGAAGAGCCTCCACCACTCGACCGTTCTCAAGATGTTCCCGGCCCTTCCAACCGTCGATGTTATGTGCTGTCCTCTTATCTTGATGCTTATGAGCAACGCCTCAACTCTCATTTTGAGGCGACGAACACTCGATTGGATACTTTTGCCAATGATGTGTATGCTAGGTTTGATCGCCAAGAGGTCGAAGCTCGTCGTCATTATGAGGCTCAAACGCAATACAATGAGGAAATGCGACGGATTACGAATTGATGCAACAAGGTGTCACCGGCATATTTGATTGGTTGTGGACTCACAACTACCCTCCGCCGCCACCTCCGCCTTTTTGATCCGGTTAGTTTGTTCCAATCAACTTCCTCTTCTACTTACAAACTTATTCCTCCTTGTTGTTGAATAAGTTTGGGGGGATGGAGAAGGGAGTTGTTTATGTTTTTATTTTTATTTGATTTCTTAGTTAATTGCTAGTTGTTTAGTTTAGTTTGGTTTAGTAATTGGTTTTAGTTTAAAAAAAATGCATGTTTTTAAGTGAATGTGTGACTTGGCTAATGATGAAATTGTAGGTTTGAGTTGTAAATTGATTATTGTGAGAATTTCATGATAGTTTGAGCATGAATTGATGGATTGATTGTTTTAGCCTCTTTATCTCAAAAATAGCCTGTGTGAGATTTGAGCCTTGACTATTATATTTTCATAGTCTATTTTGTTCTTGTGTGATTTGTCAAGCATGCATGTTAATCTCTAGAACTTGCCATGAATCTTCCTCAAGATTGTGTTAGTGTGCTAAGAATTAGGAGATGATTTAAGGCCATCCTTGTTAGTCGATTTTTCCCTCTTTGTTGTCCAAATTCATAATTTATCCTAGTTTGCCACTTTAAGCTTTTGAGCCTTTTCATTAATAAACTTATGGTGAATTGGGGTAGACCTCTTTAGGGAATTGGTTGTGCTTAAAAGAAGAATGCAAGGAAGAAATAAGCACATAAGCACCTATGTTTTAAAAGTTCAAGTTGAAATTAGCCTTTATAAGCTCATGAAAGTAGAAAAGTTATAGTTTGAAAAAGAAAGGAAAAAAAAAAGAAAAGAGATGAAAGAAAAAAAGGAAAAAAAAGAGAAGAAGGAAGGAAAAAATAAGAGCATAAAAGGGCATAAGAAAGAATGGTGCTATAAAAGAATGTTGTGTTGAAATTGTAGAAATGGGTAGAAGTTTTTGAAAGTTGAGAAAGATTAGTGTGATGATTGAGAAATTGGTGAATTGTTTGATTTGAGTCACTTGGCCTAATTTTTCCTACCTTACCAAAGAGCCGACACTACAACCAAAAATAAAGTCCTTTTTTATTCTAGTTTGAAGCATACATTTGAACGATGGCGAGGTTAGATAATTGGCAAGCATATGGTAGATTGCATGTTGTGTTTTGACTTGAGCGTATATATACTTCCTATATCATACACTTGAAAGTTTAGAGCTTACTTAAATATTTCCCATGCCGTGAGGAATTTAAATGAGGTTAGAATGATTGGTTTGTTGGTTTGTGTTTGATTTTGATTGGGTTGTTGCATGATTCATATTATTGAAAATTTCTGAAGCCGAATGAGTTACAATTTCGCTTTAAATCCATGTTTGTTTTTATCTTTTTCTTTTTGTGTTGTTTGAGGACATACAACTCTTTAAGTTTGGGGGTTGATAAACATGGATTTTCACTTATTTTTGGGTCTTAAAAGTGTTTGTTTGTTGTGGAATTTCATGTTGGAAAACAAGTTTAAGCATATGTTTTGATTTGTTTTGAAGAACTTGATACTTGCTTGTTTATTGTGGAATTGAAGGTATTTTGGAGCTTAAATGTGAAGAATCGAGCATGTGGATGTAAAGATTGACTTCGTACGAGTTCGTGGGAGAAAACGACTCGAGAAACGGCTTAGAAACGAAGAAAAATGAAGTCGAGCAAGGGAGATACCCCTCATGCGGTCGCATGAGGGAGAGAAGTTAGCCGCATGAGCTCATGCGGTCTGGCATGCGACCGCATGGCTGGACCGCATGGGACGTTTTTGAGCTTCAAACATCGGGATTTTCACGCATTTCACATGCGGTCTCGCATTCGGTCATCCATGCGACTGCATGGCGAGACGGATCAGTCTAATTGTTTTCCTTTTTCAATTTTTATTCCCTTTTTAATTAGACTTTGTTTCCTACTCGTTTTATCCTAGGGTTTTAGCTATAAATACTCCTTCTATTGCATAGAAGAGACATCATCTTACATCGTATAGTATTATTCTTAGTTTTTATTTTCTTTTAACCTTGTCTTGGAGTTTTGAAGACTTGTTCAAGAGTTCACGACGAGATATGTTTCAACTACGATTTTTCTTATTTAATGTTTATGAATTCCTTTTCTTTTGATTGTGTGTTTGCTTTAATTATGAGTAGCTAATTTTCTTGTATCCTAGGGTTAGAGAGTAGATGGATAATTAATCTTTGATTCTTAATTAATTAATCAATTTATGTCCCTCTCTTCTTTTCTATATTCTTAATTTGTCTTGCATGCTTGATTGATTGGTCATCAATTGTGCATATTAGTTGTGTTAATCCAATAGTTGAGAGATGAGGGTTAATGCATGAACTGGAATATAGGACACGCATTGCGAAATTACCGAGAGGGAAAGGCTTTGTGTGAAAGCATTAATCTTAAGATCCTTTTGGAGTTACTTGCTTATGATGTTTGTCAGAGATGAAAACCCTAGTGAGTAATCCACAGTTGAGTAGTACGAGAGTATGCTTTAACTAATCTTACGATTGTCTTAAGAAGAGTTGAGTCCCTTGTTAATTGGTTAATTGGTAAGAGTTTAAGTTTGATTATCCATTGAAATCGAAGCCTTAGGATATCTTTTTATATTTGAATCTTTAATTACTTTTGTTTGCCTTTTGTTTGCTTAATTAGTCTAATTAGAAACCCACAATTTAAAGTTCGAAGTCTAAATAGAGGATGATGATTAAAAGTAGTACTTGTTAGGTTAATACAGTCTCTGTGGAATATGACCTTGCTTCTCTGTACACAATTACACCCGTGCACTTGAGGCGTGCGAAGAAAATAGCGAACAACTAGTTTCAACAAATTTAAAAATTCCCCTATACTATTTCTAATCCCTATGTTACAAATATAACCAACAATTTTCCTATTTCAAATTAATTATTTTATAAAACTTGTGGGCCCAATTCAATTTGTGAGATAAAATAATTCAGGGAGATGTAAAGTTGGGAAAACATTAAGGGATGTATACATATTTTTATGGGGTCCACCTATTTTGAGAACCCTACTGATACACTTTTATCTCACTTTTTATTATTTTAGCATAAATTTAGAATTAAAACTAATTTTAAGAGATTTATTGGAGTGCTTAAAGTAATTACTACTATTTTGCTCCTAAATTTACTCCTAAAGTTTTTCTTAAACTATTTTAAGTCTCCTTTATAAAAGTGCATACAACTAGGGATGGCAACGGGTTGGATTTTCGTGGGTACCCGCACTTCTCAAACCCTGATGGGACGGGTTTGAGAAATATTAAATGGTTTTGGGATGGGTTTGGGTCGAAACATGCAAACCCTTGACGGGTTTGGGTCGGGTTTGGGCAATTACCTTCGGGTACCCGCTACCCAAACCCATTTATATAGTATATAAGATAAAAGATATTATTATATGTATAATTTATTATATAATTATAAATATTAGTAGATTTAGGGTTTTATCTGATTTTCTTAACCCACACACACATTCCGTAAGAGTCAAGTCTTTAATGTTTCTCCTCTACTTTTGTAAATCTACTCCCGAAATATGACGACACAACGACAACATCAATAATTCATACTTTTAGTTATGTTTTAAGATTTTGTAAGTTCGTAGTATTTTGCTTTGAGATTAATTTTAGTGAAATTTTCTGCTGATATTTATGTTTTAATCATATTTATAATATTTTGTTATTTGATGTTTACTTTTTAGTATTCGGGTTTTTAGCGGGTAATAAATGGGTATTACCCAACGGGTTCGGATCGGGTATGAATTTTAAAATTATTTTTTAATCGGGTTTGGGACGAATTTGGGTGTTGGAAATTTTCATGGGTGGGTACCCGACCCATTGCCATCCCTACATACAACGGTCTTCATATTTTTCACTAATTTATTTTATGAAAATGGTGCGCCCACTCAAATTGAGAGGTAAAAATAGATTTACGGAGGTTCAAATTTAAGAAAAAAGAGAGGTGGGCCCAACTTAATTAAGAGATCTATTGTATGAGTTTTTGTTAGCTCATTTTTTATTAACTTAAATTTAAAAATAAGAATAATTTAAAGTAATCTGTTATGAATACTCTTACATACCGCCGATATATCGCTCCTTTTTGTTTACAACCACAACCTGTAACCGGCCATATGATTGGTCGGTAACTAACAAAAATATCAGCATGAAACTGTGAGTATATATGAGTATATATATGGTGGAGGAAATACTTTGCTATAATCTGTTTGTTGTTGACAATGACGTCCAACAATTTATTTCGCCGCACCATACACACATTATACATATACTACTATATAACTATATTTGGTTAATTTTATTTCTCCGACCACTTATTGTTAGATTTATTTTATTTCTCATCGACGACAACAAGCATAATATTTTAACTATTCAAATTGGTTTGTTGAAACATATATCGACCAATACATAATTGAGAGATATGTGCATTTAAAATATATACTACTTTATATATCGTAATTATGCATAATTATATTTTACAATTTAGTAGGAAAATATATTATTTTTGGAATTTATTTGATAATTTTAAGAATGCCCATGTCATGGGAGATAATATGGGAGTTATAATCTTGTCTTGTCCATTAATTGACCATCAACATCACTATTTACTCAAAATGTTGATCCTCGGTCTTAAGCATCGTTTTAATTTTAGTTTTTTGTGTTATAATAAGTTTACTCTTGATTAAGCAATGGTAAGTCGGAATACTTATTGACATTTTGAACCAAAATGTTGTTGCAAATGTTTTGTATCAGATTTAGATCAGACTAATTTTGTGTATAATGTAAAATTATACTCTTTTCATTTCACAATAAGTAGTTTTTTTTTTTTTCGCTCTAACTAAAAGTTATTGATTCCACCACTTTCTATCTTTTTATTCTTTAAATTACTATTCTCCTTGAAAAATTGGGCACCTAATCTGGGATTGAGATTAATTTTTTTTTTATTTGGAAAATGTAAAAATTATAATATTGAAATTTGAATGTAATGTTCTTTGAAAATAGAGTAAGGTGTGAACACTTGAGCATATATGTTACTAATGTTAATATGTTATCGCGAAATTATACGAGCTTTGAATGACATCTAGCGAGCTAGCAAATTAGTAGTATGATTTAATCGTGTTGGAAGTTTATGTTTGGGCGAAACTTTTAAAATAGTAGTAATTTTATGTTTTTGTTTGAATTAGATGTTAATTGTTTTAATATGTTGCATTCAAAATCGACGAATTCAATTATTGAAAAGAGAAATCTTTTCAAAATCAAACGATGGCTACGTGACGTGACCTGAATCCACCGCATATTCCATTTTAGACTTGACATTTACTTAAGAATTCGGTCATACATTTCGCAATTTAATTCCCTACGCTAAAATAGCTTGTATATATGTCTATATTTATAAGTTGTCACGGCTTTTATTTTAAAAGTTTTATAATGCTTACCAAGACTACATTATTGTGACTTCATATAATCTTTATTTTAATCAATAATCATTCTTGAAATTTATAATTCGGAAACTCCAAAATAATAAGCTTGGATCTGTGAGATATAATTATAAAATATTTTTCCCTCAGTATCAAATTTTCATTTTATAATAATAATAATAATAATAATAATAATAATAATAATAATAATAATAATAATAATAATAATAATAATTTATTTCATCGGTGGAATCTATATGTTTAAACTTTATATAGTTGAATTGGATCTTCTTAGGAAGGATAAGGTGTTTTAGTAGGATTGTTTCTTTCTACTTTTTCATTGACTTCCGATATTCAAAGTTACCTGCGGCGAATAATTGCTTGACTCTGTACTTTTCACGAATCTTGTTGTTTTTAATTTTCGGAAAACTTTTAATACAACGGTTGTTAGAGTATATTTATCATAATTTTCGGCTTCGAATAATTATTATTTGTGTTCATATTATATTTTTTTGGTTGTTAATTGATATTGTAGGGTAAGAATAGCCTAAATATTGCAATTTTAATTATAATGATATTGTAGGGTAAGATTAATTAGCTTAATTTATAAGGATGTGCAAGCTATCACGTATTCACGTATCATATGTGTATTATTGCGGCAGAGCCAACAAAATGTTATAATTAAATTAAGGGTTATTAGCCTATAAATTTATCAACTTTCAACAAATATTAATTTTGCTCCTCAACTAAAAATTATGCCTCCAAATTCCTCAACTTTCAATTTATTCTAATTTTTTCTCTATCATTGAATTCTCCCAAATTGACTGTTTACATGACAGCCAGAATATCCTAGTTGGCATGTCGTTCGATGAACAAAACGATGTTGTTTGTCACTTAACCAATCGACGCCGTTTCTGGCACAATAGTTCTTCTTCATCATGGTTGCAAGGTATCATCGTGAGAATTTTACCCAGTAGCAAGGTATTATGGTTGCACAATCTTGGCCGAGAAGACGTGAGTATAGACGAATTCGATGAAAAAGAAGCCAAAGAATAACTCCAGCCGTTGCTCATAAATTTACCGTAAATTGAATCTAAATTCTCACCAAAATATATTTTAATCCCTTACATTCTAATTTCATTAGAAACGATGTCGTTTGGTTAAGTGACAAACGATGTCGTTTTGTTCATTGGACGACATGTCAACTAGGATATTTCGTTCATCGGACGACATGTCAACTAGGATATTCCGGCTGCCATGTAAGCAGTCGATTTTGGGGAATTCAGCGATAGAGGCAAAATCAGAATAAATTGAAAGCTGAAAAATTTGGAGGCAAAACTTTAATTGGGGAGCAAAACCAGAATTTACTGAAAGTTGAGGAATTTACAGACCAATAATCCTTAAATTAATTATAACTTGTTTATAGCGTTTGATGTATTGATCGTTTATCAGATAGTAGTAGTTTTAACATCGATCGATTTTTTTCAAAAATTTGTAGCTACAGTAAATAAAGTACAAGAAATTTTAAAAATTTTAGATTTTTATTTTCAAAAATATTACTATATATATATATATATAATGCTCGTACTCAAAACTTGAATATATCAAATTAAAATACATCGAATCTACTAGGTCTAGCTCCTTTTTTTTAAAGGATTAGAGCTAACTCTTTTAATCCGATACCACCACATTATGATACGCTTTCAAAATAATTACAAACCTTGTATAAAGGTACTAATACTTAAAGAACTCTATTAATTATCAAAGAAATATCTCGTTTTATTCATATAGTACAAGTATTAGTTTTGTTTTCGTTTCTCCCCTCTTTTGAATTCTTTCTAAAAAGAGCATACTAGTCAAGTTCAACGTTTACATTAATATCACGATTAATTCAGTCTATTTTCAAAGGATGGAATTGTCTTTGAATAAAACGCATTTAGTGCTGATATATGGGCACCAGCACGAAGAAAGTAAAACTGAAAATTATAAAATATTTAATAAATTATCTACCAAATTAGTCTTTTGATGCAAAGACATTAATGTGTTCCTACACTAGGGATTGGGCTGAATAACTATGGATAAGTACTCCACGCAAATAGAAAGAAGAAAATTAAAGAGTGTGGAATTAGTATATCAACGTGGTATAGTAAGAACCATGGAGCCGTACATTGCTTGTAGATGCAATCACCAAATAAGAACAATAATCTTCCGTCGTACTTCAATATATTAAAATTATCATATTACTATTCGAAATATAAATTAAGAATAAAAGTAAAAAATAAAAATTCTCATTAATTTTGAGTGATTTTGGAGGATTATAATTTTCTTTATTTCAAAGATAAAAGTATGAGTAGTGCATTTAAATGAAGAAATAGATAATAATTTTAATGAGTCGGAAAGAATACTACTATCTTACTATTCTAACTCTTGTTAACAAAAAAATAAAAAATATATATAAAGAACTATTTCAATCGATAAAATCGACGCACAGTTGCGGCATGGAATATTTATATGACAATGTGTCCAATGTTATTTTTCTCTTCAGGCATAACAACTTTAAGGGTGCGTTTACTTTGATGTAAATATTTTCATTGAAAAATGTGGACAAGAAAATATGAGAAAATATTATATTTTCATCATTTTTTTATCATATGTTTATTAAGATAGAAAAGAAATTATCATATGGTCCTCCTATCCATTTTCCATTTTTATGCCTTCAATTGAAAAATATTATCACACTTCTCCTTAATGTTAATATTTTCCACAATTAAAAAAAAAGAATAAAAAATGATCTATCCGAAAAGATTATCCGTCTTCTTGAGAAAAATTAACAAATGCAGTTTATATGGAAAAAGAATAAAAGAAGAGTATAAATATTTATTTTTCACGTTTTTCCATTAAAGTAAAACGTCCTAAAGAATAAACTTAGCTCAATATATGAAAGAGAAAAGAAAAATAACGAAATTATTATTTTGGTAAATACTAGAAATGAAAAATAGGTGGCAGCCGCATCCAAACGAATTTGAAGATGACACGTGGTGAGATAGTAATGGTGAGTAGTTGCCCCAAAAATTTGCCACCACAAATTTAGTAATTTTTGTAGATGCTGCTGAGTCAGCAATGAGTCGTCCCATTTGAATTAATCTGAAAACATTATCTAATTAAACTTTTTTAAGTGGGTAAATGAAAGTTTATAGATATAGCTGCTAAAAAAAAGGTCTAATAATATATTTTAAAATGCTATCTAGGAAATATTTGGAACGATGTCTTTTGGGGTGAAATATTTAGATTAGAAAATTTTCCGAACAAAAACATACTCCATCATTCAGCTTTTTGGAGAAACTTATCCTACATTGAAATAAAATTTATGTCTCATATCATATGGGCCACTAATGTCAGCGTCCCCAAACCATAATCCGTTTTAAAAATGGCGCACTTTTCATTTTTCCCCGGGAAAACAACATCAACGACCTAAATAATAAATAATTTAAATATTAGCACCAATATATTTATGATAATGGTATTGAATAATATCTGAAGCAAAAGTGTATGGATCAACGTCATTAAAACTTTTGTTTATATTGTTTGAATTAAATAATTGAGAAGAACTCCTTAATATTTCAATAAAGAAAAAATACTCCATCCATTCAGTTGCTAATGGTTCAATTTCTTTTTCCGATTGTCTCATTATTAATAGTTCATATCTAAAATAACAAAAAATAATTCTTATAAAAAATTTAGACCCTATCACTGTTCTATATTTACATTGTTTTTCCTTAATTCTTGTATGTAAAATGAGCCATTTACTAGTGCCCTGGTCGAAGTACAATTTTAGTTTACTTAAATGCATATTTGGCTTCCCTTTTTTTTTTTAAAGGTCAAAACTCAATGATATACAAATGGTACAAAGGGATCAATCCCTTACAAAAATTTATGCCATCAATAAAGTGACGAGGATTATTGCTGACTTAGAACAAACATAATGGTATTACTCATTTTAAGAATAGCAGAAAGAACATGAAAGTGATCATGTAACTATTTTTAGAAAATAATTTTGAAGCCTTCTTTTTTTTTTTTGAAAAGTGAAAATTGAATTCTCATTAAGAGTACTAGAGGTACTCAGGAACGAACCATGTACAGGACTGGACTAGAAGTACGGCTAGAGAACAGGAAAAAAGAAAACAACAACTATAGATTCGCAGGAATACAAATAATAGGATTTGAACTCCAATCGTGAAGAGAAACACAAAAGGAGGAAGGAAAATGAGACTTCAACCATTTTCAAGAGCAAAATTTTATGCTCTCCAAAATTTTCTCGGTATCCGGTGCTATCTGTTTGAAAATCTTCTCGTTTCTTGCCTTCCAAATACTTCACAACGTACATTGCCAAATGAGACCAAAAACTTTCTTTTTCAATTTGTCAAGGCCGCAACTCACAAATTCTTCAAAATGATCTTTTAAATCTGCTGCATAAATTAATTGATGATCAAGTCAATCACATACCTCTGTCCAGACAAGTAGAGTTTCACAACAAGAAGAAAATAAATGAACAGCTGATTCAAGTTGATTTTGGCACATGATGCAGTCCCCATTTTCACTCGTTTGTAAAATTCCTCTTTTGATCAATTTTTTCTTCATTGGTAATCTTCCTTGCAAGACTTTCTAAATAAAAGCCGAGACCTTCAATAAAACAACTTTCCACTACAAGACCATCCATAACCCTTTCACTTCATCCTAATTTGATGATGCATTTGATAAGATAAAATAGAGACCTAAGCTGTTTTCCGCACAAGAGGCCTCTATTTCATCTTATCAATTTTGACGCCTTCTACAGTTTTATTAATATTTGGATCAATTTCATTAGTGATACTGATACAATATTTGGCTTACCATTCCGATTTCCGAGTCATCATTTTGTGAAGTATAGATAACCAATCTAATCCAATCATCACCACCCCACTAACCATCACCCTTTTTTCTTCTTTTTAATTAAATATTATTATCAACAACCCTCGTTTTATTATTATTAACAAAGTTCTCTCTCTCTCTCTCACACACACACAAACACATACTTACACACACATTAACTGTTATATATACAGCTGCTTATCCTTATTTCAAATCCTCTCCCCTTCTCATTGTTCTCTCTCTCTCTCTCTCTTAATTGACACCCAATTAAAGAGTTCATCAAAAGCTTTTTCCTACTCATCTTTCTTCAAGACAGACAAAAAGGGATAAATTCCCACCTCAGGTTACATCTGCAGCTATCTGTTTATATCAATAAAATCTGAGTAAAATCTGGCAAAATCGTAGAAATTATGGAAATTCCAGAGATAAACATGTTGTGCGATTTTGAAGCAGGAATCAAATGCCTGCAAAATCCCTCATTCATCTCCCGTTTCTCTTCATTTCCGGCTTTCTGGAAATGGGGCGCGCTGCTGATTTTTGCAATTTTCGCCACTTTTAGCAGCATAATCAAAAGAATTAAGCTTATTTTCATTCATTTTCACACTGTAAAGCCGTCCTCCAATCACGTCGAAGACGTCTTCGAGTTCAGCGACGACGACGACGACGTCGTATCACTAGCGTCTTCCGATGATGATCAAGAAGGAGAAGAAAATCGCCCCACGACGACGTTTCGAGGTCAACACCGCGTTGATGAAGATTTCTGCGTGCGGGGCTCAATTGTCAGCTTCAAGAGCCAGTGGCAGAACGGTCAATTGAGGCAGCGCAGGCGTCGGAGCGGCGGCGCCTGGTCGGAATTCGCTTGTGGTAAAAATGTTGTTAAGCTTTGGGATAGCTTAGGATTTACTCTTGATATCGATGAAGATTTATTCAATTATGAGAGCATAGTTTCTACTTGGGATAATCAGCGAGATGAGAAAACTAGCCAGTTTCCCGGCGATGTCTGGGGCGTTGCTGCGGCGGCGCCGACGGTGTTGTTGACGGCGGAGAGAAACGGGAACGGCGACGGCGTGATTTTAGGCGGTTACGATACGAGGATGAGAAGCGATATCCCGGCGTTGTACGCCGAGTGGAGGTCGCCGACAGATAAAGTGGCCGGCGTTTCCACCTCCGGCGCTAGCAAGGTTTACGTCAGAGATGACGTGAAGGAGGTGGTAACGGTTGGTGATGTGAGGAATGTTAGGAGGCCGTTAGAAAGTGTGAGAGAGTCTGACGGCGATACGTGGTGGGATGCTGACGCCGTTATTGTGGAGAATGAGTTTGAGTCATCCGGGTGAAACCAACCTCCTCCGAGTTCGACCGAGTTTTCCTGAGGTGACGCGGCCGGGTTTGAATGCATCGAGGGCAAAATTAATGAATGTCCAAACTTTGATATTCGCGAGAAATCTAGTGATGGAAAACCTCTGGTCTCTGTAAATAATTATTTCAATAAAGTTTTCTCGATTATTTATTAATTACTATTTTCACTGTTCCGCTCATTTTATCTCATTTTCTTTAAATAGATATCCCACTTAATTTGTCACATGCTAAATAAAAAAAAAATTTACCCTTCAAAATCATTCAAAAGTGGTGGACTTACCCACTTCCTATCCTTTTTATCCTTATTCTTAATTTTCGTGCCCAATAGTAAGGAGACAAGAGAAATTCTTGTGTGGATGTACATGTAGTACACCCACCACTCACAATAACATTATTTTAATATTATAATTTATATTATTAAAATATTAATATGTGAGTGGTGGGTGTACTACATGTACACCCACACAAGAATTTCTCAGGAGACAAAATGAACGGGACTGAGGGAGTACTTTATTTGAGGCTTTATTTGTTTTTAACTGTTTAGAGCATGCACAAGCACAACGGTATTTAGTTAGATTCCGAGTCTATCGCCGAGAAGCATAATTTTGGTGAGAGTTCTAATGATTGGTAGTGTTGAGTAAGACTCTCGTAGAAAATTTTGAAATAATAGGGTTGAGTGAAAGACCCCGAGTCCATCATCGTTGGCAATGAGTGAATTGATTTTTTTTTTGTTATTTTTTTTTGTTTGTAATAAATAATTTTAATTTTAGTTGGAAATGAATATAATTATAGATTAATACTTAATCTTTCAATTTTATTTTATTAATTCTAAACATCAACACACCCATCGATATTGGCACTCGATCCCTTGGCGTCGAGGGAGCCACAACGGTGCTCGAGCCCAGCGTGTTGAGGGAGCGAGGTCGAGCGGGAGATCGACATCGGCAACGACATTGGTGCTTAATGTTGGATCTGAGACGTTACTGCTCAAGAGGTGATGCTGCTAAAAAATGTTGACAAAGTTTATGTAGCCAAAAGTACAGCTGAAGTGTCGAAGCCGCTGCATAGATTAAACTCTGTAATGTGTGCTTCAGTCTGTGCTAAGGGAACCTGGAACAGTCTGGCGGAGACTTTCCTTATCTGCGAGGATTTTGCGGGATCTTTTCAATGATTATGATAGATGCGGACAAGATACTTATCAAGCAGATATCAGACGTGTTTTCCAAGCCTTATCCTTACAAGGAAAGAAGATTTAAGAAGATATATATTATGGCGAAAAGATCTAGGGTTTCAAACCTATATATCTTCGACATCAACATTGTGAGGGCTGGCCGTTTTGTTTATTGTTTGAGTGCATATACTTTCTTGAGAGTATTGTAATTGAGTGCACGAATTAGTGAGGGTTTATCTTCGATAAATTCAATTTGTAAGAGAGTTAAGGGTCGGACTGAAGGTTCGAGCTTAGGTTGAGCGATTGTGGATCCATCAATCACGAATCCACGTGACGTTAGGAAGAGGGTGAGCGAAAGGATAGCATAAGGTGTTGACCGGTATGTGTAAGATCCTATGTAACCATTTCTTCTAATAGTGGATTAGTTCTCTCTTGGGCAAAGGCTCTGATGGTCCCGAAACGAGTTCTGGTGTATGGGGGGGGGGGGGGGGAATACACCAGATAAAGCTTTTAAAAATCAACCCCCTAAAAAGATCACAACCGAGTAAGAAGACTCGGCTGGAATTACAACTGAGTAGAAAGACTCAGCTGGAATCACAACTGAGGAAGTAACACTCAGTTGGAAGTGAAGTGTTGTGCGGAATGTGGTGGAAAATAACTCGTTTAAAACTAACTCACGCTTTTATGCACGGTTGGTCAATAACCAAAACAGTTGAGAATGTTAAGATGCAGTTTGTATGCTGGTTAGTTGGTCAGTTGAAAATGCAGGAAATAACTTAATAAAGAAAAATACAAGCACACAGAGATTTAACGTGGTTCGGAGATAACACTCCTACGTCCACGGGGAGTTGTGAGTCCACACAACTCAGTCCAAGTTCTTTTGGACAAACCACACCGCTTACGCGGGCTGTGCAACCGTTAAGGATAAGTTTGCGAGTACTTATCAACCTTACAGATTAGTTTACGGGTACTAAGCAATCTGTCTACTCAGTTACGGGAAGAGTAGGGTCCTAAAACCTTTTCAGGTACGAAAGATAAGGTTCCAACTAATAGCTCGAACAAGAAGTGAGCTGGGATCTAACACTCTACGAACTCTCACAAAGTGATGTTCTCAAGGTTCGATCTAAAGACACTCAGACACAATCTAATGCTCTAGAACTCTCAACAAGTGATGTTCTTAGAGACTAAATCTAATTCAGCTCGAGTAAGGAATATAGTTCTTTCTTTCGCTCTGTCTCGTCTCGTGTGTCTTCTCTTGTGTGTCTTCCACCTTTATCCAATGAATGGAAGCCTCTATTTATAGGCGGAGAGAATCAACTAGCCGTTGGAGGAGCTGTTGATCTCTGTTCTTTGATAGCGATGACTTGTCTCTCATCTCTGCAGACTTTCCCGATATGGCATCTGTGCTCTTCTACTTTCCATCTGAGACAGCCTTGTGTTGGGCCAGATGGGGTAATGACTGAACGGTCAAACCCTCACGTGACTTCCTTTTTGAAATTCAAATTTAAACCTTTGTTGGTCAACCTTGGTCAGACGGTTGAGAAGCTTGATCTTTATCTGAGTGGTCTTCAGCTGATGTTCTATCTGAGAGCTTCTGTCTGATTAGGAACGGTTTAACTCTCAGCTGACTTTGAACTTGATCTTGTTGATCTTAACTGATTGAGTTTACAAATGATGTTCCAACTAGAACGCTCAGTTGTCCTTCTTGTATCTGACTCTGCTCAGTTGGCTTTGAACGCTCAGTTGTATTCCTTACAACTGATGTTCTCTTGTAGCTTTTCCCTTTTTATTTCTTGTCGGATGAACGCTCAATTGTCTTCCTTACATCTGATGTTCTATCGTAACTTCCTCCTTTTTTCAATGTTAGGATCTTTTGCATCTTCATCCTTTAAAACTCTCAGATGTGAGTCTTCTCCTTTGAGTTGCTCAACTGATGTTCTACCTTGTGAACGCTCAGTTGATGTTGCTTCCTTCATCTGATGTTCTGACCGAGAGATTGTGACTTCCCCATTATAATTCACATCTATTGAACACTCAGTTGTCTTCCTCACAACTGATGTTCTATCTGAGTGAAGTCTTGTTGCCATCTTCAGCTGGAGACCTGTAAAGATAAAATCTTAATTTTGCTCAAACAGCGAGCCTAACTACTAACTTTAGGATCTGGCAACATCTACTCGGTTGGGGTCAGTTGGTTTTGGAATTCATCAAAACTCTTACTAACAAATTTCCCAACAATTTCCCCCTTTTTGATGATGCCAAAACCACTTACAACTTTAAACCGCTACTGATCTACACCTTACTAACTTATCTAAAATCTCAACTGAAATTCTAGACAGTCTATAAGATAAAACATCAAAGGGTTAGCACAGTTATAACATGGTATTGAAATGACTTTGCGATTCAGAGCTTGGACATTGAGAGATTGTTCATCAAGGTGAATCTTATAACTGGATAGTTTTCATTACAACTGAAGATTACAGATATAAGCACAAAAGCCAAAAATTACAACAGTTGCTCAAAAACTAATTCAGCTCAAAACTTCTGGCCGTACTTGCTGAAGATACGGACAAAGATCTCTCTCTTTGCAGCTGACTCGATCCCAGAATCAACTCCATGTTCTTTGCACACTTGTTGAGCTTCAGCCATGAGTCTCCGTCTGTCGGGAGTACTTGTGCCTGAGATGAACGGAGGGCGATATGTGACCTTCGTAGGGACCGGAACTGTGTTGAGATCGAGCTGTGCATTCATCATGGCTGATCTGAATTGTCTGAACATGCCTGGATCCCCAAAGCTGAGCTCGAATAGGGCTTCCTTGAAGGCTTCCCTTGCATCTTCAGTTGTGTAAACCTTCCTATAGTAGAAGTCATTCACAAACTCCTGTTTGAATGACTTCCAATACTCATTCCACTCAGCTGGCATCCATTTGTCAACATGTTTGAACCGAGATTGGAGTTTGGACTTTCCTTGCAGCTGTTGTTGCCTCTTTCTTGCCTCAGCCTTGCTTTGATGTCTGTTAATTCTTCTTAGGCTTCGACTGGCAATGTTTCTGTCCAATCTCTTTGAAATCTTGGCGAGCTCCTTTTCAAACTTGTTGACAGCTTTGGCTTGGCCAGCAGCAAACGTCTTGATCCAAGCTGGATTCAAGTAGTCCTTTTCTGATGCACCTATAGCTTTGGCAGTAGCAATTGTCTCTTCAGTTGTGATACCGTCGAGATCAGCTTCGATTTCAGCTGCCAATTCAGCTACGAGAGTGGAAATTTCAACTTCCTGCTCCATTGCTTTTCCAGCTGCTTCTGTCTCCTTCAGCTGAGATTCTTCTTGTCCAGCAGCACTTCCCCCTTTTTTCTCTGAGCCTCTTCCCCCTGCCTCTCAACTTTTGCTGGCTTCTTACCTTTCCCCTTTTTGGCATCAGCAAGAAGGGTTGCCAGTGAGCCATCCAGAGAGGTAAGTTTTGCTTTAGCCTGTTGGACTCGAGAGAAGAGTTCATCCACAGCATCCTGTCCTCCAACCTTCTTCGCCAGTTCTAGATCTTGGCGCTCTTGATCAGCTTTCGTCATGACTTCAAAGGTTGCAGAGACTTCTCTTTGAAAACGCAGCTCGATGTTGTTCGAACTGAGTCGTCCACTCGTGGTCTTGTGTCTGCTGGGAGTTGACAAGATTGGAATTGGCGATGGTTTTGAACACATTCAACTCAGAACTGAGTTCACGAACAGTTCTCTTCAGTTCATTGTTGGCTGTGCTGGTGGAGGATGAGAATTCTTCCAGCTTCAATTTCAGAGCATCTTCCATCAGCTGCCTCTGCTTCTCAGCCTGAGCCTCAATCACCAGCTGCTGCTCTTCACGGTTCTGCTGGATGGTTGAGAGCACCTCAGTTCGCAACTGGTTCACCCTCTCAGTTATCAGCTCACAAATTTCTTCAGAGAAGAGCGCTGGTTGAGCTGAGGGGGCTGGTTGTTCGATTGTTGGGGCTGATTGTTCGATTGCTGGAGGTAGTTCAGTCACCATGGCTTGACGATTTGCCAGGTACTGTTGGAATGCAGCCTCTTCTTGCTGAGCTGCTGCTTCAGCTGCATCAATCTCATCCACGAACTCAGCACTCTTGGCCAGCATGGTGTCTAGAAAGGCGACAACTCCTGCATTGTTGCACAGTTCCCTTAAGTCTGTCCCTTCAGCCTTGCTGAGATCGAATCTGCGGCTTAGAACAACGACCTTGTTCTTGTATGCTACCTCAAGGTTGGAGTATTCGAAGTACTCTCGCAGGCGTGACTCATCAGCCTTGAGGTGGTCCCAGCCATAGATGCGGAGGGTGTCTTCCTTGACATACCAGTAGCTGAAGATGATGCTAAACTAGTATATCAGCTCCGTGCCAAACATGGCGAAGATCGGCATGTTGCAAGCTTCAGGAAATATCCCAACGAGCTTTTTGAAGCAATAGGCCAGCTTGCCTTCATGCTCAGCTACGACCGCTTGACGATTTTCTTCTTCATTGATGGGGGAGGGTTCAATGTCATAAACATATGGTTCAAAAGGTTCTTCAACATTGGCCATGGAACTGGTTGCAATGTTGGCATCGAGGGTGAGGCTCGGAATATTTGTCTGAGGATCAGTTGAGAGAATCTGATCCCCTTTGGTTGGTGATTGGGCTAGCTGGTCAGTTGGACTGGGTTGGGAGCCAGTCGAGATTGGGATTCCTTGGACGGTATCAGCTCCAGTTGGGGGAGAGGGTAAACTGTGTTCTGACTCCTCAGATGAAGACGAGCTATCTGAGGATGAGCTCGACTCATCTACATCTGTTTCCTTCCCTTCAACCATCGACTCTGGATCCCGAGGAGCAATGATATACACAGCTGGGTCAACCGACCGACTCGACTCAGGTGACTTCTCAGCTGGTGTCTCTTCCGTTGGCTTCTCCTCAGCTGGCAACTTCTTAGCTGGTTGCGCAGCTGGCTGCTTGAACCGTATCCTCGGTCTCTTCTTCAGTGGTTCCTCCTCCACTTCTTCTTCTTCTTCCGACACATCCCTCAGTCGGCGAGCAGTAGATGATCTGGTCTTTCGGCCGACTGCTGGAGGTGGTTGTGACTCCAACTGCTCCTCAGCTGTGTCTGCTTCCACAGCTGGCTTCTCATCTCCCTTCTTCTCTTTGGGAGTGTACACAGCCGTCAACACGTCCTGAGCCTTTTTGGCTGTGGGGAACAGCAGCATCTTCTTGAGAGGCGTCTCCTCGCTATCTTCCCAAGTTAAATTCTGATTCTCCGTGGCACGCAGGATCAACGCAGAAATTTTAGTGCCGAAGTTCAGAGACCCCTTAACACTCAACAGCCGCTCTCCGGACTCAGTTGTGATTTCGGAGATCTTCTGTTGCTCTAATATCAACTGGTGTTCGAAGTACTGAAGCCAGTTGACCTCGTGTTTCTCCTCCAGAGCCTTCTGCTGCTTCAGTTTGGGGCGGCTGATATCCCCAAAGGCTCCACTGTATCCAAATGCACACTTGGAAATAACATCAAACAGAAGTCGATGTTGAGGCTTCAACTTCGTCCTTTGCATGCTACTCTTCATCTTTTCTGGGATGATCAGGGCCTGCTGAAGGAATTCATCCTCTTCTTTATCAGTGAAGTTGTCGACGATGTGTGTGGCCTGATGATTTCTTGGGATGATTTTGGCTAGTTCTTCGGACACAAGTATCTCGACGGCTGAATCTTGGATTGATCGGGAGGCGCCGTCGCGTTGTTTGCAGGAGACGTTTGAAACGAGTCCAACTCCCGACTCGTGATGTAGATTCAAATAAAACTCTCCGACTTGCTTCCGTAGCAGGAGGGAGGGAGTGAGAGTTGCCCAGTGAAGAAGACCATGCGCAGAGAGAAGGCCGGAGAGGTGAGAAAGCTCCGGTGACTCCAGCGCGTCTGTCGAAAGTATCTGTTCAAAATGAATCTTCGATAGCATCATATGGAATGATTCCTGGAATGTGGCTGGTTCTTTAGATACCATCTTCTTGGAGGTTTTGGGTGCCATTGTGATTTGCAATGAAGTATATATATATGCAAAGAAGGAACGAGAATATTATCCAAATATGGAGAGACAGAATCGAAGAAGATGATGAACAGTTGTATTGATATGCACGAATGAGGAAAGTAGGAGATTTCTTTCTGATTTTTCGCCTTATATAGGTTTTTGACTTGGTAGAGATCAACAGCTGGGGTTAAATAGCGCGAATCCATCAACGGCTGAGATTACGCGACTGTTGACTATCTTTGACTTGACGTCACGAACCGAGTTCCAACCAGCGCGTGAGAAGGTGTACAGTTTTTATGTCAGCTCAGTCGCATTATAAAGTAGGCTATTGATGTTTAGCCGTACTTTACATTTAATGCGACAAGATGGCTATTTTAATGTAACTGACATGTTAAGGAATGTTTGAATTTATTTCAAACATTCTCATTTAAGATCATAACACCTTCAGCCATAAATGTTACCTGCCAGCTGATGTCGGAATCAGCTGTGTTCCCATGTTGCGGCATACCATCAGCTGACTCGAGTTCGTCTGTTCAACTGACGTCTGATCCAATGTTGCAGCATGCCATCAGCTGACTCGAGTTCGTCTGTTCAGCTGACGTATGATGTCTTCGGTTGGCGATCCGCTTCAGATATTCCCCCTTCAGCTGAGCTTCCCCCTCCATCTGAGCTTCCCCCTCAGATGGGCATCTATCTCTTCACCTCCGCTGGTTCCTCATCTGATGGATCCAACAATCCAAGTAGATCACATAGCATCTTGAACTGCGCTTCGGCTAGAGGTTTGGTGAAGATGTCAGCTCGCTGAATCTCAGTTGGAGTCTTTTCTCCATGGAAACGTCTTTCTTCTCAACTGTGATCTAGAAACTCAGTTCCATGATCTGATCGGATGGAAATAATTTTTATCTCTTGTTGGTTTGATATCCGATCCATCAACTTGGGTAGCTCATCTCGGGTTTCACTCTTGTGGCACATGAAAATGGTCCACGTGTATCTTGAGAAATCATCAGTTACAACCAGGGTGAACTCGTTGCCGTTCATGCACTTTGGTGTAACTGACCCGAAGAGATCCATGTGGATCAGCTGTAACACTCGGTCGGTTGAGGGAGTTGTCTTCAACCGGAAGGAAGATCTAGCGAGCTTTCCCAACTGGCATGCACTGCAGATATGTGTTGTTGAAAACACTCGGTTTGGTATGCCTCTTGCATGTTCTTGTTTGGCAAGTCGGTTCATTGTTTTGAAGTTCAGATGGTTGAGCCTTTTGTGCCACAGCCAGCTCACATCAGAACTGCTCTTTGATAATAGGCAGGTGTCAGGGAGACTGCTGTTCCAATCAGCATAGTAGACATTCCCGGTTGGCGATCGATTTCCCAACAATATCACCTGCTTTGATCCGACATTTTTAACCCTGCAACCCTGTGCATCAAACTTGACAGAGAAACCATTATCACAGAATTGGCTGATGGAGAGCAAGTTATGCTTCAATCCATCAACATAAGAAACATTAGAAATCGAAACATGATTGGTTTCAAGGGTACCATAACCTCTGGTGTAACCTTTTGAGTTATCACCAAAAGTAACTGAGGGTCCTTCTTTCTCCACGAAACTTTCAAGCAAATCCTTCAGATTCGTCATGTGTTTCGAGCATCCACTGTCCATTACCCACATTGTTGCAGACGCTTTATTCTTCCTCAGCTGTTTCTCCTGTACCTGCAAAGAGAAACTCGCTTAGGTCCCCAATTTCAGTTGGGTCCTGGAGGGTTAGAACCAGTTCCCCCTGTAACTGTGCGTCGCTTTTCCCTGTATACTCGGATGGATTTATCATTCCAGATCACTTTTCCTTCATCATCAACTATAACAACACCTCGGTTATCCTTAGGCTTGTTGTTAGTAGTGATGTTCTGTTTCTTGGGAGGAGATGGATTTCTCTCATTGTTGACTTTCGGAGGAGAAGCTTTCCCTCTGTTTTGATGGCGGTTTTTATCCTGTTGGATTTGTCTTGATGGTCGGACGCCATGTTGGAATCTTCGTAGCTGATACTGATTCCATCTTCCTGACTGATGACGACAGCTGGTCATGCTTGGATGTTGATTCAAGTTGTGGCATGAATATCTCCAGCTGTTCGAACTGTTCCTCATTGGTTGACTCGGTTGGAACCTCTGGTTGAACTAATGATGGAACCGCTGTTGATTCAGATGGTTGAGTCCTTGTTAGCTCTGCGGTCGGTTCCATTCTTTCTGTGGTCGGTTTTATGGACGGTTCAGAGGTCGGTTCTGATTTTTGTTTCGGTTGTATCTCCGACGCCTCTGGTTCCTCTTCTGTGACTTGGAACATTCCCCCTCGGTTAATATCCCAACCGATGGAACGTTCAGTTCTCCATCCACCCTTCATTTTCCTTTCTCAGTTGTAGATTTCTTATTCGGTTGTGCTTGCTGAGACTTGGTGGTTGGATTGATTTGAGGAGTTTCAGGCTCAACTGGATCCGTTTTGGCAACCGAGACATCCACTGCTTTGATGAAGGTTGCGGGAGGAATTCCAGTATCCTTGACCCCATCGTAACCGAGTCCTGACATGTCATCCATCTGTCAGCTGTAACTGATTAGATTCTCTATGATCTTGGATGACTGATATAGCTTTATCAGGTTGTCCTTCTCAGTTTGCAACTCTTTGAGAAGAACAGCTATATACTCGGACTGTTCATCTGACTTTTTCAACAGCTGGCCGATCTGTGCCTCTTGCTTTTTCAATTGATCTTCCCGCTCCTTGATCTGCTCATTCAACTCCTCATCGGTTGGAGCTTTAGTTCGGTTGGCAGCATTCAGTTGACTTTTGAGATTTTCTATCTCTTCAGTCTGACTCTCAATCAGATCGTCCTTGTCGGTTAAGGATTCTTCAAGTTTGGAGAACTGAGCTTGTAGACTCTTAAAATCAACCGACTGCTGTGGCACTTCCTCATTGAGTGCTAAGAAGTCGTCCCATGAGAGTTCCAACTCTTCATCTAGGGTTTCCTGCATGTTAGAAATATTTGAAGAATTCAAATTAGCAGGATTAGATTGTACCTCATCATCTTTGACGTCCATCTGCACACAACAACAAAAGAAGGGTGCAAGCAGATATGCACTAGCGTGGTAAAGAGATCTGTTCAGTTGACCACTGAATAAAGTTCCTCGAATTCACACCTTGTGAAACAGAGTCAGCAGTCTTTTGAACCACTACTCTGATACCACTTGATGGTCCCGAAACGAGTTCTGGTGTATGGGGGGGGGGGGAATACACCAGATAAAGCTTTTAAAAATCAACCCCCTAAAAAGATCACAACCGAGTAAGAAGACTCGGCTGGAATCACAACTGAGTAGAAAGACTCAGCTGAAATCACAACTGAGGAAGTAACACTCAGTTGGAAGTGAAGTGTTGTGCGGAATGTGGTGGAAAATAACTCGTTTAAAACTAACTCACGCTTTTATGCACGGTTGGTCAATAACCAAAACATTTGAGAATGTTAAGATGCAGTTTGTATGCTGGTTAGTTGGTCAGTTGAAAATGCAGGAAATAACTGAATAAAGAAAAACACAAGCACACAGAGATTTAACGTGGTTCGGAGATAACACTCCTACGTCCACGGGGAGTTGTGAGTCCACACAACTCAGTCCAAGTTCTTCTGGACAAACCACACAGCTTATGCAGGTTGTGCAACCGTTAAGGATAAGTTTGCGGGTACTTATCAACCTTACAGATTAGTTTACGGGTACTAATCAACCTGTCTACTCAGTTACGGGAAGAGTAAGGTCCTAAAACCTTTTCAAGTATGAAAGATAAGGTTTCAACTAACAGCTCGAACAAGAAGTGAGTTGGGATCTAACACTCTACGAACTCTCACAAAGTGATGTTCTCAAGGTTCGATCTAAAGACACTCAGACACAATCTAATGCTCTAGAACTCTCAACAAGTGATGTTCTTAGAGACTAAATCTAATTCAGCTCGAGTAAGGAATATAGTTCTTTCTTTCGCTCTGTCTCGTCTCGTGTGTCTTCTCTTGTGTGTCTTCCACCTTTCTCCAATGAATGGAAGCCTCTATTTATAGGCAGAGAGAATCAACTAGCCGTTGGAGGAGCTGTTGATCTCTGTTCTTTGATAGCGATGGCTTGTCTCTCATTTCTGCAGACTTTCCCGATATGGCATCTGTGCTCTTCTGCTTTCCATCTGAGACAGCCTTGTGTTGGGCCAGGTGGGGTAATGACTGAATGGTCAAACCCTCATGTGACTTCCTTTTTGAAATTCAAATTTAAACCTTTGCTGGTCAACCTTGGTTAGACGGTTGAGAAGCTTGATCTTTATCTGAGTGGTCTTCAGCTGATGTTCTATCTGAGAGCTTTTGTCTGATTAGGAACGGTTGAACTCTCAGCTGACTTTGAACTTCATCTTGTTGATCTTAACTTATTGAGTTTACAACTGATGTTCCAACTAGAACGCTCAGTTGTCCTTTTTGTATCTGACTCTGCTCAGTTGGCTTTGAACGCTCAGTTGTATTCCTTACAACTGATGTTCTCTTGTAGCTTTTCCCTTTTTATTTCTTGTCGGATGAACGCTCAGTTGTCTTCCTTACATCTGATGTTCTATCGTAACTTCCTCCTTTTTTCAATGTTAGGATCTTTTGCATCTTCATCCTTTAAAACTCTCAGATGTGAGTCTTCTCCTTTGAGTTGCTCAACTGATGTTCTACCTTGTGAAAGCTTAGTTGATGTTGCTTCCTTCATCTGATGTTCTGACCGAGAGATTGTGACTTCCCCATTATAATTCATATCTATTGAACACTCAGTTGTCTTCCTCACAACTGATGTTCTATTTGAGTGAAGTCTTGTTGCCATCTTCAGCTGGAGACCTGTAAAGATAAAATCTTAACTTTGCTCAAACAGCGAGCCTAACTACTAACTTTAGGATCTGGCAACATCTACTCGGTTGGGGTCAGTTAGTTTTGGAATTCATCAAAACTCTTACTAACAAATTTCCCAACAAGCCCCCTAGACGTAGGTTGCAAAACCGAACGGGTTACCATATCGTGTGTCTTTTATTTCAGCACAATTAATTATTTCTGTTAAACTAATTGTACTAAGTTTTTTCAGTAACACAACATCTTTATATGCGTAAAGTATTTGTTTAGATCTAACACTTGACCCCGCTCGCTGTACATACTCTTATTGCTTAATTGCAGTTATGATGGCATTTGATCGTTGAAAATATTATTGTGAACTTGTTTTAATTAGTATTGTTAGATTTGATCAGGTGACTCATTGAAGATTTGCAAATTTATGTAGAAGCAAGATTGACTGAAGTGTTTTGAGTTGTGCGAAAAACAGAGTCTGGTGACTGCGCTTCAGTCTGAGCTACTTGGAAGTGGAACAACATGAAAGATTTCTTTCCATAATTGGGCAGATTCTGCGAAGGTTTTTACCTTATCCAGTTAGATACGGAGAAGATATCTTTGGGCGAATATATCCTATTATTCCACTTGTTCCACTAGGCACGTCTCCAACAAGGAAGGGTTTCATGCATAAGGAAACTAGGGCAAATCGATGGAGATAAGATCTAGGGATTCTCAAGACCTATATATATCGACATCAAGACATCTTGGAGGCTGCCGCAGAAAGAGCTATCTTTATTGTTTATAGCCTTAACACTATTTCGTGAGTGAGTGTTGCTTTGTAATCTTGAGAGTGTTTAATTCGTTAAAGAAACACTTGAAAGAGGGTTATGGGTCGAATTGTTATTCGAACCTAGATTGTAAGGGTGCGGATTTTGCAATCACAGTTCATGTAGATCGGGAAGGGTGTGAGTGGTGAGGTTTCATAAGGTGGAAGATCATATGTGTAAGATCCTGTAACTTCGACTTTCGATAGTGAATTGTTCTCTCTTGGGCGTGGCCCCCCAGACGTAGGTTGATTAACCGAACTGGGTTACCATTATGTGTGTCATTTACTTAGCTCAGTCATTATATTCTATGCTATATTATGTGCTAAGTTTTGTTGTGACAGAATCAATTTATATGCATAAATTGCTCGGTTTAGATTTTTCAAGTATAAAAAATAATTACATCAAATTAATTTGAATGATTTAAACTATATGTAGTTTGTACCAAAATGACTACTCTCCGTATCTTTTTATTAAGCCTATTTTACTTAATTTGAACGTATTATTTTATTAAGTCCATTTTCTAAAATGGAAATGTACTACTCCCTCTGTTCACGAAACAAAGTCCTACTTGCTCATAAAAATTTGTCCACAAAACAAAGTCCTATTTACCTTTTTCCACTCAAATCAAGTGGGTCCTATTTTATGCAACTATAACTCATAAATTACCATGTATGCAACTAAAAAGCTGCTCCCTCCGTACGTGAAGTCTTGTCATACTTACCCTTTTTTTTGTACTTGAAGTAATGCCTGTTTTACTTTATATACATTTCTACCGCTAAAGAATATCTTATATTTACATCCAATTGCTATTTAGACACACACAATCACAACTATTCATTCTCTTTAATCTGGACTCACATAAACACAACCACACATTCGTTTCTTTAATTTAGATCCACACAACCACAACCACACATTCTCTTTAATATGCAATTAACAATCTAAATCTATATCATTAATAATATTCCTAATATCTAACTTTTACCCCACTCAAAACAATTTTACTAGCTTTCTTAATCTCCGCACCGAGCCGTCATTGAGGCATAACTTCACGTACGAAGGGAGTACTAACTCTATTCTCTATCCTATTTGATATGACAAAAATACCCTAAAAAGTTACTTTATTTTTTTAACTTTATTATAAACAACTAATTTTCTTAACATATGTCCATGACCAAATGATTTTATTGAAAAGTTGTACTACAATTACCCATCACACACAAAACAAAAAACAAAAAAAACAAAAAAAGACTTCTACAATTGATATTACACAAAATAACTAAAAATATCATATTTGTATTGACGGAATCATTAGTTACAACTCACTGTATCAAGAAACGACAGTGTGGTCGTCATCATATAGATGTGCTAACAATTTTGTCAATGCATAAAATGAAGCATAATCTGAATTTATTTTGTGAAATATCGATAGTGTAACTTATTTGGGTGTAAATGGATGTAACTTAACTATGAGAAGATGACATTCACTATCCGTCAAAATGAATGACTAAACTAATAAGCGTTCATATTTAATATACCCCATCTTATAGTCCTAAATTTATTTGCCTTGCTAGGCCGGTGAATTTTTTTATTACGCATGGAATAATTTAATCTTTACGGGTACGAAAAACAGATCTCAAGGAATTATAGTAAAGTAATTATGCAATTAAAGAGTTTTTTATAATTACTTGAAAAATATAATCATGAGTATAAGTTGTTCCTATTGTATTTAGTTGCAAGATTTGCACTCTGTCATATGACTTCTACATATTTTATTTAAAGTTTTAGTGGTCAGATTCGAACAGTAATATGAATGCAATCAAATCTTATCCGGGACTAGTCAGCAAATACTAAATACCAATATGATGAGCGACAAAAATTAGAATTTACTTCTTTCCTACTAATAGCAAGATCTCACTTTCTTTTTTTCGTCTATTTCATTAGCATAATTTTATATCCAAAATGAAAATAATTCCTTCAAAGGTTATAAGATCCACCACTTTCTATTTTTTTATTCTTATTTTTTTAATAATCGTGCCTAAAGCAAGTGAAACCTTGCTATTGGGACGGAAGGAATAACAAATCTGCAATACACACGTTACATGTATAGAAAATAGTGAATTACTGTACATATCATTAAATATTACAATCCATATATAGTGTGAATATGTGGTTTAAAATTATATATCCTCATTGCTTTAGGAAAAAAAAAGAGAATAAAATTAAGTGTTAAAGAATTAAATATTATATTTTTCACTTAGAAAATTTATTAGGAAAATTTCCACAACATAAAGAAATAACAAAAAAGCAAGGTGTTAAACGAGTATTTGCTAAGGGAGGGTCAATGTTACTAAGTACTAATAGAGACAGCTCGCAAACACAATAATTTTATCACATTTTTGGCGTGACCAAGAATTTTCAGACTTGTGATTCATAAATCATTAGTTCTTTTTTCTTTAATCACGCACCACACGTTTTTGGATGATGATACAAAAGTCCACAGTGATTATTTGTGTTTTTGATAAATTTTCGCTGTGCGTAATAATACTCTCTCCATCCACAATATCGTTACCATATTATGGACGGTACGAGTTTTAAGAAAGTGGTCAGTAGTAGTGAATAGTAATGAGATTGTTCTGGGTGGACTAAGGATTTTACTATAAATATGAGTGAAGTAGTGAAAAATACTAAAGTTAAATACTTATGTGGATCATAAGACTATACATGGAAGTGGCAACCACATCGTGGACGGACTAAATAACAAAAGTGACAACGATATCGTGCAGAGAAAGAGCATTACGTATATCATACTAGTATAAGATAGATAAATGATGAACCTCCGTTGTGCGCTGTATTTTTTCTTTTGTATATCATACTATAAGATAGACAATAATCACACTACTATCATATATGATGAGCTTAATCTAGAGACTTAAATTCGTGAGTCATGACCTTAATTACATCACAGTACCGTGTTTCTTAGTGGCGCACTCGCCTAAACTTTTTCAAATAATTTTCAATCCTTATAAGTGACGTTTAGTTTGCTCGATTAGGAGTGATTGATAATATAATCATACATAATCATATATTTGTTTAAAAGATAAAATCGTAATAAATATTTAGGTCTATGCTCCAATCATTCAAATGAATGATTACTTATAATTCCAAATTTAGGTTGATTATTAAGCCTCATTTAATCAACGATGCAAAACTTAAAAATAATCGTATATAAACACACACGCACTACACAAAAGCTCACATACCCACATATTCCTTCAATAATCCTATATCAAAATTAAGCAATTCAAACACCCTACATTATTCTATCAAACATTATATATTTCATCCATCGAACCAAACCCAGCATGGAGTTTACTTTATCACATCAATTATGCAGACTCTCTCTCTCTATGAGTATATCCTAATCCATCTATCAATATAATTATACATTTTCATTATTTTATGATAAAGTATTCAAATTGGTTAGATGCAACATTATGCAGTTGTCTTCTAGTTAAAATAATTAATTAAATAAAATAATCCCACTGATTGATTATTGTGAAATGCTTAACAATAAAAAAAGATGTTAGTCGTTGGAAACATTGCAATTTGCTAGCGACACAAGGACATGCATGATTGATTTGGTTTGACTTACTAATTGCTTTTCAAATTAAATACTTTTGGGTTTGGGCTATAAGATTAAGAAATTTTATTTGGTGAGGGTTTATTTGTATGTTTATATACTTTTGAAAAGTAACATTCACACCCCCGATACGAGTGTTTAAGTTTGAAGAATTTTCTTTTTCACCATATGACAATATCAATGTTTTGGTGGACGGCAATACTTGAGAATTCTTACTAACGGGCTTTTTCATTATCTTCTCGTGTGGGTTAATTGATTAATATTGTGTCATAATTTTGATTTGTTAGTATGTTCTTTTTTATATAGTGATCACTTCTTGCATTAAACGCATGTATGTATATGTCAACACATCCCAGTTGTTACAAAGGTTGGGTTGAGCGTGAAAAATATAAGCCCAAAAGAAATTATGTCTAATAAGCCCCACTTAGATAGCCATCCAGACCTGTTAAAGTCAAACTTCGGGCCAAAGGAGCCGCCCAAAATTGCTGTTATATAATTTGTATATTAATATGAATGACTTAAATGAAAGATTTGGTAGAGCTTGTGGTGTAGTGAATGTATCATTATTAGTCCAGCAATACTTAAGAAGATCAATCTATTTATTTTTTTGAAAAAAAAAAAAAATACTAGACCGAGAGTTTACTTAAAAAAACAAAAAACTGGACTGAGAGTAATGAACATGGCCAAATGCGTTTGGATCATAATTACAATTAGTAAATTGCAATCGTGAAATAATAAAGTAAAGTTGGACTGCTAAATAGTATTAATTATGGTTAATACATTATAATTCTTTTTAATGAACTCATTATGAAACCAGTTTTATGAATTCAATCATACTGGAGTTAAGTGTTTCTTATCCCACAGAAAGTGATCAAAGCAATTCAAACAATGTGTCGAACTATTATTTGGACACGAAAGTCAGGTATAATGAGAGGACCCTTGGGGCATGGGAGCATATGTGTCTTTCAAAGGCTGCAAGAGGTTAGAATAGTATTAATATGTATTAGTGGATTAAGGCAGCTATTTGCAAGCAGTCGTGGAATATTACTCAACAGAAAGAAAAGATATAGTTCCATTGGGTTCATGATTACTACAAAAGCATCAAATTTGGCTACTATGAGTGTGCCAACTCAGGCTTCATGGACAGTCAAAAAGATACTACAATCAAGAGAGGTAATTGGAGCTTCTGCAAATGAAATGAAAATGTTGAAGAACCCTAAGTTCTCAATTCGAAAGCTCTACAATGAGATGAGAGAGTCAGTGCCAAGAGTAGCTTGGAAAAAGGTGATTTGCTGCAATTTGGCCCCTCTAAAGTGTATTTTTATAACTTGGCTTACTACGCTTGGGTGATTGGTCACTTGTGACAATATAATTAAGTTTAACATTCAGGTGGATCCTATTTGTAGCTTGTGTGAGGTGGAGATGGAAAATATCCATCACATGTTCTTAAAGTGTAGTTTTTCAGGCCAGGTTTGGGAGAGAGTAACTCGATGGAGTGGTCAGGAAAGGATCTTCAAGGAATGGGAAGAAGAAATAGAATTTATGTTAACTCAATTTGGAACTAAAAAGTAGGAAGTAAAAACTCTATCGCATGGTTTTGTCACTAGTGATAGGCTATGAAAGGAAAGAAATCATAGAAGGTTTAAGGATGCTGCTAACAACGTTGAAGGAGTTGTAAAATAGTGTCAAATTATTGTTGCTTTGAGATGTCAAAAAGATCATAGGCTAGCAAGTCTTTTGTTAACCTAGAAGTTTAGTTAGATCTATCTTTGCCTTTGTGGTTCATGTGTTTGCCATCCTCATCTCATATTTGGTGAAATAAAATAAATTTACCAAAAAACCTTACTTACAACCAATCTAATCCTACATTGGGGTTGGTTGTAGGCAAATTTTTAGCTAAAAGTACGTTACACCTCACTCCTATACTAGTCTTCGCTCTTGTAAGATGCACAGATAAATATATTGTATTTAAATGGTATCAACTAACTACCACTCCCTCCTATTCAAAATATAAGTCTTTTTATAGTTGTGCACACAAATTAAGAAAAATTATTTTTATCAAATTTACCCTTAATTAATTATGAATTGAAATTAGTGAATAGTGAAAATGTTAATTTTGAGGTGAGTTAATTAAGGGTAAATATGGATTTAGAAGGTAAAAAAAAAATGCTATAATGACTTATATTTTACAAAAGTTATAAAAACCTAAAAAGACTTACATTTTGAATAGGAGGAAGTATTTGCTCTACATATAGTTCCTCAGACCACATAATGAAACCAATTACAATCAAAATAGATATCGTAAAAGATCCGGAGCAGATACACGTATAATCTCAAATTATAGACCTATGAGATTAACTAAAATAATAAAAGACAATTATAACTAATTTAAGGAGCTTTATTGGAATGGAAATTTATGAGATTTAGATTTCAAGACGTGCATACTTCTTTATAATGTTAATTCAGCTCAAATGCAACAAAACTTAAACACAAAATAGAACTCTTCATAATTTGTTTCATGGCTATTTCCAACTTATTTAAGATTGGAACAATGGAACTTGCGGCTTTTAGTATTTAGAGCGAACATGGGCCCTGCATGTTTTATAAATAGAAAATTGGTCATGAGAAGTGTTGGTTTTAGTAAGTGATTCCTATAGACCTTATAAAGAATGGAATTGGCACATTGTTCCAAAAGTCCAACCTCTATTTAAGAATAACCTCCAGTTAGGAATTGTTTTTTTAATCACTATTAATACAGTCATGCATGATTCGAACCCCCGACCTCTTCGTTGGAGGGAAAATATTTTACCAATGACTTGCGCTTCATTGTCCATTTAGGAACTGTTTTAACATAAGCAAATAGTTTTTTTTTAAATATAAAATATATGTAGTATTTGTTTATGGAAATGAAGTGGTCCAATATCATGCCTGAGTTAAAAAACGAAATTAGATCACCTTAAGATTTTTAGTAATTTAAATTTTGTGCTTTGGGCCAATTAGAATAATTTCAATAACATTGATTTATTGGAACATGATATTAGAACAAATAACTGCCATCCAGGTGCTCAATCAAAACTCAAGTACAAAGTCTGAAATTTGGAGTAGAATTCACACACACCATCTGTTCGACAGAAGAAGAACGCAAGCAAAAATGTACCAATGAACAAACAAAAGAAGCGTCGTGCCATGGAATGAAGGCCACTGCATTGAAAGCAAAATTCGGCCGACCACGGAGTGCAAGTCCTACACACCGATTCAGTCCCCAAGGCTACCACCTAAAGTTTGCACTTAAACTATGGATGGTCCGGAGTTGAATGGAACAAGAACTCAGTTGAAAAGAAGAGAGAATAAGGAGAAGAAATGAAGATATATCTCTACAATTTTTATGCATCTTATCAACAACCAAAACACCAGAATAAAGAATAAATAGAGAGTAAGAAACGCAATCTCGGATAAACCAAAAACGACCACTCACATTTGCAACGTTCTCCACAAACCAAGTCTGACTCTTTCAATGTCATCTAGGGCAAGTCATAATATTAGTTGGCTCGAGATAAATCCAGCCTAAACCAACCAGTTAAATGGTCCAATAGGAGAGAGTAGAAAATTTGATTAACTGATTCCAATATGGGCCAGGAAAGAATTAGGAAAATAAAAATAAAGAAGAAAACAAGAATAAAATATGTTGTGCATTTCCATCAATCCCCCACAAATGATATTCAACACATAAACCATCAAGTCCAAGAAGTAACTTGCCGAACCACCCAAAAGGGCTATGGTTTATAATAAATTAACATGTCTCAAATCATCAAGTTTTTTTACCGTATATGAACTAACCAAAAATGGACTATGATTTAGACAGTCAAATGATGTATAAATAAATGTACCAATGAACATGAAAGTAGTACAATTTAGTTTGACTTGCAATAGGTATCCACAATATTCCTCTCACGTCAATGGTCTCACTCCCATTTCTTTCGAAGTTTCCAACTCCAGACTTAGTGTAAGTCCTTTGTAAACAGGTCTACTATTTTTTCTTCGAGCTCACGTAGTCTAAGGAAATAATTGTCTTTCAATAGTTGCTTCAAAATTCCATGTCTAACTCATGTATGCCTCTTTTTACCATTGTAGACATTTAGTTTTTGCAACTGTGATCGTTGATTGAGAGTCGTAATGATACAAGAGTTGAAGACTCCCCCCAAATAAGAAGCTCTGCAAAGAGATTTCTCAACCAATCTGCTTCTCGACTTGCCAACTCAAGAGAAATAAATTATGATTTTATAGAAGAGTTAGCTATATAAGATTGCTTAGCAAATTTCCAAGAAATAGCTCTACCTCCCAAAATAAATACATAATCACTCGTAGAGCAACTTAATCATTATCACAATAACACCTCTAAAATAGCAGAAAACTTATTGTGATGCAAACATCAATCAGTAGTGCCTTTCAAATATTTCATTAAACGATAAAGTGCAATCCAATGATCATTACTCGGGTTATATGTATAACGTCTTAAACGACTAACAACATAAGCAATGTCATATTGAGTGTAATTCATCAAGTACATAACATTTCCTTATAATTTTAGCATATTCTTCTTGTCAAACACTCTCGCCTTTATTCTTTTGTCAAATGCATACTAGAATCATAAGGTGTTCATGCTGGAGCTAAATTGTGTGTTATGATTATTTCCCCATAGTGTAACTGACTTAGTAAAATACCATTTCCAGTCTTCATCAATTTAACACTAAGAATAACATAAGCTTTACCAAGATCTTCCATTTCACACTTAGAAGATAAAAAACGATTTGTTTCAGATTTCACATCAAGATTCGTGCCAAAGATAAGCATGTCATCAACGTATAAACCTATAATAACATAATGAGAGCCATACATCTTAGTATACGCACAAGAAATAGAGTATTCACAACAAATCCATCATAAATTATAGTATTATGAAACTTTTCATACTATTGCATGGGAGCTTGTTTAAGGCCATATAAAGATTTTTTCAAATTGCAAACCTTATTTTCTTTTCCAAGAACAACATAACCTTCACTTAATTCAATATATATTTCTTCTTCAGAATCTCCATTTAAGAAAGCTATTTTTACATCCATTTGATGTATAATCAATTTATAAATTGATGCTAAAGCTAACTAAAGCTCTAACAGTGAAGATGTTTGCAACAAAGAATAGGTGTCGAAATAATCGTTTTCTTTCTTTAGAAAATATCGAACACCAATCTTGCCTTAAACTTGTCAATTGTACCATCCGATTTCATGTGCCGTTAATTGGCTGTTGGGAAAATTAGTAAGGTTTTGATTTATACCAAAATCCAATTGACCCCAACTGAGTAGATGTGCCTTCGGTTAGTCTTTAACTAGAGCTCACTGTTTGAGCGTAAGGATTTTATCTTTATAGGATCAAACTGAAGAAGTCAGCTGAAGAACAAGGCAGTCCGGATCAAGTTAGAGTTAACTCAATTGACTCCAGAACTGAGCCATGTAGTCGTGCATGTTCGGAATTGTTGAAGTCACAAGTATAGAAGTGAAGAAGAAGACTTGGAAGACTGAAGAGAAGGTTGGACTTGAATTCGAAATTCAAATCTGCTCAGAGGTACAAGACAGGTTGGAATTTTCCATTTATTGACCGACAACAAAGACATGCATAAAACAAAGCTTGCATTACCATTTACGGAATGTCTGCAGATATTAGGTGAGGAGCCATGCTTTGTGGCAGAGGTCAAACGACTCTTTCCAACGGCTACTTCAACCTTCCCTTTATAAATAGAGGTCTTCCTCATTACGAGAAGACTACAGATTGAGCGCATAAACTTCCACAGCAAGAAGTATACACACATTCTCTTGCAGCAAGAAAACAAGTGTTAGAGCAATTGAAGTCAAGTCGTAGAGAGTTCATCCCTCCTCCTTGAGCTTCCTTCTATCCTCTCAAGAAGTTATTCATTGATCGAGTCTAGAAGTCATCTCCCTTGCTTGTATCTAAGTAGACTCACTGTAATAGTTAGAGTCTCTAAATTTTAGAGTAGAAAACCTCCACTTCTTGTGTAGAAGGTTATTAGTTAGAAAAACACCCCAACCCCTATTCCTTAGGTCCCTTTGAATCCGCAATCAAAGATATAGGTCGTTGTGAATCCGTAATCACAACATAGGTTTTGTTCTAATCTGAAATAGAACCGTAGGTGTTGTTCGTACCCGCAAACGAACTGTTCAAGCTCTTTGGTGCCCGTAAACCAACTTAACGTTTGGGAAGTACGCATAAACTTCTCTAGTGGATTACCAACCCGAAAAGTTGGACGTAGATGTAGGAGGTCTTCTCTGAACCACGTAAAAAAACTTGTATCTTTACGCTTTCTTTATTGCTTTCAGTTTCACTAACTCTGCTAACTGCATAAATAATTTTTCTTTAAAACTACATTAAGACTTTGCCAACTGACCTTCGCAAAAAAGATTTTTAGTTAAAGTAATGAGAACTCAATTTCCACCAACTTCCGCACACACACAGTCCGTAAAACTTCGGTTCGAGTGTTACAGTTGACCCTCAGTCAAAGAAGTCATTTGCATCTCGACTGAGCGACTGCTCCAACTGAATTTCAAAGTTGTTGAGCTAACTGAGTAAAAGTTAGAATATTTTTAAAACCCTTACTAGTTTAGTCCCCCCCGCTTCATACACCAGTTAACTCGTTACTGGGACCATCACAAACAACTCAACCAATTCCCATGTGCCTACTGAAAAAGATTCTAATTCACTTAGAATTGTTTTTTTCCAAAAAATAACATCTACACAAGTTATAGCTTCAATGTAAGTTTTTAGATCTTTAATAACAAAAAATAGAGAAGCAGCATGCTTAAAAATCATATCTGGGTTCTCAATCAAATAAGCAGTAATAAACTTAGACCCATAAGATGTTTTATTTCTCTCTCATTTACTTCTTCTAGGTTGAACATTAAAACCAAATTTTTCATTCTCATTATTGGAAGAACTAGACACCTTGTCACACACATTAATAGAAGAGACACAACCACTTTGAACATTATTCTTTAATTGAAAAATATCCTCAAAAAGACTCACCATCACGTGATTAAAAAATAACTTTGTCATCAATAGATAAATATTTATATGTAGCTAAATTGAGAGCATAACCAACAAATGTAACATCAAAAGTTTTTGATTCAATGCTCGTTCTTTTGAGATCAGGAAATCTAACTTTAGCTAAAAATTTGCACATTTTTAAGCATTTTAAATTACGAGCAAATCTTTTTTCCATAATTTATAAGGCATTTTGTCTAGATTTTTATGGGGCACCATGTTCAGAATATAACAAGCAGATAACACCGTCTCCCCCCATATGTTCTCAGGCAATCTAGAACTCAAAAGCATTGCATTCATCATATTCTTTAACGTTCTATTTTTCCTTTCAGGTATGGCGTTTTGTTAAGTGGTATTAGGAGCACTAAATTCATGCAATATTCCATTTTTTTCACAAAATTCTTTAAGGAAAATAGTGTTATATTCTTCTCATCTATCTAATCTAAGCCTCTTAATATTTTTGTTTAGTTGATGTTTTACTTGAGTTTTGTACTTGAGAAACATTTTTATAGCTTCGTCTTTAGATTTCAAGAGATAAATTCTGGTGTACCTTGAATAATCATCTACGAAACTCACATAATATTTCTTTCCACCTCTACTAATAGTTTTCGAAAATATGCTAAGTCAGAACGTATAAGTTCAAGAAACTTAGTCTTTCTATGTTCGATAGACTTAAATCGGTTTTGGGCAAATTTATCTTCTACACCCATATTTCACACTTAGATAAATTATGCATGTCCAAGGAATTAATTAATCCAAGTTTTCGAAGTCTTTTAATTGAAGCTAAATTCAAGTGTCCAATTCTTCCATGCCAAAGATTGTAAGATTATAAATAGAACTAGAAGCTTTCTCATTAATGATTTCAGATGAGACATTAAGTACAAACACACACCCTTTTGCATAACCCTTGCCTAGAAATTCCTTGTTCCTACTCAATACTATCTTATCACACTCGATTACGAGTTTAAGACTAGCCTTGTTCAACAAATAACCAGAAACTAAATTCCTACGCAAATAAAAAACATAAAGTGCATTGTGTAAACATAAAGTCTTTTCAAATGTCAGTTTAAGCAAGATATCCACTTTACCAAGAACTCTGACCACACTAGAGTTTCCCATGTAGACGCATTCACCCTCACCAACTTCCTCAAAGTTGTGAAATAAGTCATTGTTGCTGCAAAAATGCCTCGAGGCTGCAGTGTCAAGTAACTGAACACTATTTTTACTAGCAATATTTCCGTAATTTATCGGAGCTATTGTAGTGCAATAGTAAGTCGAATATCGTTTCTCTCAAGGACTATTATTCGAATACATTGCATAACAAAATTCAAACACATTCATACTATTCAAACTTTGAGGAGAACATGACTTTTGGTTTTCAAACTCTAGAAATATAGACAAGCGTTGATTCTAGGGAATTGTTTCGACTTTCGATGACAATAAAATTAATCTTCTTATTCACATAACCACATTTAATCTCATACTTGAGGAGCAATCACACAATATTCACTAAATCTCTCTCAATAGCTAGCAAAAGTGGATTGATCTAACGACTTTCTAGATTAAGACTCAAGACAAAACATCAACTCCCAAAAGCATAAAAGATTTAAAGCTCCCACACATACATTTATTACCTACTAAGAACTAAAACTACAATCAAGCATGAGAAGGTAATTATAATTAGAACATTAAAATCATCACATCATTGAGTGTCCACAAATCCCTAAAATCAATCAAAGGATTTAGCCAGACATAGAAATAGAAATAGCAAAGGAAAAGAGAAATAAAACCATAAATACTGATACTATATTCACCCAAATGGAAAGATCTTCAATGAATCTTCAATAGTAACCAAATCAAACCTTCAATGCAATCAAGTCATAAACCCTAGATTAATCTAGGAAAGGAAACTTGGGGAATGGGAAATATCATAAAATCTGAGTTCATTTCGAAATTGGGGCTCAATCCCCTTATATAGGATACAAAAAGTGAGCACAAAAGGTATAAAATGTTGAAAGGGCAAAATCGGAAATTCTGACGCAAAAATTGCTAAACGGTGGTCCAATCAGTGAAATGAAGGTGGGCCACATGATAGATGTCTCTTGCTACCCAGTGATCCAGCCAAACCGCCGACTAAAGGGCTGGATAGCCCATAAAGCGTGGAGGAGTCAAGTGACATCCATTAGTTCAACCGGTGAGTACCGATCGGACAACCGGTTAGCTCTTCTCCGTCACCGGCTAGAAAAATGAGGTGCGGATTTGCAATTTCCTTGTCTTTTTGCTTCGATTCCTCACTTTCTAGCCCCATTTCTTTGGTTTGATCTTCTTAGGTCTCGACTTTGAACATAAAAACCCTCATTTTACCTACACACATGCAAAATTACACAAAACCGTGACACAATTCTGTTCAACCTAATTAACCTTAGTTGCACGCAATTAAACGTGGGCGTAGTAGATTAAGTAAGCTAACCCGAACATCATCTCTCAAGGAAAACTTAACAGAGAAATTATTGTGTTGCAAAAAGAAAAGAAAAGAAAAATAAAGCAGTAAACCAATTGGGTTTGTGTTGTTTATTACTAGGCAATAAGATAAATTTAAGCATTAATTAAACCTAGACAAGAAATTAAACCTATTCTAATGAACGATGAGGAATAAATCATAATAGAATTCAATTAACATAAAGAGAAATAAAAGATCTCACAAACTTGAATTAAAAGTAAACCTGAAATTGCAATCGAATCCGTGGTGTTGATGTTCTTCAATACGGAATAAAATTACTAACTATCAAAGCAATAAACTTAGAACTAGCTAAAAAGTGTTTTGGATGCTAAAAAACTAGGTAAAAATCGCCCAAAAGGAGAAGAGAGGAGGAAGGGAATAAATAAACCATATTTATAGCAATTCCCAGAATTCACGCCGCCATGGGCCAAGCGGTCGCTTAGAGGGCTGAGCGATCGCTTGGCCTCCGTCTCTGTCGGATAAAATGCCATGCCAAGCGATCGCTTGGCCCTTCTTTCTGTTGTCTTTTCTCGCCTCACCAAGCGAGCGCCTCTTGCTCCGAGCGATCGCTTGGGTAGACTACGCGATCAAACTCTTCTTAACTTCGACTCCTGCTCGTCTTAAATTCTTCTTCTCCCTTTCTTGATCTAAATACCTACAACTCAACGACAAACAACTAAAATCCACACAATACTTGGTCCAAGAGATAAGTACACTTTCCATAACAAAATATAATCATTTTACAATAAAACTAACGAAAATGTACTACATAGACTAGGCAAATCACAACCAAATGAAGGTGAAACACCCGTCCACACACAAAACCTTGCTTGTCCTCAAGAAAATCTTATTTCTGATCAAAATGAAAAAGTAATAAATTGAACTAAACAGTTCATACTCCAATAGGCTCTCAATTTCAAAACAAATTTATCATTCATCAACCAAATATAACCATCACAAAACAATGAGTTGACCTTCACACAAGAACTCAATCAACTCAACATTCAACTGCAAGATCTAAATAAGAAAACTTGAACAACAAAAAATATCCCAAATTCAAGTCATTTCTTAAATTATAGATATTAAGTGAATTCCGGGCAATATTCGCTAGGTTTACTCACGGAGAATTCCGGCCGCCTAACGTGGTTTCCCACACCCATTTCTCGTATAATATATTCAACATTGAACAGACAAGAAAGAGGGATAGAGCCCTTCAAATCACAACAATTTCAATCAAAGGCATCACATAAAGTTCTCAAGTTAAGTCGGGTTATATGGCCAATATTCATAAGGTGTGAACATTTAGAGATCATCTAAAGTATCCTCATGTGGTTTTCCCTGCTCATGGTTCCTAGAAGAGCCGAAGCCTCCCAACTTAACTTAACAAAATATACAATTAACAGCGCATTATTCAGGGATACAATTCTTAAAATAAAGATTTTCTCACCCTTTACCCACACTCAAACATCAAGCTTCAATCATCCAAGCATGAAATGCCCCACAATTGGAATGTAACAACCATATAAGTCAAATCATAACAAAATACCCCGATCAATCAAGCAAATCGAAGCATGAACTATAAACTTCAATTCCTACTTCCGCAATTCAATTATGAACAAAAAAATTAATCAAGGACAAACAAGCTAGACCATCAAGAAAACACCCCCCTTCCCCCCATGAGAAAAATGAACAATGTCCCCATTATCACAACACAAGCAAAAGGAACATGGAAATGGTGATAGAAAAACGCAAACCAGAGAGAATGGACGAGATAACCGTAGTCACAACTTTAAGCATCCTACACAAAGCATGAAAATAAGAATATCCAAAGCACAAATAACAAATAATGAAACAGAACAATAAAACAGCACCACAGATCAAAAAAGAAGGAAAAAGTAATCTACGCATCAACAGTGAAGCTCACTGTTGATCAGGTCGTGGCTGAGAAGGACCGCCAAGCGGAAAGTGCCAACTAGCAAATTACCTCTCGAAGGCGTCCATACGCTATATCTGAGTTGCATTATACTTTCGATGCTCCTCCCAATGTTGGGCATTAAGAGTCCATTGCTGAGCCTACTCGGTCCAATACTGACTACTAGCAGCGTGAAACTGAAAAACCACTTGCCAATGCTGCTCAGCCAAACCCCAAAGCTGATCATTGGCAACCCAACGTTGCTCATTCTCCATCCAACGTTGCTCATTGCGCTGCAAATACTCGGTTTGAGTGTGCAACTGGTCGCCGTAAGTAATAATACTTTGTTGCAGCTGGCCCAACTGAGCCCCCAAGTCAGTCCCGAAAGCAGCGAAATCATTCTGAAAACCACCGAAATCAAAAGAGGCGGACCCAAACGGTTAAGAAGAACTCGATGGTTGGAAAGGCCCAACAATCTGTGGATGGCCTTGCTCCTATTGCCCCCATTCCTATCTTTATTTTGCCGATCTGCATAAGATGGAGCAACAATGCCAGCAAGCTAATCAGCATGATACTGTTTAACCACAACACGTTCCTAAAAAAGAACAAAAGAATTCTGATCTTGCGCAAGAAAACCATGCTTAAGCTCAGAGTAGCCCAAATACTTAACATCCACTTCATAATATGGGCGAGTAGGATAATTGCCTTGGAAAAGCTTAAATTTAAGAGCTAAGGCAGTGGCTAGCTGAGGAAAAGCAGCCGCAGCAGAGGACTTTATCTTGATTTTTTGCAAAGCAGCATAAATAAATTGAGCTGGGCAAACCGGCACTGTCCGTGTTGCACAATCTAGGAGAAAAAGCTCCGTGGTGTGCACCTTACTAGAATCTTCCCGACCAATAACATTATTCACAAGAAATTTGTGTAATATGCATAATGCCGGCCGACGAATGAAACCACAAGAAATGCCCCTAGTCTTCCAATTGTCCAAACCAGTTAAATTCCTCCACACAGTAGAAGCATCAAAATCCTGAGGCACAACCATCACTCCACCCTCCATTCTAAACCCAAACACCTGATACATAACAGTCAGCCCAGCCCGACATTCCTTCCCCAAGAGGCGAAAAGAGATACCTTGAAGGTCATCTTCAAACGTCATAGTAGCAATAAACTCAAAGCATAAAGGCATATAACAGTCCCATTCCAAATGAGTATACTTATATAATCCCAACACCTTAAGGTACTCATCTAATTCGTCCACAACACCAAATTTACCAATTTCTTCCCAATCAATGTAATGAGCAGTAGGTTGACGTTTATAAAGAAAACGAAAGTAAATTTGACCTTCCTCTGGCGTATAAATCAAAAAAGAGGCACCATGGGTGGCACGGAGATCCTTTGGTTGCTCCGGTAGCTCCGAAGACTCGTCGGTGCGCTTGTCCTTCTTAGCTCTACCCATTTGTCAAGGGCAAAACAACAGAACTGAAGACTTGGATGACAGAATGGCCTAAGCGAGCGCTCAGGGAGGGAGGCGATTTCTCGGTCGGGCTAGATGAACCGGGGCGAATGCGTCGGAATGGAAAACGATAGCATGGCCGACAGTGAGGCTGGAGCGAACGTGTGGATGCGAGAGGCGATCGCATGGCCGGAGCTGGTATGGCTGGAGCGCTCTCATAGGTGCTGGAGCGAACGAGTAACGAGGGTGGTGATGTTGAAGTGATGGAGAGAACTGGCTGCGCGGCGCTTTAGTGAGGTGGGTGGTGGGGAATTAGGGAGAAGGAGGAATTGGTGGTGGTGGAAAGGAGGTGGGTGACGGAAATATTGAAAGAGAAGGAGGGTGGTAGGCGGCGGTTTAAAGAGAGAAAAAGAAGGAATGAAGATGTAGGGTTTGGTGGGGTCCATTTATATGAAAGGGACAAAACACATGGGAGGCGATTGCTTGAAGGTAGACGAGCACTCCGTACGCGCCGCATAAACCGGTCTCAGGAAGCCAAGCGAGCGCTTGGGAGGGAGGCAATCACCTGGTCTGCGCCTTTGAAAGCTGAAAAGGGAGGCCAAGAGATCGCTTGGCATAGAGGCGATCGCTTGGGTGGTGTCTCTAAAATAGCTCACGACAGCCAGACGATCGCTTAGAGATGAGACGATTGCCTAGGTGGTGCCTCTGACGAACAGGCCCGACTGCCAAGCGAACGCCTAGCATTATGAGCGATCGCTTGGGTGCCTTTGACGTTTTTTTTTTACATCGTAGGTTGCCTCCCACGCAGCGCTTGTTTAACGTCATTAGCTCGACAGACAGAAACGTCTTTAATGACATGTTCTCCTTTATGGTACGGCTTCACTTGATGACCCTTGGCTTGGAAAGAGTCTTGAGTCTGCTCATTGAGCAAACGGACAACACCAAATGGTAGAACTTCTTCAATGAGGTACCGACCGGTCCAACGAGACTTCAACTTGTCTAGAAACAATTTCAACCTTGAGTTAACAAAAAGACTTTCATCCCGGGCTTCATCTCCTTGAATAAAATCTGACTGTCATGCAACCTCTTCACCCGGTCCTTGTAAATTTTGGCGTTTTCGTACGCCTCACTGCGAAGCTCATCCAGCTCGGATATTTGCAACATCCGTTGCGTTCCTACGGCGTTAAGATCAAGATTTGCTACTCTTATTGCCCAATACGCCTTGTGCTCGATTTCAACAGGCAAATGGCAATTCTTCCCAAACACCAAACGATATGGACTCATTCCTAAGATACTCTTGTAAGCAGTGCAATAAGCTATCCGCACACATGAAGTCTCTTATTACTCTAATGGCTGGTAACAACAAGAAAGCGGTGAGGGCATGCGGGATATGCACAACGGTCATACACCCAACGGATCAATGCCCAACACTTTATGAAGAAGAGGATGCGAATGCTATAAGTTGCAATACCAATCAAGGAAGATAATATGATCAGAATTCCCAAGTTTATAACCCCGGATGGAGGAATAATAAGAATCTAAGGTATGGGAATAACAACTATCAGCAGTTTGGGCAATAGGTGCAGAAACCTGAACAGCCACAACATCAATACCCACCATGTGATCCGAACAAGCCATCGTTGACTGAGGTGGTGAATAGCCTGATTTGAGATCATAACAAAGCACAACAAGAGAATGATAAGTTTAGAATGGAGATTCGAGGTGCCATTCAACACATCACTGCCCAATTGGCACACCTTGCCAACGCTTTGGGCAGGATAGAGAAGAAGCAAGGGGAACTTCTAGCCCAAGTGGAGGTGAACAAGGCGCAAGTTAACGCTGTTACACTTAGAGGAGGAAAGGTGTTGCCCAAGAGAGTTCAGATGCCGGAATCTGAAACTCTTTTGCCCAAGGAAAAAGAGTTAGAGGTTAAGGAGAAGGAAAATGAGAATGAAGAGATGAATGATGGGGATAAAGAGGTATCTCCTGAGCCTAAATATGTCAAGCTTACACCCATTATTCGAGCACCTTTTCGAGGTAGGTTGAAGCGAACTAAGATGGACGAAGAGATGGACGATATGGTCAACATTTTCAAGAAGGTCGAGATAAACCTACCTCTTCTTGCTGCATTGCACAACATGCCCAAATGCGCGAAGTTACTAAAGGACCTTTGTATAAGAAATGTGCGGAACTATGACGGAGCACAGGTTGTCATGGGGGAGAATGTGTCGGCAGTCATTAAAAGAAATTTGCCCAAGAAGTGTTGAGATCCCGGCATGTTTTCTATCCTATGCCAAATTAGAAATATGAAGATTAAAAAGGCCATGCTGGATTTGGGCGCATCAATCAACGTCATGCCTTTGTCCATGTATGATGAGGATGTAATGGGACCACTTCGAACCACTAGAGCGGTCATCCAATTGGCGGACAAGTCACAAGTGCATCCTGAAGGCATTCCGGAAGATGTCCTAGTCAAAGTAGAAGATTTGATCTTTCTAGCAGATTTTTATGTGCTCAGCATGGGCAAGACGGGAGGTGACGCATCGGGTATGCTGTTGGGAAGACCATTTATGAATACTGCCAAGACCAGGATCGATTGCAACACTGGGCAATTGACATGCGAGTTCAATGGAGAGAAAGTGACATTTAATATTTTCAAAGTAAAGGAGCCTTCTCAAGTCACTAATGCAGTTAAATACATTGACCAAGTTGAGCACTCAAAAGGAAACTTGTTATCTCAGACTAAAAAGCAAGGTCTTATGAATGAAGTCAAGGAAGAAGGAACCATCAGATTAGTTGCCCAAGATACATGGAATAAAGTAGTCAGAGGCAAGAAGAACTTAAAGGATAAATCTGAAAAGCACTCTCAACCATGTTTTCCAAGTGTGCCTACATCTTGGTTAGAAAAAAAGTTGAATGATCAAGTGCCGAAGATGGAACCCAAGCCCTTGCCCAAACATTGAAAGTACATTTACCTTGGGGAGAATAATACTATGCCCGTGATACTCAATTCTGAGTTGAGTGATGAAGAGGAGCATATGGTGCGCAATAGTCTAGGGTAAGACAAGAAAGTTCTCGGCTTGATCTCAAATGATAAAAAAGGCATTACTCCAATAGTTTACATGATGCCCGAGATTGAAGCTAATTCTGTTAGGATTCCTCGAACCAAATGTGATCGGATCGTGGAAGAAGAAGCTACAAAGGATATTTTGAGGTTACAAGATTTGGACATTATTTACTCTGAGCCTAACAGCGAGTGGCGGAGACAAGAGCTCGTTGTGCCTAAGAGGGCAAATGTTGAAGTGATTGAGGATGAGAATGAGGAGATTGTGGGCATTAGGCTGAATAGTGGATGAAGAGTTTGTATTGACCATAAAAAGTTAAAGAAGATAGTTCAAAAACATCCTTTCAAGTTGCCTTTCATTGACAAAATTTTAGGAAAATTGACCAAGTCACATGACCAGCAAATAAGAGTTAAGAAGTTTGAAGTTGGTCAGAAGGTACTTCTTGCTAGGGCACGACTCAAGTTATTACTGTGGAAGTTGACGACCAAGTGGGTTGGTCCATATGAAGTCCAGTCCCAGTTGCCCAATAGGATAGTGGAAGTTAAGAGTTTAATCAGCGGGAAGTTTTTCAAGGTGAGTGATACGCGTTTGAAGGCCTACTATGGGCACAATGTAGATGATCCAGGGGATCCACCTGATCCCACTGGTCAGGAGGCCAATTAGGAAAAAAAGTACTACGTCATGCCCATCACGTAAATTGGGGCGCTGGCTAGGAGGTAACCTAGTAAGTTTTTCTTTATTTTTATTTTTCTTTTAATTTCCATTTTACTATTTTATTTTTAACCCTAGGATAATAGTTATTGTTTGGGAGGAAGCATTTTGTTTAAGTGTGCAGGCTAGATGAACGAGCATTAAGTGAGGCATAACGAAGAATCGCTCTGGCTAAGAGAAAGCTAGACAAGAAACGTTTAAGAACTTTAATAACCATAGCCCAGTAACTGAAGAAGGGAGAAGTGATTATATCCGGAGGCAGAGCAAGTTGGAATCCTTTATCGCTTAGTCACATTCGAGGAAACCATCGCCCTTATGGAGACAATCATTTTGGCTAATCAGCAACTCAATCTGAAGTCCTCACTGCCTTCAAAGAATTATCGAGCAAAGTTAAATCCAGGTTATGATCCTAAACTGACCTGCTACTTAATTGTCCTCCTATGTTTATTTAAAAGTTTTTAAAAGTTTAGTTTTGAGTCTGCGTGTGTTTGTTTGCCCGTCATAATTACTCACTTTGCCTAAGGTAAAGTATGTGGGTATGAGGGGCCGTCATATGTCTTTTGTTTTTAAAGGTTTTTAAAAGTTGTTTTGTGTGCTTCTTACCAACATTAGGCCAAAAGCCAAGTGTTTGGGTGGGAGGAGCGTCTGTTTGTGTCGATGTTGGCATGCTAGGTTGATGTGATTTGTTTGAGCATGATCTTTTGAGCTTAATATATGCAAGCATGTTAGGACAGTCAAAGCATGATAGTATGTAATTAGTATGATGAACGAACAATTTGAGCATAACCCTGTGAGAATTTGAGCCTAACTGCAATATTCCTTGCCCAATGCAGTTTTATCTCTTGTGAGTATTTGTCATGATCATTCGAACGCCACCAAGAACTTGCCTCTTTTTTGCTTTGAGACCTCATTGACATAGAATAAGAAGTGCTTAGAGGATTTAGGCGATTTCTTTCTTTTAGCCCAAACGAGCCTAAAAAGCCTACCCTATTGTATCCCTTTGTTAGCCCCCTTTAAGCTTGATAATTTCTTTGATCCACAAATATTAGCCTTGAAATAATCTATCCTACCCGGTCATGAGAACTAGGCTAGAAGATGAAAGAGGGGAAGAGAGCAGTAGGGCATGGAGAAAGCCTAGAATGGGCAAGAGAGAGTAAAGGGCTAGATAAATTTATAAAAGAAAAAAAAAGGAAAAAAAAAGAAAAAGAAAAAGAAAAAGAAAAAGAAGATGAGAAAAAATATTTAGAAAAGAATAAAGCCCTAGGGTGTATTGTGCTACAGCCTGAAAAAGAAGGTGGAGGAAAGAAGATGAGGTTGGCCGCTCCGCTTGGCCAACCTAAGTCCGAATGACCAAAGCTCAGATCCAAATTCTTTCAACCTATGCCTAAAGCCCAATTACAATCTAATAAAGACCTAATGATAGGTGCTGATTAATCTAGTCTAAGGGGTGGAGAAGTTAGAAGGCAGACAAGCCTATGGTGTGGCCAAGATGACATGTCCTGAGCGTAAACACGAGCCTATACACAAGAGTGAGAGTGTGTGAGGAACAACTTCTGCTCAATTATTCATTTTTGACCTAACTGATTATTGTGTTGATTGTTTCTACTTGCTTGTGCTCATATGAATTGATTATGGTCATTTTGATGTGTCGATTTGGTCAAGCTGACCTTTGTCTTTGTTTTTGTTTCTTGAGTCTTTGTCTTTTGAGTCTTTGTGGCGATTCATACACCATACTTGAGGACAAGTATGACTTTAAGTGTGTGGGTATGATGAGACCATATTTTATATGCTCATCATGTATTTTTAGGTGTAGATCGAGTCTAGTTTTGTGTCTTTTTAGTCTGTTTTTGTGTCTGGGAGGACATGTTTGGTAGTAGGCAGGGAAGGACAAGAACTTGGGCATTTGAAGTGGATCTACGCATGAAAGTGAGCACATCGATACGATGCAATGGTCAAGGAGCTTTGCTCAAAGCTAGAGATACCGAGGGCGGAAGTCCAAACATATAGAAGCTGCTCTGTACCAGTCGGCATGACCAATCCAGACCGTGCGCAGTCATTCTAAACAGGTCAAAATGGCAGGAGGACTCTGGGCAAGGCGAAAAAGAAGCAGAAGGAAGAAGAGTGCGAAGGATCTAGACGTTGCAGCTGGTATGACACCATCCAGAGGATCAATAAGGAAGCAATTCGTGCCTTGGAGGTGAAGGAATCAAGAAGGTAAGTCCTACTCGGATTAGGAGACAAGAGGATGAGGAAGAGATCCACCCAATAAGGAAACAAATCTATCCTGGTCCTACTCGGCCAAGGAAGGAAGCTAGCAGCTATCAATCGAAGGCCCTTACGTGGGTTTTTAGGGTTTTAAGCCCATGATTTTTGTACTCTATAAATATGTTCGTGCATGCAGCCTCAAGACAACAACCTTTAGACATAATTTCATATATCTTTACTTAGATATGTTTTACTTTTCTGTTAAGTCCCAGTTTGGGCAGACTATCTTTTAAGTATTTATTCAAGTATGTTTTCTTCTATCTCTTTTGTTATTGTTCTTTATTTTATGTCTAGCTAAACCTTTAGATCTGGGTTTAGGTAGAGGATATGTGATTTAAGTGTTTTAAAACTCGTGAGGTCTAATTGGGCAAGATAGCTATATATATGTGTGTTCCCGAGGCGTTAGGCAATGATTTCCAAGCAGTCTGTTGTGCCAAGAGACCATGCTGCAGAATGGGCAATTGGAGGGTGGCAGATTCCTTAAAAAAGAGGTAGCTTAGACCAACAGGGACCGGAAGAGGTTTGCCTCACGCTCCTTGAGGGCGGCAAATCTCAGGTTGAACTTGGGCGGAGCCGATCGAAGTACGCTGACGCTGGTGAAAAGTCGGAGCGAGATCCTCGTATCTTATAAGGCCGGAACGGGTTCGTCTAGTGCCCAAAGCTACTTGTTCCAGTCTATACCCCTTGAGGAATACTCGGGGGTGAGTTGGGCAAGTTAGGAAGACTGGGGTGGGAATGCCAAGCAGGATTCACAAGTAAGGACGAATTGGGCAAGTCGTGGTTGTAAGCGTGACAACGTTACAGTAGGTATACGACGCATTTTGCCTATAACCGTTGACACACATACGTAGCGAATATCTTTGCACCTATGATCGAGTTACACTTATTCACATTGAATCGAACCTAAATCCAGATTGCCTTTTATTACTGATAGTTTACTTGTTTTATTTCAGTTTTTAATTTTCTTTGATTTGCCCAAGGCGATAGTAGAAATAGACCAAACTAACACTGTGACAGGATACTTACAAGAGAATATTGCATCAATTCCTAGTGGGATCGACCCTTACTTACCGAGTAGCTGATCCTAGGAAGTGGGCAAGGAAAAATACATATTGTATTTTGCCGCGGCTAAATGACGGTCGCGTCAAGGACTCTCTTGTCCAATTCGAGAACTCAAATAAACACTGAAAAGTAAACAAGTAACTTGATCAATAATAAAAAGGACTTGATCTGGACCAAGACATTATTAAGTGAAAACCTTAGCTTGGTCATTGGTGCAAATATAATCAACACGTGCATGCATTGTTAGTTATAGGACTTGAAAGCCGAGATCTCTTTTTACTTGTCACGCTCTCAACAAACCCTTCCCTTACCTATCCTTACTTAATTGGCGATGCACCGCCGGCTCCCTACCTTGGGCAATACCTCTGTCGGAGTCATCGTTCAGTTTTTTGCCCAAGGAGCATTTATCTCAAGAAAGGCCCAACAAGGAATCATCACGTTCAGTCCAATAGGGTAGATACCTTCCTCTAATGTTAATCGACCTTAATCAAGAAGATGTTGGAAAACACTCCTACTTCCCAATTGATTGGTGATCTAATATGTCCTAAGTGATTAAAGGCCTATTAACCTCTTATTCGTATTATCTCATATTGGAACAAGCTCATTAGCATATCGGGAACACATGTATGCAATTATCTAGCACAAATTAGACCTCTCAAGCATAAGTTAACACCTAACTGTCTTGCCCAGACCAAGTATAAAAGGTTAGCTCGACATAATCATAAAACAACGAACACAATAAATTAAGGAACTCATAAGAAGAACTATATTAAAACTTACTAAGTACGTGCAAATAAAAACACGGCCAAAAGTACCGTTGAACAAAACACAAATTAAAGTATGTCCGTAGGACTTGTTTTTCTCCTCACTATCGCTCAATAGAATTACATGGAATAAAGCATAAAAGACGGTGTATGATCACAGCAGCAAGGCTTCGATATTTATAGGTGAGTGCTTAGGGTTTGGGCCCCCTAGTCCTTAACATGGAAGGAGTCTACGAACTACCTTGGGATGCAAGTAATACTTGATAAGCTCGACCCCAACATGACAAGTCACATCTATCTCCAAGAGATCCCTTGCGGATCCTAAATCTAGTCGGATAAGGAAAGATATTTAAGTTAGATCATCTTTTCCTTATCCTTCTAGACCTAGGAGAGAAACTCGTCTGCTGACCAAAACACTCCTCCTATCTTTCTTGACCAATATGGCTCTGCCTGACCTACTTTCAGAAATGCTGCTTTCTTTTCCTGTATTGCCTAGTTTCCACCTGCACGGCAACAAACACCCTCCTGCCAAGATATGTCCTCCAATACACTAAAACTAGACAAAACACACAAAAGACTCGATCTAAACTACCTAAGACAGACACTAAAAAGACACAAAATATGGACTCATCAGAGTCTCATGGCAAAGTTGGAGTTTCTTAACTTGTTCATCATCGGACACGCACCTACGTATCACATCGTCCTTGCCAATTTTGAAAAGATACAGATCTTCCCAAAAATATTGCCTGCACACAGACACAAAATGCTTCCTTTCTTGGGAAGTAAGGTCAGGTCTTAACTCACCATAAGCAAGGTAATTGACAATGTCAGCATACCAAGGGACTATCCCTGCACTTAAAGCTTGTTCAAAAGGAAATGATTCAAGCAAATTATCACACATTCTAGGAGAAGGTAGATTATCAAGACGAGACAAATGGTTAGCTACAACATTTTCACTACCTTTCCTATCACGTATTTCCAAATCAAACTCTTGTAACAACAACACCCAACGTATGAGTCTAGGCTTAGCTTGAGATTTGGTCAATAAATAATGCAAAACAGCATGATCACTGTGAATGATGACCTTAGAACCTATGATGTATGCACGGAATTTATCTAATGTAAACACAACAGCAAACATCTCCTTCTCTGTAGTTGTGTAATTCACTTGGGCAGAGGTGAGGGTAAGACTCGCATAATAAATGACGCGAAGCATTTTATCTATATGTTGACCCAAAATAGCACCAACAACAGAATTAGACGAATCACACATTATCTCAAAAGGTTCTGACCAGATAGGACCAATAACAACAGGTGTAGTGCTCAACTTCTCCTTATGCAAATTAAAAGCATAAAGACAAGCATCATCAAATACAAAGGGCATATCTTGAGAAAGCAAACGACATAGAGGTTGACTGATCTTAGAAAAATCTTTAATGAAACGCCGATAAAAACCGGCATGCCCAAGAAAACTCCTAATTCCTTTGACATCGCGAGGTGGGGGCAATCTTTAAATCACATCCACCTTAGCTTTGTCAACCTCTACGCCCCTTTTTGAAACAATATGCCCTAAGACATTACCACTACGCACCATAAAATGACTCTTTTCCCAACTAAGAGTCAACCCACTTTCGACACACCTACCTAGGACACGTTCAATTTTACTCAAACAATCAGAGAAGGATGATCCGAAAATAGAAAAATCATCCATGAAAATTTCAACAAAATCACCAATCATCTCAGAAAATATAGACATCATACAACGCTGAAATGTACCTGGTGCATTGCAGAGGCCGAACGGCATCCGTTTGCATGCATAGGTCCCGAATGGGCAAGTGAAAGCAGTCTTTGTTTGATCCTCGGGTGCAATGGCAATCTGATAATATCCCGATAATCCATCGAGGAAGCAATAGAATTCATGGCCAGCCAATCTGTCAAGCATCTGATCAATAAACGACAGAGAAAAATGATTTTTCTTAGTGGCCGCATTGAGCTTCCTTTAGTCGATGCACATCCGCCATCTAGTGATTGGTCTAGTAGGCACCAGCTCATCTTTATCATTCAAAACCACTGTGATATCCCCTTTCTTCGATACCACATGTTTCGGACTAAGCCATTACTATCAGCAATGGGAAAAATGATCCCTTCTCCCAATAGTTTGAAAATCTCCTTCCGCACAACCTCCATAAGTACAGGGTTTAATCTCCTTTGGCCCTCCCTCTTTGGAGTGGCTCCTTCCTCAAGATTGATCAGGTGCATACAAGTGACAGGGCTGATCCCCCTAATGTCTGATAAACACCACCCAAAGGCTGCTTTAAACTTTGTAAGCAGCTCAACCAATGCCTCTTCTTCTTCTTCTGCATTGAGCTCGGAGGAGATTATGACTGGTTTTCTTTTTCCTTTTTCGAGGAAAACATACTTCAAATTAGCTGGCAGCTCCTTGAGTTCCAGCTCTACCTCATTTTCTGCTTTAGGAGCCTCGGCTACCACTGGCTTGTCAACAGGTAAATTAGTCGGCAACAATGCTTCCATAGCTGCTTCTTCTCTGAGCCGCTCCTCCAAATCAGTTGATCCTTCATACACCTCCTGGATTTGTTTTTCCTCCACAAAACATGCCTCAGTGAGCATGTCAATGGCATCTATGTAAGAACAGTTCTCAACACTGCTAGCTGAAGGTATTGCTTGATGTGCATAAACGTTGTAGGAGACTGTCTCTCCCAACACTGACATCTTTATAATCCCATTCTTAACATCAATCAGAGTGTTGGTAGTAGCCATGAATGGTCGCCTCAATAGCAAAGTATGTTCTCGACCATCCTCTTGCACATCTCCAATCTCTAGCACCATAAAGTCTACAAGTACTATCAGCTTCCCAACACGTACCACAATATCTTTTACAATCCCTGTAGGATGTTGAATGGATCAATCAGCCAACTATAAGCACATCTTAGTCGGCTTCAACTCTCTCAATTCCAACTGCTTGTAGATCGAGTACGGCATTAGATTAATCCCGGCTCCTAAGTCCAACATCCCCGATGCTTCTTTTCCATTCCCCATAGCAATCTTGATCACAAAACTCCTAGGGTCCCACTGTTTCGGAGGTAAAGTCCGTTGCATAATAGAGTTAACACTCTCATATACCAGAATCTGTTCATTCTCCTCAAATCTCCTCTTCATAGATGCCAATTCCTTGAAAAACTTAACATACGCAGGCACATTCCTAATCACTTCCAACAATGGCAAATTCATATTTACCTTGGATAGCATTTTATAAAAGTCAGAGAATTGCTGGTCTTGCTTCTCATTTTTCAATCTGCTAGGAAAGGGTACTGGTGGTCGGTAAGGCTTCTCAGCCTTATGCAGTCGGATCTCCGATTGTTCCTTCTCGACACTCGGCTATTTCTCCTCTGAGAGCGTGTCTCCCACTTTATTATCTATCGTCTTTCCACTTCTCAAAACAGTTATCGCTGAAGCTTGATGTGGTTGTTGATCTTGGCTAGGAATTTTCCCAGTCTGTTGTTGCTGCTGCATTTGATTTATAGTTCCAGAAAATTGTCCCAAAGCTGTTTCAAGGCGCTTGATAGTAGCGTCTTGGGCTTCTCTCGCCTGTATGCTCTCTTGCATATATGCATTGAAGTTATCTTCAAACTGGTTTCTTTAAGTAGGTGGCGGTAGTGAGCGTTGAAATTGCGATGGCCCCTGTTGGAACTGACTCTGCTGTGATGGATTCTGCCATTGAGGGTTGAAGTTTTGTTGCTCTTGTGGGTACCACTGTTGCTGTGTAGGGAACTGACTAAACTATTGGGGAGAATACTGATTGAACTGCTGTGGAGGTCAACGATTTTGAAAACTCCCCTCATATCCTTGTCCTTGGGTTTGATTCCTCCATCCAGTGTTAGACTGATTCTGCCATCCCGAGTTCTGCTGTAGCTGATTCTGATTGGATCCTTGGCCTTGGTCAAACTGCTGTCGTGGAGGATATCCCTGTGCAGCATACACTTTTGCTCCTCCTTCATATGTCAACTCTCCCATTCTCTGGCACTCTTCAGGATTGTGACCCAACTCCCCACAAATACCACACGACTCAACAATCATATCTTGTCTAGTAGGTCCTTGTCGTGGTGGAGAAGCAGCAGATCTACTCATCTTTAATTCTTGTAACTCTCTCATCATACTAGCCAATTCAGTGTGTAGGGAAAGCACTTTAACTTCAATTGATCTTCACTCAATCCTTGTAAAGGAAAGGATTGAACAACAGTACAAAACTCCCTAATGATCTGTAGTGCGTCCTCGTTTGCCATTCCAAAGTAGGTAGGCGACAAATTTAAGTGGTTGTACTTCAGTTCATTATTTCTTGCACCTTAAGTTAAGACAATAGCCGAAGCAATAGTTCCAAAAGTTGGTCGAGCAAAATCTCCCATCTTCTGTGCCATCTTGATAACTATTACTTCTTCTTCTTGCCGATCACAGAAAAGGTTGCCCAACAAAGTTTCTTCCTCAACTTCGTTAGGCCTTGGTTCGGTTACCCCCCTTGCTTTTTCCAAAACTATGCTCTTCCGATTGATGTTGTCAATATACGGTGCTAATGGTTGATTCAGACTTCTGCGACCTCGCATACACAACACTTACACACGGATCAAACGCACTGGAGGGAGAAAAATAGCCAAACAAAAATAAAAATAAAAAGAAAAATAAAATAATGCAACATAAATAATCGCCTAAAGTTTTCCCCGGCAATGGCACCAAATTTTGTTCAACCTAATTAACCTTAGTTGCACGCAACTAAATGTGGACGTGTTGCAAAAAGAAAAGAAAAGAAAAGAAAAATTAAGCAGTAAATCAATTGGGTTTGTGTTGTTTATTACTAGGCAATAAGATAAATTTAAGCATTAATTAAACCTAGACAAGAAATTAAACTTATTCTAATGAGCGACGATGAATCAATCATAATAGAATTCAATTAACATAAAGAGAAATAAAAGAACTCACAAATATGAATTAAAAGTAAACCTGAAATTGCAATCGAATCCGTGGTGTTGATGTTCTTCAATACGGAATAAAATTACTAACTATCAAAGCAATAAACTTAGAACTAGCTAAAAAGTGTTTTGGATGCTTAAAAATTAGGTAAAAATCGCTCAAAAAGAGAAGAGAGGTGGAATGGAATAAATAAACCCTTTTTATAGCAATTCCCGGAATTCACGCCGCCATGGGCCAAGCTGTCGCTTAGAGGGCTGCGCGATCGCTTGGCCCCCGTCTCTGTCCAACAACGCACCTGGCCAAGCGATCGCCTAGAGGCTGAGCGATCGCTTGGTCTCCGTCTCTGTCCAACAACGCGCCTCGCCAAGCGATCGCCTAGAGGCTGAGCGATCGTTTGGCCTCTGTCTCTGTCTGATAAAATGCCATGCCAAGCGATTGCCTATAGGTGTAATACCCCGAACCTCTATAACGTTAGAGAGCGTATTAAATAACCTTATTAAGTATAAATGAGTAAAACGACTGAAATGCCTTATGTGTTTTTACGTAAAATTATCTGTGTCTATTTCTTGAAATGATCATGTGATGTATATATTGAGTTTGCTTATATGAGAATGAGTACGAGTATGATTTTCAGAAAAACTCCGAAGTTTTTGATTTGAAATGAATGTTATTGATAACCGAGAAATTGCTATGCGCCGAAGAACTTAGATTAGATTTTAATGAAATTCTTTGAACCTAGAATTTCTTCTAAGGTCATTGAGATAAGATAGAAGCTTATTCGAGATAATTTGAGAAGAGTTACGAAGATTTAATCTTTAAAGGATTAATAAGTGGATTAATAAGCCGACTAATTTGTAAGTTTTCTTCGTTATATGGAAAATAGACTTAAAAATTAGATAACCGGAATCCATAAATTATTTAATGAGATGTGAATTAAGTTTGAGATGTTTTTAATGTCGGAAATGATACGAGGAGAGATTAGACCCGTTTTTAGCATAATTGGAATAATACGGACTGTTCTATCCGGAAAACTTTTTACGACCGGGTAATTAATACTCGTAATAAAATAACGAGACAAGTGTCACTCATCTCTCTCCCTCTCACCGCCATCTCTCTCTCTATCTCTCTCCCTAATCTCTCTCCAAGTCTACTATATAGCTTAAATCATTAATATTCTTTAATCATGAACAAAATACTTAGTAAATTGTGTAAATCAAGTTTCCATGCACACATCCCATCCCATCAAATCCACCTATCTCTTAAACCAAGTTCCAACACCAAAACATCATCATTATTATTCCATTTTGTTGGATGAAAATCTTGACAAAATCAAATGAGGTGGATGAATGCATGCAAACTACCTATCTCTCTCTCACTCTTTCGATCTCTCTCTCTATATGCAAAGGGAAGATTTCTTTCATTTCATTTCACACTCTCTACAACTCTCTATCAAGTAGCAAGAAAGAAAAACTCTCTCCCTCTCTCTCTCCATTACCGTAAACACACACACACATACATACGTGGAAATTTCTTCCATTAAAGCCTTGTATTCAAGCTCTAATCTCATGCAAATCAAGAGGAAATCATCACCATCATCTTAGTTCTTCCAAAGTCCAAGTTGAAAGGTAATAATTCTCCAAGTTCTTGAGTTTGAATTCCAATAATCATCCCTCATTTCTTCATAATTTCGGCTCTTAAGCCCTAAAAATGGATGATTGATTGTTGTTTTATATTTTTCTTGAGGGTTCAAGACAAGTTCTTTCAAGAGAAATCCAAGCTAGAAGTTGAGCCCTTTTTCTTCCATCCATTTCGATTTCAAGGGGATCAAGAGGAGAAGATCCAATTTAGTTTTCAAAAGTATGTTAATTCATTTGAGTTATTGTATATATGTATCTCTCTAAGCCCTAAAAGAAAGAAAACATGCATGCATGACATTTATTTTTATGTTTAGGCAAACCTAGGTTATCGATGTGAGAATTAAGTGAGGAGAAATCGATAGGAGAATCAAACTCTAGTATTTAATCGATGAATTAAGAGAAGAAAAAGAAATTAAAAACTCTAAATTATGGTTAATACCGAAAATTTAGAGAAAAATAGGAGAATTTGAATTCCTTGAGTTATTGATATCTTGATGCTTGATTTATGATTTTTATCACGTTTAGAATGGAGTTATAAGCTTGAAAAATTGAAAAACCGATTGCCCTAAAAATTGTATGAATGCCGTGAGTTTTTGTGAGAAAAGAAGAGATTATTTTGTTGATTTTGTTGATGATTTAAATGATGTTTTGAGCATGAAATTATTATGAGACTTGATGAATTAATCTTTTATATGGTTAAGTTGGAGAAAATCGAATTGCATGTGAAGTTTTTAAAGAAAACAATTTATGATGATTTAGAAGATTTGATGATTTTGATGTTGTAATGTTGTGGATGTGTATTAAAATGATAAGTTGAATCCTAGATGAAAATATGATTTATTGTGATAAAAGAATGAAGTTTTAAAGCCTTTAAAAGTGTTAAGAATTTGAAAATAGATAGAAAGATATATCTAGTAAGTGTTCCTGAAATAAGACTTGAAGATTTGAGTTTTGATTAAATTAAATCAAAAAGAAATTTTATAAATTAATAAAGTAAACTAGTTTTTATTGAAATAAGAAAAAATTAATTGAAGAATAAAGAAGAAAAGAAATTTATTAATTAAATAAATAAGAGTCGAGAAAATCGAGTTAAAATAAAGAGAATAAAATAGTAAGAAAATGAAAAGAAGATTTAATCGAGTCGAGAAAAAGATGTTAGACGAGTTAAGTTTAAATATTCGTATAGTTTAATCAAGAAAATAATGGAATAAGATATCGAGTAATGACTTTGAAAGTAATTAATTAATATTAATTAATTAAGTGGTGTTTCAAACCGTATAGATTAAGAATAAACCGAGAAGAATTGCCGAGAAAATAATTAGAAAAATAATAGTTAAGTTAAGAAATGAGAATCGAGTTAGAAATAGAAATGAAATTCCTATTTCATAAAGAGTTTAGTAAAAATTAAAAAAGATTTTTTTTAATTGAGTAAAAGTTATAATATGTTTTCATAAGACAACGAATTAGGAAAAGTATTTTTTAGTCGAGAAAGATGAATTATATTGTTTAATTTTTTATAAAAAGGAATTCTTATTTGAATTAAGTTCTAAAATAAAAATTGAGTAAATGTTAATATGTCTTGAAATGTGATTGAAGTTGAAACAATGTGTTTGATTTATTTGGAATGATTATGCAATTGAATTAATATGTTTGAGTAAATGATGTTATTTGTTTATAACATGAAGAATTATTGAGTTTATTTGTGTGTAAAATATTTGAGCTGTTGAGTTGTTAGTTAAATCAAGAATTGATTAAGTTTATAAAAGGAAATTCGAGTAATAGAATGTAGATAGATGACGTTTCATAATTAAAGCGAGAAGTGCTAAGACATTGGTTAGTAGTACTAACCAATCATCGAGTAGAGTTAATGGCTTAAAGACGAGAATGCGAAATCTTTTAGAAAAGAATAGCTTTGAGAGAAACGACTCCAGTAGAAGTCTTTCAGTCGAGACCAACACCTTTTATCCGTCTTTGAGTAATATCTTATTTTTCTTTATCGATGTCGAACTGTGAAGGATCAAGCCGGACGGAAAAATAAGCGAGGACAATAGCCCTTAAACTGCCTAGCTAGAATCTTCGGAAGTCAGGTGGGCTTTTCTGAACCAAAACTATCGATGAATGTTATTGAGAATTATTATATGATTTTTAAATGTGATTGACTTGCCGTTTTATTGAGTTTAGTATGTGTTATCATCTGTTTATTTGAGATATTATCATCATCCTGTGAAAGGCAGGAAACCCACGTGTGCTATGTTAAATGTTGAGGTGACTGTGAGCCTTGCTTCGGTTGGGCCGGTCACAATGTTCGAGAAGGAGGCCTACTTCTCGGCACAGTGAGATTATTTACGACAGATGATGCATACTATTGATATATGTTATGTTTTGACTGCTCAGTCTATTCGAAAGAAAATGTTTTAGCATGCACAAGTAAAATCATTTTAAGTTACTTAAGTACTTGTGATGTTTCGGCAAGACAAGTTCAATTGATATAGCTTTAAGAGCATCTTTTTCCCAAATATTTTCGGCATGTGTTCACTGAGTACGAAGTACTCAGCCTTGCGTGTATTTCTAAACGTGCAGATTGACAGGATGATGATGGCATGGACGCTTGGTGGTGTGTTGTTTTTGGTTGAGTCGAGTCGGATGTCGGACTGGCATTTGCACGTCTTCATACGTGTGAATGTTGGGATTTGAGTCAAGTTTTCCGCTGCAACCCTTTTGAAATGAAAGTCTGTTGATATACTTTGATACATGTTTTTGATTCCGAGCGATGTGCTCGATGGTTTAAATGTTCGTTGAATTCTTAATCTCGTTGACCTGAAATACTTATCGTATCCTTGTTAATATGTGATTTTGAAATGCTCGGTTATTGCTTCTTTATGTCTTTGGTAGTCTTATTCGAGTGCTGTTGCTTTCATTAATCTTTTCCCCGAGCATGTTTCCCCGTATTTGAGATAATTGTTAGTTGATTAGGTTGTGTTGTTGTTCGTAAGTCGCACCTTGGAAGTCGGGGTGTGACAATAGGGTCAAGCGATCGCTTGGCCCTTCTTTCTGTTGTCTCTTCTCACCTCACCAAGCGAGCACCTCTTGCTCCAAGTGATCGCTTGGGTAGACTACGTGATCAAACTCTTCTTAACTTCGACTCCTGCTCGTCTCAAATTCTTCTTCTCTCTTTCTTGATCTAAATACTTACAACTCAATGACAAACAACCATAATCCACACAACACTTGGTCCAAGAGATTAGTACAATTTCCATAACAATATATAATCATTTTACAATAAAACCAACGAAAATGTACTACCTAGACTAGGCAAATCACAACCAAATGAAGGTGAAACAAATTCCAAAAGTAGAGAAATCATACCAAACCATATCACTATTTAAGCATAAGTTTTGCAAAATGAGTAAATAAAACTACTTAAATTGCTACAAAATGAGTGCTTATCAGTAACCAGTCCTATAGCGACCCATATTTTATTTTTGCTACGTCTCTTATAAAATTGTTTATTTATTTTATTTAGCAATTAAAGATTAAGTCTTATAAGTCGCGCCTATAGTTATTGCACGAGCATGATAAATTTATTTTATTTTTCGGCCATATTCATTTGGACCCTTTAAACTCTTGATTAATATCTAAAGTGAAAAGTCCAAACCCTTTTATTTCTTTCTTTTAGCCCAATAAATCCTTAATTGTTGTTAATCTTCTTTGCTCTCCTCTCCCCGTGGCAAACCGTGTGAAAAAAATATTTGCCCTGCCTTTCTTTTTCAAATCCCCCAATGCAAGAGAAATCAATCATAAGGAAAAATTGATTCCAATTTCTTTCTCCTTCCTTGTTTATGACCTGTGAAACTAGTATAAATAGAAGATTCTCATTTCATCTCCCTCACACCTCAAAGAATTGATCACCGTATCAAACAAGAAGTAAAGGTATTAACTTTCTTCTTATTTCCTATTGTTAATATATGAAATGGAGAGCTATGAGCAGGGAGAGAGGAAGTCGAAAGGTAGAGACTCGGGCGCGGATCGCATTCCAGCAACGGCGGATGCTCGTTGTCTGCCATTGTTCCTCTCCTCTTCGATGAGTTTCCTATTCTGATTTGCCTTCATTTCTGTCTTTCATTTTCCGTGACGTTCTTACTTTCTTCTCTCTCCTTTCTTCTTCTTCTCTTCCTTTATTTGAGAATGGCGTCCATGAAGAATGGTGTCTGTTCTCCTTTATCAATTAAGTATAGTAGCCCCTTTTTTTCTTATATTATACATGTATTGTGGTCAGATTTTCTATTTAAATATTCCCTTAACTTACATATTAATTCATATTACCTGTTTGGTTTAATTCCTATACTTATAAATACTTATATTAATGCATAAAGTGTATATGTGATAGTAATGCTTTAATTAAGCTAGTGTACGTATTTATTAATCTAGTCTTCTCTTTTTAAATTTCTTTTAAACTCGCCTAAATTAGTTTAGGAAAAATTGAACCGAAAATCTTGACCTTTTCTCAATTTTCGGTTTTAAACCAAACTTTTTAAAATTCAAAAATTAAGGTACGACCTTCTAATTTGATGCAATTACCTCCCACGGCCTGTCTCCGGTAGAAATCGATTGCTTACGTGGTAAATTATTTCCTTACGTGGTATTAATTTGCTTACGTAGTATTAATTTGCTTACGTGTTACATGGGAAAACTTGCTCCAAAAATCCTGACCTTTTTCCAATTTCCGGTTTTAAACCAAACCTTTTAAAATTCGTAAATTAATGTACAACCTTCCAATTTGATGCAATTATCTCCCGTGGCCGATTTTCCCCCAATTTGCTGTTGCATGGAAGCCGGAATCTTCTTCAACAGACTTCATCTCCATAATTCTTCTCCATCAACTTCCTCATCTCCATGAGTTCTTCATCGGCACAATCTGGATCTTGGAATAATCCTGAAGCTCAGCAGCAGTGACGAGGCTGTCGTTCGCACTCTCAAAATGAATTTGTAGCCTATCCTCACAGCTATATAGTTAGCAAGTAAGTACAGGGTCGATCCACAAGGAGTTGAATGTCACTGTCTCTTGAAACCTCCTCCACCTATTCAGAAAAGTTGGTTTTGCTATCTTGGTCACGAGGGCTCTCTTGCCCAATTCGAGAACTCAATAAACACTGAAAAGTAAACAAGGAACTTTGATCAATAATAAAAAGGACTTGGTCTGGATCCAGACATTGTTAAGTGAAAACTCTGCTTGGTCATTGGTGCAAATATATTCATTACATGCATGCATCGTTAGTTATGGGACTTGAATGCTGAGATCCCTTTTTACTCGTCACGCTCTCAACAAACCCTTCCCTTACCAATCCTTACTTAGTTGGTGACGCACCGCCGGCTCCCTACCTTGGGCAATACCTCTGTCAGAGTCATCGTTCAGTTTCTTGCCCAAGGAGCATTTATCTCTAGAAAGACCCAACAAGGAATCATCACGTCTAGCCCAATAGGGTAGACACCTTCCTCTAATGTCAATCGATCTTAACCAAGAAGATGTGGAAAACACTCCTACTTCTCAATTGATTGGTGATCTAATATATCCTAAGTGATTAACGGCCTATTAATCTCTTATTCGTATTATCTCATATTGGAACAAGCTCATTAACATTATGGGAACACATGCATGCAATTATCTAGCACAATTTAGACCTCTCAAGCATAAGTTAACACTTAACTGCCTTGCCCAGACCAAGTATAAAAGCTTAGCTAGTCATAATCATAAAGTAACGAACATGTGAATAGAAGAAAATCATAAATACTAGTTCTCAAAGGATAATGATTTAAGGTGGTCAGTTCAAGCTCAATATGGGCTAATGAAAGAACGGCCTAAATCATTTAAGTTCAGAGATGATAAACCAAAGTATAGGGAAGTTCTAGTTCTTCCTAATCAAGATGTCTTAAAATCACACACAAGAATGAATTCAATTAAGTTCAAAATCCTCACAAGGTATGTTCACAACTCAATCCATCATACAAGTCATCTTCTAGCATGCACAAACTTAGCACTGTTCAACAAACATCAATTAAGCACAACAATCATCATATCATCTTGCCCAACAACTCCATGCTGATCAACACAATTAAACAAAACACACGGCACAGACACCCCACACACACACTTTGCTTATAGCAAAGTCTATCCGTGGAGGCCTCATCCTTGGACTCAACACAAATTTTGACAAACAAATGGCCTTTCTAAGCACACACTTTGCTTATAGCAAAGTAATGGACGTAAGAAGGTCAAGACACTAACAAACACGAACAATTCGCCTACCTCACCACACATTTTGCAAAGCAAAATGTGGGTGAGGTATTCGAATAACTCCACGGGTAAATGGTACATCTTGCCAAAGACCATTCTGTAGGGCGATATGCCAAATGGGATTTTGAATGCCGTCCTGTATGCCCACAATGCATCCTCAAGATGCAAACTCCAATCCTTCCCCGTTGGACTAACTGTCTTCCTCAATACCGCCTTCACAATGCGATTAGACAATTCAGCTTGTCCATTTGTTTGAGGATGATAAGCATTCAAAATCCTGTGATGTACTCCATATCTAATCATCAATCCTTTTACAGCTCCATTGCAGAATTGTGTTCCTTGATCACTAATGATTGCCCTTGGCACACCAAACCGGCTAAAGATATTGCTTTTGAGAAACTCCACGACCACCTTTGAGTCATTGGTTGATGTTGCCTTGGCTTCCACCCATTTAGAAACGTAGTGTACTGCCAATAATATGTAGAGATTACCTCTTGAATTGGGCAATGGCCCCATGAAGTCCATGCCCCATATGTCAAATACTTCCACGGGCATGACTGGTGTCATAGGCATCTCATTCCTCTTGCTAATGTTACCTTCCTTCTGGCATTGGGTGCATCGTTTACACCATTCGAAGCTATCCTTGAATATATTGGGCCAATAGAATCCACAATCTAAGATCTTCCTTGCCGTCCTCTTAGGTCCAAAGTGTCCCCCACATACCTTGGAATAACAATGGGCGAGGATGCTTGCTTGTTCATTCTCATCAACACATCTGCGGATGATTTAGTCAGTACACATTTTCCATAGGTATGGTTCATCCCATATGTAGTATCGACTTTCCACCTTTAACTTGTTCCTCTGGTAAGGGTTGAGATCACCTGGAAGCTTCCCCAATACAATATAGTTGCAAAGGTCAGCATACCATGGTTCTAGACTGTCTTGGGCAAGAGCCAGGTGCTCGTCTGGGAATGTCTCCTTGATCGGTTCGATCTCTTCTTGTTGAATGATACGACTGAGATGATCAGCCACCATGTTCTGAGATCCTGCATTGTCTTTGATCTCCAAATCCAATTCTTGAAGCAACAAGATCCATCTTATCAATCTGGGCTTGGTTTCCTTCTTGGCCATGAGGAATTTCGGAGCTGAATGATCGGTGTAAACTATGGTCTTGCCCCCGAGCAGGTACGATCAAAATTTCTAGACAGCGAACACCACAGCTAGTAACTCCTTCTCCGTCATAGAGTAGTTGCATTGGGCAGGATTAAGGGTTCTGGATGCATAGTATATGACATGATTCACTCTTCCTTTCTTTTGCCCAAGAACCGCTCCCACTGCGTAGTCGCTTGCATCACACATCACTTCAAATGGCGTTTTCCAATCCGGTGGTTGGATGATAGGTGCTGAAACTAGGATTTCCTTTAATGTGTAAAATACCTTCTTGCAATCCTCATCAAAGTTCCACTCCACTTCTCCTTGTAATAGTAGGGTCATGGGCTGCGCGATCTTAGCAAAGTCCTTGACGAACCTCCGGTAAAATCCTGCATGTCCAAGGAAACCTCTCAACTGCTTCACGTTGCTCGGGTAGGGCAACTTGCTTATGATATCAATCTTGGCCTTGTCGACCTCTATCCCTCGTTCGGATATGATGTGTCTAAGGACTATTCCCTCCTTGACCATGAAGTGACACTTCTCATAGTTCAAAACCAAACTCTTATCGACACACCTTTTTAGCACCATCTCCAAATTGTGTAGACACTTGTCGAAGTTGGATCCATAGACAGTAAAGTCGTCCATGAACACCTCTATGCATGTCTCGAGTAAATCCGAGAATATGCTCATCATGCATCTTTGGAATGTTCCAGGAGCGTTACATAGACCAAAAGGCATCCTTCTATACGCAAATGTACCAAATGGGCAAGTGAAAGTAGTCTTGTCCTGGTCCTCTTCCGCGACCCAGATCTGCATATAGCCCGAGTAACCGTCAAGAAAATAGAAATACTTGTTGCCCGCCAACCTTTCTAGCATCTCGTCGATAAAAGGTAGCGGAAAGTGATCCTTCTTGGTCTTCTGGTTCAGCTTCCTGTAGTCAATACATACTCGCCATCCTGTTTGTAACCTGGTTGCGACCATTTCTCTTTGTTCATTCTCCACCACTTGAATTCCTGGCTTCTTGGGCACGGCGTGCACTGGACTAACCCATCTACTGTCAGAGACCGGATAGATGATACCCAGGTCCAACAGCTTCAGGATTTCTTTCATCACTACCTCTTTCATCGCTGGATTCAGTCTTCTTTGAGGATCCCTAATGGGCACAGCGTCTTCCTCGAGCAAAGTGTGATGTCTGCACACAGTAGGGTTTATGCCCCTTATGTCGGCCAATGTCTAGCCAATGGCCAGCTTGTACTCCATCAAAACTCCTTTGACACGCTCCTCTTCCTCTATGGACAACTCTGCACTTATGATGACTGGTAATGTTTCTTCTTCTCCCAAGTAGATGTACTTCAAGTGGCTTGGTAAAGTCTTCAATTCCAGCTTTGGTGCTCTCTCGATTGAAGGTATCAACCTATCTTCTTGTTGTAGTGTTGGAATCACCAAGGGTTCCACTCTCTTTCCCAGCTCTGCCTCTCCTTTCAAATAGTGAACTGCTTCAACTAGCCCAACAGACCCATCTTGGGCAGTAACCTCCGTTAGGCCAATTTGTAAAACTATATCCAACTTATCTTCAATTGCTATTTTTTGCCAAGACTCTTCCACCAATTGATCGATGTGGTCTATGCTGTGTACCATCTCTGCATCGCTAGGTTGTTTCATGGAGTTGTAGATGTCGAATGACACTACTTCTCCTCCGAACTCACATGTTAACTTCCCCATATCGCAGTTGATTCTGGTGCGAGCAGTGTTCAAGAATGGTCTTCCTAACAACATTATCGGTGCCTTATGTGATGTCCTCCCCATGTCTAGGATGTAAATCAGCCGGAAAGAATAAGTCTCTGACCCTGACCAAGACGTCCTCTAAAATTCCCTTTGGCCAAACAGTTGACCTGTCCGCTAGTTGAATTGCCACCCTTGTAGGTTTTAATGGTCCCATCCTTAGATCATCATACATCAACTTGGGCATGACATTAATTTATGCCCCAAGATCCAACATGGTCTTCTCAATCTTCATATCTCTAATGATGCATGGGATGTAGAACATCCCCGGGTCAGTGCACTTGGTCGACATAGGTGTGTCTTGCAACACTGCAGATACATTCTCACTCACTTGGAATCTTGCATCGTGTGTATACTTGACCTTCCTTGTGCATAATTCTTTAAGAAACTTAGCACACTTGGGCATAGATTGTAAGGCGGTCAAGAGGGGTATGTTGACCTCGACCTTCTGAAACATCTTGGTCAACTCCTTCATCTTCTGCGCTTCCTTATCTTTTGCAAACCGTCCTGGGTAAGGGGCTTTTGACTCATAAGTTTTGGATTTAATCACCTTTTCAGCTTCCTTTATTGCCTTAGCTCTGATTTCAACTGCCTCGCGCTCTCCTTTCCTCCTTATGTCGGCTGCCTCTCTTTCAACCTGTGCCATTTTCTCTACTGACAACTCTTGCCATAGCTCCTCAACATCTCCTGATCCCATAGGTACCTCTTCGTATTTTTCTGATTCAGTATCCCCTTCTTGCTCCAGATCCATGTCCTGCCCAAGAGATGGTTGTTGACCGGAAAAAGTTTTTATAGTATACTCTGGTCGGGTGCTCTTACTTCAGGCAACTTAGCTCCACCTCGCAATGTAATAGCATTCACTTGAGCCTTTGTTATTTCGACCTGAGATGGTAGTTCTCCTTTTCCTCCATTTAACATTGACTTGATCTGGGATATAGATTCTACCAAATGGCTCAGTGTGCCATTAATGTCTCTCATACCTCCCTTTGTTTCCACACGAAAGCTATCCAATTCTTGATACCCCTTTCTTTGCTCAGCTGTAAGTCTTTCCACTTCACTTCTTAGGGTATCTCTTGGCTGATCTCGATTGTGCGGAGGCACATAAGGTTGCTGTGGTGGTTGCCCTTGTTGAGGTGCGTTCGAGTAGTTGTTATTCCCATATCTCAAATTATCATTGGGCCTCCAAGGTCCATTGTTGAAATTCCTTCGCTGCCCACCATCTCCTTGTTGGTATGGCTGCCCAACTGCATTGACTTCCTCATCTTCGTACAATGATGGACACCTATCAGTGGGGTGAGTATTGGAAACAGAGTTCACACTTCATAACCTTCTTCCTCAAGATCTGTACAGGGTTATCATTCCCACTAGCGTTGTTCTTGTTCTGGTTCATCTCATTCATCATAGACACCAGGATATCAAATTTAGGATCACTGCTGGTTGGTTCATGCATCCTGAGCATGATGGTCTCATCTTGGTTTCTCTTCCTGTCCGCCATTTCAGCAAATAACTTGAAAATTTCACTGGGGGGCTTATTGATCACATTGCCTCCGCATGCTGCATCTATCCAATCCCGCTCAGAGTGCCTTAGCCCACTCATGAAGGCATTAATCAAATCTTTATCACCCAAACCATGCTGGGGACACCTTGCAGTCAGTTTCTTGTATCTAGAGTGGTAATTATAAATAGATTCTTCATTGCCCATCTTTATGTTTTGAATTGCAGCTCTAGCATTCTGTATCCGGGCAAAGGGATAGTATTTCTCAAGAAACTTCTGCTGCATTTGTTACCAAGATGTTACGCTGTCCTGAGGTAATTGATAGAGTTATTCCCTTGCACTATCTTGTAGTGAGAATGGGAATGTTTGGAGACGAATGTACTCCCTCAGTGTATTTTCTACAGCGTTGGTGTGTACAGTACGCATGGCTATGTCAAAATCCTGTAAGTGGCGCTGTGGGTCCTCTCCAGGCAAGTCACTGAACTTGGGCAAGATCTGTATCAGTGAGTGCTTCAACTCCCAATTGTTAGTGATGGTAGGTAAAGTAATGCCTGCTGGGTTCAGATTGACATTTGTTGGAAACATGATTTCCTTCAACGTCCTCTCCTGATCCACTCGTGGTGGTATCTCTTCTTCTTTAGATTGTTTATGATTTGAAGTTGGTGGTGACCTCTCCTCGTCACTCGCCAATTCCTCCACTCGTGCTTGTTTTTCAGCTTCCCTCTTTAGTTTCTTCTGCTCCTTGATGTACTTCTCCGGGTCAGGATGGTACTTCAATTCACCGTCGATCCAAACAGGGTCGGAGCTAAACATGCACAGGGTTTCTCCCTCAAGAGACAGTTACAAAATCAGCTCACCGACAACGGCACCAATTTTGACGAGGCTGTCGTTCGCACTCTCAAAATGAATTTGTAGCCTATCCTTACAGCTATATAGTTAGCAAGTAAGTACAGGGTCGATCCACAAGGAGTTGAATGTCACTGTCTCTTGAAACCTCCTCCACCTGTTCAGAAAAGTTTGTTTTGCTATCTTGGTCACGAGGGCTTTCTTGCCTAATTCGAGAACTCAATAAACACTGGAAAGTAAAAAATGAACTTTGATCAATAATAAAAGGACTTGGTCTGGATCTAGACATTGTTAAGTGAAAACTCTGCTTGGTCATTGGTGCAAATATATTCATTACATGCATGCATCGTTAGTTATGGGACTTGAATGCTGAGATCCCTTTTTACTCGGCACGCTCTCAACAAACCCTTCCCTTACCAATCCTTACTTAGTTGGCAACGCACCGCCGGCTCCCTTCCTTGGGCAATACCTCTGTCGGAGTCATCGTTCAGTTTCTTGCCCAAGGAGCATTTATCTCTAGAAAAGCCCAAACAAGGAATCATCACATCTAGCCCAATAAGGTAGACACCTTCCTCTAATGTCAATCGATCTTAACCAAGAAGATGTGGAAAACAGTCCTACTTCTCAATTGATTGGCAATCTAATATATCTTAAGTGATTAACGGCCTATTAATCTCTTATTCATATTATCTCATATTGGAACAAGCTCATTAACATTATGGGAACACATGCATGCAATTATCTAGCATAATTTAGACCTCTCAAGCATAAGTTAACACTCAACTGCCTTGCCCAGACCAAGTATAAAAGCTTAGCTAGTCATAATCATAAAGTAACGAACATGCGAATAGAAGAAAATCATAAACACTATATTAAAACTTACGAAGTCTTTGCATGAATTAAACACGGCTAAAAGTGCCGATAAACTGAGTACGAAATAAAGTATGCCCTTAGGACTTGTTTTTCTCCTCACAAACTCTCGATGAAATTACAGGGAAATAAAGCGTGAAAGACGGCGTGTGCATGCAGCAGCAGGGCTTCGATTTATATAGGTGAGTGCTTAGGGTTTGGGCCCCCTAGTCCTTAACATGGAAGGAATCCACGAGCTTGTCACAACCCCAAATCCCGAGGGACGGCAGAAGCCGGGGTGTGACTAAGGATTGGATTAAAGAAGCGGGGAAGAAGGGGGAATGAATAAGAATGAAAGAATAACAGATATTACTCAACTGTCACCGCTCCCGTCGCTTCAACCTGCACATTTAGAAAACATATGCAGGGCTAAGTACAAAAGTACTTAGTGGGCACGTTGCCGAAAACATAATCATAAGTATAGATAATCAGGCATTTCATTACTGTAGCACATCGGGGTTTTTCATTAAAGGCCCGTTTCTACTAAACATTTTCTTTCTCATTTTCATAACTTAGCTTGTACAAGCATTTTTCATAGATGTTACGTTCAAATCTTGACCAGTCATAATTCAGCATGGCTGGCTACCCCTCAACAGGATACCACATACACCACAGGCTACAAAGTGCACTAACTTTGGAAAGCATAATAGCTAACTCAAAGCCGATCGTTAGTTAACCCCTTTGATTAACTCATAAGGTACAAGAGAACTTACATAAAACACAAAACAGTTCATGCCATAATTATCACTTTGAAAACACGATTATCAAAGCGATAAAGAAAAGGTTTTCGAGCATTGCTCGTTTTGTTTCATATATAAAAGCCCACCTTAAAGATTACAGAACTTCTAATCGAGCTTCCGTTCTTCAATCTTCCGTTCTATCTTGCGATGACTTCCTCCTTCACTGTACATAATCACACTTTGATAAGTCGTCGATACGATAAATGGAAATGGAAATCGAAAACGAAATCGAATTAGTCTTTTAAGCTTTTTAGGCGTTTGCACGCTAAACTAGATTCTTTTAGTTAAATGGGAACGAGACTTGAACACATCTCGTTTAGAACTCATCTGGTTCCTTACTCGACACTTATGTCAGTAAAAACTAAAGTCGATAGCTTACAACGACTTATAAGATCAAAAGGAAACAAGTTGAAAAGAATTCAACTTAAGAATCTATGTTTTGGAAATTACTGTTCAGATCAGTAGGTTTTCACAGAACAGGGGATTTCGAAACAGGGGTCGAATCTTATAACAAAATAAAGGTACGGGTGTCTAGTTTACTCTCCAATTTACGGATCTCAATTCTGATAAACGAGCTAAAAGATATGGCAGTTTCCGTGGAACGTCGCAAAACAGTCCGAGTTTAACCCTAAGGCTCGATAACTCGGCGCACGACTTCCTAGGTTCGACTTGCATTATTCCACTTCATTTTCCACGAAATTCCTGACTCAATGCAGTCTACACATACCCTCATACGTGTTGAACTCCTTTTCATTTCTCATTTATAAGCTTGACGTTTAAAACCTCGTCTCATTAACTACGCAATTACTATACCATTTCCATTTCACATTTCCAAAACCTAACCTCTCAAATTCAACTACAACTCATCATTTCATATCTCGGATGAACACGTCATCAATGACAAACTTGTTCTCTTATTCATAACAATCACTATTATCTAATTACTTTTCTTACTCATCTTTTCTATCGTTACTTAGGATCATTGTTTCGTTTCTTACCAAAATTCCAATGTCATTAGAATTCAATCAAATTCTACAATCTTATTCATCATCTATCAAGAATCATAATTACGTAAATCATAACCTCAAACTATTATCTAATCTTGACTTATCGTCGATCGATCGTCTCTTACGATAAATTTTACGTTCTCCGTTTTCGTTCAAATTTTACGACAATGATTATCATCTAACGAGCATTACTAACATGCAAATCATATTATTAAAACGTTAACGAGCTCCAACTTATCGTCACGTCTTCGTCTCTTACATTTTTCGTTTTATTTTTAGAAAAATCTCAATTAAATATATAATCATCCTCATGCATCGTATATCTCATTTCCATTAAACAATCGAGCATATCATAACATTTACTATCCTAAATCGACCCTTCTTCGTCTCTTAGGTTTCAAATTTTATTTTTAGAAAAATCTAAAACAATTCCTAGAGTCAATTAACATCATGAGGAACACTAATCTATCATTCAATCGAGCTACGATCAAAGCCCCAAATTTGAAAAAAAATCGGTAATAACCCTAGACAAAGAGGTGTGATTTTCTTCATGATTCAATCCGTAGAACTCGATTTTAAACATCCTAGAACATGTATCGAACAAGGAACAACATGTCTCTTATTCTCATGATTTTCGAAAAAAAATAAAAGAGATGGAACAATGATTTGTTCGGTTCAAATGGTAGATGAAGTTCTTACCTTTCGTAATATGGACTCGGAATTTGAAATGATCGGTAGGTGGAAGACTTAAGCACTTGAGGAAAAGCTTGGTGTGGAGCTTTAATGGAGATGATGAGAGAAAAAATGTGAGAGTGTAGTGTGTGTATGGTGGCGGTAGAGAGGTATAGCGAGAGAGGGATGATGACTCACTATAGTGAGTCATAAAGTGGAGAAAAATATCCTACAAAGCATAGTGACTCACTAAGACATGTTTGGCGAGGAATTATTTGACGATAAAATCTCGTTTCTGGCTCTTAAACGTCGATTTAAAAGTCGAGAAATACTTTCCTAGATAGTTACAGATTCGACGAAATATAATTCGTCCGTTAGATTGGAAATAATTTACGTACTCGGAAAACCTAATTCGTTTTTCAAAATACGAGAAAAAGTCGGGTCTTCACAGTCCAAAATTCGTCCGGAAAATCATAAAAACTAACTTTCTCCGGTGAACTCGTATCGAAGAAAAAGTGAATGTAAATTCTGACGGAATTTAATTCTGAGTTTTCAAGCGAAAAATCTATCGGACGCGAAAACCCTAATACAGTAGTCGTTCGTCCGATTTTTGGAAATTATTTTCGGAAACGGATTTCACCGTAAATCTTAGAATTTAATTTCATGATCTTAGGCGTGCAAAGCCATAATTATTATTAACTTTCATTTTTAAAGACTGTCGAAATTTTCTGGGGTATTACAGAGCTACCTTGGGATGCAAGTATCACTTGATAAGCTCGACCCCAACAAGGCAAGTCACATCTATCTCCAAGAGATCCCTTGCGGATCCTAAATCTAGTCGGATAAGGAAAGATATTTAAGTTAGATCATCTTTTCCTTATCCTTCTAGACCTAGGAGAGAAACTTCGCCTGTTGACCACCACACTCCTTCTATTTGTCTTGATCAATATAGCTCTCCCTGGCCTGCTTCCATAAATGCTACTTCTTGTCCCTGTTCTGCCCAACTTCCACCTGCAAGGCAGCAGATATCCTCCTGCCCAAGATATGTCCTCCCAGACATAGAAACAAGACAAAACACACACAAAGACTCGATCTAGACTACCTAAAAACAACACTAAAAAGACACAAAATATGGACTCATCAAGCAGCTACCTGCCCCCCATTGTTTCTACTTCATCGCTATCGGGACCACAGCTTCACCAGTTGAGCAATGATAAAGCACATCAAGACAAAAGATGAACAATAACCTACTCTCTATCAGTAGATTCGAGCAATAATTTAAGGCAAATCATCGAACAAAAACAGAGCAAAGTAGATTCGATTCTATCTGTAATAGAGTATTAGGAAATTAGGGTTATTGATTCAGAGTGTTTTGTCGTTTTGGGTTTGCTTTTTCACCTCATATATGATTAAAGGAACGACGTCGTTTAGGATAGGAGTAAAACAACGTCGTTTTGTGCCCATTCACCAATTAATATCAGATATGCATAATTATTTAACACATAAGCAAATTAATACCACCTAAGGAAATAATTTACCACGTAGGCAATCGATTTCTGCTGGAGACGAGATGTGGAAGGTAATTGCATCAAATTGGAAAGTCGTACATTAATTTGCGAATTTTAGAAAGGTTTGATTTAAAACCGGAAATTGGAAAAAGGTCAAAAATTTTGGTGCATTTTTCCGTCGTTTTATATTTGCCTAGTACGACGTCGTTTATCGAGCCGGAGAGTTTTGCCACATAGAAAATTCCGGCTTCCATGTCAGCAACAAATTGGGAAAAAATCGGGCACGGGAGGTAATTGCATCAAATCGGAAGGCCATACATTAATTTGCGAATTTTAAAAGGTTTGGTTTAAAACTGAAAATTAGAAAAAGGTCAGGGTTTTTGGTGCAATTTCCCATTAGTTTAATGAGTATATATATATGAAAGATCATATAGAAATCTAATTTTAGGAATTAACTAAAAACCCACTAAGAACCATTGATCGTATTAATTTAATGGTTGAGATGAAATGTTGTGAATCAATTCTCTCTCATGTGTTCTTAACATTGAGGTTTATTTTGTCATTTGGTAGTCTGTGTAACCGTTTTGTTATTTACATTAGCAATTTATTTCCATAATATATCAGTTTAACTTATATATATAGTAGTAATTATCATTACTATTAAGTTAGATATGTTAGTCTTATGTCTTTATTTTATCAAAATAAGCATCATGACATCTCATAATCATTTATAGAATTGGCGTGCAAGACTTAAATATTTGACTATAGTGTATGAGTCGTTTCAAGTCCAAGGAAAGTTAAGGTGAGATTTTTAATGTTGCATTTATCGTTTATCCTTATTATATGTTTTACGAGACAGAAAATTTAAGCCTCTGGACTATATGAAAGAAAAGTTAAAGCCACCGGGCTATGAGATAGAATAGCCTTCGGGTTAAGAGATAGTAAAGTTTTAGCCTTCAGACTTAAAGTCTTCGGGCTGTAAAATAGATTTATTGCACTTATATTTTGTTTTGATGCATATAATTTGGATAAATGGACTCAATTGAGTCAATAATACTTACCCCCATACTATTTTTCCTTTCAGGTTGAGGCTCGGGCGATGGTTGTGGGATGCTAGATGATGGTCAATAGCCAAAGAATAATATGAATACATGCCGTAGTTATTAATTTTGATAATGTTGACTTTTGTTAAGTTTTTAATTCTTCCGCTGTTACTTTTGAGACAATGTATTTTTATAAATTAATAATAATAATGATCCCTTTTATTCAAATAGATTGGGGCATTACAAGTCCGTCTTGTTTTCCACCAAGTTTGCCTCTACAACTGCAGCTATGATTTCATCATTTTCACCTTCAGCAAGATTGACATAGATCCGGTTTATCCTGGCCGTTGGTTGCATCGATATGCCTTATGCCTAAAGTGCACCACAAACATAGCAATTAAATTTCTTTTTCATGATTTTCTTGTGAGTTTTATTGAAGTTAGGTTTCTTATCGTCTCGACCGTTCTTTGGAACAAAACGACAACCCTGATCTTTCTTTGTAGCAGCACTAGATTCAACTATATTAACATTAAAATAAATGACAGATAATTTAGAGGACTTATCCTTGAGGCGATTTCCCTCTTTGGTTCGTATGCGACTAATGAGTATTTGAAGTGTCAAGTCTCTCTTTTTGTGTTTGAGTTGATTTGTATAATCCATCTAGAAAGGTGGAAATTTTTCGATCAAAATATGGCCAGGAGAATTTCGCACATTTTCATTCCTTCATTGATCTTCAGTTGTAAGATTTTCGTATTCACGGAGTTGGTCCATGATTGGCTTGTCGTCCTCCAATTGAAATTGCAGCCATTTGCCAACGACGTATTTCTTTTTTTCTGCATCGACTACTCCGTACTTCATCTCTAACATATCCCAGATTGCTTTTCCTGACTTGATGTTGACAAAAAAGTCGAATAGGGAATTCGACGTGTGGTTCAGTAAATGATCTCTGACATTCTTGTTGTCCTTTATAAAAATTTTCTCTGCTTTCTCATTTGTAGTCTTTGCACTACACCAGGTACTAGTATAGGGGGTGAATATACCAGTACAAAATTTCTTTTAAAACTTTTTCTAATATCTTAGATAGGAGACTGAGTGACAGTGAAAACGCTCATTATTTTGAACTTCCAAAGCTTGTTGTTCGCAACATCAAATGTTGGTAGACTCGGCCTGTGATGGTTAGAATATATGCTACAGAATGCACTATAATTCTGAAGAAAAAGTTTTTTCAAAAATATCATTCCAGAGTTTTGCTAGGATGACAATTTTTGTTACAAAACGTCTTTGTGAATCACTGCTCTGATACCTTTTGATTCGGGACACATCAATACTCATTTACTTTGAGTATTGAGAACAATTATTCGAAGTCAGATCTTATAACGATCCAAAAAAATTTATTATATTTCTCCTAAAATATTTATTTATTAGCAATTAATGTTATATCTTATAAGTCGTGTTTAGAGTTTTAAATAATCACAAGCATTTATTCTTGCATTAAAATCTAAACATTTTTCTTATAGTACGTATATTAATCTCCATATTTTATAGTCACATGCTTTTACAATTCACATCCCTATGTCATTACGGGCCTATCTCAATTACAAATCGGGTAATTCTAAATGTAGCTCCCATTTTACTCTTTGTAGCTTAATTATATAAATAATGTAAATTACGTTAATTGTACAATTTTATTCTCATAGCCCCCAAAATTATACTATAACTAACTACAAAATAAATACTAAAATAATATTATTCCATCAATATTCCATAACCCCCAATTCATTGCCCTCGATTAAGTTCAATATAAGCTTATCTTATGATTCATCTTCTTCCACCTCTCTCTCTCTCTCCCTACTGCCGGCAAAGTAGAAGTGAATTGGCGAAATATTTGTATTTTTTATTTTCTACGTACAAACCCCGTAGCCGCCCCCGGGGTTGAGCTTCTCACTTTCCCTAAAATATCCATTGTGATTGTTGGACTTGAAAGTGAAGAACCTGTGATGGAGTCTAAAGAGATCATCTCAATTTTTTATTCTATTATTATTTCCCCCAATTTTCAAAGGTGTTGGTATATTCTTAACTTTTATCATGGTTCTCTACTGTTATTTGATACAGTAGAGATAGCAAATACTGTTAAAATGCAGAAAACCTCCAACACGATAATAACTTTCTTCATTTTATTTTCTTCAAAAATGTGGGTTTGGTGGATTTAGTTGTTAAAACTATCGTGTTTAATGAGGTTATGCGAATCATTTACATTTTTTTTATGTTTAGGGTTATAATTATTAGTTCATTTTAATTTTGGAGGCTATATGGATAAAATTGTATAGTTAACATAATTTAAATAATTTATTTAATTAGGGGCTTTAAAAAGTAAAACGAGGGCTATATTTAGAATTATCCTTACAAATCTAATATCTCTAAATTCATTTTCCTAGTCCAACTAAAACCCCAATTGACTAATTAAACCCAACTGCTTTGGCTGCTGCAGGTACAAACTTATTGCCCTAACTTTCCATACCAAGTTCAGCAATCAAACCAGATTTCACTCTCAATTAATTCGAGTTTTGTAAAGATTTTCCTTCATTTAATCTTCAATGCAAAATTAAATCTTCAAAATCGTGGATAAATAGAGCATTCCGTCACCTCTCTTCTCACACTTAAAACAACCTTGACACCTAGTCTATCGAGGTATCATCTCTTCCATTTTCCTTTATTTTTCTTCGTAAAAAGATGACAATGGGCAGTTTCCGGCGGAGGACGGTTACTGTCTCCGCCAAATAGAATTCGAGCCATGTTTATCATATTATTCTTTCTGCTTTTCGCCTTTACTGATATCATGTGTTTCTTCTCTTATTTGCTTTCTTTCTTGAAATTGAACTATCGAAAGAAGTTTTGTGTGAATTTGATTTTACTCATTTAAAGTCTTGGCTTTGTCTATGAGTTAGTATTTCTCTCTTTTGTATACACGTATATAAATTTATGGTGTGGTCCCACGTTGTGCTCACTTTCAATTATACAAACCCTTTAATTATTATTCCATCCTTTCCGCCGAATATGGCCTAGTTCATATGAGCACGGAGACTAAGAAAAAGGGTATTGGGTATAAAGAAAGTGTTTAGTGTAGTGTGAATGCAATATTTTATAATGCTAATAAAGTTATAGATGAGATGATTGAGTGTGTAGTGGGAGTAGGTTAGTGGGATTTAGATGGGATGGTGGACCATGTATATAAACTAATTGTTTCCATTAAAGGAAACAACCAATTATAGTGGAAAATAGACCGTGTTCGGTGGGACAGAGGGAGTAATTGTTATAGTATTAAATGAGTATATGTATATTACCTTATTTAGATTGTAGCCCTGGTCCTAGTAGTCCAGTATATATATCTGTGTATCTTCTCACATTTTATACACTGAATAATACATTCTCTTCTCCCAATATATTTTATACTATTCTTCTCCACATGGTATCCGAGCAAGTTCGATATCTGCTGTGACTCTCGTTATACTTTGCCACGATATCAATTGACTAATATTTTTTAACCTATTTTTTTTATTTGTGCGCCATTGATGTTGTTGTTGTTGTTGTTGTTGTTGTTCGGGTCTTCCCGCCACCACCGCGCCGCGCTTCTTTAAGCCGCCGCCAGTCTCTTCTTCCAATTAGCATTACTATTGTCTGGTCATACTCAGTCTGGTCAATCAGTCTGGCTATGTTTCTCGTGTCTTCGAGTTATATGAGAAACTTTTCTCTCATACTCAGTCTGGTCAATCAGTAAATGACTACTTCTCTATGCTCAAGGGACTTGCTCATGAAATCTTTGTTTATCATCCACTATCATGTTCTGCCACACAGCGAGCCACTTAGTGGGAAAAGATCATGATTGCCAAATTATTATCCCGTTTAGATGTTGATCTCCGACCATTTCGTGACAGCTTGTTAACTCAGTGAAAAGATTTAAAATCGACAAATCACAACTGGTGTATCACACAGTCAGGTGCACAACTGACTTCTTTGGCTGAGGGTCAGCTATGTAATCTAAGTGAGGTTTCCAAGCTATGCGGAAGTTGGTGGAAATTAAAGCTCGTTACTTAAACTGAAACTTTTATGAAAACGGGGAAGGTCAAATTCCTAAGACTTAGTGCAGTTTGAAAGAATGCAGTTTGTATGCAAAGTCAGTTGGTTAGGTAACTGAAATGGAAATACTGAATGTAAATATTGAAATTAAATGACACAGTATTTTTACGTGGTTCAAAGATTGACCTCCTACATCTACGACTTCCTTTTCGGGAAAGTAATCCACTATATAAGCTCACGCGTGCTTATCAAACGTTCCACTTGGTTTGCGGGTACCAAGCAACCTAACCAGTTCGATTACGGGTTCGAACCAAACCTTACAACACTTTTTGTGGGCAAATGTACAACCTGGTCTTAGATTACGGGTTCTAAGGGACCTAACCTTAGATTGCGGGTTCTAAGGGACCTAGAGATTGCGGGTTCTAAGGGACCTAGTGTATTTGATTGTGGGTTTAATGACAAACTTGAGGTTTGGGGGTTGGGGGGTTTTCCAACTATAAAGCCTTCTACACTGAGAGAAGTAGAGGCTTCTTCCTAAGGCTTAGAGACTCGATCTTTTGGAAGAAAATCTGCTCAGAAATAAATAATCAAGAACCTAGATTCTAGACTCGATCAAAGAAAGAGCTTTTTGAGAGGCTAGATGAATGAACAAGAAAGAGCTTTTTGAGAGGCTCGACTTCTACTGGTCCTTCGACTTGGATGTTTTTGCTCTGAAGAGAGTGGTAGTCTGTTGCTTTATCTTCACTCCACTCTGCTTGTCTCTCTATCCTCTCTCTTTACTTTCAATATGGAGACCTCTATTTATAGAGAAAGATTTAATTAGTCGTTGGAAAGAGCCGTTTGATCTCTGACGACGGCGATTCTGGTTCGCTGAGGTTAATATAGGTTCCGTGAGGGATTTTGTTTAGTTTGTTTTTGGGGCGGGTTGATACCATTGTGAATTTAGAGTTTGAATATCGGGAGGAAAATCTGCAGAATCCAAAATTGGGGGGTTGAGGATGGAAAGTGGTGTATAGCAGTTTGAATTGATATTTTACGTGGGGAAGTGGAGAGGTTGGAGGGATAGTCGTGGAAGGATGGCAGACGGTTATAGGGCTAGGGATAGGTATTGAGTGTGGTTGTCACATCGCACGTGATGTGGCAGTTACTGCCTCGTCAGCTATATTGTCCATGTTCCTCGCTAAGCCCAGAGCGCCGCTCTTGCCCTCCTGCACACACACTTTGCTCAGAGCAAGGTGTCCAATCCTCCTTCTTCCTCTCGTCCAATACCTGTTTCCAGCAAATCACCAATACACTTCCATGCACAATGCAAACATTCTCTAAGCTATGGTTAGACATTTCTACCCATAATGGAATTAAAATACGCCTAAGTTTGATGAAAAATATTAAAATTATGGCTATTTTAAACCCTATCTCCCTTTTAAAAAAAAAACTAAAAGAAATGAAATACAAAATTGAAAATCATACCAGGTTGCCCCCTAGCCAACGCCCCAGTTATCGTCTTGGGCACGACGTCCTCCTTGCCCAAGTTAGGGCTCCATCTCACAGAGGAATTTTATGTATTCCTCTGGTTTCTCCAAGGCTTGGCTGAAGAAGGCCTTCAATCTTTCTCCATTGACTTTGAAAATCTTTTTCGTGCTCGCATTCATCACTTCCATAGCCCCATTTGGATATGTAGCTTGTACTTCGAATGGACCAACCCACTTAGTTGATAGCTTCCCCGACATGAGTTTGAACTTGTACTGGTATAGAAGCACTTGTTGCCCAGGTTCAAACTTCTTGACCTTGATCAACGCATCGTGAGCCTTTTTCATCCTTTCTTTGTATAGCACGGAACTGTCATATGAATTGAGTCTGATCTCCTCGAGTTCTTGCAATTGAAGCTTTCTAGCTTGGCCAGCTTCATCCCAATCGTAATTCATCTTCTGAACTGCCCAATATGCTTGATGCTCTATTTCCACAAGCAAGTGGCACATCTTGCCAAAGACCATTCTGTAGGGTGATAAATGGGGTCTTGAACGCTGTCCTATATGCCCACACGGCATCCTCAAGACGCAAACTCCAATCCTTCCCTGTTGGGCTAACGGTCTTTCTCAAGACAACATTCACAATGCGATTAGACAATTCGGCTCGACCATTTGCTTGAGGGTGATAAGCATTCGAAATCCTATGGTGTACTCCATATCTACTCATCAATCCCTTGACAGCTCCATTGCAAAAGTGCATTCCTTGATCACTAATGATTGCCCTTAGCACACCAAACTGGCTAAAGATATTACTCTTGAGAAATTCCACAACCACTTTTGAGTCATTGGTTGATGTTGCCTTGGTCTCCACCCATTTAGACACATAGTCTACTGCCAATAAAATGTAGAGATTCCCTCTTGAGTTGGGCAATGGCCCCATAAAATCCATTCCCCATATATCGAATACTTCCACATGCATGACTGGGGTCATGGGTATTTCATTCCTCTTGCCATTGTTGCCCTCCTTTTGGCATTGAACGCATCGTTTGCACCACTCGAAGCTGTCCTTGAAAATATTGGGCCAATAAAACCCACAATCCAATATCTTCCTTGCAGTCCTTTTTTGGTCCAAAATGTCCCCCACACAGCTTGGAATGGCAATGTGCGAGGATGCTTGTTTGTTCCTTCTCATCAACACATCTACGGATAACTTGATCAGTACACATTTTCCATAAATCTGGTTCATCCCATATGTAGTATCGACTTTCCACCTTCAACTTGTTCTTTTGATATAGGTTGAGATTACCTGGAAGTCGTCCCAAGACAATATAGTTGCACAAGTCAGCATACCATGGGTTTGGGTTGTCTTGGGTAAGAGCTAGGTGTTTGTCTAGAAAAGTCTCCTTGATTGGCTCGATTTCTTCTTGTTGGATGATGCGACTCAGATGATCAGCTACTAGATTCTGAATTACAGCCTTGTCCTTGATCTCCAAATCGAATTCCTGAAGCAACAGGATCCACCTTATCAATCTGGGCTTGGTCTCCTTCTTGGCCATGAGGAACTTCAAGGCGGAGTGGTCCGTGTAGACTATGGTCTTGGCCCCGAGCAGGTACGATCGAAATTTCTCAACAGCAATAACCTCTGCTAGTAATTCTTTCTCCGTCGTATAATAATTGCATTGGGCAGGATTGAGAGTTCTGGATGCATAGTATATGACATGATTCACTGTTCCTCTCTTTTTCCCAAGAACCGCTCCCACTGTGCAGTCACTCGCGTCACACATCACCTCAAATGGCATTTTTCAATGCGGTGGTTGAATTATAGGTGCTGGCACTAAGATCTCCTTTAGTGTGTGGAATGTCTTCTTGCAGTCTTCATCGAAGTTCCACTCCACTTTTCCTTGTAATAGTCTGGTCATGGGCTGCGCGATCTTAGCAAAATCCTTGACAAACCTCCTATAAAATCCTGCATGTCCAAGGAAACCTCACAGCTGCTTCACATTGCTCGGGTAGGGCAACTTGGCTATGAGGTCGATCTTGGCCTTGTCGACCTCTATCCCTCTTTCTGATATGATATGCCCAAGGACTATTCCCTCCTTGACCATGAAATAGCATTTCTCATAGTTCAGGACCAAACTCTTATCCACACATCTCTTTAGCACAATCTCCAAGTGGTTTAGTGTCACACCCTGACTCCCGAGGTGCTACGTACTAACACTAACACTACTCAACCATCTATCATTCAACTTAAATACGGGGAAACATGCTCGGGAAACGCAAGGTAATATCAACGGGAAACAGTAACATTCAAAATAAGCTTTTAGAGATATAACAAAACAACAATCGAGCATGTATAATTTGCATATCAATTCGAATAGGATAAGTATTTCAAGTCAACGAGAACGAGATTCATCAAGGCAATAAAAGACATCGAGCACATCGCTCGGAATTAGAATAAGTATCAGAGTATATTATCAAAAAGACTTCAAATAACAAAGCATATCAACGCAGCGGAAATCTCGACTCAATCCCAGAAATCACATGTATGAAGACATGCAATTGCCAGTCCGACATTCAACTCGACTTAACAAAAACACCACACCACCAAGCCGTCCTTGCCATCACCATCCTGCTAACCTGCACGTTTAGAAATACATGCAGGGCTGAGTACTTCGTACTCAGTGAACACATGCCAAAAACATTTGAAATATTTGCTCTTAGAGCTATAACAATTGAAATTGCCTTGCCAAAGCATCACAAGTATTAATGCAATTTAAAACGGTTTTACTTGTGAATGCAAAAACATTTTCTTTTGAATAGACTGCCCAGTCAAAACATAATATATATATATACTCAACAGTATGCATCATCTGCCATAATCTCACTCTCTGTGCCGAGAAGTAGGCCTTCTTCTCGTACACTGTGACAGGCCCAACTGAAGCAAGGCTCACAGTCACCTCAAACAATTAATATACCACACGTGGGTTTCCTGCCTTTCACAGGATAATAATATCTCAAGCAAACATATGATAACACATACTAAAACTTAAGTAAAAACGGCAAGTCAATTGAACTTTAAAACTCACATAATAATAATCAATAATCATAATAGCATTCATCGATAGTTTTGATTTTAGAAGAGCCCACCTGCCCTCCGACGATTTGCTAGGCGGCTTACTTGCTATTTGTCCTCGCTATTTCTCCGTCCCGCTTGATCCTTCACAATTTTACATCGATAAAGAAAGATAAGTTACGACGCAAGACAAAAAATAGACGTTTGTCTCGGCTGAAGGATTTCTACTTGACTTGTCTCTCTCTATATTAACCTCTTCTAAATAAATCTCATTTCTCGGTTCTCGTTCCTTGACTCTCAATTACTAAATGATATATCTCGTATTCTCGCGTCAAAACATTAATGTTACTCGTCATCGCTTCCGCATTTCTCTTTACTTTAAGAAACGTCATCTACCTAAACTCTATTACTCGAATTCTTTCTTGCATTCTCAATCAATTCTTGGTTCGATTATCGACACATTAAGTCAATCATTTTGCATACAAAGGCATACTCAACAATTGTTCATGTCATTATCGAATCATAACGTTTCTCTCAAGCATATTGATTCAATCACATACTCAAAATAGATCAAACAAGTTATCACATATTCGATTTCACACTTCAAGATACATTAACAATTACTCGACTCAAATAAATTCTTTCATATTCGATTTTAAATTCTTTCTTCTTTCAAATAAATTCAAATATTAAGAATTCTTCTTAATTAAAACTCAAATAATAAATTTATACTTCTCGACTCGATATACGACACTTATTTCAAAACACGTCGTCTACGTATACGTACTCACATACATATTATTTATTTCTTACTCACTTATTAATACTAATTCTCTTTTAAATTTTATAAAACTCTTATAGAAATAGAAATTCGTTTTCTATTTTTGACTCGACTCTTATCCTCGTCTCAAGACTAGATTTTCAATTATGAACAATTCATAATAATTATTCAAGCACTTGTTATTTCATTTATTTTCAAAGCTCGTCTTACTTTAGTATTTTCATACTCTATCATTTCTTATTTAATTAAGAAATTACCTCTTTAATTATTTATTCTTATTCCAAAACTTCTCGATTAAACTTTACGAGTACACGAACTCAACTCAATTAAGTCTTCTCATCGATTACTTATACTCAACTCAATAGTTGTTACTCATTATTTTTCCTTTTTATTTCTCGTTCATTTGAACGACTAAACTCTTAATGACTCAACTAGAATTTCATACTCGTTTTATAATTCTATTTCTCGATTATTATATCTTCTAATTTTTTTTCTCTATCTAATTCTCAATTACCAATTTTTCTAATCTCGATTTATTTAACTCGATTAACTCTTTTCTTGACTTCAATTATTTAACTAAGGAAATTTCTTTTCCTTTATTATTTTCTAACTTATAACTCATTACTCAATTTATAATTTTTCTCTTTTCATTTTCTATTTAATTTTATTCAAACAAATATCTTGAATATTTTATTATTTTAATAACTAATTTCTTTTTGAATTAATTTTATTGAAATTCAAATCTTCAAACTTCTCACCAAGAACACCTACTAGGTTTTCTTCTCTATATTTTTCGATTTTCACTCCCTTTTTAAGCTTAAAATCTCATTCTTTTTATCTTATTAAATCCTATTACCATCTAGGATTCAAAATTAACACCCAATTTTACTCATAAACATCATGACATCAACATCATCAATAATTACTAAATCATTACAAAATTATTTCCTTCTAAATTTTCATGCATAATTCGATTTCTTCACAATTAAATACATAAGGATTAATTCATCACAAACTCATAATTATTTCAAACTCAAAACATCAACAAATCATCATCAAAATCATCAAAATAATTTCTTCCTCTTATGCCTAAAACTCAGGACATTTTCAAGTTTTTGGGGCATTTAATTTCTCAATTTGTCATGCACATATACTCAATCAAAACATACTCATAAACATAAATCAAGCATCAAATTAACAAATACTCAAGAAAATCATATTTCTCCTATTTTTGCCTAATTTTCGGTTTTAGTCAAAAATTAAGATTTTTAGTTTCTTTTTCTCTCTTAACTCATAGATTAAATCCTAGGGTTTAATTTTCCTATCGATTTCCTCACTCGATCCTCACATTGAAAACCCTAGTTTTACCTAAGCATAAATTAAATCTCATGCATGCAAGTTTATCTTTTTTCTTTAGGGATTAGGGAGATACATATATACAAGTAATCAAATAGATTAAACCTACTTTAAATAATTAAATGGAACTCCTCCTCTTGATCTCCTCTTGACCGAAAATGATGGGGAAAGAGAGCTCAACTCCTAGCTTTAATCTCCATGGTAATCTCCATGGTAGGTTTCATCTTGAATTCCTCAAGAAGAATGAAACAAAAATTAATCATCCATTCTAGGGCATAGTTGCCGAAAAATATGAAGAAATAAGGGATAATTGTTTTGATTTCAAACTCAAAAACTTGAAGGATTATTACCTCTTAATTTAGGGTTGGAAGAACTAGGAGATTGATGATGGAAATCTCTTGAACTTCATGAACTTGGAGCTTGAATGTTTAAGCTTTCATGGAGGAATCATCAAGTGTGTGTAGTGTGTGTTGTGTTCGGTGGAGAGAGAGAATGGAGAGGATTTCTTTTTCTTTCTCTTCCAAGAGAAGTCACGAAAGAGAGATGGAGAGTTTGAGAGAAATGAGATGAATACAATGTATTTTCAAAGCTTCGAAGGTAAGACATTGAAAATATTTGGAATATAATGATGATATTCTAAAATAGGTGTTGACAAATTGGGAAGCTAGAGAGAGATTAGGGAGAGAGATGGACATGTCGGTGGGAGGGGAAGAGAGATGGGAGAGATATTCTCTGACATATATAATTTCGTCCGGTTGAAAAAAAATTTCCGGATAAAAAGTCCGTATTATTTCATTTATGCTAAAAACGGCTCTAATCTCTCACCGTCTCGTTTTCGACACTAAAAACATCTCAAACCTATCTCATGTCCCACTAAATAAATCAAGGATTCCGATTATCCAATTTTTAGGTCTAAATTCCAAATAACGAAGAACACCTAAAAATTAGTCGGCTAATTTATCCGTTAAGGATTGAATTCTTATATGTCACAGCCCCAAATTCCGAGGGACGGCAGAAGCCGGGGTGCGACTGGGATTGGATTAAAGAAGCGGGGAAGAAAAAGGGATGAATGAATAAACATAACATTAAATAAAGAAATTCTATGAACGAGACTTCATTAGCAAAAGACAGAGTTGATCTCGAATGATCACTCGAACAAGATCTCAAAAGATTCTAAGTTATAAGTACAAAACTGAAACCCAAAAGTGATATTCATAATTACATGAGTGAGTCTAGAGTTTGGCAGCGGAATTGTAATCTACATACTACAGTCTTCCCTATCGACAACTCTTAACTCAACCGTCACCGCTCTCGTCGCTTCGACCTGCACATTTAGAAAATATATGCAGGGCTAAGTACAAAAGTACTTAGTGGGCATGTTGCCGAAAACATAATCATAAGTATAGATAATCAGGCAGTTCATTTCTGTAGCACATCGGGGTTTTTCATTGAATTCCCATGTCTACTAAATATTTTCTTTCTCATTTTCATAATGTAGCTTGCGCAAGCATTTTTCATAGATGTTACGTTCAAATCTTGACCAGACATAATTCACCGTGGCTGGCTACCCCTCAACAGGATACCACATACACCACAGGCTACAAAGTGCACTAACTTTGGAAAGCATAATAGCTAACTCAAAGTCGATCGTTAGTTAACCCCTTTTGATTAACTCATAAGGTACAAGAGAACTCACATAAAACACAAAACAATTCATGCCATAATTATCACTTTGAAAACACGATTATCAAAGCGATAAAGAAAAAGTTTTCGAGCATTGCCCGTTTTGTTTCATATATAAAAGCCCGCCTTGATTAAATACAGAACTTAAGACACATGCTTCCGTCTTCTGGTCTGAGTCCTATCCTTGGTGTCGAGTTCCTCCTTCATCGTAAAAATCATACTTTAAAGCTCGGTTGCAAACGATAAACTAATACGAAAAGTCGAGTTAAGTTTTTGTTCTTTAGACGTTTTAGGCATTTGCATGCTAAACTAAACTCTTTTAGTTAAAAAGAAACGAGATACGAACGCATATCGTTTGACACTCACTCGGTTCTGTACTCGACACTTAGGTCGGTAGAAAGAAGGTAGTCGATAACTTGAAACGACTAAAAAGATCGAACGATTTCAAGTTGAGAAGAATTCAACTTAAAAATCTAGCTTTGAACATTCTCTGCACGAGGTCAGTAAGTCCACCCAGAACAGGGCATTTCGAAATAGGGGACGAGTCTTATACCACAAGAAAGGTACGGGTGTCTAGTTTACTCTCCAATTTGCGGATCTCGATTCCGATAAACGAGCTAGGAGATATTGCAGTTTCCGTGGAAGGTCGCAAAACTGCCTAGTGAAACCCTAATGCTCGATAAAATGGACGCACGGTTTTCTAGGTTCGTTCTATGTTATCGTACCTAAATTCTCACAAATTTACTGACTCAATACAGTCTACTTGTATCATTATACGTGATAGACCCCTTTTCATTTCTCGTTTATAAACACGACGTTTAAAACATCGTCATTTCCGACTAAGCAATTACTATACCAAATCAAGTTCAACTTCTTGACTCTACTTCTCGTTTATAACTACAACTCATCTTTTCAATACTCGGACGAACATGTCGTCAACTACAAACTCGTTCATTAATCATTAATAATCATCAATATCCAATTAGAATCCTTAATCGTCTTTTCTATCAATACTTATTCTCATTTGTTCGTCGCTTAAGAGAAATCCAACATCATTAGAATTCAATCAAATTTTACAATCTTATTCATCATCTATCAAGAATCATAATTACATAAATCATAACCTCAAACTATTATCTAATCTCGACTTATCATCCGTCGTTCGTCTCTTACAATAAATTTTACGTTCTCCGTTGTCGTTCAAATTTTACGACAACGATTATCATCTAACGAGCATTACTAACATGCAAATCATATTATCAAAATGTTAACGGGCTCTAACTTATCGACACATCCTCGTCTCTTACATTTTTCATTTTATTTTTAGAAAAATCTCAATTAAATATATAATCATCCTCATGCATCGTATATCTCATTTCCATTAAACAATCGAGCATATCAACACATTTACTATCCTAAATCGACCCTTCTTCGTCTCTTAGGTTTCACATTTTATTTTTAGAAAAATCTAAAACAATTCATAGAGTCAATTAACATCATGAGGAACACTAATCTATCATTCAATCGACAAAGAAATCGAGCTACGATCAAAGCCCCAATTTCTAGAAAATTTTCGGTAATAACCCTAGACAAAGAGATGTGATTTTCTTCATGATTTGATCCGTAGAACTCGATTCTAAACATCCTAGAACATGATTTGAGTACAAGACAACATGCTATTTCATTCTCCTAATTTTCGAAAAAAAATAAAATGGTGGAACAAGGATTTATTCGGTTCATATTAGAGACGTAGCTCTTACCTTTCGTAATATGAACTCGGATATGGATTTGATCTGTAGATGCAAGACTTAAGCTCTTGAGGAAAGCTTGGAGTGGTGCTTCAATGGAGGAAGAATGAAGAAAAAATGAGAGAGAGAGGGAGATGGAGGGTGGCGGTATAAGGGGGATGAAGGAGAAAGGTGATGACTCACTATAGTGAGTCATAAAGCAAAGAAATATCTAACAAAAGCATAGTGACTCGTTAGGACATGTTTGGCGTGGAATTATTTGACGATAAAATCTCGTTTCCGGCTCTTAAACGTCGATTTAAAAGTCGAGAAATACTTTCCTAGATAGTTACGGAATTGACGAAATCTAATTCGTCCATTAGTAGAAATAATTTACGTACTCGGAAAACCTAATTCGTTTTTCAAAATCCGAGAAAAAGTCGGGGCATCACAGTCCAAAATTCGTCCGGAAAATCATAAAAACTAACTTTCTTCGGTGAACTCGTCTCGAAGAAAAAGTGAATGTAAATTCTGACGGAATTTGATTCTGAGTTTTCGGACGAAAAACTTACCGGACGTGAAAACCCTAATACAGTAGTCGTTCGTCCGATTTCTGGAAATTATTTTCGGAAACGGATTTCACCGTAAATCTTAGAATTTGATTTCATGATCTTAGGCGTGCAAAGCCATAATTATTATTAACTTTTATTTTTTTACGACTGTAGAAAAAGTCTGGGGTATTACATTATAACTCTCTCAAGTGATCTCGGATGAACTTCTAACATATCTCAATGACCTTAGAATTAATTCTATGTTCAAAAGACACTAATTAGGTCAATTTCTAAGTTCATCGGTGAATAGTGTTTCTCGGTTATTGATATTATTCACTCAAAAGTAAAAATTCTTGGAATTCTCATGCTCAAACTCATGCTCAAACTCATATAGATAAATTCAATCAATGCATCACATCCTCAACTCAAGTAATAAAAACAAATAAACTCACGTCAAAGCACATAAGGGCATTTTGGTCTTTTCAATCATTTCTTTTTACTTAGAAAGATTTTTATTTCTCAAGACTCGTTATTTAAGCTTATAAAATTTATTTAAAACGCACTCAAGGGCTTACGAAAGTTCGGGGTATTACATCCTCACCCCCTTAAAAAAAAAAATTTCGTCCCGAAATTTACTAACCTTGAGAAAACAGCTCGGGATATTTTGCCCTCATCTTTTCTTCGAGTTCCCATGTGGCTTCTTTGAGATCATGATGACGCCACTTGATCTTCACTAAGGGAATCGATTTCGTTCTAAGCTGCTGAACTTTACGATTTAGAATTTTCTCGGGTTTCTCCTCGTAGCTTAAGTCGGGCTTCAATTCTACATCCTCTTGGTGTATCACGTGCTTTGGATCAAAGACATACTTCCTCAATTGCGACACGTGAAAAATGTTATGCGAATTCCCAAAACTGGGAGGTAACGCTAATCTATATGATACGGATCCAATCCTCTCAAGGATTTCAAACGGTCCTATAAATCGAGGTTTTAGCTTTCCTTTAACTCCAAAACGATACACTCCTCTCGAAGGCGACACCTTCAAGAACACTTTACTTCCTACTTCGAACTCTAACTTGGATCTTCGGTTATCGGCATACGAATTTTGTCAGCTCTGAGCTTCCTTAATCTTCTCGTAAATCTGACGCACAGATTCTATCATTTCCTCGATCGCTTCTGGCCCTATCACTTTTCTTTCGCCTATTTCGTCCCAATAAAGCGGCGATCTACACTTTTTCCCGTAAAGAGCTTCGTAAGGGGCCATTCCTATCGTATTCTGATAACTATTATTATAGGCAAATTCGATAAGAGGTAAGATTTTCTCCCACTCATTTCCTTTGTCTAATAAAACAACTCTCAACATATCCTCGAGAATTTGAATCATTCGCTCGGACTGGCCATCGGTCTGGGGCTGATAAGCAGTGCTAAACTGCAACTGTGTTCGCTACTCTATGTGGAAACTTTCTCAAAAACGGGCGGTGAACTTCGAATCTCGATAAGAGGTAATCGTACTCGGCACTCCGTGCAATCTTACGATTTCCTTAACATAAATCTGAGCTAACTTGTCTGATCCATAAGTGTGTGGAATAGGTATGAAATGAGCAGACTTTGTTAATCTATCCACGATCACCCATACTACTGTGTTTCCTTTTCTTGACTTTGGTAATCCTGTCACGAAATCCATCGTGATTCCATCCCACTTCCACTCGGGGACTGGTAGTGGCTGCAATGGTCCATACGGTCTTTGATGTATGGACTTCACTTGCTGGTAAGCTAAACATCTTTCAACGAACAATGCCACGTCCATTTTCATTCCATTCCACCAAAACTGTCGCTTCAAGTCTTGGTACATCTTCGTGCTGCCTGGATGGGCTGTGTACGGCGTTTCATGAGCTTCACTCATTATCTCGTTTCTTATCTTTTCATCGTTAGGCACACAAATTCTTCCTTGATACAATAAGGCATTATCGCTCGATTCTGAAAAGTCTTTAACTCATTCACTCCTCACTTTCATCCTCAACTTTTTCAAACCTTCATCTCTTCTCTGACCTTCTATGATACGAGTTCTCAAATCTGGCATTACTACTAAAGTAGCAATCACTTGCTCTACTGTCACTGGAGGTATAATCACTTCAATTCTCATCTTTCCAAAATCTTCAATCAACTTGACTTCATCACTTAGCAAGAATCCTAATTCGGTTTCTTCCAAATTTTCCTCCTTTCTTTTTCGACTTAGCGCATCAGCTACAACATTAGCTTTACCGGAATGGTAAGATATCTTGCAATCGTAATCTTTTACCAACTCGAGCCTTCTTCTTTGTCTCATATTCAACTCCTTCTGTTCGAAGAAGTACTTCAAACTTTTATGATCTGAAAATATTTCACACTTGGCTCCATAAAGATAATGTCGCCAAATCTTCAAAGCATGCACGACGGCTGCTAATTCCATGTCATGAGTTGGATACTTCTCTTCATGGGGTTTGAGTTGTCTTGAGGCATATGCAATCACTCTTCCATCTTACATTAGAACACATCCTAATCCTTGGGCTGATGCATCAGTATAAATGGCATAATCTTTTTCTGGCCCGGGAAGGGCTAATACTGGAGCTGTAGTTAATCTTGTCTTGAGCTCTTGGAAACTTCTTTCATATTCTTCCGTCCATTCGAACTTTGTTTCTTTCTTAAACAAGTTCGTCATTGGCTTTGCAATTTTGGAAAATCCTTCTATAAATCTCCGGTAGTAACCTGCTAAACCAAGGAATCTACGGATTTCATGCACTGACGTCGGGGATTTCCAATCTTGCACAGCTTTCACCTTTTCCAGATCCACTTTAATTCCTTCGGACGAAACAACGTGTCCTAAGAAATTTACTTCCTTCAGCCAAAATTCACACTTACTAAATTTGGCATACAACTTCTCAGATCTTAGCTTTTCCAACACGATTCTCAGATGCTTCTCATGTTCGGCTTCATCTCTCGAATACACCAAAATGTCGTCAATGAAGACAATCACAAATTTATCCAAATATTCGTGAAAAACTCTATTCATCAGATCCATGAATACTGCTGGAGCATTTGTCAATCCAAATGGCATTACTATGAATTCGTAATGTCCATATCTCGTCCTGAATCTTCTTTTCTGATCCTCAATTGATGGTATCCAGATCTTAAGTCGATCTTGGAGAAAACACCGGCTCCTTTCAGCTGATCAAACAAATCATCTATCCTTGGAAAAGGATACTTGTTTTTTAGCGTAATCTTGTTAAGTTCTCGATAGTCTATGCACATTCTTAAATTACCGTCATTTTTCTTCACAAATAGGATCGGAGCTCCCCAAGGCGATACGCTTGGTCGAATAAAACCTAAGTCTAACAACTCTTGCAACTGGATCTTCAATTCTTGGAGTTCCTTTGGAGCCATCCTGTACGGAGCTTTTGATATCGGGGCTGATCCTGGTTCCAAATCAATCGTAATCTCCAATTGTCGATCAAGGGTAATCCTAGTAATACTTCTGGAAACACGTCCTTAAATTCTCTCACGATAGGCACATCATCGATACTCAACTCTTGATTCTCATCTTTATTCAAATAGACTAGATACACTTGTGTATCTCTCCTCCTCATTAACTTCTGTGTCTTCATAGCCGAAATTATCGGCATACTCTTCCTCACTCTCCTCTCGACTCCGAAGACTACGGTTGGCTCTTCTCCAGGGGGTTGAAACGAAATTTGTCTTAAATCATAATGAATCGTCGCAAAATTCTCAGTTAACCAATCCATTCCTAGGATTATATCTACGACCTACATCTGGATTAAATTTAGGGATTTCGCTAACAACTTGCAATTTCCGAATTCAAATTCTAAGTTCGAGCAAATGCGCGAAACTAACGCAGATTTTCCTAAAGGGGTTGAGACACTAAGCACCTGGTTCGATTCTTCTACTTTCAAATCTAGGTTCTCTACGCAAATACTAGATATAAACGAATGCGAAGCACCCATATCAAACAAAACAATAACAGGTATGCCGTTAAGCTTTCCCATACCTGCTAAATTTTTTTATCTTTAGCTGCCGGTTTCTGCTCAATCGCGAAGGCTCTTTGAAAATGCGGGGACTCTTGCTGAGGAGGTTGTTGCTTTGGCTGCTGCGGCTTATGCTGATACTGAATGAACTTTTGCGGTCGAGTTGCCTCAACGGCTTTCATCTGCGAAGGCTGAAACTGGTTTGGCCTTCCGCCACTCATTCCTTGCTGCTTACTCGGGCACTGGTTTGAGAAATGACCAGGATGACCACAAGTATAGCAGACATTACTCCCAATCTTGCAAACGCCTTGATGCATTCTGCCACACTTTGGACAATGAGGGAGTCCTTGAGGTCCTACAGGTATATTACTTCGGTTGACCTGTGGAGCTTTTGCTTTCTGGGATTGTTGGGATTGCTGCTAGCTTTTCCCTTGCCAAGGTTTCTTACTTGGGTGGCTTTCACCACTCCATTTCCCCTTTCTCTTTCCATGCTGACCGAACTGAGATTGATGGGTAGTTACGGTCGTTGTCGTCTGGCTTTGAAATTGAGGATTCGCTGAAGAATGCTATCCTTTCTCCGGCTGCATAGCCAACTCCATTTCTAGGGCTCGGTTCAGGGCTTCGACATAAGTCAGACCACTCTGACTGGCAAGAACTACTCGAATATCTTGTCTTAACCCTGCTCGAAACAACTCGCACATTTTCTCATCGGTATCTACCTTATCAGGCGCGAATCAAGCTAACTCGCAAAACTCTCGATCGTACTCGGCTACAGTCTTCTTTCCTTGCCTCAGATTGGCAAATTCATTTGCCTTCTATTTATGATAACTCTTAGGCACATACTTTTCATACAAGGCTTCTTTGAACTAATCCCAAGACAAATTCTCACGTTCTTCTGGTGTATACATCCTTTGTCTTGCTTCCCACCAGTAGTCGGCAGTTCTTTTCAACTGATACATCATACACTCTAGACGTTCACGATCGGTGCAACGAAGGAAATGAAAAATTCGCTTGAGGGAACGAATCTAGTCTTCGGCTTCAGCCGGACCGCCTTTACCGTCGAAAGTTGGGGGATTTTGGCGAAGAAAAAGTTCTTCGACACGTCGCTCATTTGGAGGGGGCGGAGTAGGATCACGCTGTTCTTCTTGATCATCTCTAATATTTCTATTTATTCGTCTTGGCGGCATTCTAAAGAAATGCAAAAGAAAAACTTTTAGCCACTCGAATAAACTAACTCACTCAGGACCTTTCTCGATTCTGAAAATATTTCCTTTTTGGGAGGAATACGATTCTCAATCGATACTTATCAATATAAAAACAAGAAGCAATTTAATAATCATCTCAAATAATTCCATTATCTCAAATTCTCATATATCTCACTCAATTTCAAATAATTAACAGGCATTAACATCATCACATCAATATTCACATGTTCTCAAAATAAGGCTTTCTCAATACTCAAGGCATTCATGTACTCACATAATATAATTTCAACTAATATATATAACTCTTTCTCTAAATTTTAATTTCTCAAACATAAGTTATTTGATTAACTCATTTTCATCTCAATCATTAGTTAAAGATCTTGTATACTCGGTTCGATTTAATTATTCGGGAGACTCAAAGTTGATTTTGATGACCTAGTGGCTCATCTTTTAACTTCACTCAAAAGCGGCCTCTTCTGAGGACTTTAAACACAATAGGGATTAGGCATTTACACAGAAAATTTCCCTATTCCTACTTGATAACTAGCATTCTAATCGAACTACACGAGTTCTCACTTCGCGTTCGATCCTTACTTAACTAACTCAACATCATTCCACGAATATTTACATCACTGCTTAAGATAAATAGAGTTCGACTCTCAACACAAAACGATAATACTACTCGAATTCCGCGACTTTCTTGAACTTATTCTACACATTAGAATCATCTTCGCTTGGACCATTATCATCGTACTGTTCCGCATCGGAATTCCCTACAACATTCTCCTTGGGGTTCTCTTCTTCCTCGGGATCCTCCTCGGGATCCTCTTCCTCTTCTTCTTCTTCCTCTGCTGCATTCACTGCAGGTTGTCCTCCTTCGTCAATATCGTTCATGGCGTTCACACGCTCAAGTTCTGCTGCTCTCGTCTATTCTTCCTAATTCTGGAGGGTATAGTTACGTGCAGCTAATTCGGATTCAACCCAAGACGGGGTGTCGGGATTCTCTTCACAACGAAGATAAGATGCTATATCGGCAGGAGCACCGAACGGGGATTCATACTCATTGTTGGGCCTCACTATAGGGGTAGGGGCGAAGGTATAGCGAGCAGGAAAGAAATCATTGGGTAGAGCTTGAAGATATCCTCTTCCCACAGTCGCTGCAGCTGTCGGCTCATCCTCGTTCTCATCCTCATTGCCATTACCAGAACGGGCTGGCCTAGAAGGCTCTGCTTCGGGCTGAACTGGAGGAGATTCTTGATAACGACGCATATACGCTGTGAACTGATCATCTAGAGGCGACGGAATTCCATTAGGGTCATGGTATCCGTTTGGCTGCATAGTTGGTGAACTAAACAAGGCAGAGGGGTCAAAAGCTTGGATTGGAAGCACACCATTCACATACGGATAATCTTGATAAGGAGCTTGAGGTTCGGGTTCAACTCTCAGCGGCGAAGGATCATGGGGGGGGGGGGGGGGTGGAACGGGACCATCCTGAAGAATTGGTTGGGGACTGCGGACAATACCGTTTTGCACATTAGAAACGTCGTCCTAGTACGGCTCTGGCGGAGGGGCGCCGTATTGCATGTACCGACCGGAGATTGTGAAGATAAACGCATTAACATCTCCGTAAAGGGTTCCGTCAAGATATCGGTAACCTAGGAATCGATGGACAAGAGATGCTGCCCAGTCTCTCCATTCGCGAGGCAATGCTTGAATTAGATGGGTCATGCCCTCTAGCGGTCCGATGTCCAAATACTGGACTTTTTCCCATATCTTGTGGTAGTGTGCTAGAAATTCAGCTAAAGATTCGTTATTCATTTTCCTCACATGCAGGTATTCCTGCATCCAATTGTTGTCGTCCATCCTATACAAATTTTAAACGAACTAAGCACACTTAAACAGTTAAACAAGCATACTAGAATTTCCAACCACCACATACTCATTTTTGCTTTCCAAAGGGGTAATTTCGCTCATGGTATCGGGCAATTCCAATTCACATAACCTCTTACACAAACGTTTCATCCTTTCCGATTTTTCCACACAAAACACGCATTAGGAAGGACATTCTAAAGCAATCTAGTTATTCAATCAACTTAATAAGCTTTTATCTCTAGACATCATAAATCATAAATAACTCAAAATCTCAATAACTCAATCATCACTTTAAACTCAGAAAGCTTTTAGAAAATAAGACGTACCTGGTTTACGGATGAGATGGAGGATTGCTTGGTGTGTTTTACTAACTCAAGTAAGTCTAGGAAATAAATCTAGACTCGACTCATCAAAGAATATCAGACTTCAGAGCAGTCAAACCTGTTCTGATACCAACCTGTCACACCCCGACTCCCGAGGTGCGACGTACTAACACTAACACTACTCAACCATCTATCATTCAACTTAAATACGGAAAAACATGCTTGAGAAACGCAAGGTAATATCAACGGGAAGCAGTAACATTCAAAATAAGCTTTTAGAGATATAACAAAACAACAATCGAGCATGTATAATTTACATATCAATTCGAATAGGATAAGTATTTCAAGTCAACGAGAACGAGATTCATCAAGGCAATAAAAGACATCGAGCAAATCGCTCGGAATTAGAACAAGTATCAGAGTATATTATCCAAAAGACTTCAAATAACAAAGCATATCAACGCGGCGGAAATCTCGACTCAATCCCAGCAATCACATGTATGAAGACATGCAATTGCCAGTCCGACATTCAACTCGACTTAACAAAAACACCACACTACCAAGCCGTCCTTGCAATCACCATCCTACTAACCTGCACGTTTAGAAATACATGCAGGGCTGAGTACTTCGTACTCAGTGAACACATGCCAAAAATATTTGAAAATTTTGCTCTTAGAGCTATAACAATTGAACTTGCCTTGCCGAAGCATCACAAATATTAATGCAATTTAAAACGGTTTTACTTGTGAATGCAAAAATATTTTCTTTTGAATAGACTGCGCAGTCAAAACATAATATATATATACACTCAATAGTATGCATCATCTGCCATAATCTCACTCTCTGTGTCGAGAAGTAGGCCTCCTTCTCGTACACTGTGACCGGCCCAACTGAAGCAAGGCTCACAGTCACCTCAAACAAATAATATACCACACGTGGGTTTCCTGCCTTTCACAGGACAATAATATCTCAAGCAAACAGATGATAACACATACTAAAACTCAAGTAAAAACGGCAAGTCAATTGAACTTTAAAACTCACATAATAATAATCAATAATCATAATAGCATTCATCGATAGTTTTGGTTTTAGAAAAGCCCACCTGCCCTCCGACGATTTGCTAGGCGGCTTACTTGCTATTTGTCCTCGCTATTTCTCCGTCCCGCTTGGTCCTTCACTGTAATACCCCGATATTTTCTACTGTCTTTAGAAAAATGAAAGTTAATAATAATTATGGCTTTGCACGATTAAGATCATGAAATTAAATTCTAAGATTTACGGTGAAATCCGTTTCGGAAAATAAATTCCAGAAGTCGGTCGAACGACTACTGTATTCGGGTTTTCGCGTCCGATAGATTTTTCGTTCGAAAACTCGGAATCAAAATCCGTCAGAATTTACATTCACTTTTTCTTCGAGACGAGTTCATCGGAGAAAGTTAGTTTTTATTATTTTCCGGGCGAATTTTAGACTGTGATGTCCCGACTTTTTCTTGGACTTTGAAAAACAAATTAGGTTTTTCGAGTACGTAAATTATTTCCAATCTAACGGACGAATTAGATTTTGTCGAATTCGTAACCAACTAAAAAATCATTCCTCGACTTTTTAAATCGTCGTTATAAGCCGGAAACGAGGTATTTTCGTCTAAGAAGTCCTCGCCAAACACTCCCTAACGACTCACTATGCTTTATTAGATATTTTTCTTAACTTTATATCTTATACATGAGTCACCATCCCTCTCCTTTCTCGCCTTCATTACAGCCAACACACACCTCCACTCTCTCTCTCATTTTTCTTCTTCTTCCTCCATTAAAGCTTCAACTCCAAGATTTTCTCAAGCACTCAAGTCTTCCACCTACCGATCAAATCCATTTCCGAGTCTATATTACGCAAGGTATGAACATCTCCTACCATTTGAACCGAACAAGTCTTTTTTTCCATCATTTTATTTTATTTTTCGAAAATTAAGAGAATAAGAGGCATGTTGTTTCTTGTTCGATACATGTTCTAGTATGCTTAGAATCGAGTTCTACGGATCGAATCATAAAGAGAATCACTCCCCATTCCCTTAGGGTTATTACCGATTTTTTTTATAATTTGGGGGTTTGATCGTAGCTCGATTTCTTTGTCGTTTGATCGATAGATTAGTGTTCTACATGTTACTATTTGACTCTATGAATTAATTTAGATTTTTCTAAAAATAAAATTTGAAACCTAAGAGACGAAGAACGCATGATTTAGTATGGTAAATGTTATGATATTCATGTTATGTTTATGGAAATGAGATATATGATGAATGAGGATGATTATATATTTAATTGGGATTTTTCTAAAAATAAAACGAAAAATGTAAGAGACGAAGACGTGTCGATAAGTTAGAGCTCGTTAATGTTTTGATAATATGATTTGCATGTTAGTAATGCTCGTTAGATGATAATCGTCGTTGTAAAATTTGAACGAAAACGGAGAACGTAGGATTTTCATTAAGAGACGAACGAGCGACGATAAGTCGAGATTAGATAATGATATAGGTCTATGATGTGAATATAAGTTAATCTCGTTAGTTAATGATCATAATCGGAAAGTTAGAACGAATTCTAATAACGTTGGAAATTTCATAAGAGACGAAGAATCGAACCTAAGTATCGTTAGAAAAGACAAATAAGGAAAGTAATTGAATATTAATGATCGTTATTGTTAAATGAACAAGTTTGTAGTTGACGACATGTTCGTCCGAGTTATGAAATGATAAGTTATAGTTGTAAACGAGAATTAGAAATGAGAAGTTAGAAATTGTTTTGGTATAGTACTTGTTTAGTTTGAAAAGACGAGTTTTTAATCGTCGTGCTTATGATCGAGAAATGAAAGGGAGTTCATCACGTATGATGATACGTGTTGACTGCCCTGAGTCAGTATTTTCGTGAGAAATAAGGTGGAATGACATAAGTCGAACCTAGAAAATCGTGCGTCGATTTTATCGAGTATTAGGGTTTCACTCGGCAGTTTTGGCGACCCTTCACGGAAACTGCCATATCTTTTAGCTCGTTTATCAGAATTGAGATCCGTAAATTGGAGAGTAAACTAGACACCCGTACCTTTCTTTTGGTATAAGATTCGTTCCCTGTTTGGAAATTCCCTGTTCTGTACAGACTTACTGATCTGTGCAGTAAATTCAAAAACTTAGATTCTTAAGTTGAATTCTTCTCAACTTGATTCTTTTCGATCTTTTAAGTCGTTTCAAGTTATCGACTACTTTCTCTCTACCGACCTAAGTGTCAAGTACAGAACCGAATGTGTGTCAAACGAGATGCGTTCGTATCTCGTTTCTTGTTTAATTAAAAGAGTTTAGTTTAGCGTGCAAATGCCTAAAAAGTCTAAAGGACTAAAACTCAACTCGATTTTCCGTATTCGTTTATCGTTTGCGACCGAGTTTTAAAGTATGATTATTTACGATGAAGGAGGAAGTCGACACCAAGGATAGGATGGAAGATCAGAAGATGGAAGCACGTGTCTTAGTTCTGTATTCTATCGAGGTGGGCTTTCTTTTATATATGAAACAAAATGAGCAATGCTCGAAAACCTTTTCTTTATCGCTTTGATAATCGTGTTTTCAAAGTGATAATCATGGCATGAACTATTTGTTTTATGTGAGTTCTCTTGTACCTTATGAGTTAGCCAAAAGGGGATAACTAAACGATCGGCTTTGAGTTAGTCAAAAGGGACTTTCCAAAGTTTAGTGTACACTGTAGCCTGTGGTGTATGTGGCATCCTGTTGAGGGGTAACCAGCCACGGTGAATTATGAATGGTCAAGATTGAACGTAACATCTATGAAAAATGCTTGTGCAAGCTACATTATGAAAATGAGAAACAAAATGTTTAGTAGACACGGGAATTTAATGAAAAAAAAACCCCGATGTGCTACAGAAATGAAATGCCTGATTATCTATACTTATGATTATGTTTTCGGCAACGTGCCCACTAAGTACTATTGTACTTAGCCCTGCATATGTTTCTAAATGTGCAGGTTGAAGCGACGGAAGCGGCGAGGGTTGAGTTAAGAGTTGTCGATAGAGAAGACTGTAGTATGTAGTTTACAATTCCGCTGCCAAACTCTAGACTCACTTATGTAATTATGAATATCACTTTTGGGTTTAAGTTCTGTACCTATAACTTAGAATATTTTGAGATCTTGTTCGAGTGATCCTTCGAGATCAACTCTGTCTTTTGTTAATGGAGTCTCGTTCATAGAATTTCTGTCTTTAATGTTATGTTTATTCATTCATCCCCTTTCTTCCCCGCTTCTTTAATCCAATCCCAGTCGCACCCCGGCTTCTGCCGTCCCTCGGGATTTGGGGCTGTGACATTCACAATTTTACATCGATAAAGAAAGATAAGTTTTGACGCAAGACGGAAAATAGACATTTGTCTCGGCTGAAGAATTTCTACTTGACTCGTCTCTCTCTATATTAACCTCTTCTAAATAAATCTCATTTCTCGGTTCTCGTTCCTCGACTCTCAATTACTAAATGATTTATCTCGTATTCTCGCGTCAAAACATTAATGTTACTCGTCATCGCTTCGGCATTTCTCTTTACTGTAAGAAACGTCATCTACCTAAACTCTATTACTCGAATTCTTTCTTGCATTCTCAATCAATTCTTGGTTCGATTATCAACACATTAACTCAATCATTTTGCATACAAAGGCATACTCAACAATTGTTCATATCATTATCGAATCATAACGTTTCTCTCAAGCATATTGATTCAATCACATAGTATCTCAAAATAGATCAAACATGTTGTCACATATTCGATTTCACACTTCAAGATACATTAACAATTACTCGACTATTATTTTAGAAAGATACTTACTTAAATTCTCGAATTTAAATTCTTTCTTCTTTCAAATAAATTCAAATATTAAGAATTCTTCTTAATTAAAACTCAAATAATAAATTTATACTTCTCGACTCGATATACGACACTTATTTCAAAACACGTCGTCTACGTATACGTACTCACATACATATTATTTATTTCTTACTCACTTATTAATACTAATTCTCTTTTAAATTTTATAAAACTCTTATAGAAATAGAAATTCGTTTTCTATTTTTGACTCGACTCTTATCCTCGTCTCAAGACTAGATTTTCAATTATGAACAATTCATAATAATTATTCAAGCACTTGTTATTTCATTTATTTTCAAAGCTCGTCTTACTTTAGTGTTTTCATACTCTATCATTTCTTATTTAATTAAGAAATTACCTATTTAATTATTTATTCTTATTCCAAAACTTCTCGATTAAACTTTACGAGTACACGAACTCAACTCAATTAAGTCTTCTCATCGATTACTTATACTCAACTCAATAGTCGTTACTCATTATTTTTCCTTTTTATTTCTCGTTCATTTGAACGACTAAACTCTTAATGACTCAACTAGAATTTCATACTCGTTTTATAATTCTATTTCTCGATTATTATATCTTCTAATTTTTTTTCTCTATCTAATTCTCAATTACCAATTTTTCTAATCTCGATTTATTTAACTCGATTAACTCTTTTCTTGAATTCAATTATTTAACTAAGGAAATTTCTTTTCCTTTATTATTTTCTAACTTATAACTCATTACTCAATTTATAATTTTTCTCTTTTCATTTTCTATTTAATTTTATTCAAATAAATATCTTGAATATTTTATTATTTTAATAACTAATTTCTTTTTGAATTAATTTTATTAAAATTCAAATCTTCAAACTCCTCACCAAGAATACCTAGAACACCTACTAGGTTTTCTTCTCTATATCTTTCGATTTTCACTCGCTTTTTGAGCTTAAAATCTCATTCTTTTTATCTCATTAAATCCTATTATCATCTAGGATTCAAAATTAACACCCAATTTTACTCATAAACATCATGACATCAACATCATCAAAAATTACTAAATCATTACAAAATTATTTCCTTCTAAATTTTCATGCATAATTCGATTTCTTCACAATTAAATACATAAGGATTAATTCATCACAAACTCATAATTATTTCAAGCTCAAAACATCAACAAATCATCAAATAATTTCTTCCTCTTATGCCTAAAACTCACGGCATTTTCAAGTTTTTAGGGCATTTAATTTCTCAATTTTTCATGCACATATACTCAATCAAAACATACTCATAAACATAAATCAAGCATCAAATTAACAAATACTCAAGAAAATCATATTTCTCTTATTTTTGCCTAATTTCGGTTTTAGTCAAAAATTAGGATTTTTAGTTTCTTTTTCTCTCTTAACTCATAGATTAAATCCTAGGGTTTAATTTTCCTAGCGATTTTCTCACTCGATCCTCACATCGAAAACCCTAGTTTTGCCTAAGCATAAATTAAATCTCATGCATGCATGTTTCTCTTTTTCTTTAGGGATTAGGGAGATACATATATACAAGTAATCAAATAGATTAAACCTACTTTAAATAATTAAATGGAACTCCTCCTATTGATCTCCTCTTGACCGAAAATGATGGGGAAAGAGAGCTCAACTCCTAGCTTTAATCTCCATGGTAGGTTTCATCTTGAATTCCTCAAGAAGAATGAAACAAATATTAATCATCCATTCTAGGGCATAGTTGTCGAAAAATATGAAGAAATAAGGGATGATTGTTTTAATTTCAAACTCAAAAACTTGAAGGATTATTACCTCTTAATTTAGGGTTGGAATAACTAGGAGATTGATGATGGAAATCTCTTGAACTTCATGAACTTGGAGCTTGAATGTTTAAGCTTTCATGGAGGAATCATCAAGTGTGTGTAGTGTGTGTTGTGTTCGGTGGAGAGAGAGAATGGAGAGGATTTCTTTTTCTTTCTCTTCCAAGAGAAGTCACGAGAGAGAGATGGAGAGTTTGAGAGAAATGAGATGAATACAATGTATTTTCAAAGCTTCGAAGGTAAGACATTGAAAATATTTGGAATATAATGATGATATTCTAAAATAGGTGTTGACAAATTGGGAAGCTAGAGAGAGATTAGGGAGAGAGATGGACATGTCGGTGGGAGGGGGAGAGAGATGGGAGAGATATTCTCTGACATATATAATTTCGTCCGATTGAAAAAAAAAAATTGGATAAAAAGTCCGTATTATTTCATTTATGCTAAAAACGGCTCTAATCTCTCCTCGTCTCTTTTCCGATACTAAAAAAATTTCAAACCTATCTCATGTCCCACTAAATAAATCAAGGATTTCGATTATCCAATTTTTAGGTCTAAATTCCAAATAACGAAGAAAACCTAAAAATTAGTCGGCTAGTTTATCCGTTAAGGATTAAATTCTTATATGTCACAGCCCCAAATTCCGAAGGATGGCAGAAGTCGGGGTGCGACTGGGATTGGATTAAAGAAGCGGGGAAGAAAAGGGGATGAATGAATAAACATAACATTAAAGACAGAAATTCTACGAACGAGACTTCATTAGCAAAAGACAGAGTTGATCTAGAAGGATCACTCGAACAAGATCTCAAAAGATTCTAAGTTATAAGTACAGAACTTAAACCCAAAAGTGATATTCATAATTACATGAGTGAGTCTAGAGTTTGGCGGCGGAATTGTAATCTACATACTACAGTCTTCCCTATCGACAACTCTTAACTCAACCGTCACCGCTCTCGTCGAGTCAGTGCCCTTGGGAGGAGAACCGCTGAAAAGAGGAGTATGCTTAGATTTCTTGGTAGCACCAGCGGGAGGTCGAGAGAAAAGAGGCCTCTTGAGGTTAGCGGATGCGTCCACTTTGGTTTTTTCCTTGAGAGAGGTGGAAGGAGGTACATTGGGAACAACCTTGTCCTTGCCGAGGTTCTGAGCAAGGATACCTGCATTGAATGACTTAGTAGTTGTAGGCTTTATGATGGCCCCCGAAGCAGCGGGGGGAGCTGACTGTGGCTGTGCAGGTGCTGTAGCAGATGAGGAAGCCTGATTGGTAGAGTGCGAGACATCGTGGGTCTGAGATTCCAGACGAGCTTGCTCCTCCAGTAAAATGGCAAAGTCAAAATCTTCATCGTTAGGAAGCTTCACGTCCAGAATCCAGCTTGTCCCTACACCAAGTAGGGTGCGAAGAATGAAATGTATGTTAGGGAGGCTTGAGAAGCAAAAAAGGAAAAGATGAAAGGACAATTGGAACCCACCATCCATGGAAAAGGAATAATCTCCTCGAGGTGCCAGCCCAAAGAAAGAAAGCACACTAGGGTCAGATAGTAGATAATTGAATGGGAAGGGGGCAAGCCGTGCCCTCTGAGATAGCTTTGATAACACCTGAAGAGTAATGGGCAAGTGAAAGCAGTCTTTACTTGATCCTCGGGTGCAATGACAATCTGATAATATCCCGATAATCCATCGAGGAAGCAATAGAATTCATGGCCAGCCAATCTGTCAAGCATCTGGTCAATAAACAACAGATGAAAATGATCTTTCTTAGTGGCCGCATTGAGCTTCCTGTAGTCGATGCACATCTGCCATCCAATGATTGGTCTAATAGGCACCAGCTCATCTTTATCGTTCAAATTCACTGTGATACCCCCTTTCTTCGATACCACATGTACGGGACTAAGCCATTCACTATTAGCAATGGGAAAAATGATCCCTTCTCCCAATAGTTTGAAAATCTCCTTCCGCACAACCTCCATAAGTATGGGGTTTAATCTCCTTTGGCCATCCCTTTTTGGAGTGGCTCATTCCTCAAGATTGATCAAGTGCATACAAGTGGCATGGCTGATCCCCCTAATGTCTGACAAACACCACCCAAAGAATGCTTTTAACTTTGTAAGCAGCTCAACCAATGCCTCTTCTTCTTCTGCATTGAGCTCGGAGGAGATTGTGAGTGGTTTTCTTTTTCCTTTTTCGAGGAAAACATACTTCAAATTAGCTGGCAGCTCCTTGAGTTCCAGCTCTACCTCCTTTTCTGCTTTAGGAGCCTCGACTACCACTGGCTTGTCAACATGTAAATTAGTCGGCAACAATGCTTCCATAGCTGCTTCTTCTCTGAGCCGCTCCTCCAAATCAGTTGATCCTTCATACACCTCCTGGATTTATTTTTCCTCCACAAAACATGCCTCAGTGAGTATGTCAATGGCATCTATGTAAGAACAGTTCTCAACACTGCTAGCTGAAGGTATTGCTCGATGTGCATGAACGTTGTAGGAGACTGTCTCTCCCAACACTGACATCTATATAATCCCATTCTTAATATCAATCAGAGTGTTGGTAGTAGCCATGAATGGTCGCCCCAATAGCAAAGTATGTTCTCGACCATCCTCTTGCACATCTCCAATCTCTAGCACCATAAAGTCTACAGGTACTATCAGCTTCCCAACACGTACCAGAATATCTTTTACAATCACTGTAGGATGTCGAATGGATCGATCAGCCAACTGTAAGCACATCTTAGTTGGCTTCAACTCTCCCAATTCCAACTACTTGTAGATCGAGTACGGCATTAGATTAATCCCGGCTCCTAAGTCCAACATCCCCGATACTTCTTTTCCATTCCCCATAGCAATCTTGATCACAAAACTCCTAGTGATGTGGTCAAAAGAGACTAGGTCTCTCCCTCAGAGACCTGATTCGCGTAATGACAAAAGTAGGTGAGCAAATTACCATAAGTCCCTATTATTTTGATTATCCAAGAGCTCATTCCGGAAGAGACCTCAGCAGCTATATGATGAGAGATACCTGATAACAGAAGATACTTAAAAGACGAGGGATGTGGCACAAAGAGATCACACCTAAAATGTAAGGGAATATAAATGCAACCGGCCTCAGTTAGAGGCCTGAGAAAGAAACATCTTAGTACACTTGTCTAGAGACCTGACTAGCATCAGGTAGCACGAGAGACCTGATCAGAGACCTGAGACCTGAGACCTGGACCTGAGACCTGGACCTGGACCAGAGACCTGAGACCTGAGACCTGGACCTGAGACCTGGACCTGGACCTGAGACCTGATCAGGTCTCCCGTGTCTTTTCCTGTCAGCCTGACACCACATACAATCACATCCCGCCATGTGGCATTGGAGTAAGTACTGACAGCTGGAGATATAGCTTATTCTCCAAGCCATTCATTTCTCCTATAAATAACCAACCTCATTCACATTTACTCTCAGGTTTTTTCTACACAACATTCTCTACACAAACACTCATGTACTCTATTATCTGATAAAAAGAGTGAATCTGACTTAAGCTTCGGAGGGTGTTCGCCAATACCCACCCCCGTCGTTCATTCTTTTGCAGGAGAACATATATCAACATGGCACAAGAGCATAGCAGTTCATCTATTGGTGACTCCTGACCTCCGATTCACAGCGAGCAAGCAGCGACTTCCTCTTTTCCTTATGTGGAGAATGTTCTTGATGGAGTTAGGTTGATTTTGACTTCATTACCTAGGGTCCCGCTGTTTCAGAGGTAAAGTTTGCTGCATAATAGAGTTAACACTCTCATATACCAAAATCTGTTCATTCTCCTCAAATCTCCTCTTCTTAGATGCCAATTCCTTGAAAAACTTAACATACGCAGGCACATTCCTAATCACTTCCAGCAATGGTAAATTCATATTTACCTTGGATATCATTTTATAAAAGTCAGAGAACTGCTGGTCTTGCTTCTCATTTTTCAATCTGCTAGGAAAAGGCACTGGTGGTCGGTAAGGCTTCTCAGCCTTATGCAGTCGGATCTCCGATTGTTCCTTCTCGACACTCGGTTGTTTCTCCTCTGAGAGCGTGTCTCCCACCTTATTATCCATCGTCTTTCCACTTCTCAAAACAGTTATCGCTGAAGCTTGATGTGGTTGTTGACCTTGGCTAGGAATTTTCCCAGTCTGTTGTTGCTGCTGCATTTGATTTATAGTTCCAGAAACTTGTCCCAAAGCTGTTTCAAGACGCTTGGTAGTAGCGTCTTGGGCTTTTCTCGCCTGTATGCTCTCTTGCATATATGCATTGAAGTTATCTTCGAACTGGTTTCTTTGAGCAGGTGGCGGTAGTGGGCATTGAAATTGCGATGGCCCCAATTGGAACTGACTCTGCTGCGATGGATTCTGCCATTGAGGGTTGAAGTTTTGTTGCTCTTGTGGGAACCACTGTTGCTGTGTAGGGAACTGACTAAACTGTTGGGGAGGATACTGATTGAACTGCTGTGGAGGTCGACGATTTTGAAAACTCCCCCCATATCCTTGTCCTTGGGTTTGACTAATTTCTTGCACTCTTCAGGATTGTGACCCAACTCCCCACAAATACCACACGGCTCAACAACCATATCTTGTCTAGTAGGTCCTTGTCGTGGTGGAGAAGCAGCAGATCTACCCATCTTTAATTCTTGCAACTCCCTCATCATACTAGCCAGTTGCTTCTTCATATCAGGACTCTTAGCTACTGCATTGGCTTGAACATGTCTACGGCGAGTGGACTTCTGCTGTGAACTAGCGGCAAGTGTCTCAAAAGTCGCTTGTAATTTCTCAGTTGTCTTGTCTGCTATGTTCCCTCCTGCAGTGTTGTCCACCATAAATTGCGTGTTTTGCTGCAATCCATCATAGAAGAATTGGCAAAGCATTTCTGAAGCCATCTGATGATGAGGGCACTGTTGAAGTAAGTCCCTAAACCTTTCTCATGCTTCTTGAAAAAGTTTATCTCCAGCTTGTACAAAGTTCATGATCTGAGTTCGGACCTCTTGAGTTTTGTGATTGGGATAGTACTTCAACATGAATTTCTCACAAACATCTTTCCAAGTACTCAATGAATTAGATGGCAGCGAGAGATACCACGATTTTGCCTTATCCTTCATTGTGTAGGAAAAGCACTTTAACTTCACTTCATCTTCACTTAATTCTTGTAAAGGGAAGGATTGAACAACAGTACAAAACTCCCTAATGAACTGCAGTGCATCCTCGTTTGCCATTCCAAAGTAGGTAGGCGACAAATTTAAGTGGTTGTACTTCAGTTCATAATTTCTTGCACCTTCAGTTAAGACAATAGCCGAAGCACTAGTTCCAAAAGTTGGTCGAGCAAAATCTCCCATCTTCTGTGCCATCTTGATAACTATTACTTCTTCTTCTTGCTGATCACAGAAAAGGTTGCCCAACAAAGTTTCTTCCTCAACTTCGTTAGGCCTTGGTTCGGTTACCTCCTTGCTTTTTCCAGAACTGCGCTCTTCCGATTGATGTTGTCAATATACGGTGCTAATGGTTGATTCAGACTTCTGCGACCTCGCATACACAACACTTACACACGGATCAAACGCACCAGAGGGAGAAAAATAGCCAAACAAAAATAAAAAAAAAGAAAAATAAAATAATGCAACACAAATAATTGCCTAAAGTTTTCCCCGGCAACGACACCAAATTTTATTCAACCTAATTAACCTTAGTTGCATGCAATTAAATGTGGGCCTAGAAGATTAAGTAAGCTAACCCGAATATCGTCTCTCAAGGAAAACTTAACAAGAAAATTATCGTGTTGCAAAAAGAAAAGAAAAGAAAAATAAAGCAGTTATCAATTGGGTTTATGTTGTTTATTACTAGGCAATAAGATAAATTTAAGTATTAATTAAACCTAGACAAGAAAACGATGAGGAATCAATCATAATAGAATTCAATTAACATAAACAGAAATAAAAGAACTCACAAACTTGAATTAAAAGTAAACCTAAAATTGCAATCGAATCCGTGGTGTTGATGTTCTTCAATACGGAATAAAATTACTAACTATCAAAGCAATAAACTTAGAACTAGCTAAAAAGTGTTTTGGATGCTCAAAAACTAGGTAAAAATCGCTCAAAAGGAGAAGAGAGGCGGAAGGGAATAAATAAACCCTATTTATAGCAATTCCCGGAATTCACGCCGCCATGGGCCAAGCGGTCGCTTAGAGGGTTGAGCGATCGATTGGCCCCCATCTCTGTCCAACAACGCACCTGGCCAAGTGATTGCCTAGAGGCTGAGCGATCGCTTGGTCTCCGTCTTTGTCCAACAACGCGCCTCGCCAAGCGATCGCCTAGAGGCTGAGCGATCGTTTGGCCTCCGTCTCTGTCGGATAAAATGTCATGCCAAGCGATTGCCTATAGGGTGAAGCGATCGCTTGGCCCTTCTTTCTGTTGTCTCTTCTCGCCTCACCAAGCGAGCACCTCTTGCTCCAAGCGATCGCTTGGGTAGACTACGTGATCAAACTCTTCTTAACTTCGACTCATGTTCATCTCAAATTCTTCTTCTCTCTTTCTTGATCTAAATACCTACAACTCAATGACAAACAACCAAAATCCACACAACACTTGGTCCAAGAGATTAGTACAATTTCCATAACAAAATATAATCATTTTACAATAAAACCAACGAAAATGTACTACCTAGACTAGGCAAATCACAACCAAATGAAGGTGAAACAAATTCCAAAAGTAGAGAAATCATACCAAACCATATCACTATTTAAGCATAAGTTTTGCAAAATGAGTAAATAAAACTACTTAAATTGCTACAAAATGAGTGCTTATCAGTAACCAGTCCTATAGCGACCCATATTTTATTTTTGCTACATCTCTTATAAAATTGTTTATTTATTTTATTTAGAAATTAAAGATTAAGTCTCATAAGTCGCGCCTATAGTTATTGCACGAGCATGATAAATTTATTTTATTTTTCGGCCATATTCATTTGGGCCCTTTAATCTCTTGATTAATATCTAAAGTGAAAAGTCCAAACCCTTTTATTTCTTTCTTTCAGCCCAATAAATCCTCAATTGTTGTTAATCTTCTTTGCTCTCCACTCCCCGCGGCAAACCGTGTGAAAAAAATATTTGCCCTGCCTTTCTTTTTCAAATCCCCCAATCTCTGCCAGAGAAATCAATCATAAGGAAAAATTGATTCCAATTTCTTTCTCCTTCCTTGTTTATGACCTGTGAAACTAGTATAAGTAGAAGACTCTCATTTCATCTCCCTCACACCTCAAAGAATTGATCACCGTATCAAACAAGAAGTAAAGGTATTAACTTTCTTCTTCTTTCCTATTGTTAATATATGAAATGGCGAGCTATGAGCAGGGAGAGAGGAAGTCGAAAGGTAGAGACTCGGGCACCGATCGCATTCCAGTGACGGCGGATGCTCGTTGTCTGCCATTGTTCCTCTCCTCTTCGACGAGTTTCCTATTCTAATTTACCTTCATTTCTGTCTTTCATTTTCCGTGACGTTCTTATTTTCTTCTCCCTCCTTTCTTCTTCTTCTTCTCTTCCTTTATTTGAGAATGGCGTCCGTGAAGAATGGTGTCTGTTCTCCTTTCTCAATTAAGTATAGCAGCCCCTTTTTTCTTATATTATACATGTATTGTGGTCAGATTTTCTATTTAAATATTCCCTTAATTTACATATTAATTCATATTACCTGTTCGGTTTAATACCTATACTTATAAATACTCATATTAATGCATAAAGTGTATATGTGATAGTAATGCTTTAATTAAGCTACTGTACGTATTTATTAATCTAGTCTTCTCCTTTTAAATTTTTTTTAAACTCGCCTAAATTAGTTTAATGAGTATATATATATATATATATATATATATATATATATGAAAGATCGTATAGAAATCTAATTTTAGGAATTAACTAAAAATCCACTAAGAACCACTGATCGTATTAATTTAATGGTTGAGATGAAATGTTGTGAATCAATTCTCTCTCATGTGTTCTTAACATTGAGGTTTATTTTGTCATTTGGTAGTTTGTGTAACCGTTTTGTTATTTACGTTAGCAATTTATTTCCATAATATATCAATTTAGCTTATATATATAGTAGTAGTTATCATTACTATTAAGTTAGGTATGTTAGTCTTATGTCTTTATTTTATCAAAATAAGCATCATGATATTTCAGAATCAATTATAAAATTGGCGCGCAAGACTTAAATATTTGACTATAGTGTATGAGTCGTTTCAAGTCCAAGGAAAGTTAAGGTGAGATTTTTAATGTTGCATTTATCGTTTATCCTTATTATATATTTTACGAGACAGAAAATTAAAGCCTCTGGGCTATATAAAAGAAAAGTTAAAGCTACCGGGCTATGAGATAGAATAGCCTTCGGGTTAAGAGATAGTAAAGTTTTAGCCTTCAGACTTAAAGTCTTCGGGCTGTAAAATAGATTTATTGTACTTATATTTTGTTTTGACGCATATAATTTGGATAAATGGACCCAACTGAGTCAATAATACTCACCCCCATACTATTTTTCCTTTCAGGTTGAGGCTCGGGCGATGGTTGTGGGATGCTAGATGATGGTCAATGGCCAAAGAATAAGATGAATACATGCCATAGTTATTAATTTTGAAAATGTTGACTTTTGTTAAGTTTTTAATTCTTCCGCTGTTACTTTTGAGACAATGTATTTTTATAAGTTATTAATAATAATGATCCCTTTTATTCAAATAGATTGGGGCATTACAAGTCCGTCTTGTTTTCCACCAAGTTTGCCTCTACAACTGCAGCTATGATTTCATCATTTTCACCTTCAGCAAGATTGACATAGATCCTGTTTATCCTGGCCGTTGGTTGCATCGATATGCCTTATGCCCAAAGTGCACTACAAACATAGCAATTAAATTTCTTTTTCATGATTTTCTTGTCAGTTTTGTTGAAGTTAGGTTTCTTATCGTCTCGACCGTTCTTCGGAACAAAACGACGACCCTGATCTTTCTTTGTAGCAACACTAGATTCAACTATATTAACATTAAATTAAATGACAGATAATTTAGAGGACTTATCCTTGAGGCGATTTGCCTCTTTGGTTCGTATGCGACTAATGAGTATTTGAAGTGTCAAGTCTCTCTTTTTGTGTTTGAGTTGATTTGTATAATCCATCTAGAAAGGTGGAAATTTTTCGATCAAAATATGGCCAGGAGAATTTCGCACATTTTCATTCCTTCATTGATCTTCAGTTGTAAGATTTTTGTATTCATGGAGTTGGTCCATGATTGGCTTGTCGTCCTCCAATTGAAATTGCAACCATTTGCCGACGACGTATTTCCTTTTTTCTGCATCGACTACTCCGTACTTCATCTCCAACATATCCCAGATTGTTTTTCCTGACTTGATGTTGACAAAAAAGTCGAATAGGGAATTCGACGTGTGGTTCAGTAAATGATCTCTGACAATCTTGTTGTCCTTTATAAAAAAGTTTCTCCGCTTTCTCATATGTAGTCTTTGCACTACACCAGGTACTAGTATAGGGGGTGAATATACCAGTACAAAATTTCTTTTAAAACTTTTTCTACTCACTTAGATAGGAGACTGAGTGACAGTGAAAACGCTCGTGATCTTGAACTTCCAAAGCTTGTTGTTCGCAACATCAGATGTTGGTAGACTCGGCATGTGATGGTTAGAATCCATGCTGCAGAATGCACTATAATTCTGAAGAAAAAGTTTTTTCAAAAATATCATTCCAGAGTTTTGCTAGGATGACAATTTTTGTCACAAAAACGTTTTTGTGAATCACTACTTTGATACCTTTTGATTCGGGACACATCAATACTCATTTACTTTAAGTATTGTGAATAGTTGTTCGAAGTCAGATCTTGTAACGATCCAAAAAATTTTATTATATTTCTCCTAAAATATTTATTTATTAGCAATTAATGTTAAATCTTATAAGTCGTGCTTAGAGTTTTGAATAATCACAAGCATTTATTCTTGCATTAAAATCTAAACATTTTTCTTATACTACGTATATTAATGTCCATATTTTATAATCACATGCTTTTACAATTCACATCCCTATTTCATTATGGGCCTCTCTCAATTACAAATCTAATATCTCTAAATTCATTTTCCTAGCCCAAATAAAACCCCAATTGACTAATTAAACCCAATTGCTTTAGCTGCTGCAAGTACAAACTTATTGCCCTAACTTTCCATATCAAGTTCAGCAATCAAACCAGATTTCACTCTCAATCAATTCGAGTTTTGTAAAGATTTTCCTTCATTTAATCTTCAATCCAAAATTAAATCTTCAAAATCGTGGATAAATACAGTATTCCGTCACCTCTCTTCTCACACTTAAAACAACCTTGACACTTAGTCTATCGAGGTATCATCTCTTCCATTTTCCTTTATTTTTCTTTGTAAAAAGATGACAATGGGCAGTAGCCGGCGGAGGACGGTTACTGTCTCCGCCAAATAGAATTTGAACCATGTTTATCATATTATTCTTTCTCCTTTTCGCCTTTACTGATATCATGTGTTTCTTCTCTTATTTGCTTTCTTTCTTGAAGTTGAACTATCGAAAGAAGTTTTGTGTAAATTTGATTTTACTCATTTAAAGTCTTGGCTTTGCCTATGAGTTAGTATTTCTCTCTTTTGTATACACGTATATAAATTTATGGCGTGGTCCCACGTTGTGCTCACTTTCAATTATACAAACCCTTCAATTATTACTCCATCCGTTCCGCCGAATACGGCCTAGTTCATATGAGCACGGAGTCTAAGAAAAAGGATATTGGGTATAAAGAAAGTGTTTAGTGTAGTGTGAATGCAATATTTTATAATGCTAATAAAGCTATAGATGAGATGGTTGAGTGTGTAGTGGGAGTAGGTTAGTGGGATTTAGATGGGATGGTGGACCATGTATATAAACTAATTGTTTCCTTTAAAGGAAACAACCAAGTATAGTGGAAAACATGCTGTATTCGGTGGGACGGAGGGAGTAATTGTTATAGTATTAAATGAGATCAAACGGATCAGATCGGATCAGATCGGATCAGATCGGGTCGGGTCAAATGGGGTTGACCCGGATCAAACGGATCAGATCGGGTCGGGTCGGGTCGGGTCGGATGGGCAGGTGTTGCACGATACAAATGTTGCACCACTATATCTATATATATATATATATATATATATATATATATATGTTTATTGAGTGAAGTCAAATCAAGTATACATAAGATTAACGTATGTTTCTTTTTATAATGCGTATAATGGATGTAATAATGTACTTTGTCCAGTAAGCTAGTTAATAAGATTTGGTATATTTGCTAATTCATATTAAAATTATTGCATTACACATAAACGTGCATCTTCATTCTTTATAATCATCTATAGGACCGGCGGCAGGACTTGACTATATAATTTTCAAGTTTCTCCAAATCGAGTCAAGAAAGTTAAGGTGGGGTTTTTAATATTGCAGTTATCATTTATCCTTATTATATGTTTTGCGCAATATATATTAATGTGATATAAAGCATAGTCTACGGGCTAATCAAGGTACACGAGGTTAAGCCTACGGTCTATTCGAGATTAAGCCTAAGGGTTATTCGAGGTTAAGCCTTCGGGCTATATGAGATTACAAGGTTAAGCTTCCGGGCTATATGAGGTTAAGCCTTCGGGCTTCGAGGAAGTGAAACATTGCTTTCGGGCGATGTAATGAAATTAACGGATTTTTCATGTATTTTATTGTTGCATTTTATATAATTTGGATAAATGCACCCCGCTGAGTTTAAAGTACTCACCTCAAAACTTTTAATATATTTTGAGGATGAGACTCGGGCTATGTGCGGCGGAGTGAGTGATGATGGTCAAAGAGTCAAAATGAGCTTTATTTAAATGTCATTTATATAGTCTTCCGCTGTAAAAATCTTTATTATTTCCATGATGTAGAAAGATAATGTTTTCTTTTATTTATGAAAATTAGGGTGTTACAACTGTTCTTACTACATGTTTTCTTATTAATAGAATGCCTTCTAGTGTGTTCCATGGAGATATTCCTTTTTCGTGTCTTCATCCTGATAAACCCATTTACACTGTTCCTCCTCGCATATTTGGGTGTCTGTTTTGTTCATGATCTCACTCTTGGGTTGGATAAGTTGTCTCCCCGTTCTATTAAGTGTGTTTTTCTCGGGTATTCTCAAACACAGAAAGGGTATCGAAGTCTTGATCAACTTACTAAGCGTCACTATGTTTTTGCTGACGTCACTTTCTTTGAATCTCGGACATATTTTTCTCATACTACCACTACTTCTTCTAATATGTTAAGCTCTACTCCTTTGCCTATTCCGACATCAGTGTCTCCTCATGATCGACCATTACAGGTATATACTCGTCGTCCTTGGCCCACACCTATTCTAGAACCTATCTCTGAACCGGCCTCGTGTCCTGATCTGCCCGAGTTATACGCAAAGGTAAACATACTTGCACCACTAAACAGTCGATGTCTAATTATGTCTCTTTTGCCTCTTTGAGTCTTTCTTTTTGTGTTTTTGCTCTTTGCCTTTTGTCTACAGTTATTCCAACTTCTTACCTTGAGGCACTCAAACATCCCCTTTGGCGGGCTGCTATAAATGAGGAGATATGTGCCCTTTATCTCGTGGCACTTGGGTTCTAGCAACTGCCCCTACTTCCGCTGTTATTGTTGCTTATCGTTGGGTGTTCACTATCAAGTTTTTTGCTGATGGTACCATTGATCGGTATAAATCCCGTCTTGAGGCGAAAGGGGTTACACAGACTTATGGAGTTGATTTCTTTGAGACATTCTCTCCCACTGCTCGTTTGAACTCCATTCGAATCTTGTTCCCATTGGCAGTCAATCTTTCTTGGCCTATGTATCAGCTTGATGTGAGGAATACTTTTCTCTATGGTGATTTATCTCCGACTGTTTATATGGAGCAACCTCCAGGGTATGTTGCTCAGGGGGAGGATTCTACTAAGGTTTGTTGTCTTAAAAAGGTTATTTATGGTCTTAAGTAAAGTTCGAAGGCATGGTTTGACAAGTTGAGTAGTGTTCTCGGCAAGATTGGGTTTAAGCAATGCAAGTCTGATCACTCTGTCTTTGTGTCAAACGTCTGGAATTATCATTCTTGTTGTCTATGTTGATGACATTCTTATATCTGAGAGTGACGTACAGGGAATTGATGACACAAAGAAATACTTGCAAGAACAATTGTTTATTAAGGATTTGGACATTCTAAGTACTTCTTGGGAATTGAAATTGTTCACAGCAAGTATGGAATTTCTCTATCTTAGCAAAAGTATGCAACAAATTTACTTAAAGAAATCGGTTTGCTTGGAACGAAGCTAGTTGATACTTCTATGGATGTTAACCCGAATGTCTGAGATGATAGTGAAGATTTCTTGGAAGACAAGGCTAAGTATAGATGACTTGTTGCAAAACTTATCTACTTGACAATAACACGACGTGACATTTCTTTTGCGGTTGGTCCCGTCAGCCGTTTCTTGGATAAGCCTAAACAAGTTCATTGGGATGTTGATATTCGAATTCTTCGATATATCAAGAAATCTCAGGGGAATGGATTGTTCTTTAAGAAGAATGACCATTTGAAGATCGAAGGGTACTCCGATGCCGACTATGCTGGCTTTAAGTCTAACCGAAAATTGACTTCTAGATAACTGCACTTACTTGGGTGGAAATTTGATAACTTGCAGGAGTAAGAAACAACAAACAATTGCTAGATCTTCTATCGAGGCTGAGTATAGAACGATGACTCATATTGCAACTGAGATTATTGGTGTGAAGAATATGCTTGGGGAATTGGGATTCACTTTCAATGAACCGTTACCTATGCATTGTGATAACCAAACAGCTATTTACATTGCTAACAATCCAGTGTTTCATGAATGGACTTAACATATTGAGGTTGACTACCACTTCATTTGTGAGTATGTATTGAATCAAATTATTTCTACTCCATTCACTTCTTCGTCTAATTAGATTTCTGATATCTTTACTAAACCGTTGGGAAGCAAACGGTTCTCTGAGCTGTGTACCAAGGTGGATAGGAGCAACATATATGCTCCAGCTTGAGGCAGAGTGTTATAGTATTGAATGTGAATATGTATATTACTTTATTTAGATTGTAGCCCTAGCCCTAGCAGTTTAATATGTATATTTGTGTATCTTCTCATATTTTATACACTAAATAATAAATTCTCTTCTAGAAATATGTTTTATACTATTATTCTCCACATTAATTAATGACCTATGTTTTGGAAGCCATCATTTCTCTTATTTGTTAGAATGTATTGCTCAATTCTTATTCCCACTTTCCATATACATGATAGTTGTGGTCAAAAGTTGTCATTTTGTTATTATTTAATTATATTCTCTTTTAATACTAAAAAACTATCATTTTTAGATACAAAATACAAAATCGAAACTATCATTGGCAGAAGTTGTCATTTTGTTATATATATAAGATGTTAAAGATAAGATGTTTGCTCTATTTCACCGACAATATTGGTAGTAGTTGGGATTCAACAACGGCTGATCCTAGTAACACATTCACAAATGAAACATCTAAAGCTGCTTTTGAGGTAAGTTACTAGACTACATTGATAAATTTTATGCTATCTTTCCTTAATTTTATTTTCTTTTATCACTTGTAATATATATATATATATATATATATATATATATATATATTATTTTGTTGTAGGAATTGAGTGCTTTAGATAATGAATTTGGAATGAGTCAAGCTCAAAAATCACAATTGGAATTGTATTTGGAAGAAACAAGGATTGAATATCAAAACTAATCTTGACATTCTTGGTTATTGGAAAGGAATGCAGTGTAAATATCCAAAACTTGCTCGCATGGCTCGTGATCTTTTGAGCATTCCCATAACAGTTGCTTCTGAATCTGTTGTTAGTGTTGGTGGAAGAGTTCTTGATCAATATCGTATTTCACTTAAACTAAGCACAGTGGAGGCTATTATTTGCACTAGAGATTGGTTGTTCGGAGAAAAAAGGTATAAATGTTCAAATAATTAGATTTATTTAGTTCATATTCAAGGTTGCTCATATTTATTTTTTCATCACATTAATTCTTAATTCCCTTCAAAGTCTTCATAATTGAATTACCAATTGAGGAGTTAGCCAAAGACTCCTTAGCCATTGAAGAAAATGAAGTTGCAACAAGCTCTAGTCTATCTCGTATATGAAAGTTTTAAACTTTAAATGTAAATTATACACTTATAAAAGTTGTGATTTCTTGATTGTTATAGTTAATTTGCTATCTAAATTTACATGTTAATATTATCTTAACACGTTATGCCTTGGTGAACTCGTGACATTTTGGAACCTCGAAGTCGAAGATAGAACTTTAGTTTTAATTTCAAGTGCATTATTGGATTATTAACATTTTGGTGAACTTCGTGATATTTTAATTGTTGAACATTGTGTATTTCTTGGATTTAAAACCAAGTAGTGGTTCTCACTTCTCAGATTCTATATTATTATTTTTATGATTTTATTTATTTGTTATTTTTGTAGAAGTTATCAAATCAGGTTGTAGTTCGGGTTGTGTCAACCTAAAAAATTCAAGTCAGATATAGGTTCATGTCGTGTTCGGGTTGGGTTCAGGTTCAGGCCTTTTGTGTCGGGTTCGTGTTTGGGTTTGACAACATCTTAACAGGTCGTATTCGAGTTTGACCTTAAAAGATCGGGTCGTTATCAGGTCAATCCGATTATGACCCAACCGGACCCGATTGCCAGTCCTAAGATAAGTGCACCTCACTGAGTTAATAGTACTCACCCCAAAGCTATTTATAATTTTTGGTTAAGGCACGGGCGATGTACAATGGAACGAGTGATGATTGTCAAAGAGTCAAAATATATTTATGTTCAGTAAATGTTATATAATTTAGTCTTCCGTTGTAAAAGTAATGATTATTTTCATTAATGAAAGAAGAATAACATCTCCTTTTTAATTTATAAAAATATGGGCGTTACATATCTATTTTAATGTACAACAATGTACACTCTCCACTATTTTTCACCTTCAAGAGCCCATAATGCTTTCAAATTATTCGTTGCTGAGAATACTTGTCCTTTTTTAAAGCATCAATATCTTGAATGACTTCAAAGAATCTGAGTTCCATTGAATTGATTGATTCTGAAGGAAGTTTGGGGAAACTATCGAATTTCTGACATGCAATAGTTAATTTGTTTCCTTAATCTCATCAGATCCTTCCCACAGCTTTTTAAGAGTAAGCCGCATGTTCTTGGTTGTTACACATTTAAGAATTTTGTTGATGTAGTCGTCTCCAACTAATGGGGAGATAATGTTCTTGGCTACATTATTCAACCCTGCAAGTTTTCTTTCATCGTTGGTGTAGTCCTTCTTTCTTTTGTATGTAGTTCCATACTGGACTAGTTCACCTTCTTTGAAGATTACATCATTCTCTTTATCAATGATTTGAATAGGTCCATATGTGATGACTTCCCACATCATATCATGATAAACGGTGAAAGTGTTGATGATATTGAACTTCCAAAGCTTGTAGTTGGCAACAACAAATGTTTTTAGACTCAGCCTGTGATGGTTAGAATCCATGCTGCAGAATGCACTATAATTTTAAAGAAAAAGATTTTTTCAAAAGATCTCTTCAGAGTTTCACTGGGATGATAATTTTTGTCACAGAAACAACGATTTTGTGAATCACTGCTCTAATACCACTTGATGCACCCGAGACGAAATACTGGTATAAAGGATGGGTGAATATACTATTATAAATTTTATTTTAAACTTTTTCTGATCTCTTAAACAGGAGACTGAGTGATAGTTATAAATCCTACTGATTATAACAAATATGTTTCAGTTGGACAAACAACTGACGTGATGTGGAATATGGTGGAATGGAACTTGTTAGAATGAAATAACTTTTCTTTTCTTCAGATATGACTGACTGATGTTGATCGCTCAGTAGAAAGTGTTAGTGCAGACTTTGATTGCAGAATATGAAATAGAATGCACAATGAAATAGAGTAAGTGAAGAATACAAAAATGTAAACGACATAGAGTTTTCATGTGGTTTGAAGAAAACTTTCCTACGTCCACAATGAATCATTTTCCCTTACGAATCTCTTGTTTTAGAGTTGCAAGGAAACTTCTCAATCAACATCTTTTGATCAAGACATAGATTTTGAAGTTGTGACCTAACCTTTCCTTTACATCTTTATTTAACCTTTTTTTTTTCTTCTAAGGCTTGGGGTTTTACAAAGGATTGTTTCCAACTACGAACGAGCTCTTACAATGAGTGACTCTTGGTCGGTAAGCTCTTCTGAAACTAGGCTTGGATAATGAAAGTGATGCCTAGTGACTGAAATGTGGAACAAACTTGCTAATCAGCTTCTGTGAATTCTAGCTGATGAGCTTGTATTGATTTTCTTCGTGTGGAGTGTTTGTTCTCGAAAATGTTGTTGTTTCAGTACCCTTCATGTAATGGTGAGGGTGTTATTTATAGTTGCAAAATATTCTAGCAGTTGGAGGGACTTGAATATTCCCGTTGCCATTATCTTCTTCCCTTAAGAAGGTTGTCCTTTCTTCCTCTTTTTGGTGTCTGTATCTTCCTGATCTTCTGGTACAAATTTGCAGGGACCACATAAAGGTATGTAGTGTTGTCCACTTCTGATTGGTCCACGTCGGCTAAGTTGTACTTTCTCAACTTCAGTGAGCTTGGTGAGTTAGTGGACTTTTTGTTCTTTGCTTCAGTCTTTTATGCGTCAATAAGCCTTGGCTGAAAGTGACTGAACAATCTTTGTGATGATCAATAAAACTGATCCAGACTGTTGATTCTTTGGTTTTGTTAGTTGAAACTGACACTAGTATCTTTTCTTTGTCAAGACTCATGAATCGATGACATAAGTTATAAAATAAATATCAGCTCATTAACAGATGAGTTGATGAAAATTCTAAGATAGACAAAATTTAACTCATGAGGGTTTAGTTGAGTTTTGGTATCTCTTCAAAACCATTATAACTTTCCCAACAGATTGTTCTTCAGGAGTTTGAGTAGAAGCTGAGGCTGATCCAAATGTCGATTCTGGTGTAATAGGGACAAACTCCTTTGACAGAACATAATCTATTTAAAATCTCTCGTAGAAGATCAATAGGTTCTGGGATCACCTTATGTAGTTTGTTCCATCGAGCAGCTCGGGCTTTGGAAAGTTGACGAGGGACCTCAGAATGGAAGAAGCCATAATTGTGCTTTCAAAATTGTTAAGACAAAAATCACTGCCAACCAACTGCTCGATCAAAACTCAAGTCCAAAGTATGAAATCTGGAGAGGAGGTCCAGAGTGAAGAACTTGCACACAAAACAAACAAAAACGAAAAAAAAAAAAAGCGTTGCACCGTGGTGTGGAGGCCACTGCCTTGAAAGCGAAATTCGCTCGACCACGGAGTGCAAGGCCTACATGCTGATTCACTTTGCAAGGTTTACACAGCTACCATCTAAAGTTTGCACTTAAACTTTGGATGGTTCGGAGTTGAATGGAATAAGAGCTTAATTAAAAAGAAGAGAGAATAAGGAGGATAAAAGATATTGATTTTATGTATCTCATTCACAACCAAAGCACCAAAATAAATAGAGTCAAAATTGCAATCTCGGATAAACCGGAAACTACCACCCACGTTTGCAACATTCCCCGCAACCATGTCTGACTCTTTCAATATAACTAATCTAGCTCTTTCAATGTCAGCTAGGACAATTAACAATATTAATGGGCTCAAGATAAATCCACTCCAAGCCAACCAATTAATGATCTAATACGAAAGAATAGAAAATATTAATTAACTTATTCTAATGTGGGCCAGAAAAAAATTAAGAAAAGAAAAGTGAAGAAATAAACCAATGAATTTAATTTAAATTTTGCTGATATAGTCCTGAGCAGCCAAATTAAAAGTAATCCCAATTTAAACTTTACTTGCTCAATTTAAGATTGCATGCCCACGTGACTGTCACTGCATTTTATATTATAATAAAAATTAAAAGCACATACACTTGCACTTTCATCTACATGCGCAATTATTTTTTTCTATTTCAAAGACTCATCCACGAATAATTCAAAAAATATATGTAACGCGCCCATTCCCTTGTGAGTAGGAAATGCTACCAAAATACTATTTTATTTAATATTTATTTTTTAATAATAAAATTGAAAGTAATAATAATAATAATAATAATAATAATAATAATAATAATAATAATAATAATAATAATAATAATAACATAAGACTATATATATATTAATAATTTTATTCGAACATATTATGTTCGGACATACGTGCTAGAAATAGGAAAAAGAATTGTTCGATTGTCTTCAGAATTTCTTTCCTACTTAGACTATTTTCCGAATTATCGATCTCACACACACCCGCTCTCAAATTTTACTCTCATCAACGCCCAACTCCTGAGCTTATGAATTTAAATTGAGATGAAACTTTATAATTAAAATTTAAAAAGTGTATGTTTATGAATAACCAAACTGTCGAAACTATGAAATTAAATTATTTGTTAAAAAATTCCGTCAAATTCATATTTTTACCATCGTATGTCTGGACATAGTGTGTCCAAATAACACTAAGCTATTGTCACACCCCGACTCCCGAGATGTGACTAACGACACTAACACTACTAACCATCCATCAACTCAACTCAATTAAGGGATTCATGCTCGGGGAAACAAGGGAATATTGACTGAAAGCGATAACAATTAAAACATGCTTCCAAGTCACAACTAAAACATCAAGCGAGCATAATTTACATATCAAATTCCAACGGAATAAGGATGTCAAGTTCACAAGAAACGAGAATCAACAAAAACCATAAAAAGTATCGAGCACATCGCTCGTGAATCAAAACATGTAACAGAGTATGATTCAAAACATAACAAAAGACTTCGATTAACATAGCATTTCAATGCATTGCAGCAGAAATCTCGACTCAATCCCAACAACTACATGTATGAAGACATGCAATTGTCAGTCCACTTTCTTACTCGACCAAAAACAAACACACCACACCACCAAGCCGTCCACGCCATCCACATCCCGCTAACCTGCACGTTTAGAAATACATGCAGGGCTGAGTACTTCGTACTCAGTGAACACATGCCAAAAACATTTGAAAACTTTCTCTTAGAGCTATACAATTGAACTTGCCTTGCCGAAGCATCACAAGTATTTATGCAGTTAAAAATGTTTACTTGTGAATGCAAAAACATTTTCTTTTCTGAATAGACTGCGCAGTCAAAACATATTATATACTCAACAAAGGCATGTATCATCTACCACTTTAACTCTGTGCCGAGAAGTAGGCCTCCTTCTCAAACACTGTGACCGGCTAAACCGAAGTAAAGCTCACAGTCACCTCAAACCATTCAAATACCACACGTGGGTTCCTGTCTTTCACAGGGCATTCATATCTTAAGCTGATGATAAAGCATACCAAAACTCATGTAAAAACGGCAAGTCAATCGAACTTCAAAACTCACATAATAATACTCAATAATCGTAATAGAATTCATCAGAGATTTTGGTTTTTGAAAAGCCCACCTGACTTCCGAAGACTAGCTAGTCAGCTTACTTTTGACTGTCCTCGCTACTTGTCCGTCCCGTTCGGTCCTTCACAATTTGACATCGATAAAGAATAAGACTCGACGCGAAAGACGTAAAGTAGACTTTGGCTTCGACTGAAGGACTTCTACTTGACTCGACTCTCTCTATTTTTATCTTTTCTAAATCAATATCCTTTCTCGACTTTTCTGTTCTTGACTCGTCGACTCTACTCGGTTACTAATTACTTCGTCTCGTATTCTCGTTATAAACCATTAATGTTAATCGGCAATTGATAATACTCAACATTTCTCACTAATTAATGAATATCATTTATCTCAATTTTATTATTCGATTCTTACTCGCTTTCTCAACTCAATTAACATCATATCAAATCATTTATGTCACATGCACGCATTCTCAACAATTTGAGCATATCATTTCACCATAATTGAAATGTAAACATTTCACTCAAGCATATAGATTTAATCAACATATTATAACTCAATATGGAATTTAATCAAACATGTTATCTCAAACTCGATTCACACTTCAAGTCACATTAACAATTACTCGACTCTAATTTTTGAAACGACATTAACTTTAATCTCATAAATTAGATTCTCGCCTTTTTAATAAAATTCAAATAATAAGAATTCCTTTCAATTAAAACTCAAATATTCATTTAATATTTCTCGACTCAATATACGATATTATTTCAAAATACGTCGTATTTGCTTGACTACGTACACGTACTCGTATACGTACTATTATTTTATTAACTCATTTTATCACTATAATTTCTCTTTTCATAATCTGAATTTAAACTCTTATTTTATATAATCTCGACTTTTAATTTCAACTCAAACTCGATTATTAACTTGTCAATCAAGACTCGATAACTTCTTTGACTCATTTCAAATTAAAACGATTTGAAAATAAACTCAATCAACTTTATTACTCAAGCATCATTAATTAATCAATACTCGACTTATTAAAAATAAACAAGCATTCAATACTCATCGATTAACTCGATTCTCTAATTAAACATCACTTATTAAATTTTCTTCTCGTCTCTCAATACTTCTTATTTAATTTAATGATTAAACATTAAACTATTTTAACTCGATTTTAATATTAAACAACTCTTACTTGATTCTATTTTCTCAACTCTAACTCCTCTTATTTTATTTCTTGATTATTATATCTTTTTAATCTCAAGAATTAATCTCACTTAATTCTTTCTTTTAAACTCTATTTATTTAATAAAGAAATTATTTTTCTTTATTTTTCTCAACTTAATGACTCATCATTAATTTAATAATTTTTCTCTTTTTATTTTCTATTTAATTTTATTCTCAAAAATCTTGAATATTTAATTAATTAATTAATTAATTTCTTTTATAATTAATTTTAATGGTATTCAGATCTTCAAGTATTATACCAAGAACACCTAGAACACCAAGAACACATATTCCAAAACTCATATTTTTCACCAAGAACATCTAGAACACACACTAGGTATTCAAGTCATATTTTTCGATTTTCACACTAAAAATCTCATTTTCTTCATCTTAAACATCTAATACTCAAATCTATATACAATCATGCTCAAATCCTCATAACATCAAAATATTATAAATCATCAAAATATTATAAAAATTATTTTTCTCCCATAACATGCATATATATATCGATTTTCCTCAAATAATAACATAGGGGATTAAATCATCATATAACTCATACTTTTCTCATGTTCATAATATTATCAAATCAACAACAAAATAATCAAATCAAATACTCCTCTAAACTCCGAAAACTCACGGCATATATTTAAAAATAAGGCATGCATTTTCTCAATTTTTCATGCATAAATAATCACTCCAAATATATTCATAAACACATATTAAGCATTAAATCATCAATAAATCATGAAAATCAAATTTCTTCCTCTTGCCCTAAATTTTCGGCTTCTATAGAATTTTAGGGATTTTAATTTTTTTTCTTCTCTTTTAATTCCTAGGCTCGATTTCCACACTCGAATCTCATATCGAAATCCCTAGTTTGCCTATGCATAAATTTAAATCATGCATGCATCTTTCTTTAGGGATTAGATTACATATATACAATAATCAAATGAATTTAACCTACTTTAGAAATTTAAATCCAAGCTCTCTTCTTGATTCTCTTTGGACCGAAAAATGGAAGGCTTGGGAGCTCAAACTCTAGCTTGACTTTCCATGATGGATTGCATCATGAATCCTCAAGAAAAAAAATAAAACAAGAATTAATCATCTTCTCAAGGGCATGTATGCCGAAAATTTTGGAAAAATTAAAGATGATTTGGATTTGATATTGAACTCAAGAACTTGAAGGATGATTACCTCTTCACTTAGAGTATGAAAGATTGGAGAGGGTGATGATGATGATCTCTTGAACTTGGAATCTTGGAAGCTTGGAAGCTTGGAGATGGAAGCTTCAATGGAGTTTCTCAATTTTTTTGTGTGTGTGTGTATCTTTCTCGGCGAAGAGGGGAGAGAGATGGAGAGAAATTTTCTTTCTTCCTTCTTTGATAAGGCACGAGAGAGAGAGTGAGTTTGAGAAAGAGTGATGAAATGAATATGATGAAATGAAATGAAATATCATGATTATTATTCCATAATAGGTGTTGAAATATAGGGGTCTAGGAGAGAGATTAGGGAGAGAGAGAGCGAGAGAGGGAGGTCGGTTGAGAGAGGGAGAGAGATGAGAGAAATATTCCCATTTTACAGATATAATTTTCCCTGGATGAAAAAGTTTTCCGATAAAATATGTCCGTGTTATTTCATTTATGCTGAAAACGGCTCTAAACTCTCCTCGTCTCATTTCCGACATCGAAAACACCTCAACTCTATCTCATATCTCACGAAATAAATCAAGGATTCCGAATATCTAATTTTTAGGTCAAAATTCCAAGTAACGAAGAAAAACCTAAAAATCAATCGGCTAATTAATCCATTAAGAACTAAACTCCTAGAATTCTCTCAAGTGATCTCGGATAAGCTTCTAACATATCTCAGGGGTCTTAGATATAAATCTTGATTCAAAAGACACTAATTAGGTCAAATTCTAAGTTCGTCGGTGAATAGTGTTTTCACAGTTCTCGTTACTATTCACTAAAAAGTAAAAATTCTCAAAATTCTCCAAAAGTCATACTCATGCTCAAACTCATATAAATAAACTCAATCTATGCATCACAGACTCGATTTGAATAATCGAAACGAGAAAATTCACGTCAAAGCACACAAGGGCAATTTGGTCATTTCAAGCAAATTCCTTTTCTTGAGAAAAGTCTTATTACTCAAGGCATATTATGAAATTTAGAACGCACTTAAAGGCTTATAAAAATTCGGGGTATTACAGCTATATATATATATAATTATTCACCAAGGAATCATTTTAATATATAACATTTATAATTTTAAACTGAACATGTATTACCTGACATAGAACCTTAAAATTATATAAATATATACATCATGCAAAAGCTATTATATAATTAAAACAACCATTAACACTATAGTATATTTTAAATTGAAAAATTTGTCCTTAATTTCTAACATAATAATAATATTGCTTATGACTTTCGTTGCCTACGAAACATATATATATATATATATATATATATATATATATATATATATTCGGATGCAACGAAAGCCATAAGTAATAAACGACATCGATAACAACATTGTCAAAGCATCATATATATGAAAAGGTTGAATTCATACAAAATATAACCATGAAGTCTGCCAAGTTATATTCATAAACTATTATATAGTCTCGGCCCACTACCAATCAAAAGAGAATAAGTTAAGTTAATCATGACGAAGCATTGTCGTCACACTCTTCGCACAAATAAATTTATAAACACCTCTTGCCCAACAAGGTAGTAGTCAGTGGCAAGTGGGGTCGTGTCACAGCCCCAAATCCCGAGGGACGGCAGAAGCCGGGGTGCGACTGGGATTGGATTAAAGAAACGGGGAAGAAGGGGGCTACTGAACTAAACATACATAAGAGACATCATGCATACTATGAACAAGACTTTATTTACATAAAGGAAGAGTTAATCTCAAAAGATTACTCGACAGAAGTACACCGAAAGAAACTAAGTTAAGACAGATCTTAGTCTATAGTGATAACATATTTGTATTTCAAAAACACTAGAGTTCTGCAGCGGAATTTATGGTTCATACTAACTACAGTCTTCCTAAGACAACTTTATTCAACCCTCGCCGCTTCCATTGCTTCAACCTGCACATTTAGAAAACACATGCAGGGCTAAGTACAAAAGTACTTAGTGGGCACGTTGCCGAAAACATAATTCATAAGTATAAATAATCTGGCATTTTATAACCGTAACGCATCGGGGTTTTGTTGAAAAGGCCCGTGCCTACTAAACATTTTCTGACTGATTTGTATAAAGCAGCTTGCGCAAGCATTTTTTTAGAGTATGTTATGTTCAATCCTGACCAAAGCTAATTCACCGTGGCTGGTTACCCCTCAACAGGATACCACATACACCACAGGTTACAAAGTGCACTAACTCTGGAAAGCGCTTAATAGCTAACTCAGAGCCGATCGATAGTTAACAATCCTAGCGGTTAACTCAAAAAGTCTGGAAAACCCTAAGGTTAACTCAGATAGGTACAAGAGAACTCACATAAAATAGTTGAAACAGTTTATGCCAAGATTATCACTTTGAAAACACAATTATCAAAGCGATAAATAATACTTTCGAGTTGTGGAAAAACCCACATTTTATTTGATATAGATAAAAGCCCACCTTAGCGTTTACAAAACTAAGTACTAGCTTCCGATCTCCTGATCTTCCGTCCTTTTCTTACTGTTGGCTTCCTTCTTCAACGTAAAATAATAACACTTTAAATTCGGTCGTAAGGATAATCGAATATGGAAATTCGAATTAGGTTTTAGTCGTTTTGTTTCTTTAGGCATTTGCACGCTACTAGTTTCTTTTTAGTTTAAACGGGAACGAGACTTAAACAAATCTCGTTTAGAACTCGAAAGGTCTCATACTCGACTCTTAGGTCAGTAGAGAGGATAGTCGATAGCTCATTACGACTTAAAAGATCAAAGGAACTAAGTTGGAAAGGAAATCAACTTAGGAAATTAAGTTTTAATTCTTTAGACGATTTTGGCATTTTCACGTTTAACTAAATTTCCTTACTTAAATGGATACGAGATATGAACTTGTCTTGTTTAGCACTCAAGGCTCCTTACTTGACACTGAGGTTAGTAGGAAGAAGGCAATCGTTAACTCATTACGGCTTGAACGATCGAAAGAAACTAAGTTGCGAAGAAAACAACTTAGGAAAACAAATCCTGGAATTTCACTGCGCATTACAGTAGTTCTGGGGACTGCCCAGAACAGAGGAACTGGAAACAGGTGATGAACCCTGTACCGTTGGAAAGCTTGGGAAGTCTAGTTTACGCTCCAATTTACGGATTGCAAATCCGATAAACGAGCTAAGAGATATTACAGTTTCCGGGAAGGGTCGCAAAACTGCCGCGGCTAACCCTAGTTGCTCGATGGAAACGACGTATAACTTCCTAAGCTCGTTCTAAGTTCTCGTACTCGATTTCTCATGAAATTTCCCTCATAAGGCAGTCAACACGTACTCCCGTACGTGAAGAACTCCTTTTCAAAACTCGTTTATAACTACGACGATCACACCTTGTCGTTTCAACTATCATTTACTAAACCAAAATCATGTTACAAATTCTCGTTTCTAGTTCTCGACTATAACTACAACTCGTATTATAATAACTCGAAAGCTCACGTCAGCAACTACAAAGTCGTGCCTTAGTCCGTTATAAACAATATTATCAAGTTAGAGTTCTTATTCGACTTCTCGGTTATTAATTACGACTACATGTTCGTCTTTTACGAGATTTCAAACGTTATCGGATTTCGCTCAAGGTTTACGTCATCAAACATCATCTAACGAGACTCACTATCATGCATATCATTACTTCATAACATTACTAATTCTCAACTTAAATCGAGTTCTTTGTCTCTTACGACTCACAATTTATTTTTAGAAAATTCCAATTAATTTCATAACAACATCTATTATCATTAACAACCCTATTTCATCAACTAATCCTTAACTAGATCAACTACATGCAAACCCCTAATTTTCCTACAAATTTCGGTATTATCACATAATTAAAGAGGGTGTTTTTCTTCATCAATCAACATCATTTATCTCTTAATCATACTATTATATCATCAATTGATCAATTCAAGTCTAATTGCAACATGAAATTGAAAATCCCCAAATCAAAACCTTAGCCCTAAATCGGTTTTCATCAATTCATAGGGCTTTCGATTTCTTTTTGTCTTAATCCCTAATCGAACACTTCCTAAGCAATCTCATGACATCAATTAAAGAATTCCATCATCTCACCTAAAAGCCCTAATTTTCGGTAATGACCAAGACTTAGGGTTCTTGGATTTTCTTCAATTTTAATCCTAGAATTCATATCCAAACACATCTAATTACACTAATCGAAGATAAAATATCTAATTCATCTACTCCTAAATTTTGATCCAAAAGAGAAATAAAAAGAAATTGATTTTGGATGGATAGAATTAGAGAGGAGAGGATTACCTTGACAATTAATGAAGGAAGAATTAAAGTTCGATGGATGAATGAAGACTTGTGTGATTTTTCTTGTCCAAGAGCTTGATGTCTTCAACAATGGCGAAAAATGAAAGATGGGAGAGAGGGAGAGAGTGAGCAGCCGAGATTTTGGGGAGGGAGGGAGGAGATGACTTAATTGTTATGTTATAAGGTGTATTAACCTAATAGGTGTAAAGTAGGAATAGTAATAGCATTAGGTGTCACATATTAATACTATATAAGATGAAAAATATCTAAACTTATGTGTGTGTGACCATGTCGGTCAAGAGAGGGGAGGGAAAGAAGTTACGCGCTTTTTCCGATGCGATACGACGTTACGGAAATCGAACGACGAAAAATGTAGCTCGGCACAAAATCGTCTCAATCCGATTCGTCCAAAAATTCCAACGTATAAAACTTAATCGGAAAATAATATTCAAAAATTTAATTCCGACAAAAGCTCGGGACGACACAGTCCGAGTTTCGTCTGGAAATTCATAAAAATGAACTTTCTCGGGTGAGTTCGTATCGCGATTTCGTGAATGTAAAAATCAGACGGTTTTCCGTTCTGAGTTCAAGAACTAAAAATTTTCCGTACGCGATAACCCTAAATACAGTAGTCATCTAACTGACTTTCGTAATTTATTTTTGAAAACGGATTTCACCGTTGGTCTTAGAATTCAGAATCGTAAGCTTAGGCGTGCAAAGCCATTTTTATTATTAACTTTAAAATTTTAAGACTGTACGGAATTTCTGGGGTATTACATCCTACCCCCCTTGCGAAAATTTCGTCCCGAAATTTTCTTATCCTCTTTAAACAGCTTGGAGTACTTCATAGTCAACTCTTTTCCGAATTCCCACATGGCTTCCTCTTGCCTGTGATGATCTTACAACGTTATTACTAATCGTCTCGACTTGCTCCTTAACTTTTGCGCTTTTCGATCCAAGATCCTTTTCGATCTTTCCTAATAACTTAAGTCGATTTCAAGATCAACGCTCTGCTGACCAACTATGTGTATTGAATCGAACGTACATACTTCTTCTCAAAAAGATATACTTAAAATAAGTATTTCATAAACTTGGCGATAAAGCCATAACTATTCATATTGGAAACTATCTTTTCCAAGTTACTTGCTAATTATATAGATCTTTGTCGAAGTCTGAACTTGACACGAAACTAATGTTTCTCATTAACGGAGAAATCTTATGGAGCTTTTATTTTCCTTCTCGATTATTAAGTTCGCATTGTCGTATATACTTAAGACTTTTGTCTTCTTTAAAACTCGTTTTATTCTGACTCGAATCTATCGAATGATCTCGATCATTTCATTGACCGCGTATGGTCCTAAATTCTTGCTTTCACCTACCTTATAATAATAATAAGGCAGCTATGTAAATCTTCTCCTTCTACAAGGTCTCGTAAGTCGTAATACCTATCGTAACTTAATAATTATTGTTACAACAATTCGGTTGTTGGTTACGTGTTCTTCAATTCGCTCTTTGGCTAATCTTATCGTTCTTAGCATATCAACGAGTATCTGAATCGTTTTCTCGGATTGTCCATCCAACTGGAGGTGAGAAGCTGTACTAAAGTTAAGTTTGGTATCTAATTTTTCTGCCTTATGACCTACAAACATCTCGTTGTCATAAAATCGTAACCATATCCTTCCATTTCCATTCTGGAATACCTAAATGGTTATCACAAATCGTATAGTTGTCAGTGAAAAGCTTTCTCCTACTTATAAACTAAACATCTTTCTATCAACGAAACAACGTCTCGTTTCACTTTATTCCACTGAAAATCCTTTTCTTAATTCTTAAATTCGTTGTCATCGGAATTACTAAGTCCACTCTTAAATTTCTATCACAAACTCATTGCTTCAGAGTCGCTGTCTGGTTTATCCATTCTTATCCTTAGTCGAGGCTTATCCATTGACTCGTCCTTTCTCTAGATACTTATAATCTTTCTCGCAATTTGGTATAGCTACTCGTGCCGCTATTTGCCCTGCGATCGATGCTGATGCATCATGCATTTTTCTATATCTATCTTCTCGAATCCTCGTATAAGCGTTTCTTCTCCGACGTTGAGATACCTAACTTTGTTGGAGTCTTACGACTCAGCGTATCTATTCTTACCCTTAGCTTTACCTAGGTGGTAATTATTTTCACAATCATAATATCTTTCTAGTTCGAGCCATCTCCTTTATCTTATGTTAATTCTTTTGCTCGAATAAACACTCCAAATTTTGATGATCTGTGAAGATCTCATCCCTTACACCATATAGATGGTGTGTCCAAATTTCATTGCATGTACTACGGCTGCAAGCTCTAAGTCGTGGGTTGTACACTCAATTTCCTGAGGTTAATGTGTCGTGAAGCATAAGCTATCTCTTTCTTATCTTACATTTATTACACATCTTAACCCGTTCTTCGTAGCTTTGGTATCTAACTCGCATTCCTTGTCGTTTCTGGGAGGGCTGAACCTGGGGTAATGATCAACTTTTCCTAGAACGTCTGCGTTCCTATTCCACAATTGTCTGTACATTTATTCTTTTCCTTCTATGTAGTTGCGCCATAAGCCTTAGTAATCACCGAAAATTCTCAAGTGTCTATTAGCACTTCCTTTCAATGATAACTGTCCAAACCTAAGAAACTCCCTATTTCCTTTGGACTGGTAAATGATTTCCATCTGAATATTGCCTCTACCTTGGCAGAAATCTATCTTAATGTCTTCTGTCGATACTATATATCCATGAAGCATTACCTCCTCCGATTGGACTCGCTCTTCTGAATTTGGCATTTATTTCTTAACTCTAAGCGTTCTAGCACTATTCGCAAGTGTTCTTCGTGCTTCTTCTCATTCTCAGCGTAAATAAAATCGTCGTCATAGAATACTAAAATGTATTTCTCTAACTATAGGTGGAAACGCTATTCATGAGGTTCGTAAATACTATGGGAGCGTTTGTCAACTAAATAATGTAACTATTGTTCCGTAACGACCATTTCTGGTTCGGAGAATAGTTTTGAGGTATAACTCCCGCTTATTCTTTAACTAGTGATGCTTAGACCTTAATTCTATCCTTGCAATACATTTGTTTCTCTTAAGCTTATCGAAGGGGTCTTCTATTCCCATTTAAGGATATTTATTCTTAAGAGTTATCTTATTTTACTTGCGATAGCCCATTAATATTCTTATAGAATCGTTCTTCTTTGTGATAACATCACAAGTGTTTTTCCCATGATAAAATTTTTTTGTTTATTGAAACCATTATCTAACAACTCTTGCAGTTAGATCTTAAGCTCTTCTAATTCTTTTGGTACAATTCTATTTAAGGCCTTTGATTTGGGGGCTGCTCGTAGTTCTAAGTCGATTGTGAAACCTACAAGACTATCTGGTGATAAACCAGATAATATTTCTGGAAAGATAACATTTCCATATTCGCTCATAACACTCACGTTTGAATGATCTTCTTGGATCCTGGATCTCCAACTAGGTATACAAAATAAACGGTCGTATTTTCTTCTTTATCAGCATTTTGGCTTATAGGGCGGATATTATAAGTATCCTCTTGCCCATCAAAATTCTCATAGAGTTCTGTTGATTCCCAACTCGGGGTTTAAAAAGAGATTTTTCTCTCGTTGCAGAGAATCGTGGTAATTCTCAATCAACTAATCTATTCCTAAGATTATATATATATATAGAACCTTATATTAATGTCCAATTGTTTGTTATGATCCTGAAAGACACTAGATTAGATTCTATGCTTAACGAAACTAAGGGATCAATTCTCTGAAAGCATCAACATTCCGTGAAACGCAGTTGTTCCTATTTTACGATTAGAGCGTTCTAGTCTTAACCCTATAGGGTCAAAAAGGTACTAGTAAACTGGTGGAAAGTTCTATTTTGGGTCAATAATTTATGACAGGGTAATTTATAAGGTTCGTCCAATACCTGCCAAATCTTCCTTTCCTTCACTATGCCCCTCCTGCCTAATTATGTAAGCTCCTGCATTCTGTTGTGGTTGTAGCAGTTGTGTCTATGACTGAAGTTTAGCTGTAATCAGTGGTTGAGGCTGGCTGTACTGAAATGGTACTATCATTTGAAACAACATTGGGCAGTCATTACTCATATGCCCCAACATTCCACAGTTAAAGCATCTATCCATGTTCGCTAGACATACACCCTCAGGCTCCTTATCACGTCCAGCACACGCAGAAACTCCCTGTTTCTGTTTTGCCGCTTGCCTCAGTTCTGGGCAATTTCTCTTAACGTGTCCCTTACGCAAACAATTGTAACAAACACCAGATTTAGCTAAACATATCCCGGGGTGTTTCTTACCACACTTAGGGCAAGCTGGAGAAGGGATCTTTTCTTGAGTACTTTTCGGAGTTGGGAGCTGATCATGCTGGTTGGTTCCATTTGCCGTCAGTGGTTCCGGGCAATTTCTCCTAATATGTCTCTTATGTCCACAGTTGAAACAGTTGTCAGTGCCTACCTGACATACGCCAGAGTGCGATTTATTACATTTGGAGCAAACAGGAATGTTAACCCTTACGGTGTAGTTTTCTCCCTGATTTCTGTTCCCTTGCTGCCCTTGCAGCTAAACTAATGGATTGTTACTCTTGCCCTGTCCTGATTGTTTATTCCTTTGTGGGTTATTTCTTTGCCCTGCTTTCTTTCCATAGTCACTTCCTTTTTCCTGGCTGGTGGAAACCTTGCCTAGCCCTTTTCTATTTCCCTTAATTGTTGTGGCGCTGGTAACACTCGCTGCTACTTCCTTCCTATTTCTTTTTACCCTTATGGTTAACCTTATTATTGGGAAGATTTTGGGTTATGGTCTGGTTTGGTGCTGGTGTGGACCTTACCATCTTTTCCTTATTAGGCACTACTGCCTCTATTTCTCGAACTCGTTCTAGTAGTTCAGCATAACTCAATCCCTCCTGTCTGGCTACTGCTATTCCCAGTTCATACTTTAGTTCTTCTTGAAGTTTCCTAGCTACTTCCTCCTCAGTCTCGACTTGATCGGTTACATACTTTTTATAATATGCTTCCTTAAAACCATTCCAGGTGGGTTGAGCCGCTTGTTCTACTGGCATAATTCTCTGTCTAGTCTTCCACCAATATTTAGCTGGTCCAGTTAGCTGATACCCAGCACATGCTAGACGCTCCTCATCACTAAGTCCAATCGGCTCAAAGATTCTCTCTATAGAATGTATCTATTGCTTGACCTCAATCGGATTACCAGATCCATCGAAATATGGTGGTTTACTTCCGAAGAATAAATCCTCAATGCTATGACATTGCGGAGATAGGGGAAGTGAAAAGGTTGCTGGGTGTTTTTGCCTTTCCTCGCTTATACGTTGTTCTTGACCTCTATCAGGTCCTCTAGGATTTTCAGGTCCTCTTCGATCGTTAACAGCTCTCAGCGACATTTTTAAAACTATAAGATACAGAAATTTTCTCATTAGTACTTGCTTTTAAATCTTCATTTTCTCACTAACCCTTTTTTTTCCCACTTAATACTTTCACATAAACGAGAATAACAAATTAACTTTGACTCTATTTCTTTCAACTTTTAACCTCCAAGGTTAAATTAAACTCTCGTTACACGAGTTTTGATTGATATTCTGGTTTAGTTATACGATTCATAAGAAACTTCTTGTGATTAACACCCTCTCATGGGTCATGTATATTATATATATATATACATCAAAAAGATTATGTTAGTTTTGCCTTCAACAAGGACTTATACTAATTAGACTACAACGAGTCTAAGCTAGGCTAACTGCCTACGTGTACAGAATGCACTAACATATTGCATTACCGTACTACTGGAAGTACTAGAGCGGAAACGATTCATAAAATTTCGTATCCGTTGGAGTATTACAAAACTATCTAGTTACTGATTCGACTATATACATAACAAAAGGACTACTATACTACTATGCGTCCTTGACGCTCTGCTCAACAAATTGCGGTCAAGTCACCACTGCCCTCTATGGCCTAATCCTCCTTGGGGTCCTCGTCTGGATCCTCATCCTCTGACTCTGAACCGAAAGTAAACTGGAGTGCCTCATCAACCCTCAAAGTAGTGTCGTCTGTGAGTGTAAGTGGTGGCGGTACAGGCACATCTGAAACTGTCGTCTCGGTATTCGAAACCATGTAGTCCCAACAGGTCACTAACGCCCGCTTCTTCGGAGGCAGCAGGTGGTCAAGAAGGGAACTCGTCTCGTATTCCTCCCTGGAACGGACCCTGGATGGTCCTGCCTCAAACTTAGCCCGAACTCTGGCTAACTCCGTGCAAATCTCATCAAGGGATCTGTATGAGGATGGTAACTGTAACAGGGCGGTAAGCTCTGCGTCCGTGTCTAAGTACTCTGATCCTGTCTCGAATGGTCCCTGAACTCTCGCAGAAGGCTCGGGTAGGATAGGAGCAGGTAGGATAGGAGCAGGTAGGATAAGAGCAGGTAACCCTAATCCATCAACTGTCTCTGCAACTAATTCCCCTGTGCCCTCACTGGGTATCATCACTGAAGGGATCTCCAACTGTGCAATCATCTCTAGACCTATCTCGTCATGCTCTGACCCTGAATCTGCTGGGAAAGGAGTGTAGGGAGGATGTGCCTGAATAGGATATGCTGCTATGTGTCTACTCTGAAAGAAACGCCTGTGTATCTCTAAAGCAAATCCCTTATAATCCCCTGTCGACTCTGTATCGTCGCCAAACATCCCAAGATAGTACCATGCCGTATCGTGTGCCCAACCACGCCATTCCTCTGGTAGTCGTCTAACCAAGTCAAGTATAGCCTGACCCTCTATAATAGAACGCCGGACTGGATAATAAACTAACGAAAAGTAACTAATCCTCTGTCCTACGTCGTGTCTCGGGTTTGCCTCATAATCTCTATACCTATCCAATAACTGATCTACCCAAGTACGCTGTGGCGGGGACTGACTCTCCGAAGCCATGTCACTACTGGAAGTCATCCTACAAAAGTTTTTAAGAAACACGGATCAGTAACGGTAAGATGATATCTTATCTTACGGAAAATCTTAAATTACAAAATGAATATTCCTTATTCAATTGTAATATCACCACACTTAATCTAACAAACTTATCTTAACATCTAGCAATTTCACAGAAAATTGCTCTCGTACTCACAATATATAGAAATAAAATTTCAAGATTTTATTCTCATTCCTTATCTTATTCTTTTAATTTCTTACTTTAATTCTTTATTATTCTCCTTCATTATTCCTTATTTCTTTTTCAAAGAAAATTTTTCATCGATTCTCATTCATTAAAACAAAGCTCGTCTGCTTTGTTCATGTTACTTATGCAAAAGTAACATTCATTTACAAAAGACCTTGTCGTTTACAACTCTTAATACTCGTATGCGTCGTATTCTTCGCTCCAGGACGAAGTATAAAAATATGAATTCCAAAAGAGAAATGGGATATATCCTAAGGATAACTTTTTAGAACATAGGTTCTAGTCGTCGTCGCTAAAATCGAGCAAAATTTAATCAAGCTTCGTGCTTGACTCCTAATAGTAAAAACAATTCTCTTCGCAAAGTTTGAACAAGGCGAACTCTACTGAAAAACAAAACGAAATGAAAAAGGAACGACGTTGTTACATGTTACTTATACGTAAGTAATATTCGTCTCTTTAAACCACTTATACCTTACTAAAAAGGTTTTGCTAGCGGGGCATAAGACCCATATTACTGAGTTTCTTATTATGTGGGTTGATCAGGTCCACATAACAGTCTCTCAATCACATGGAACTTCTGTCTCGCTCTATCGTTCACTTCATACAGAATTTACTTTCCTAAATCGAGTAGCAATTTCTCGAATTGCACTCACAACTACTTTTTAAAAAGAAATTTTTGGAAACTTTCTAATTTAGCTCAGAATACTCAATCTTCTCGAGGAAGATACAAATTTTAAGCTAATCGAATACTTGAACGGCTCCTAATAAGTAAAACAAAGTCATCTCCCAGAGACTTTGTTCATGCCCTTACAACAAAGGTAACATTCGGCTCTTCCGTTTATTTCAATTTATCCTCTTTGTTTCAACCCTTTCTCGAATAATTTGGAGTCACGTTTTTCTCCCACGCCTAATTGTTTCTTTCGTTCACTTCGTACATAATTACCTTATTTTATCAATATTTATTTCATTTCCCTCGAAGGAAATTCTTATCGGTTTTAAAATAAAGATCGACTTTGCTGAGTCTTTGTTCATGTCACAATACGCATGTGACATTTATCAATAGAAGTCCTTCTCGTGTTGTGGATCTCCTTTCGAAATCATTTGAAATAGCGTTTCTTAAAAACGTCTAAGTTCTCGAGGTATCGGAAAAGACCTTAGATTTCAAGTCTACATTCTTATCGAACCGGGAAAAATCCCTAGATTCCTTCTAGGTTCTCGTGCCATGTATTGTTTTTTTAAATAAAGGAAATTATTGCGCAAATAATTCCACATAAGATAGTACTCGTACTATCACAAAATCACATAATCAAAACAAAGTATAAATTAAATTATAATTTCATAGAATTCTTATTTTTGGCACACAACTCATTCTCATTCTCATCTTCATTGAATACTTGTTCATAAATTTCTTATTGAAAAGGAATTATGTTAATGAAATTCTTTCCTCGTTGAGTCGACGTAGCGGGAGGTTGAGTTGTCGTCTACACTCTAAATCTTAACATTATAACTTAACTCTTAATTTTACTTGAAAGAAAACTCTAGTCTGGAGTATAAACAAATTATTCTATCTTATGACTCCAAAGAAGACTCGATATAGAGTACGAACGAATACTCTATACTACTACTCGAAGGAAGACTCGTATCCAGAGCAGAAAATGAACCTCTGCTCTGATACCACTCTGTCACAGCCCCAAATCCCGAGGGACGGCAGAAGCCTGGGTGCAACTGGGATTGGATTAAAGAAACGGGGAAGAAGGGGGCTACTGAACTAAACATACATAAGAGACATCATGCATACTACGAACAAGACTTTATTTACATAAAGGAAGAGTTAATTTCAAAAGATTACTCGACAGAAGTACACCGAAAGAAACTAAGTTAAGACAGATCTTAGTCTACAGTGATAACATATCTGTATTTCAAAAACACTAGAGTTCTGCAGTGGAATTTATGGTTCATACTAACTACAGTCTTCCTAAGACAACTTTATTCAACCCTCGCCACTTCCATCGCTTCAACCTGCGCATTTAGAAAACACATGCAGGGCTAAGTACAAAAGTACTTAGTGGGCACGCTGCCGAAAACATAATTCATAAGCATAAATAATCTGGCATTTTATAACCGTAGCGCATCTGGGATTTGTTGAAAAGGCCCGTGCCTACTAAATATTTTCTGACTGATTTGTATAAAGAAGCTTGCGCAAGCATTTTTTTAGAGTATGTTATGTTCAATCTTGACCAAAGCTAATTCACCGTGGCTGGTTACCCCTCAACAGGATACCACATACACCACAGGTTACAAAGTGCACTAACTCTGGAAAGCGCTTAATAGCTAACTCAGAGCCGATCGATAGTTAACAATCCTAGCGGTTAACTCAAAAAGTCTGGAAAACCCGAAGGTTAACTCAGATAGGTACAAGAGAACTCACATAAAATAGTTGAAACAGTTTATGCCAAGATTATCACTTTGAAAACACAATTATCAAAGCGATAAATAATACTTTCGAGTTGTGGAAAACCCCACATTTTATTTGATATAGATAAAAGCCCACCTTAGCGTTTACAGAACTAAGTACTACCTTACTGTTGGCTTCCTCCTTCAACGTAAAATAATAACACTTTAAATTCGATCGTAAGGATAATCGAATATGAAAATTCGAATTAGGTTTTAGTCGTTTTGTTTCTTTAGGCATTTGCACGCTACTAGTTTCTTTTTAGTTTAAACGGGAACGAGACTTGAACAAATCTCGTTTAGAACTCGAAAGGTCTCATACTCGACTCTTAGGTCAGTAGAGAGGATAGTCGATAGCTCATTATGACTTAAAAGATCAAAGGAACTAAGTTGGAAAGGAAATCAACTTAGGAAATTAAGTTTTAATTCTTTAGACGATTTTGACATTTTCACGCTTAACTAAATTTCCTTACTTAAACGGATACGAGATACGAACTTGTCTTGTTTAGCACTCAAGGCTCCTTACTTGACACTGAGATTAGTAGGAAGAAGGCAATCGTTAACTCATTACGGCTTGAACGATCGAAAGAAACTAAGTTGCGAAGAAAACAACTTAGGAAAACAAATCCTGGAATTTGACTGCGCATTACAGTAGTTCTGGGGACTGCCCAGAAAATAGGAACTGGAAAAAGGGGACGAGCCCTGTACCGTAGTAAAGCTTGGGAAGTCTAGTTTACGCTCCAATTTACGGATTGCAAATCTGATAAACGAGCTAAGAGATATTACAGTTTCCGGGAAGGGTCGCAAAACTGCCGCGGCTAACCCTAGTTGCTCGATGGAAACGACGTATAACTTCCTAAGCTCGTTCTAAGTTCTCGTACTCGATTTCTCATGAAATTTCCCTCATAAGGCAGTCAACACGTACTCCCGTACGTGAAGAACTCCTTTTCAAAACTCGTTTATAACTACGACGATCACACCTCGTCGTTTCAACTATCATTTACTAAACCAAAATCAAGTTACAAATTCTCGTTTCTAGTTCTCGACTATAACTACAACTCGTATTATAATAACTCGAAAGCTCACGTCGTCAACTACAAAGTCGTGCCTTAGTCCGTTATAAACAATATTATCAAGTTAGAGTTCTTATTCGACTTCTCGGTTATTAATTACGACTACATGTTCGTCTCTTGCGAGATTTCAAACGTTATCAGATTTTTCGCTCAAGTTTTACATCATCAAACATCATCTAACGAGACTCACTATCATGCATATCATTACTTCATAACATTACTAATTCTCAACTTAAATCGAGTTCTTTGTCTCTTACGACTCACAATTTATTTTTAGAAAATTCCAATTAATTTCATAACAACATCTATTATCATTAACAACCCCATTTCATCAACTAATCCTTAACTAGATCAACTACATGCAAACCCCTAATTTTCCTACAAATTTCGGTATTATCACATAATTAAAGAGGGTGTTTTTCTTCATCAATCAACATCATTTATCTCTTAATCATACTATTATATCATCAATTGATCAATTCAAGTCTAATTGCAACATGAAATTGAAAATCCCCAAATCAAAACCCTAGCCCTAAATCGGTTTTCATCAATTCATAGGGTTTTCGATTTCTTTTTGTCTTAATCCCTAATCGAACACTTCCTAAGCAATCTCATGACATCAATTGAAGAATTCCATCATCTCACCTAAAAGCCCTAATTTTCGGTAATGACCAAGACTTAGGGTTCTTGGATTTTCTTCAATTTTAATCCTAGAATTCATATCCAAACATATCTAATTACACTAATCGAAGATAAAACATCTAATTCATCTACTCCTAAATTTCGATCCAAAAGAGAAATAAAAAGAAATGGATTTTGGATGGATAGAATTAGAGAGGAGAGGATTACCTTGACAATTAACGAAGGAAGAATTAAAGTTCGATGGATGAATGAAGACTTGTGTGATTTTTCTTGTCCAAGAGCTTGATGTCTTCAACAATGGTGAAAAATGAAAGATAGGAAAGAGGGAGAGAGTGAGCAGCCGAGATTTTGGGGAGGGAGGGAGGAGATGACTTAATTGTTATGTTATAAGGTGTATTAACCTAATAGGTGTAAAGTAGGAATTAGCATTAGGTGTCACATATTAATACTATATAAGATGAAAAATATCTAAACTTATGTGTGTGTGACCATGTCGGTCAAGAGAGGGGAGGGAAAGAAGTTACGTGCTTTTTCCGACGCGATACGAGGTTACGGAAATCGAACGACGAAAAACGTAGCTCGGCACAAAATCGTCACAATCCGATTCGTCCAAAAATTCCAACGTATAAAACTTAATCGGAAAATAATATTCAAAAATTTAATTCCGACAAAAGCTCGGGACGACGCAGTCCGAGTTTCGTCCGAAAAATCATAAAAACGAACTTTCTCGGGTGAGTTCGTCACGATTTCGTGAATGTAAAAATCAGACGGTTTTCCGTTCTGAGTTCAAGAAATAAAAATTTTTCGTACGTGATAACCCTAAATACAGTAGTCATCTAACTGACTTCCGTAATTTATTTTCGAAAACTGATTTCACCGTTGGTCTTAGAATTCAGAATCGTAAGCTTAGGCATGCAAAGCCATTTTTATTATTAACTTTAAAATTTTAAGACTGTACGGAATTTCTGGGGTATTACAGGTCGAATCCAAGGAACTCGGCATAATCTGCTCTTCGGGTAGAACTCAACAAAAGAGATTTTGATTATAACTCAATAACCTGTAACTCAACAAGTAAAAATATCAAATAACAAAAGATGTTTGGATTGGGTTTCGAATCAATGATCCTAATTACTCTTCACTCGTTCATTGGTGCAAAGATATTCAATGAACTGATTTTATCACTTGGTTTAAGACAAAGATTAGTTTATACCCTAAAGGTCACGAAGTCACGATATAAACACACTTAGCCTATGTCTATCCAATTTTACAGATCTTGACCAGAAGGCAAGATCTCCTCTCTTGATCAACAAAGTCACGAAGACACTTCAGTAACGATGTTGCCCAACAGACATTAAGAATAAACAGACCCAAGACAGCTAAGGGGTAGGTCAATATCGACTGCTCTCCAACACTCCTTACCTTCTTGGGCACGAAAGACACTCTCGTGTTAAATCCCAATTCCTGTTAATAACTTAATCTCAATATCTAAATGGTGATCAATCATATATCAATATCAATTAAGTTTAGAATTAATCCTAAGTGTTTCGGAAATAAAATCTATTAATGAACTTAAACAATTAGACCTCACGAGTTTAGAACGAGTAATTTACGATCACTTCATCTACATCCAATCCAAACGATAAATTTAGCTAGACATAATATTAAACGAAATTACAAAACATATAAAAGAAATCATAACTGAAATTGAACTGAAAACGGGTTGCTGCTCAAAAGCGTAAGTCAGCAACCTAGGTCTTGACTTCAAGTCAACAACTGAAAACTATGCAGAAAAACTGGAAACGAAATATAAAAGTAAAAATGCAGAACTAAGCTAAAAGAACTCTTTAAACACGAACTAAAACTCACACCAAAATTCCCCCGTTACACAATGAAGTAAGCCATATATATAGGCGATGGAATTAGGGTTAGGTTAGAATCCTTGTTGGTTAAGGACTCTTTAAATCCTTATCCGCATCTTTTCTTGTATGGATTGCTGGAGATTTATTTCCTTCTCATGGTAGATATCTCCTAAATCACGTTCAATTAGGATAAGGAAAGAAAAGTTTCCATCCTTATCCTCTTTCTTGGAGAAAAAGAAATCTGCACCTGCTCCGACTTACATCTTGACTTCGATGTCTGCATCCTGTATCACTTTCTATGTTGACCAAGATCCTGACTCCTCCGGGTACTCTGTTTGTTGGCTTTAAGGATATGGGGAGGTACTTCCTGACTTGTAGATTATATAGAACGTTGTTGCCCAGCTACAAGCTTCCAGCCCTATGCCCATTTGCATTGTATCGCCATCTCAGTATCTCAACAACAGATTTTCCACCGAATTTGCCCAACATCGCACCTATTCTTCCCTGCACACCATCTCTCGACTTTGTGTCCTCCCAGACACACTTTAACTCGATAAAGACCAAAAACACAAGAAAAACACAAGAAAAGATGGATATAAACATGGGTTCATCACACCCACACACTTGAATTACACTTGCCCTCAAGTGTACAATTGCGATTTTGCCCAAGACTCAAACACAGAAAATACAAAACAAAAACACAGACTCAATAGATCAGCACATCAACATGTCAGTCAACTCAGAATATGTAAACAGATATTGCCATCAAATAGGTCAAGATAAAGTTATTGGCAACAAGGGTATCCTCACCAGCACTCAGCTCTCAAGTATATATGGTTAAGTGTATACGCTCTTGACTAATATCAACAATGTTTTTCCATAGGCTTGCCTGCCCTCTACATCTCTACTTCTTTGAACAAAATCAACATTACTTATACTTAGGTCTTTATTGGGTTGTAACGTGGCTCAAGGCAAAAGGTGGGATAATTTTGGAATTTGGCTATGTCAAGAAGACTCAGTTCTTGAGCAACCAATTGCCCTTAACTCCACATCGGCCCCTAGCACACTTATTTTTCAGGACTTATATTTTCTTCTTTTTCTTCTATTTTTCATTTTTTTCTATTTTCTTTTTTTCTTTCATTTTACTTTTTTCTCCTTTTTTTTAAAGTCCTTAACCCAACACCTCTAACATAGATGATATTGCCCAGCAAGCTCTGCCCAACATTTTCATTTCATCCCTTCTCCTTCTAGACCTGAGTTCTTGACCGGGAAGGCTTATAAATTCAGGCTACTATAAGTGAATCGAAAGAATTATCAACAAGCTCAAAGGGGCTAGCAAAGGATAAATGTCAAGGTAGGGAATTTTGGCCATGGCTAATTCAAACAAAAATGCCTAATTCATCTAAGCAATTCGACTAAGTTGCACGAAGTTTCAATAAGAGATGCAGGCAAGTTCCAGATCAACAAGTCTCAATTGGTCATTATCACACAAGAAAGAAATAAATGTTGCACATGTATATAGCATTCAACAGCTCAAAACCTCACAGTCTTTGCCCAATATCTCATTCCGTCCTACCTATCTACATACGGCATCATTTACATCAACATACCTACTCTAACCTATCATGCCAACATGTTGATCAACAATTAAAACAAAATTTAAAAAACACACAAAACAGACCTACATCTCAACACCCACACTCTTTGCCGTAGGCAAAGTCAGTATGATGTTGGGCAACAACAGATATAAAAAAAATGACTCAACAATTATTTCAACAACGATCCCACCCACACACTTTGTTTTTGAGCAAAGTGGGTGAAGTCTGGCCAACAACAAAGAATAAAAAAGAAAATATGAATGACAAAAATTAAAAACAACCTAATCTAAACACAACTAGGGAGGAAACAAATTTAAGAGGAAGGTATATGTTGGGAAATTTGTTAGTAAGAGTTTTGATGAATTCCAAAACCAACTGACCCCAACCGAGTAGATGTTGCCAGAACCTAATATTAGTAGTTAGGCTCGTTGTTTGAGCATTGTCAAGATTTTATCTTTACAGGTCTTCAGCTGAAGATGGCAACAAGGCTTCACTCGGATAGAACATCAGTTGTGAGGAAGACAACTGAGCGTTCAACATCCAAAAAGGGGAAGTCTCGTTCAAGAGATAGAACATTAGTTGTAAGGAAAACAACTGAGCGTTCATCAGATGAGAAGCAGTATGAGGGAGAGAACATCAGATGAAAGGAAGCCATCTGAGCGTTCAAACCCAACTGATCAGACCAAGAAAGACAACTGAGTGTTCAGTTTCAGAATATCAGTTGTAGAATTCAACCAAGAAGACCAACAGCTTGAAGTTGAAGTCAGCTGAGAGTTCAACTGTTAGTAGTCAGATAGAACATCGGCTGAAGATCAAGTTAGTTGAAGATCGAAAGTCTTAACCGACCACTCCTTGTTGGAAGTCTGTTGTTAAGATTTGAATTTCAAAAAGGAATTCACGTGAAGGTTTGACCGTTCAGTCATTACCCCATTTGGCCCAACACAAGGCTATCTCAGATGGAAAGCAGAAGAGCACAGATGCCATATCGGGAAAGTCTGCAGAGATGAGAGACAAGCCATCGCTTTCAAAGAACAGAGATCTACAGTTCCTCCAACGGCTAGTTGACACTCTCCACCTATAAATAGAGGCCTTCATTCATTGAGAGAAAAAAAGACACACACGCGAGAAGAAACCAGAGAGCGAAAAGAAAGAGCAATATTCTTCACGAGCTGAACTGAATTCAATCTCTTAGAACATCACTTGTTGAGAGTTCTAGAGTTAGTTAGTTTTTGTGTCTTTAGATCGAACCTTGAGAATATCACTTAGCGAGAGTTCGTAGAGTGTTAGATCATAGCTCACCTCGTGTTCGAGCTTTTAGTTGGAACCCCATTTTCTTTCACCTGAAAAGATTTAGGATCCTACTCTTCCTGCAACTGAGTAGATAGGTTGTTTAGTACCCGAAAACTAAACTGTAAGGTTGATAAGTACCCGCAAACTTATCCTTAATGGTTGCTCAGCCCACGTAAGCTGAGTGGTTTGTCCAGAAGAACTTGGATAGAGTTGTGTGGACTCACAACTCCCAGTGGACGTAGGAGGTTTCTCCGAACCATGTAAATCTCAGTGTGCTAGTGTTTATTTTGTTTATTTCTTGCATATTCAACTGACCTTTTAACTAGCATACAAACTGATCTTAGCATTATCAACTGTCTTGGTTTTTGACCGACCTTGCACAAAAGCGTGAGTTGTTTTACGAGTTGTTAATTTCCACCACATTCCGCACAGCACCACTCTTCCAGCTGAGGTTGCTTACTCAGCTGTGAGATTCCAACTGAGCCTTTTTACTCGGTTGAAGTATCTTTCAGGAGTTTAGTTTTAAAATCCTAACTGGTGTATTCCCCCCCCCCTCCCATACACCAGTAACTCGTATCGGGACCATCAGTATAGCAAAACACCTTGATGTGTTGTAGGAAAGAACTCATTGAGGTCAAAATGAGTGGCTTGGAAGGTCTCCTTATGTGTTGCATCAACTTCTTCCAGTATGGTTAAGATCTCAAGGTTTGTAACTCCTTGTTACTCAAGCAAGGCAGGTATACGTTCTGCCCACTGCCAATGGTGTCGAAAGAAAGTTTTTGCAAGCAAGTCTTGCCCTCTTCCAGTGACACGTTGAGCAAGTAAGAACTCCTAGTGTGTGAAAACATTCTCCTTCAGTTAGCCCAGGCTGCTGACCTCGATGTCCTACAGTCCAAAGGTAGCAGCCTTCCTCTTGCCCCTTCTCAATAATTCTGGGCAAGAAGGCCCCTTCAATTAGCCGAGGTTGCTGACCTCGATCCCTTATAGTACAGAGGTAGCAACCTTCCTCTTGTCCCTTGTCAATGATTCTGGATATGAAGGCCCTGCTAATGGTAGTGCACTCGCTTTTGAATGTCATTCAAATCTTGCTTCGTTGCCCAAGCTCTTTCCATTGCTCCTGATAAGCAATGTCTCAAGGGGGTGGCACAACCTTCTTGGCCTCCATCGTGGTTGTAATATCCCGAACTTTCGAAGTCCTTGAGTGCGTTCTAATTAAGTGAAGATCATCATCATCTATCTAGTTTATGTAAACCCTAAAGAGAAAGGTATTAATCCTTCAAATTCTTGAGTTTGAAATCCAATAATCATCCCCTATTTCTTCATATTTTCGGCTATTAAGTCCTAGTGTGGATGATTAATTTTTGTTTTACTTTTCTTGAGGTTCAAGACGAGATCTCCCATGAGAAATCCAAGCCAAGGATTTGAGCCCCCTTTTCCACCATTTTCGGTTCCAAGAGATCAAGAGGAGGAGACCGATTTAATTTCTTAAAGTATTATATTTTATTTAATTTCTTGTATATATGTATCTCCATAAACCCTAAAGTAAAGAAAACCTGCATGCATGATATTTATTTTATGTTTAGGAAAACTAGGGTTACGATGTGAGGATCGAGTGAGGAAATCGATAAGAGAATCGAACCCTAGGATTTAATCTATGAATTAAGAGAGAAAAAGAAATTAATAGCCCTAAAAATTGAGTAGTACCGAAAATTTAGGAGAAAAATGAGAAAATATGATTTTCTTGAGTTTTTGTTAATTTGATGTTTGATTTATATTTTTGAGTATATTGTGAATGAGTAATTGTGCTTGAAAATTTTAAAAATCGAATGCCCTAAAAATGATGAGAATGCCGTGACTTTTAGGGCTAGGAAGAAGAAATTATTTTGATGATTTTGCATGATGATTTGTTGATATTTTGAGCTTGAAATAATTATGAGATGTGATGATTTGATCCCTTATGTTGTTAAGTGTGAGAAAATCGATATATACATGAGGTTTTTGAAGAAAAATAATTTTATGATGATTTAGTGATTTTGATGTTGTTGATGATATAATGTTTTTGAGTATGATTATGTGTTGAATTTGAATCCTAGATGATAATAGTATTTAATGTGATGAAAGAATGAAGTTTTAAGCTTTAAAAATGTTAAAATTGAAAAATACATAGAAAAGAATACCTAGTAAGTGTTCTAGGTGTTCTAGGTGTTCTTGAGATGAAATTTGAAGATTTGAATTTCAATTAAATTAATTCAAAAAGAACTTAGTTGTTTAAATAATAAAATAATCAAGATATTTGTTAGAATAAAAATTAAATAGAAAATAGAAAATAAAAAGAGAAAAGTTATTAATTGAGGAATGAGTTATAAATTAGAATTTAATAAAGGAAAAATAATTTCCTTAGATAAATCATTGGAGTCGAGAAAAGAATTGGTTGAGATAAGTAAATCGAGTTAAATGAATCGAGAATTAGAGAAATGTGTGATTGAGAATTAAATAGAAAAGAAAATTAGAAGTTATAATAATCGAGAAATAGAAGTTGAAATAAAACTCGAGAATTTAAGTTATAAAACGAGTATGAAATTTTAATCGAGTGAGTTTGATTGTTCGTAGAACTAATCGAGAAGTTTGGAATAAAAATAAATAATTCAAAAATTTAGATAAGTAATGACAAAGTATGAAAATACTAAAGTGAGTCGAGCTTTGAAAATGAATGAATCAAGAAAAGTTATTGATTTAATAAATTAAAATTAGTCGTGAGTCGAGAATACGAGATGAGTTGTAAAAAGACGAATTTTCTTATGAGTTTATTAAAATTAAAAGAGAGATGATAATAATAGTTGAGTAAGAAATAATAATACGTACATGAATATGTATACATAGATGATGAATTTTGGAATAGTGTCGTATATTGAGTCGAGAAGAATAAATTCACTATTTGAGTTTTAAATTAAAGAGAATTCCTATTATTTGAATATTATTTAAGAAAAAGAGTTATTATGGGAATTAAAAGAAAGGATCTTTCTAAAAACAAAAGTCGAGTATTGACTAATGTGTCTTGAAGTGTGAATCGAATATGTGACAACATGTTTGATATATTGAGTTATTGTGTGACTAAATTAATGTGCTTGAGTGAAACATTTTGTTTTAATAATAACGTGAACGAATTGTTGAGAATGCTATTAATGCATGCGATTTGAATATGCCTTTATGTGCAAACGATTGAGTTAATAAGTCGTTAATTAAACCGAGAATTGATTGAGAATGCAAGAAAGAATTCGAGTAATAGAGTTTAGATAGAAGACGTTTCTTAAAATAAAAAGAAAAACAGAAGCGATGTTGAGTAGCAGTTATGTTTTGACGAGACTGCGAGATAAATCCCTTAGTAATTGAGAGACGAGAAGAGAATCAAGAAATGAGGTTTAACTAGAAGAGATTAAAATCGAGAGAGACGACTCAAGTAGAAGTCCTTCAGTCGAGACAAACGTCTACTCCCTGTCTTGCGTAGTATCTCATTTTCTTAATCGATGTCAACTATGAAGGATCAAGCGGGACGGAGAAGTAGCAAGGACAAATAACAAGTAAGCCGCCTAGCTAATCGACGGAGGGCAGGTGGGCTTTTCTAAAATCAAAACTCCGATGAATGCTATCGTTATTATTTGAAGTATTATATTTATGTGAGTTTTAAATGCAATTGACTTGCCGATTTTATGTGATGTTTGGTATGTTTTATCATCTACTTGAATAAGATACTATTGTCCTGTGAAAGGCAGGAAACCCACGTGTGGTATATGAATTGTTGATGGTGACTGTGAGCCTTGCTTCGGTTGGGCCGGTCACAGTGTTTGAGAAGGAGGCCTACTTCTCAACACAAATGGATGGATGATGTGGTAGATGATACATACTGTTTGATGTATATAATTATTTTAACTGCGCAGTCTATTCAAATGAAAATGTTTTGCATTCACAAGTAAAACCGTTTTAAATTGCATAAATACTTGTGATGCTTCGGCAAGGCAAGTTCAATTGTTATAGCTCTAAGAGCAAATTTTCAAATGTTTTTGGCATGTGTTCACTGAGTACGAAGTACTCAGCCCTGAATGTATTTCAAAATGTGTAGGTTAGCAGGATGGTGATGGCAAGGACAGCTTGGTGGTGTGGTGTTTTTGTTGAGTCGAGTTGAATGTCAGACTTGCAATTGCATGTCTTCATACATGTGATTGTTGGGATCGAGTCGAATAATCTGCTGTAACTCTTTGAATTGAAGTCTTTTGGATAATATACCCTGATACTTGTTCTAATTCCGAGCGATGTGCTCGATGTCTTTTATTGCTTTGATGAATCTCGTTCTCGTTGACTTGAAATACTTATCCTATTCGAATTGATATGTAAATTATACATGCTCGATTGTTATTTTGGTCATATCCCTAAAAGCATGTTGAAATGTTACTGTTTTCCGTTAATATTCCCTTACATTCCCGAGCATGTTTTCCGTATTTGAGTTGATTGATAGATGGTTGAGTAGTGTTAGTGTTCGTAAGTCGCACCTCAGGAGTCGGGGTGTGACAGTGGTTCCTGACCTACACCCTGTATCTTGCTCAACATCTCCTGCACACTTCAAAACACCAAATATACTCCAAACACAAATTCTTTCCTATGGTTAATCTAGAATTAAAAATACTTCAAAATAAAATACTTTAAGCAAAAACTAACTGGTTTTTTTTTATTTTTTTCAATAATTTTTACGAAAATAAAGAAGAATAACTAGCAAAATAAAAATAAATAGAAAATATTAACCAGGTTTCCTCCTGGATAGCGCCCCATTTAAGGTCTTGGGCACGACACCCCCTCCTTTTGAAGTCAGAGGTCCTCCTCGACAAGGAATCCAGGTGGTTCCTCCTCAACATGTTGTTCTTGACCAAAATAGGCCTTTAAGCGCTGACCTTCAAGCTTTCGGTAATCAATGCATACTTGCCATCCGGTTTTCAATCTCATAGCCACCATCTCGTTTTTCTCGTTCTCAATAACTTAGATTTCCAACTTCTTGGGCACCATGTGCACAGGGCTCACCCACTGGTTGTCGGACACAGGGTAGATGATCTCCAAGTCAAGAAGCTTAAGTATCTCCTTCATCACTACTTCTTCCATTATGGGATTCAATCGCCTTTGTGGATCTCTCACGGAAACAACATCCTCCTTAAGCAAAATGTGATGAACACAGTCCATATGGTTAATGCCTTTGATGTCGGCCAATATCCACCCTATTGCCTCCTTGTATTTGCTCAGCACCTCACCAACTCGGACCTCATCCATGCTCGATAGCTCGGAAGATATGATCATGGGCAAAGTCTTGTTCATGCCAAGATATATGTACTTCAGGTGCTTGGGCAAAGGTTTTAGCTCTAACGCAGGTGCCTTTTGTAGTGATGGCACCAACCTGTCCTCGGGCTTCAACTCAAGGATGTTGAGTGGTTCGAACCCCTGAGGTTGCATGTTGCCCGGAATCCTGGCATAATTGCATTTCTCCATATCTGCTGGTTCATCGTTCTGGGCAAGATCTTGTTCTATCTGCACGCTGGCATCCTGCTCAAGAACTGTCTATTGCCAGAATTTCTCCACTATCTCCTCGGTCTCATCATGGGGTAGTTCCTCGCGTTCCTCATCCAACTCGTTAAGGGGCTTTTGCTCACCTTCATTCTGATCCTCATCTTCATTTCCAAAGAATTTATTAGGAGTTTTGCACTCCTCCAACTCCTCATCCTTGAAGTAGTCTTCGTCGGTGGAATTGTCGAAACTATGCCCATGGACTGACTCCTTCCAAAAATCTTTATCACTTTCACACTCATCATCTTCATAGAATTCCATCATGGCATCCGCTGCCTCATCATCCTCATGCTATTCAAGATCCAGGTCAAGATCCTGAATGAGATTGAGATCCGTCTGCATTGCTTCCTCACTGTCTTCAAAGAAACAACTTAAGTTGTTCAACGTCTCCACTCGCTCACCACATGCATTGAGGGTGTTGAGGTGTTCTAGGGTATCATCTTGATTTTACCTATAAGCATCAAACTCTACTACTTCTCCAGCTACTTGAACCGTCAACTTCCCAGTATCACAATCAATTTTGATGCATGTCGTCCTCAAGAACGGCCTCCCGAGCAAGATCACTGGATTCTTGGTAGCTTTCTTTCCCATGTCAAGAACATAGAAGTCTGCTGGGAACAGAAGATCCCCCACCCTAACCAACACGTCCTCCAAAACTCCATCGGGGTAGACTATGGATAAGTCCACCAATTGAATGGCAACACGGGTAGGAGAAAGAGGTCCAAACCTCATCTCGTCGAACATGGCCCTCGGTATTACATTTATCGAGGCTTCGAAATCAAGCATCACCTTGGGTATTGACGTGGTACCTATTGTGCATGGGATAACGAACATGCCAGGATCTTTCTTCTTGACCGGGATGTGGTGATTCATGAGTGCTGACACATTCTCTACGTGGAAACTGGCATTATCATAGTACTTGGTCTTCTTCAAACACATCTCTCGTAAAAACTTTGCACACTTCGGCATGGATTGTAACGCCATCAATAATGGAAGGTTGATTTCCACTTTCTTGAACACGTTCATCATGTCTTCCAACTCCTTCTGATCACGGTCGCGGGCAAAACGTCTCAGGTACGGGGTTGTTGCCTTAGCAGTGTGAGGAACGGTCCTCTTGGCCAAAGCCTCTGCCTCTCTTTCAGCCTTCAAAGAGTCCAACAACTCATCATCTTTATTGAATCCCAGCCTTGATCTCTCCATCTTCACGTAATTAAACAAGGCTTCATCCTCCTCATTATCGAAGACGGGATTCTTATGTACTCATCTTGGTTTCCTCTACTCGAACAGGTTCCTTGGGTTGGATCTTGGGCAACAACCCTGGTAACGCCTTCCCACTTTGCAAGTCACAACGTTTACTTGCTCTTTGTTGATCTCCACTTGGGCACGAAGCCTTCCATTCTTGTCATCTACAAGACTTGACAAGGTTTGGTTTATGTGAGTCAATTGAGCTTGAAGATTATTCGACTGACCTCGACTTTCTAGTTGAAAGTTCTCAAAATTCCTCCTCAGTCTTTGGTTCTCGTTGGTAAAACGATCTATGGTCTCCTTCATGAACTCCGTCTTAGCTGGTTCTCGATGTGGAGGAACATAGTTATGTTGCTGTTGAGGTGGTTGTTGAGGTGGAGGAATGTATTGTTGCTGCTGCTGAACCGGCTGCTGCGGTTGTTGGTGGGCAGGAGGTATTTGATAGTGGTTGTTTCCATACCTCAGGTTCTCGTGCTGGTTCGGCCTATAGCCGAAGTTGTTGCCATAGTTGCTGTTATTGCCATACTGGAACCATTGTTTCCCACCGCCTTGTTGGTTCTGACCTGTTGCCTTCACCTCCTTTCCTTCTTCCATAAACCAACTAGGACAATCTGAGGTGACGTGGGATGTTGCCTGACACACCTCGCATTTCTTTATGGCTCTTTGAACTTCCTTGCCATCTACCTTCTTATTCAAGGCCTCCATTTGACCATCCACCTTGGCCATGAATACTTTCATAGTATTGACCAAGTTGTCTAAACTGCCCTTGTTGCCTTCATACCCCCCTCTCGGGATGTCATCTTCATCTCGTGATTGTTCGGCCATTGCAGCTATTTGCTCGAAGACTTCAGCTGGTGATTGATCGACTATAGCTCCTCCACAAGCTGCAATTATCCATTTTCTCTCAGATGCCCTCAGTCCTTTTAAGAAGTATTCAATCAAATCAATGTCCTGAATTCGATGTTGAGGACATCTTGCTATCAACTTCTTGAATCTTTCATAGTAGTCATACAGCGACTCACTTCCACCCATTTTGATGGAGGAAATGGCATTCCTCCCACTTTGTATCCGGCCAACGGGTATGTACTTGTCAAGAAAAACCTGCTGCATCTTTTTCCAGGTGTCGATGCTTCCCTCTGGCAAGGTGTAAAGCCACTCACGTGCTCATCTAGTAGTGAAAATGGAAACGTGAGTAACCTTACGTAGTCAGGAAACGTATCTCAGGCAGCATCTCGTTCTCGGGCAGCATCTCGAGTAGGAGGGAAATTGTTCCTCACAGTGTTGATCGCCATCTCAAAGTCTTAAAGATGGGTCTGAGGGTCTTCTCAGAGATGATCGCTGAACTTGGGCAGTATCTGTATCAGGGAATGTTTAAGCTCCCAGATGCCATTGATGGTGGGCAACCATTAACACTATAGTATATTTTAAATTGAAAAATTTGTCCTTAATTTCTAACATAATAATAATATTGCTTATGACCTTCGTTGCCTCCGAAATATATATAAATATATATATATATATATATATATATATATATATATATATATATTCGGATGCAACGAAAGCCATAAGTAGTAAACGACATCGAGTTATATTCATACAAAATATAACCATGAAGTCTGCCAAGTTATATTCATAAACTAATATACAGTATAGTCTCGGCCCACTACAAATCAAAAGAGAATAAGTTAAGTTAATCATGACGAAACGTTGTCGTCACACTCTTCGCATAAATAAATTTATAAACACCTCTTGCCCAATAAGATAGTAGTCAGCGGCAAGTGGGTCGAACCCAAGGGACCCGACGTAATCTGCTCTTCGGGTAGAACTCAACAAAAGGGATTTTGATTATAACTCAATAACCTGTAACTCAACAAGTAAAAATATCAAATAACAAAAGATGTTTGGATTGGATTTCGAATCAATGATACTAATTACTCTTCACTCGTTCATTGGTGCAAAGATATTCAATTAACTGATTTTATCACCTGGTTTAATACAAAGATTAGTTTATACCCTAAAGGTCACGAAGTCACGATATAAACACACTTAGCCTACGCCTATCCAATTTTATAGATCTTGACCAGAAAGCAAGATCTCCTCTCTTGATCAACAAAGTCACGAAGACACTTCAGTAACGATGCTACCCAACAGCCATTAAGAATAAACAGACCCAAGACAGCCAAGGGGTAGGTCAATACAGATTGCTCTCCAACACTCCTTACCTTCTTGGGCATGAAAGATAATCTCGTGTTAAATCCCAATTCCTGTTAATGACTTAATCTCAATATCTAAATGGTGATCAATCATATATCAATATAATTTAAGTCTAAAATTAATCCTAAGTGTTTCGGGAACAAAATCTATTAACAAACTTAAACAATTAGACCTCACGAGTTTAGAACGAGTAATTTACGATCACTTCATCTACATCCAATCCAAATGATAAATTTAGCTAGACATAATATTAAATAAAATTACAAAACATATAAAAGAAATCATAACTGAAATTGAACTGGAAATGGGTTGCTACTCAAAAGCGTAAGTCAGCAACCGAGGTCTTGACTTCAAGTCAACAATTGAAAACTATGTAGATAAACTGGAAACGAAATATAAAATTAAAAATGCATAACTAAGCTAAAAGAACTCTCTAAACTCGAACTAAAACTCGCACCAAAACTCCCCCGTTACACAATGAAGTAAGCCATACATATAGGCGATGGAATTAGGGTTAGGTTAGAATCCTTGTTGGTTAAGGACTCTTTCCATCCTTATCCGCCTCTTTCCTTGTATGGATTGCTGGAGATTTATTTCCTTCTTATGGTAGATATCTCCTAAATCACGTTCAATTAGGATAAGAAAAAAAAAGTTTCCATCGTTATCCTCTTTCTTGGAGAAAAAGAAATCTGCAGCTGCTCCGACTTACATCTTGACTTCGATGTCTGCATCCTGTATCACTTTCTATGTTGACCAAGATCCTGGCTCCTCCGGTTACTCTGTCTGTTGGCTTCAAGGATATGGGAAGGTACTTCCTGACTTGTAGATTATATAGAACGTTGTTGCCCAGCTACAAGCTTCCAGCCCTATGCCCATTTGCATTGTATCGCCATCTCAGCATCTCAACAACAGATTTTCCACCGAATTTGACCAACATCCCACCTGTTCTTTCCTGCACACCATCTCTCGACTTTGTGTCCTCCCAGACACACTTTGACTCGATAAAGACCAAAAATACAAGAAAAACACAAGAAAAGATGGACACAAATATGGGTTCATCAAATCAGTAGCATGATATTTTTACCAAAATATCAATATACTTCACTTCAGCAAAATAGAGGAAGGAGAATGTGGAGCTCAATGTCTGCTGCCTCGCCGTCGACTCCTTAACTTGAAGACAAAGATAGTATACAATAGGGTGTGAGTATGCAAGCACACTCAGTGGGGTAAACGCTGCAAGTAGTTATAACCAATTGTGTAATGAATCATAACATAATGAACCCCTTTCACTTAGCTGACATCTATGAGACTAGTCTCGGTCCCTCGTGGGCCATCAGCTCTTTTGATTCCTCGTGGATCTAACCCCCCATGAGCCACATTAGCTCATATGAATGATGACGACACAACAATGATTATAACCATGTAACACACTTACGGATAAAAGTAAACCCCACCTTAATTGATTCAATTTAAACCTCTTGAAACTAGCTCTGGCTGTCCTTCCTCGAGCTTGAAATGCGCCGCTCTTAGCACTTAAAATACTTTCAAACTTAATCATTACTTTCTTCTTTAATAAGACCAACTTTCCTCTAAACAATATTTTAATATTATCAATTTTATTCTTTAGACTAAATCTCCTATTCACTTTCACTTGAAAAACTTAAAGATGCTTGACAATTTAAAAGTCTCTTACAACTTATATTTTACAAATTATAAACCATCGCTCAATTATGAGTATAAGGTATACAATCTTACTTCATTATAATCATCTATTCTAATTATCCAAGTAAAGTCAGTCAAGAGCATAATAATATAATCTTAAATTTATTCCACGCCTTAGTTAAGAACATTATAAGCCAACGGTTTAATTATATAGTTAAAGCTTAGCGACGAGCTTCTTATGCAATCGTAACAAGTTCAACAAGTTAATCATTAAAATCAGAAGTAAAAATCAAAATAAGCATAATATGTTAAATCTCATATTTAACACATATGTAGCTATTTCTCGACATCTATTCTGGCTAAATCGACCGTCAAATTTTTGGAAGAGAAACCTTGGTTGATGTGTCTATGCCATGATCAACAAAACCCCTAAACTTATTCCCCTTCACGGCATCGATTTGATGCCGGAGAGTTTGACTCAAAACTCACGCAGAAATTTTCGCGCACAGACCGGCACCTTGACTTGATCGGCTCATAACTCCGTCATTCGATGTCGGATTGACAGTCTGAAGGTACCGTCGGAAAGCCAACGACGATAGCTTTCTATTGGTATCTAATTTGATGGATTTTAATGAAAGGAAATAGATGACAAATGATCTGCAAAACTCGACATTGTAGCTGTCAAAAATAGGGGTATAGACTCCAATGAAATGACCAAGGTGACAACCACCACGCCGCCACCGCTGCAACCTTTACTGTTACGACGACTCAAGCCCCCTATCCTTACTTACACAATCAGACCTCAGCCCACAACAATTCATAATCAAGAAAACCAAAAGAGGAAGAGGAGTTCAAAGCTCTATGAAATTTGACAATCAAAATCGAAGAAAACAAGAAGGGAACTAGAGGAATATTACCTTGGTTTGCTGCTGAAAGTTGAAGACAAAGAGATGTGGATGAAGAAAGTGATGATACACAGAGAGTGAGAGAAGAGAAATGAGAATTTCTAGTCAATTCCAGTTTTTGAAATAAAACTACTCCATATTTATATACATACACTACTATCAAGAAAAAATTAGATATTTTAATTCTTTATTAATATTTTGATTAAAATCTTAGATAATTATATTATTTATTACTATTCTAGAAAAATCTTAGATATTTATAATTTTATTAATCATATTTTATTTTATTTATTCAATTTACCTTATTCTAGAATTTTTCACAACATTCATTTTCACTTATTAATTATAAACTTCACCTTCGCTATGGCGCATCCTTGCTCTAAGTCGGACAACCTATAAAACATTTAAAATCAAATCCGTTAGTCGTAAAAAATGATTAATTTGAATGTAAATATTTTCCTTATATAGTTAGCAAATTACAAATAACTTCAAAAAAGATTCGGGGTATTACACCCTTCCACCCTCAAAAATAATTTCTTCCTTGAAATTAACCTTGCAAGTCTTTAACGTGAGGATATCGTGCTAAAACATCGTCTTGTTTCTCCCATGTCGCTTCTTCTGGACCGTGCCTACTCCATTGGACTTTTACTATAATCGATTTCTTAAGGAATGAACCTTTCGATCTAAGATGGCAATAGACGTTTCCCATGAGTAAGGTCGGGAGATGTTTGGAGACTCTCACGAGATATTACGTGGCTTGGGTCAGAAACATAGTTCTTGACCATCATTACGTGGAATACGTTGTGTATAAGTCTGGGGGTAAAGCTAAGCGATAAGCTACGTCTCCTATTTTTTTCGAGTATTTTGAATAGAACTGCGTAACGGGGTTGATATTAGATGTCGTTTAAGCTCTTGGAAGCGCTTCTCGCACTGCACACTCCATTGGAATTTTTCCTTCTTGCGCGTTAGCTTTGTCAATGGACCGGCAATTTTCGAAAATCCCTATATGAATCTTCGGTAGTATCCAGCCATCCCAAGAAAGCTTCTGATCGCGTTCACATTGGTTGGTGTCCTCCAATTACTTAGTGCTTCAACTTTGGACAGATCTACTTTACCCCTTTTGCCATAATCACGAGCCTAAGAAAAGCTACTCGTTCCAGCCAAAAGTCACAATTTGAAACTTTGCATATAGTTGTTTTGTCCTCAATGTCTCCAAGATGATCTTCAAGTGCTCTGCGTGTTGCTCCTTATCTCTCTAGTATACTAGTATGTCATCGATAAAAACGATCGCAAATCAATCAAGATAAGAGTGGAAGACACGATTCATTAAATCCATGAAGACGCCAAGTGTGTTAGAGTCTGAAAGGTACAACGGTAAATTCAAAGTGGTCGTGTCTCGTCCTAAACGCGGTCTTGGAAACGTCATAATGGTCCCGATACAAGTTCTGGGGTATGGGGGGGGAAAATACACCAGATAAGACTTTTAAAAACAACTCTTGAAAAACAATCACAACCGAGTAAACAGGGACTCAGCTGGATTCACAACTGAGTAAAAGTACTCAGTTGGAAGAGTAGTGCTGTGCGGAATGTGGTGGAAAATAACAACTCGTAAAAATATAACTCACGCTTGTATGCAAGGTTGGTCAATAACCAAGTCAGTTAATTTGGAAAGATGCAGTTTGTATGCTGGTTAGTTAGTCAGTTGAATATGCAATAAATAACTGAATAATAAACACAAACACACAAGGATTTACGTGGTTCGGAGATAACTCCTACGTCCACGGGAAGTTGTGAGTCCACACAACTCAGTCCAAGTTCTTCTGGACAAACCACAAAGCTTACGCGGGCTTTGCAACCGTTGAGATAAGTTTACGGGTACTTATCAACCTTACAGATTAGTTCACGGGTACTAATCAACCTATCTACTCAATTTCGGGAAGAGTAAGGTCCTAACAATCCTTTTGAGAGGATATGTGAAAGGGTGGGGTTCCAACTAATAGCTCGAACAAGAAGTGAGCTATGATCTAACACTCTACGAACTCTCAACTAGTGATGTTCCCAAGGTTGGATCGAAAACAAACAAAGACAGAATCTAACACTCAAGAACTCTCAACTAATGATGTTCTTAGAGTTTGAATGCAATTTAGCTCTTATGCGATATGAACTCTCAGCTGGTGATGTTCGCTCGTCTATCTCTTTGCTCTTGTCTGTCTCGTTCTCCCATTTTTTTGGTAAATGAATGAAGGCCTCTATTTATAGGCGGAGAGAATCAACTAGCCGTTGGAAGAGCTGTTGATCTCTGTTCTTTGAAAGCGATGGCTTGTCTCTCATCTCTGCAGACTTTCCGGATTTGGCAACTACGTGCTTCTGCTTTCCATCTGAGACAGCCTTGTGTTGGGCCAAATGAGGTAATGACAGAGAGTCAAACCTTCACGTGACTTCCTTATTTGAAATTCAAATCTTAACCTTTGACCTCCAACATTTGATAGTCGGTTGAGTCGTTTGATCTTCATCTGATTAGTCTTCAGCTGATGTTCTATCTGAATGCTTCTGTCTGAGTAGGAACAGTTGAACTCTCAGCTGACTTTGAACTTCATGCTATTGATCTAACTGATTGAATCCTACAACTGATGTTCCATCTTGAACGCTCAGTTGTCTTTCTTGTAACTGACTATGATCAGTTGGCTTCGAACGCTCTGTTGTCTTTCTTACAACTGATGTTCTCTTGCATCTTCTCCCTTTGAATATTTAGCTGTTGTTCTGAGTCTTGAACGCTCAGGTGTTTTTCTTACACCTAATGTTCTATCTGAGTGAAGCCTTGTTGCCATCTTCAGCTGGAGTCCTGTAAAGATAAAATCTTAACAATGCTCAATCAGCGAGCCTAACTACCAACATTAGGATCTGGCAACATTTACTCGGTTGGGGTCAGTTGGTTTTGGAATCAATCAAAACTTTTAATAAATTTCCCAACAATTTTCCCATTTTTGATGATGCCAAAACCCTTATAAAAATCTTTACAACTCAAACTGATCTAAATCCTACTGACCTATCTAAAATCTCAGCTGAAATTCTAGACAGTCTATAAGATTAAAACATCAAAGGGTTAGCACAGTTATAACATGATATTGAAATAACTTTGTGATTCAGAGCTTGGACAATGAGAGATTGTACGTCAAGTTGAATCGTATAACTGGATAGTTTTTATTACAACTGATGGTTACAAGATAAGCACAAAAACAAAAATTACATCAGTTGCTCAAAAACTAACTGAGCTAAAACTTAAGCCCATACTTGCTAAAAATTCTAACAAAAATTTCTCGCTTAGCTTCAGACTCCTTCGATATGTCAACCCCGTGCTCTTTGCAAACTTGCCTTGCCTCAGCTGCTATCTTTTGTCGGTTGGGGTTTCGAGAGTCTGGGAGGAAGGGAGGCCGATATGTAACCTTCTGAGGGACCGGAACTGTGTTCAAGTCCAGTTTTGCTTCTATCATGGCTCGCCAGAATTGGCTGAACATGCCCGGGTCCCCAGTGTGCAGCTCGGTTAGTGCTTCCTTGAAAGCTCTCCTCGGATCATCAGTTGTGAATACCTTCCTATAATAGAAGTCATTCACAAACCTGCTTGAACGACTCCCAGTCCTCGTTCCACTTGGCTGGCATCCACTTATCTACATGCCTGAACCGACTTTGGACCTTAACCTTTCCTGGCAGCCTCTGTTGCTTCAGCCGAGCTTCAGCCTTAACCTGATGTTTGTCAATTCGGCGACGGCTGCGAGAAGCGATGTTCCTGTCCAAGTTTTTAGTCACTTTGTCCAGCTCATCCTCGAACTGGTTGACTCGCTTAGCTTGGCTAGCTGCGAACTTCTTAATCCAGTCGGGATTCATGTAATCCTTTTCTGCAACATCCATAGCCTTGGCAGCAGCAATACACTCTTCGGTTGTGATACCGTCGAGTTCTGAATCAAGCTCGGCTGCGATCTCGGCTATGGAGTTGTAAGAAACTCCAAACTGCTCCGCCTGCTCCAAGTCTTTTGCCATTTCACCTCCACCTACGTCGGTTGACTTGGGAGCGGACTTCTTCTTCTGGCTGTCCTCCTCTTCGGCTGAGATTTTGCAGCTTCCTCAGCCTGGGTCTCATGTTCCCCCTGCATCTCAACATCCCCCTGCAACTCCTCTTCCCCCTTTTTATCTTCCCCCTTTTTGGCATCAGCAACAAGGCTTGCTACTGATCCATCCAGATAGGTGAGTTGTTGTTCGGCTTGTTGGATGCAGTTGAAGAGTTCATCGACCGCGCACTCTATTCCGACCTTCTTCGCCAGTTCAGAGTCATGGCGCTATTGTTCGGCTTTCCTCAATCCAGTGAATGTTTCATTGACCTCGGTCTGAAAAGCAACGAACTCAGCCCAGCGTGACCCGAACCGAGACTCTCATTCCTCATCCTGAGTCTATTAGGATTTGGCGAGGTTGGAATCAGAGATGGATTGGAGGACATTCAGTTCGGACTTGATCCCCAGAACTGTTGATTTCAGATCAGAAATGTCCTGGCTGGAGGAGGTGGAGAATTCGTTCAGTTTTATCTTCAGTGAAACATTCTCCTCCAACAGCTGCTTGTTCTTCTCCTCTTGTGCTTCCAACATCCTCAGCTGATCTTCTTTGTTTTGCTGGAAGTTGGCAAGCATCTCCATCCGTAGCTGGTTCACCCTCTCAGCTATCAGCTCGCAAATGTCTTCAGTTGAGGGTGCTGGCTGATCAGCTGGAGCTTGGTGTTCAATCAGAGCTAGCTGCTCAACTGTAACCATGGCTTGACGGTTGGCTAGGTACAGTTGAAGCTCCTCTTCTTCTTCCTTTGTTGCGGCGGCGGCTGCATCCAGATCATTAAGGAATTCAGCTGACTTGATTAGCATGTTGTCGAGGAAGTCAATACAGTCTTTTCCAGCTGTCTCCCGGGTATCTGTGCCTTCCGCCTTGCTCAGGTCCAGACGACGCGTGAGCAGCGCAACCTTATTTTTGTAGGCGACCTCCAGATTAGTGTAGTTGAAGTAATCTCGGATGCGTGACTCGTCCGCCTTCAGCTGGTTCCAGCTGTGTACCCTTACAGTATCTTCCTTCACATACCAGTGACTGAAGATTAGGTTGAACTGGTACAGAAGCTCGGTCCCAAGCGTAGCAAAAATTGGCATGTCGCGCGCTTCAGGGAACATCACGATCAGCTTCTGGAAGCAATAGGCCACCTTGCCTTCATGCTCCATCGCGACGGCCTGACGGTCAGCTTCATCATCGATTGGGGAGGGAGATAGATTCTCGTATGGTAATGGTTCAAAAGTTTCATCAATGTTGGCCAAAGAGGCGGTCTCAACATTGGCATCGAGCTGGGAGCTCGGAATTTCGGATTCTATGGGGAGGGGGGTATCAATAGGTTCCTCAACATTGGCCGAAGAGATGGTCTCAATGTTGGCATCGAGCAATGAGCTCGGAATCTCTGGCTGTGTGTCGGTTGAGAGAGCGAGAGGCTCTTGGGGCGGTACGGCATCAGCTCCTGCCGTGGGGGAGGTTGGAATGTCTTTAATTTCCTCAGAGGAGGAAGAAGCATCCGAGGTCAGATCCGTTTCCATCCCATCAGCCTCATTAGCAGCGCGAGGAACGATTTCGAAGGCAGCTGCCTCAGCTGAGTGGCTCGACTCGGATGGCTCCTCAGCTGGTGCCATCTCAGCTGGCGCCTCCACAGCTGGTACCTCCTCCTCAGCTGGCGTACCCTCAGCTGGCACGTCCTCAGCGGGCTCCTCAACTGGCTCCTCAGCTGGAATATCCTCAGCTGGTACATCAGCAGCTGGCTCCTCAGCTGGAATATCCTCAGCGGGTGCTGCAACCGTCTTCTTGATTCTCACCCTCAGCTTCTTCTTGGCTGGTTCTGCCTCTTTCTCCTTCTCCGACTCATCCCTTAGTCGGCGTCCAGCTGTCGATTTAGATTTACGGCCGACAGCTGGGGGCAGCTCCTCAGCTGTATCCATTTCTTCAGCTGTCTTCACAGCATCCTTCTTCTCCTTAGGAGTATAAACACTCCTAACTACATCCTGAGCTTTCTTCGCTGTTGGGAACAGCATCAGCTTCTTCACGGGGGTCTCCTTGCATTCCTCCCAGACCATAATCTGACCCTTGGTTGCGAGCAGGATCAGAGCGGAGATTTTGCAACCGAAGTTGAGAGTTCCCTTGACACTCAACAACTTCTCCCCGGATTCAGTTGTAGTCTCGGAGATCTTCTGCCTCTCCACTGTCAGCTGGTGTTCAAAATACTTGAACCAGTCGACATTGTGTTTATGTTTGTGCTCTAAAGCAATCAATTGCTTGAGCTTCGGTCGGCTGATGTCTCCGAAGGCACCACTGTAACCGAACACGACCTTGGAGACAACATCGAACAAAAGTCGATGCTCCGGCTTCAACTTCGTCCTCTACATATTGTTTTTCAACTTTTCCGGAGTGATAAGAGCACTCTCCAGAAACTCATCGGCTTTCGTATCGGTTATGTTGTCGATGGTGTCTGTGGCGGTATGATTCAGCGGAATGACTTGGCGAAGATAGCCAGAAACTGCGATGGGGACAGTCACACGGCGGATGGTTCTGGCCGGAACGCCACGTTGACGACACGAAACCTCTGTAACGACGCCATCTCTGCTGTCGATGGGCGATTGCAGATTGACGTAGAACTCTCTGACCTGGCGCCTGAGCAGGTGGGAGGGGAGGAGCGTCGCCTAGTGCAGTAGGCCGTTCTCCCTGAGAGTATTGGCAAGGGGAGACAACACCGGCGACTCCAGATCATCCTCTGACAGGATCTGTTCAAAGTGTATCTTTGAGACCAGCAAGTCGAACGATTCTTCATATGATGTTGGAACTAGGGAAGGTCCGGAGGAAGCCATTTTCTTTCCTTTGGGTGCCATTTAATACGTCTGAGAAGATATATATAAGAAGGAAAAAAAAACTTGCAGAAAATGGTTAGACAGAATTTGAGAAGATGATGAACAGTTACTGCAGATAAACACGAATGAGGAAGGTAAGAGATCACTTCCTGATTTTCCGCCATTTATAGGTTTTAGGCTCGGTTGAAATCGACGGCTAGGGTTGAATAGCGCGAATCCATCAATGGCTGAGATTACGCGACTGTTGACTAGCTTTGACTTGACATCACGAACCGAGTTCCAACCAGCGCGTGAGAAGGTGAACTGTTTTTCATGTCAGCTCAGTCACACTATAAAGTAGGCTATTGATGTTCAGCCGTACTTTACATTAAATGTGGCATGATGGCTATTTTAATGTAACTGACATGCTCAGGAATGTTTGAATTTATTTCAAACATTCTCATTTAAGATCATAACACCTTCAGCCATAAATGTTACCTGCCAGCTGATGTCGGAATCAGTTGTGTTCACCTGCCAGCTGATGTTGGAATCAGCTGTGTTCCAATGTTGCGGCATACCATCAGCTGACTCGAGTTCGTCTGTTCAGCTGACGTCTGATCTTTTCGGTTGGCGATCCGCATCCGATGTCTTCAGTTGGCAATCCGCATCTGAGATTCTCCCTTCATCTGAGCTTCTCCCTCAGATGGATATCTATCTCTTCACCTCTGTCACGCCCCGACTCTCGAGGTGTAACTTACGAATAACAACAAAACCTTAACAACTAACAATTAACTTAAAATAAGGGGAACATGCTCGGGGAAAACGATAATGAAAGATAAGGCAATCGAATTAGGCTTCCAAAAACATAACGAAGTAATATCCAAGCATCTCAAATCACTTATGAAGGAATATAACTAAGTAATTCATGCTGATAGGGATAGGATTCCAACAAATACAAGAATGCAACATACATCAAGTCAAGAGAATCAGATTCAACAAAAGGTTTTAAAGTCAACGAGCCCATCGCTCGGAAGTATAAGTCAAGAAGTTAAGAATTTAACAAGTTTTCAAAATCATCGAGCACAACACTCGGAACCAAAAACATAAGTATCAAAGTATTAGCATCAACAGACATCAATTCAAAAGGGTTGCAGCGGAAACTTGCATCAAAACCCAACATCTGCACGTATGAAGACGTACAAATGCCAGTCTGATATTCAACTCGACTCAACCAAAAGAACCACACCACACCACCAAGTATCCATGCCATCGCCATCCAGTCAACCTGCATGTTTAGAAACACATGCAGGGCTGAGTACTTCGTACTCAGTGAACACAAGCCAAAACATTTGAATAAAGATGCTTTTTAAAGCTATAACAATTGAACTTGCCTTGCCGAACATCACAAGTATTTAAGCAGTTTAAAAACAGTTTCACTTGTGCATGTTAAAAACATTTTCTTAAAACAGACTGCGCAGTCAAACATAACATATAATATAACAGTATGCATCATCTGTCACAAGCAATCTTATGTACCGAGAAGTAGGCCTCCTTCTCGAACACTGTGACCGGCCTAACCGAAGCAAGGCTCACAGTCACCTCAACATTTAACATACCACACGTGGGTTTCCTGCCTTTCACAGGATAATAACATCTTCACATAAACAGATGATAACACATACCAACTTTAATAAAAACGGCAAGTCAATCGCATTTAAAATCATATCATATTACTCAATAGCATAACTAATTTTCATCGATAGTTTTGGTTCAAAAAAGCCCACCTGACTTCCGAAGATTCTAGCTAGGCGGTTTAAGGGCTATTTGTCCTTGCTTAGTGATCCGTCCGGCTCGATCCTTCACAGTTCGACATCGATAAAGGAAAAATAAGATATGCAAAAGACGGACACAAAGGCGTTGGACTCAACTGAAGGACTTCTACTTGAGTCGTTTCTCTCTTCGCTTTAACTTTTCTAAAGGATCTCCCGTTCTCGTTTTTAAACCATTAACTCTACTCGAATTGGTTAATACTACTAATCAACGTCTTAACACTTTTTCACTTTAATAAATGTCGTCTATCTACATTCCATTACTCGAGTTTTCTTTCAAAGACTTTAATCGATTCTCGATTTAACAATCATTAACTCAATCATTTTGCATACAAATAATTCAATTATTCTTCACATCATAATTAATATCATGCACTTAAACACTTATTCAATCATATAATGAATTCAAATAAATCAAAAATCTTCAAGACACATTAACATTTATTCAATTTAAACATTAGAACTTAACTCGATTATGCATTTCTTTTCATAAAGGCTCAAACCATTTACTCTATCTTTTCTTAATTTATAGACAACGCTTTGTTCTCATTTCGTTATCTTATGAAGCACTTTATAGTTTTTACTCAATTAAACTATTTCATTTTAAATTATTGATAAACTCTTATGAAATTGGAATTTCTTATCCACTTCTAACTCGACTCTTATTTCAATTATTATTTCTCCAATTATTAACTCGACAATTCTTCTCGGTTTATTTTTTTTTAATTCGCATGGTTTGAAAACAACTCACTTAATTAATTTCTTTCAAAGCCGTTACTCGACATCTTATTCCATTATCAATTTCTTGATTAACTATATGAGTATTTTAACTTATTTCGTCTATCATCTTTTCTCAATTTTGATTAAAACTTCTTTTCACTTCTTATCGATTAATTCTTTTAAACTCGGTTTTCTCAATTCTTGCTTATTTATTTAATAAATTCTTCTTCTTTGTTCTTAACTTTTAAACCACTTTCTTACTTAATAATTTTCTTTATTATTCAATAAACATTTTTATAAAAACTAGTTCATTTTATTAGTTAAATTACAAAATATCTTTTTGACTTAGTTTATTAAAAATTCAAGTCTTTAAGTTTTAATACAAGAACACTTATTTGCTATATCTTTTTATGCACTTTTCAATTCTTAACATTTTAAAAGCTTTTGAACTTCATTCCTTTTATTACAAAAACTTCTATCTTTATCCATAAATTAAACTAGTATTTATACACACATTATAACATCCAAACATCCAATCTTCTATATCATCACAATTTGATTTCTTTAAAATCTTAACATGCAATTCCATTTTCTTAAACTTAACAATATGTATGATTATATCAACATATCAAACAATCATTTCATGATTAAAACATCACTCAATTCATCAACAAAATCAACAAGATAAATCCTTCCTTTCTTCCCCAAAAACACACCTCATACATGCATATTTTTATGCATTTTATTTCTCAATTTTTCATGTATATAATCTTATTCTCAACATGATAAAAATAATAACTCAAGCATCAAAATATCAATAACTCAAAGGATTCACATTTTCCTATTTTTCTTATTATTTTCGGCACTCACTAGATTTTAGGGATTTAAATTCTTTTTCTTCTCTTAATTCACCGATTAAATTCTAATGTTCGATTCTCCTAACGATTTCTTCTCACTCGATTTTCACAAGCATAACCTAAGTTTGCCTAAACATAAATAAATAATGCATGCATGTCTTTCTTTCTTTTAGGACTTAGAGATATACATATATACAATTAATCAAATGAATAATCATACTTTGAAAATTAAAAGGGATTTCTTCTCTTGGCTTCTTGGGATCAAATGGAAGGGATTGAGCTTCAAACTTTGAGCTTGGATGTGAGGAAGAACTCTTCTTGAATCCTCAAAGAAAAGATTAACATAAAGATTAATCATCCATCTCTTTTAGGGCTTAAGAGCCAAAATGAAGAAAATGGAGGATGATTATTGAATTTAAATCAAGAACTTGGAGGATTATTACCTTTTTCTTGAAGATAAGGATGAACTAGATGGAGGATGGTGTTCTTTACTTCATTTCCATGGATGATAAGCTTGAATTCAAGGTTGCATGGAAGAAAATCAAAATGAATGTATGTGTATGTGTGATTGCCGTGAGTGAGGGAGAGAGTAGAGAGAGTTTTCTTTGTTTTTCTTGCTTGCTTGGGAGAGAGAGTTCGAAAGAGAGAGAGATGGAATGTGGATGAATAAATTCTTCTTTCTTTGTATAAGGTGCATGAATTTGAATTCCAACATAAGGAATAAGAATGATGATGTTTTGGTGTTGGAACTTGCATTAAGACATGGATGGATGGTTTGATGTGATGTTGATTGCATGCAAACTTTGATTACACAATTTACTAAGTATTTTGCTCATTTCTAGAGAATAAACATGATGACATCTAAGTATAGTCTTGTAGATAGGTGTGGAGAGAGATTAGGGAGAGAGGTGGCGGTGAGAGGGAGAGAGGGAGAGTGACACTTGTCCTCGTCGTGTCGTTACGGGTATTAATTACCCTGTCGTAAAAGTTTTCCGGATAAAACGATTCGGATTAATTCCTTTTTATGCTATAAACGGGTCTAACCTCTTCTCGTCTCATTTCCGACACTAAACATCTCAATTCTAATTCACACTTCAATTAAAAGATTAACGAATTCGATCATTTAGTCTTTTAAATCTCAAAAGAGTTTAGTCGGCTTATTAATCCGTTTATTAATCTTTAAAAGATTAATTCCTCTTTACTCTTCTCAAATTATCTCGGATAAGCTCTTATCCTATCTCAATGACCTTATAAGAAATTCTAGGTTCAAAGATCTTAATTCAACTCTATTCTAAGTTCATCGGCGTAAAGAAATTTCTCAGCGATCAACATCATTCTATCTCAATTAAACAAATTCTTCGGGATTTTTCTGAAAATTAATCTTATACTCATTTTCATATAAACAACTCAACAAGCATATCACATCATCATCATCTCAGATAAATAGAACAGATAAATTCACACAAAACTCACAAAGCATTCTAAACGTTTTACTCATTTCTCTTCGTTTAGAAAAGAAAATTTTTATTCCTAAATTCTCATCTTTTAACTTACTCGGTTAGTTATACGCTCTCTAAAGATATAAAAGCTCGGGGTATCACATCCTCACCCTCTTAAAAAAAATTTCGTCCCGAAATTTAATGACCTTAAGAAAATAACTCGGGATACTTTGCTTTCATCTTTTCTTCGAGTTCCCAAGTGGCTTCTTCGAGATCATGATGACACTATTTGACCTTCACTAAGGGAATTGAATTCGTTCTAAGCTGCTGGACTTTATGGTCTAAAATCTCTTCGGGTTTCTCCTCGTAGCTTAGATCGGGTTTCATCTCGACATCTTCTTGGCGTATTACGTGCTTCGGATCCAAAACGTACTTTCTCAATTGCGATACGTGAAAACGTTATGCGAACTTCCGAAACTGGGCGGTAACGCTAAATGATAAGATACGGATCCAATCCTCTCAAGGATCTCGTACGGTCCTATAAAATGAGGTTTAAGCTTTTCCTTAACTCCAAAACGATATACTCCTCTCGAAGGAGATACTTTCAAAAATACTTTATCTCCTTCCTCAAACTCCAACTTGGATCTTCGATTATCAGCATACGTCTTTTGTCGACTCTGAGCTTCTTTAATCTTCTCGCGGATTTGACGCACAGATTCTATCATTTCCTCAATGACTTCTGGCCCTAATACTTTCCTTTCGCCTACTTCATTCCAGTACAGCGCCGATCTACACTTTCTTCCATAAAGGGCTTCGTAAGGGGCCATTCCTATCGTGTTCTGATAGCTGTTGTTGTACGCGGATTCCACAAGAGGTAAATTTTTCTCCCATTCAACTCATTTATCTAACAGGACGGCTCTCAACATATCTTCGAGAATTTGAATCGTTCGTTCGGACTGACCATCGGTTTGGGGATGGTAAGCAATGCTGAATTGCAACTGAGTTCCCAACTCTTTGTGGAAACTTTCCCAAAAACGGGCTGTGAACTTCGAGTCTCTATCAGATGTAATCGTCTTTGGTACTCCATGAAACTTCACAATTTCCTTGATGTAGATCTCAGCTAACTTGGCTGATCCATAGGTGTGTGGAATAGGTATGAAATGAGCAGACTTTGTCAACCTATCCACTATCACCCATACCACTGTATTTCCTTTTCTTGATCTTGGCAATCCTGTCACAAAATCCATTGTGATTCCGTCCCATTTCCATTCTGGGACTGGTAACGGTTGCAGAGGTCCATACGGTTTTTGATGTAAGGACTTCACTTGCTGGCAAGCTAAACATTTTTCAACGAACAATGCCACATCCATCTTCATTCCATTCCACCAAAATTGTTTCTTTAAGTCTTGGTACATCTTTGTGCTGCCAGGGTGAGCTGTATACGGGGTTTCGTGAGCTTCACTCATTATTTCATTCTTCAACTTGTCGTCATTAGGCACGCAAATTATTCCTTGATACAGCAACGCATTATCGCTTGATTCCGGAAAATCTTTAACTTCTTCACTTCTTAGTCTCCTTCGCAGCTTTTCCAATTCTTCGTCTCTTCTTTGGCCTTCTATGATGCGGGTTCTCAAGTCAGGCATTACTACCAAGGTAGCAATCATTTGGTCTACTGTCGCTGGGGGTACGATTACTTCAATTCTCATCTTCGCAAATTCTTCAATCAGCTCGACTTCATCGGTTAAAATGAATCCTAATTTTGTCCCTTCCGAATTTTCCTTCTTTCTCTTTCTACTTAGCGCGTCGGCTACTACGTTCGCTTTACCGGGATGGTAAGATATCTTGCATTCGTAATCTTTCACTAACTCGAGCCATCTCCTCTGTCTCATGTTCAACTCCTTCTGCTCAAAGAAGTACTTTAGACTCTTGTGATCCGAGAATATTTCACACTTCGCTCCATAAAGGTAATGTCGCCATATTTTCAAAGCATGAACGACAGCTGCTAATTCCATGTCATGAGTTGGATACTTCTCCTCATGAGGTTTGAGTTGCCTGGAAGCATATGCAATCACTTTCCCATTTTGCATTAGCACGCATCCCAGTCCTTGAGCAGATGCGTCAGTATATACGATGTAATCTTTGTCTGGCTCGTTTTGAGTTCTTGAAAACTCCTTTCACACTCTTCCGTCCACTCGAACTTTGTCTCTTTCTTCAACAGGCTCGTCATCGGCTTCGTGATCTTAGAGAATCCTTCTATGAATCTCCGGTAGTATCCTGCCAAACCGAGGAAACTACGGATTTCATGGACTGACGTCGGGGACTTCCATTCTTGCACAGCTTTCACCTTCTCCATATCCACTTTGATCCCTTCGGACGAAACAACATGTCCTAAAAAATTTACTTCCTTCAGCCAAAACTCACACTTACTGAATTTGGCATACAGCTTTTCCGCTCTAAGCGTTTCCAACACAATTCTTAAATGTTTCTCATGCTCAGCTTCACTTCTTGAATACACCAAAATATCGTCTATAAAGACAATCACGAACTTATCCAAATATTCGTGAAAAACTCTATTCATCATATCCATAAACACTGCCGGAGCATTTGTTAATCCAAATGGCATTACTATGAATTCATAATGTCCATATCTCGTTCTAAAAGCAGTCTTTGGAATATCTTCTTGCTTGATCTTCAATTGATGGTATCCAGACCTTAAATCAATCTTGGAGAAAACACCGGCTCCTTTTAGCTGGTCAAACAAATCATCTATCCTTGACAAAGGATATTTGTTCTTCAGCGTAATCTTGTTTAGCTCTCGGTAGTCTATACACATCCTCAAACTACCGTCTTTCTTCTTTACAAATAATATTGGAGCACCCCAAGGCGATACACGTGGTCGAATATAGCCTAAGTCCAACAATTCTTGCAGTTGGATCTTCAACTCTTGAAGTTCCTTTGGAGCCATTCTATATGGGGCCTTGGATATCGGGGCTGATCCGGGTTCTAAATCAATTGAAAACTCCAATTGACGATCAGGGGGTAAGCCTGGTAACACTTCTGGAAACACATCCTTGAATTCTCTCACGATTGGAACATCATCGATACTCAACTCTTGATTCTCGTCCTTATTCAGATAGACTAGATACACTTGTGTACCTCTCTTCCGCATCAATCTTTGCGCTTTCATGGCTGAAATTATCGGCACGCTCTTCTTCACTCTCTTTTCCACTCCGAAATCTATGGTTGACTCTTCTCCAGGGGGTTTAAACGATATTTGCCTCAAATCGCATCGGATCGTGTCAAAGTTCTCGGTTAGCCAATCCATTCCTAGGATTACATCAACGTCACGCATCTGGATCACATTCAGGGATTTTGCGACTAACTTACGATTTCCGACCTCAAATTCTAAATTCGAGCAAACACGCGAAACTAACGCAGACTTTCCTAAAGGGGTTGCGACACTAAGCATCTGATTCGATTCTTCTACTTCCAATTCTAGGTTCTCTACGCAAATGCTAGGTATAAATGAATGCGAAGCTCCCGTATCGAACAAAACAATAACAGGTATGCTATTAAGCTTTCCCATACATGCCAAATTTCCTTTCTCCTTCTCCAGCGGCTTCTGCTCAATCGCGTACGTTCTTTGGAAATGCGGAGGTTCTTGCTGCAAAGGTTGTTGCTTTGGCTGCGGCGGCTTACGTTGGCGCGGGACAAACTTTTGCAGAGGAGCTGCCTCGATGGCTTTCATCTGCGATGGCTGGAATTGGTTCGGTCTTCCGCCTCTAAACCCTTGTTGCTTACTCGGGCATTGGTTCGAGAAATGACCAGGTTGACCACAAGTGTAACAAACATTACTCCCGCTCTTACAAACGCCTTGGTGTATTTTACCACACTTCGCACAAGGAGGGAATCCTAAAGGTCCTATGGGTAGGTTGCCTCTGTTGATCTGCGGAGCTTTTCCCTTCTGGGGCTGCTGTTGACCTTTTCCTTGCCACTGCTTCATATTCGGGTGGTTTCCACCATTCCATTTGCCCTTCCTTTTTCCATACTGGCCCAACTGGGATTGTTGAGTAGACACAGTCGTGATTATCTGGCTTTGAGGTTGAGGATTCGCTGGGGGATGCGATCCTTTCTCCGGTTGCATTGCTAACTCCATGTCCAGGGCTCGGTTTAAAGCTTCGGCGTAAGTCAAACCACTTTGACTAGCAAGAACTACTCGAATGTCTTGCCTCAGTCCTGCTCGGAACAATTCACACATCTTCTCATCGGTATCAACCATGTCGGGCGCAAATCGAGCTAACTCGCAGAATTCTCGATCATACTCAGCTACGGACTTTTTCCCTTGCTTCAAACTGGTAAATTCGTTGGATTTCTGTTTACGATAACTTCTTGGCACGAACTTTTCGTACAAGGCTTCCTTAAATTGATCCCACGTTAACTCTTCACGCTCTTCGGGAGAATACATCCTCTGTTTCGCTTCCCACCAATAATCGGCTGTCCCTTTTAACTGGTACATCATGCATTCCAAACGTTCACGATCAGAACAACGAAGAAAATGGAAAATTCGCTCCAGAGAACGAATCCAGTCCTCGGCATCAGCCGAACTGCCTTTACCATCAATTGTTGGGGGATTTTGTCGGAGAAAAAGCTCTTCGACTCGTCTTTCGTTTGGAGGGGGCGGAGTAGGATCACGCTGTCCTTCCGGGTTATCTTCTGGGATTCTGACGTTTCTGCGTCTTGGCAGCATTGTAAAAATTATAACAAGGAAAACTTTAACCACTCTAGTTCTTTAGTTACAAGGAACCTTTCTCGATTCTAAAAACATTTCTCTTTTGGGAGGAATACGATTCTCGATCGGTACTTAAATAATTAAAAGCAATTAAAACTTCTCAAATAATTCATTACTTCAACTTCTCATATATACATGCATCTCATTCAGTTTTTTTTTTTTTTTTTTTTGTCAAACATTCATATCATCATCATATATTCTCAAAAACAATCAATCATAATCACCAAACAGATTTATCATCACTTCATATTCATATACTCAATTTAATTTGATAACTCAGGAAATTCAAATTTCAATTCATTAGCCAAATGGCTCAATTTCAAATCGCTCGGCGGCGGTCTTCTTAAGGACTTATAACAATTAGGGATTTACTTTGAAAAATTTCCCTTCGTCCTACTCAAATTATGCAAGTTTTAACCACACATTACATCTCAACTGAAAAATATAAAAGAGTTCGTCTCTCTAACACACTCGAATCAAAAGTACTTAAATTCAACAGCTTCCTTAAAACACTCTTACACGCAGGAATCATCCTCGCTTGGCCCATTATCATCGTATTGCTCCGCTTCGGAATCTACTCCATAGTGCTCTATGGGATCTTCGTCCTCTTCGGGGTCCTCTTCTTCCTCTTCCTCTAGCATCTGACCTACAAACTGCTCATCATCCTCCTCGACGTTATCATCCTCGATGGCGAAACACTCGCGCTCAGCTTCTCTCAAGGCTTCCTCGCAGTCTTCCAAGGTATAGTTCATCGCAGCTAGCTCGGATTCAACCCATGGTGGAGTATTGGGATTCTCTTCTTGGTGAAGGTAAGGAGCTACATCAGTGGAGACGCCAATTTGAGAGTTGTGCCCGTCTTCTAGCCTTGCTGGGGAAATAGATGTATGAGCAAAAGAAGCAGGAAAGACATTGCTGGGTAGGGTTTGGAGATATCCTTTTCCTACAGTCGCTGCGTCAGTTGGCTCACTTTCATTCTCGATGTCGTCGCCTGAACGGGCTGGTCTAGAGGATTCTGCTTCAGGATGACTTGAAAAAGTTACTTGCTGACGATGCATATAAGCAGCAATTTGGTCTTTATTCGAAGAAGAATTTCCATTACATCCACTCGGCTGAAATGTTGGTAAGTAAGACAAAGCAAGGAATCAAAAAGATTGAATTAAGAGCACACCACTTACAAAGGGATAATCTGGGTGGGAATTCTGAGGTTCAAGAACAGTTCGTGGCGACGAATTGATTTGGAGGGAGACAGTTTCACTTGGAGGAATTGATGGAGGAGCACGAACAATTTCATTTAGCAGGCTTGGAGTATCATCATCATATGGTTTTGGAGGAGGAGTGCCATAAGTCATGAAACGAGCTGAAATCGCGGAGATAAACGCATTCACATTGCCGTATAGGGTTCGGTCGAAGTAGCGGTAGCCTAGAAATCGAGGGACAAGACAAGCTGCCCATTCCTTCCATTCTTGCGGTAGAGCTTGAATTAGATGTGTCATGCCTTCTAACGGTCCAATGTCCATATACTGGACTTTTCCCCAAATCGAATGATATCGCGCTAAAAATTCCGCTAACGACTCGGTGCTCATTTTTCTCACGTATAAGTACTCCTGTATCCAATCGTTGTCGTCCATCCTATACGAATTTTTAAACGCATAAGCACACTTAACAATTAATCGAACATATTACAAATTCCACTACATACTCATTTCTGCATTTCAAAGAGGGATTTTCGGGCAATTCCAAATCACGTAACCAATCGCACATACGTCTTATTCTTTCCGATCTTTCCACACGCACTCGCAACAGGGAGGACATTCTAAAGCAATCTAGTTATTAATCAACTTAGCAATTTTCATCTCAAAACATCACAACTCAATAATAACTTAAAAGAATTTCTCAACACTTTGATAACTCAAACACCACTTTACTTGAAAAACTTTTAGAAAATAAGACATACCTGGTTGCTGGATGAGATGGAGGATAACTTGGTGTGGTTTACTGACTCAAATAAGTCTAGGAATTAAATCTAGACTCAACTTATCAAAGAATAACAGACTTCAGAGCAATTCAAAGCCTTGCTCTGATACCAACCTGTCACGCACCGACTCTCGAGGTGTAACTTACGAATAACAACAAAACCTAAACAACTAACAATCAACTTAAAATAAGGGGAACATGCTCGGAGAAAACGATAATGAAAGATAAGGCAATCGAATTAGGCTTCCAAAAACATAACGAAGTAATATCCGAGCATCTCAAATCACTTATGACGGAATATAACTAAGTAATTCATGCTGATAGGGATAGGATTCCAACAAATACGAGAATGCAACATACATCAAGTCAAGAGAATCAGATTCAACAAAAGGTTTTAAAGTCAACGAGCCCATCGCTCGGAAGTATAAGTCAAGAAGTTAAGAATTTAACATATCAAACAATCATTTCATGATTAAAACATCACTCAATTCATCAACAAAATCAACAAGATAAATCGTTCCTTTCTTCCCCAAAAACACACGGCATACATGCATATTTTTATGCATTTTATTTCTCAATTTTTCATGTATATAATCTCATTCACAACATGACAAAAATAATAAATCAAGCATCAAAATATCAATAACTCAAAGGATTCACATTTTCCTATTTTTCTTATTATTTTCGGCACTCACTAGATTTTAGGGATTTAAATTCTTTTTCTTCTCTTAATTCACCGATTAAATTCTAATGTTCGATTCTCCTAATGATTTCTTCTCACTCGATTTTCACAAGCATAACCTAAGTTTGTCTAAACATAAATAAATAATGCATGCATGTCTTTCTTTCTTTTAGAACTTAGAGATATACATATATACAATTAATCAAATGAATAATCATACTTTGAAAATTAAAAGGGATTTCTTCTCTTGGCTTCTTGGGATCAAATGGAAGGGATTGAGCTTCAAACTTTGAGCTTGGATGTGAGGAAGAACTCTTCTTGAATCCTCAAAGAAAAGATTAACATAAAGATTAATCATCCAGCTCTTTTACGGCTTAAGAGCCAAAATGAAGAAAATGGAGGATGATTCTTGAATTTAAATCATGAACTTGGAGGATTATTATCTTTTTCTTGAAGATAAGGATGAACTAGATGGAGGATGGTGTTCTTTACTTCATTTCCATGGATGATAAGCTTGAATTCAAGGTTGCATGGAAGAAAATCAAAATGAATGTGTGTGTATGTGTGATTGCCGTGAGTGAGGGAGAGAGTAGAGAGAGTTTTCTTTGTTTTTCTTGCTTGCTTGGGAGAGAGAGTTCGAAAGAGAGAGAGATGGAATGTGGATGAATAAATTCTTCTTTCTTTGTATAAGGTGCATGGATTTGAATTCCAACATAAGGAATAAGAATGATGATGTTTTGGTGTTGGAACTTGCATTAAGACATGGATGGATGGTTTGATGTGATGTTGATTGCATGCAAACTTTGATTACACAATTTACTAAGTATTTTGCTCATTTCTAGAGAATAAACATGATGACATCTAAGTATAGTCTTGTAGATAGGTGTGGAGAGAGATTAGGGAGAGAGGTGACGGTGAGAGGGAGAGAGGGAGAGTGACACTTGTTCTCGTCGTGTCGTTACGGGTATTAATTACCCGGTCGTAAAGGTTTTCCGGATAAAACGATTCGGATTAATTCCTTTTTATGCTATAAACGGGTCTAACCTCTTCTCGTCTCATTTCCGACACTAAACATCTCAATCCCAATTCACACTTCAATTAAAAGATTAACGAATTCGATCATTTAGTCTTTTAAATCTCAAAAGAGTTTAGCCGGCTTATTAATCCGTTTATTAATCTTTTAAAGATTAATTCCTCTTTACTCTTCTCAAATTATCTCGGATAAGCTCTTATCCTATCTCAATGACCTTATAAGAAATTCTAGGTTCAAAGATCTTAATTCAACTCTATTCTAAGTTCATCGGCGTAAAGAAATTTCTCGGCGATCAACATCATTCTATCTCAATTAAACAAATTCTTCGGGATTTTTCTGAAAATTAATCTTATACTCATTTTCATATAAACAACTTAACAAGCATATCACATCATCATCATCTCAGATAAATAGAACAGATAAATTCACTCAAAACTCACAAAGCATTCTAAACGTTTTACTCATTTCCTTCATTTAGAAAAGAAAATTTTTATTCCTAAATTCTCATCTTTTAACTTACTCGGTTAGTTATACGCTCTCTAAAGATATAAAAGCTCGGGGTATCACAACCTCAGCTGGTTCCTCATCTGATGGATCCAACAATCCAAGTAGATCACATAGCATTTTGAACCGCGCTTCGGGTAGAGGTTTGGTGAAGATATCAGCTCTCTGAATCTCAGTTGGAATCTTCTCCATGGATACGTCCTTCTTCTCAATATGATCTCGGATGAAATGTTGTCGGATGTCAATGTGCTTTGTCCGAGAATGGTGAACAGGATTCAAAGAGATAGCAATGGCACTTGAACTATCACAATGAATGGGAACCTGTCCAGTTGCAACTTCATAGTCTCTCAGCTGTTGCTTGAGCCACAACACTTGCATGCAGCAGCTACCGGCAGCCATGTACTCTGACTCGGTTGTAGAAGTGGCAACACAGGCTTGTTTCTTGGAGAACCACGAAACTAGCTTGCTTCCCATGAACTGACAGTGTCCAGATGTGGACTTCCTGTCCAACCGATCTCCGGCTAGATCTGCATCTGAGTATCCGGTCAGTTGGGTGTAGCAGGCTGTGTTGATGGTCTCAGCCCAAAATCTCTTTGACAGAACTGAGCTTGTCAACATGGATGTAGCTGCATCTTTCAGCGTTCTAATCCTTCGCTCGGCTACTCCATTCTGTTGTGGAGTACGCGCAGCTGATGTTTGATGAGTAATTCCATGCTTCTCGCAGTACTCGATGATGGTTTCATTTAGAAACTTGCTTCCACGATCTGATCGGATGGAAATAATTTTCATCTCTTGTTGGTTCGATATCCGATCCATCAGCTTGGGTAGCTCATCTCGGGTATCACTCTTGTGACGCATGAAAATGGTCCACGTGTACCTAGAATAATCATCTGTAACAACTAGGTTATACTCGTTACCATTCATGCTTTTTGGTGTAACTGGCCCGAAGAGATCCATATGGATCAGCTGTAACACTCGGTCGGTTGAGGGAGTTGTCTTCAACCGGAAGGAGGATCTAGCGAGCTTTCCCAACTGACATGCACTGCAGATATGTGTTGTTGAAAACACTCGGTTTGGTATGCCTTTTGCATGTTCCTGTCTTGCGAGTCGGTTCATTATCTTGAAATTCAGATGGTTGAGCCTTTTGTGCCACAACCAGCTCGCATCTGAACTGCTCTTTGATAACAGGCAGGTGTCAGGAGGACTACTATTCCAGTCAGCATAGTAGACATTCCCGGTTGGGGATCCATTTCCCAACAATATGACCTGCTTTGATCCGACATTTTTAACCCTGCATCCCTGTGCATCAAACTTGACAGAGAAACCATTATCACAGAATTGGCTGATGAAGAGCAAGTTATGCTTCAATCCATCAACATATGAAACATTAGAAATCGACACGTGATTGGTTTCAAAGGTACCGTAGCCTCTGGTGTGACCTTTTGAGTTGTCACCAAAGGTAACTGATGGTCCTTCTTTCTCCACGAAACTCCCAAGCAAATCCTTCAGATGTGTCATGTGTTTCGAACATCCACTATCCATCACCCACATGGTTCGTGATGCTTTATTCTTCCTCAGCTGTTTCTCCTGTTCCTGCACAGAAAAACTCGCTTAGGTCCTCAATTTCAGTTAGGTCCTGGAGGGTTAGAACCAGTTCCCCCTTGAACTGTGAGTCGTTTTTCCCTGTATACTCGGATAGATTTATCATTCCAGATCACTTTTCCTTCATCATCAACTATAACAACACCTCGGTTATCCTTAGACTTGTTGTTAGTAGTGATGTTCTGCTTCTTGGGAGAAGATGGATTTCTCCCATTGTGAGCTTTCGGAGGAGAGGCTTTGCCCCTGTTTTGATGGCGCTTTTTATCCTGTTGGATTTGTCTATGAGGTCGGACGCCATGTTGGAATCTTTGTGGCTGATTCTTATTCCATCTTCCTGAATGTTGTCGATAGTTGTTCATGCCCTGTTGTTGGTTCGTGTTGTGGCATGAATATCTCCAGCTGTTCGAACTGTTCCTCATCGGTTGACTCGGTTGGAACCTCTGGTTCAACTGATGATGGAACCGTTGTTGATTCAGATGGTCGGATCCTTGTCTGTTCTGCGGTCGGTTCCATTCTTTCTGAGGTTGGCTCTGGGGTCTATTCAGAGGTCGGTTCTGAGTTCGGTTTCGATTGTATCTCCGACGCCTCTGGTTTCTCTTCTGACTCTTGGAACATTCCCTCTCGGTTGATGTCCCAACCGATGGAATGTTCCGTTCTCCATCCACTGCTCCTTTACCTTTCTCATTTGTGGTTCCCTTGGTCGATTGAGCTTGCTGAGAGGTGGAGGTTGGATTAATTTGGGGAGATTCAGAGTCAACTGTGTCAGGTTTGGCAACCGTGACATCCACCGCCTTGATGAAGGTTGCGGGAGGAATTCTAGTATCCTTGATCACATCATAACTAAGTCCTGACACGTCATCCATCTGTCGGCTGTAACTGATGAGATTCTCGATGATCTTGGATGACTGATATAGCTTTATCAAATTGTCATTCTCAGTTTGTAACTCTTTGAGGAGAACAGCTATATGTTCGGTCTGTCCGTCTGACTTCTTTATCAGCTAGTCGATCTAAGCCTCTTGCTTTTTCAACTGATCATGCTGCTCCTGAATTTGCTTCTTCAACTCCTCATCGGTTGGAGCATTAGTTCGGTTGGTCGCATTCAGTTGATTTTTGAGATTATCAATCTCTTCAGTTTGGCTCTTAATCAGATCGTCCTTTTCGGTTAAGGATTCTTCAAGTTTGGGGAACTGTTCTTGAAGACTCTTAAACTCAACCGATTGCTGATGCAGTTCCTCACTGAGTTCTTGAAAGTCACTCCAGGAGGGTTCCAACTCTTTCTCTACTGTTTCCTGCATGTTAGAAATATTGGAAGAATTTAAATTAGCAAGACTAGAGTGTACCTCAGTATCATCCTGGTCGGTTCCAAGTGCCATGAGGCATTGATCATGACCCATAGCGTTGTTGGTGGAAGTCAGCTCATCCTCATCTTCAGTGTCGGTGAAGATGTCCATGTCGTCAGCTGCTTCTTCTGCAACCATGGCCTTGTTCTTTCCAGTTTGCTTGGCCCTCAACGCTTCTCTCTCTTTCTTCGAGAGGTCTGGACAATCTGCTTTGAAATGTCCCTCTTTGCCGCATTCAAAGCAACCGTTGTTCATAGGCTTTGAGTTGTCTCGAGTTCGGTTGGATTTGTAGAATCTCTTGTATTTTCAGAACCGAGTATCCATGTCAGCTAGCTTTTTTGACAGGGCAGCTATATTCTGTTGCAGCTCTTCTCTGCTTGGCTCCTTTGTAGCTGTCCGCAGATCGTGTTGGCCTTGATGTTCGCGGCTTTGAATAGTCAACTCGGAGCGCTACTGACTTTGTGGCTGAACCAACATCCTCATGTCGACTCGTCTGAACCGAGGACTGAGTTGACCTTCATCGGTTCACCTTGTACTCATTTCCCTTCAGAATTGAGAACAATCTTTCAGTTCCCATCTCACCAAGGTCAGCTCGGCTCTCATGGATATTGGTGAAGGTATTCCACTCAGCTGGTAGAGCTTGTAATACTTTGAGGTTGATTTCTCTCAAAGTATATTTTTCTCTTCGGATGGACTGGATCCTTCTGATAATGTCCATGAACCAGAGCTCTAACTGATCAATGGTTTCATCAGTTCTCAGACAGAAGTTGTCAAAGTCTTGACAGGCATGTGAGAACTTGTTCTCCTTTGTTTCGTCGTTTCCTTCACTCAGAGATGCCAAGATATCCCACATCTCTTTAGCGGTTTTGCACTCTTCTATCCAAGGAAGATAGTCTTGTCTAACTGTGGACATGATTGTGCTCTGAGCCCAGATGTCCAACTGGCTCACTTTAGCTTCCTCTGGAGTGAAGTCTTCAAGCTTCTTTTTCACTAACTCCACAGTTGTATCCCCATCGTTGGGATTTGTAGGAGTGCGAGTGACTCTCTCTCTAATGATGATCGGTCCGGATGTGAGTACTTGTTGCATTCGATGATGCTTTGATAGTAGGATCTTCTTCATCCGAGTTCTCCAGGATGTATAGTTCACAACCGAGAACATGACCACGATCTTGTCTTTAACATCCATCTGCACATAACAACAGAAGAAAAATGCAAGCAGATATGCACTAGCGTGATAAAGAGATCTGTTCAGTTGACCACTGAAGAAAACACCTCGAATTCACACCTTGTGAAATAGAGTCAACAATCTTTTGAACCACTGCTCTGATACCACTTGATGGTCCCGATACGAGTTCTGGTGTATGGGGGGGGGGGGGAATACACCAGATAAGACTTTTAAAAAAAACTCTTGAAAAACAATCACAACCGAGTAAACAGGGACTCAGCTGGATTCACAACTGAGTAAAAGTACTCAGTTGGAAGAGTGGTGTTGTGCGGAATGTGGTGCAAAATAACAACTCATAAAAATATAACTCACGCTTTTATGCAAGGTTGGTCAATAACCAAGTCAGTTGATATGGAAAGATGCAGTTTGTATGCTGGTTAGTTAGTCAGTTGAATATGCAATAAATAACTGAATAATAAATAACTGAATAATAAACACAAACACAATTTACGTGGTTCGGAGATAACTCCTACGTCCACGGGGAGTTGTGAGTCCACACAACTCAGTCCAAGTTCTTCTGGACAAACCACAAAGCTTACGCGGGCTTTGCAACCGTTGAGATAAGTTTACGGGTACTTATCAACCTTACAGATTAGTTTACGGGTACTAATCAACCTATCTACTCAATTCCGGGAAGAGTAGGGTCCTAACAATCCTTTTGAGAGGATATGTGAAAGGGTGGGGTTCCAACTAATACCTCGAACAAGAAGTGAGCTATGATCTAACACTCTACGAACTCTCAACTAGTGATGTTCCCAAGGTTGGATCGAAAACAAACAAAGACAGAATCTAACGCTTTAGAACTCTCAACTAATGAGGTTCTTAGAGTTTGAATGCAATTTAGCTCTTATGCGATATGAACTCTCAGCTGGTGATGTTCGCTCGTCTATCTCTTTGCTCTTGTCTGTCTCATTCTCCCGTTTTTTTGGTGAATGAATGAAGGCCTCTATTTATAGGCGGAGAGAATCAACTAGCCGTTGGAGGAGCTGTTGATCTCTGTTCTTTGAAAGCGATGGCTTGTCTCTCATCTTTGCAGACTTTCCGGATTTGGCAACTGCGTGCTTCTGCTTTCCATCTGAGACAGCCTTGTGTTGGGCCAAATGAGGTAATGACAGAGAGTCAAACCTTCACGTGACTTCCTTATTTGAAATTCAAATCTTAACCTTTGACCTCCAGCATTTGATAGTCGGTTGAGTCGTTTGATCTTCATCTGATTGGGTCTTCAGCTGATGTTCTATCTGAATGCTTCTGTCTGAGTAGGAACAGTTGAACTCTCAGCTGACTTTGAACTTCATGATGTTGATCTAACTGATTGAATCCTACAACTGATGTTCCATCTTGAACGCTCAGTTGTCTTTCTTGTATCTGACTCTGATCAGTTGGCTTCGAATGTTCTGTTGTCTTTTTTACAACTGATGTTCTCTTGCATCTTCTCCCTTTGAATATTTAGCTGTTGTTCTGAGTCTTGAACGCTCAGGTGTTTTTCTTACACTTGATGTTCTATCCGAGTGAAGCCTTGTTGCCATCTTCAGCTGGAGTCCTGTAAAGATAAAATCTTAACAATGCTCAAACAGTGAGCCTAACTACCAACATTAGGATCTGGCAACATTTACTCGGTTGGGGTCAGTTGGTTTTGGAATCAATCAAAACTTTTAATAAATTTCCCAACAATTTCCCCCTTTTTGATGATGCCAAAACCCTTATAAAAATCTTTACAACTCAAACTGATCTAAATCCTACTGACCTATCTAAAATCTCAGCTGAAATTCTAGACAGTCTATAAGATTAAAACATCAAAGGGTTAGCACAGTTATAACATGATATTGAAATAACTTTGAGATTCAGAGCTTGGACAATGAGAGATTGTACGTCAAGTTGAATCGTATAACTGAATAGTTTTTATTAAAACTGATGGTTACAAGATAAGCGCAAAAACAAAAATTACATCAGTTGCTCAAAAACTAACTGAGCTAAAACTTAAGCCCATACTTGCTAAAAATTCTAACAAAAATTTCTCGCTTAGCTTCAGACTCCTTCGATATGTCAACCCCGTGCTCTTTGCAAACTTGCCTTGCCTCAGCTGTTGTCTTTTGTCGGTTGGGGTTTCGAGAGTCTGGGAGGAAGGGAGGCCGATATGTAACCTTCTGAGGGACCGGAACTGTGTTCAAGTCCAGTTTTGCTTCTATCATGGCTCGCCAGAATTGGCTGAACATGCCCGGGTCCCCAGTGTGCAGCTCTGTTAGTGCTTCCTTGAAAGCTCTCCTCGGATCATCAGTTGTGAATACCTTCCTATAATAGAAGTCACTCACAAACCTGCTTGAACGACTCCCAGTCCTCGTTCCACTCGGCTGGCATCCACTTATCTACATGCCTGAACCGACTTTGGACCTTAACCTTCCCTGGCAGCCTCTGTTGCTTCAGCCGAGCTTCAGCCTTAACCTGATGTTTGTTAATTCGGCGACGGCTGCGGGAGGCGATGTTGCGGTCCATGTTCTTAGTCACTTTGTCCAGCTCATCCTCGAACTGGTTGACTCGCTTAGCTTGGCTAGCTGCGAACTTCTTAATCCAGTCGGGATTCATGTAATCCTTTTCTGCAACATCCATAGCCTTGGCAGCAGTAATACACTCTTCGGTTGTGATACCGTCGAGTTCTGAATCAAGCTCGGCTGCGATCTCGGCTATGGAGTTGTAAGAAACTCCAAACTGCTCCGCCTACTCCAAGTCTTTTGCCATTTCAGCTCCACCTACGTCGGTTAACTTGGGAGCGGACTTCTTCTTCTGGCTGTCCTCCTCTTCGGCTGAGATTTTGCAGCTTCCTCAGCCTGGGTCTCATCTCCCCCCTGCATCTCAACATCCCCCTACAACTCCTCTTCCCCCTTTTATCTTCCCCTTTTTGGCATCAGCAACTCCTCTTCCCCCTTTTTATTTGCATGTCTTTTTACTATTTTTGCATGGCTATCTATGACTAAGTGAAATGGGTTTTTCTTGATATTTATTAGATTAAAGGTTAAGTAAATTTTATATTTTGATTTTCCTTGTAGTTCGTATGAATGGAATTAATAGGTTACTTGTCTATATTTCTAGTTTATCTATGATTATTAGTTATTATTTTTTATTAAGTGCAAATTTAGATAATTGGTGAAGATAATCAAATTTCTTTCAGTTTATTTACTTATTTATTTTGCTTAGATTTTAGAGTTGTTTAAGGATAGGATTACGGAAAAATTCATAGTTATCTCTTTTATATTTCGTTGAGTATTATAAATAGGGTTCTTTTAATTCATTCTTTTTCGGCACACCCTCAAATTACTCATATTGAGATCGTGGCAGAGATATTCATCTCCCTTCTTCATTATTCACTTAAGTTGCAAGTCAGATTTCTTTTTGTATCTTTGTTTATTCTATGTTTTGCGAGGAATTTATTTTTCTGCACACCTCTTTTAATTAGTTATTTTAACTTTTGGGTCCTAGTTAAAAGTTGTCAGATTTGCTTTTATAGGGGCATACGAGTTTATATACTATATATAAAGGTTAATTACCAAGCATGTATGTTTAATTAAGGGAATGGGTTCTGCTAGTTGTTAGCAAAAGTTAATAATTAATTTCTATTTCTTATTTTGGGTTTAGAGGTGTATGCGAGTATGTGCTTCTGTAATATTAGTTAACAGGTAAGAATTTTCGTTGCAATGATTAAGGGTTATAAATAGGATCAGATATATTATGGGTAATGTTATATTTGATTAACAATATATAAGAATTATCATAAATAGAGGTTAATGGGTCTCATTCATGTGCACTTATGTACTTCTTTGTGTGTTTCTGATTAGCTAGTTTTGATTAAGCATTAGTTAGATATATATAATATATGTTTACTTATGAGGTATATCTATATATATATATATATATATAGATGTGGAGGGTCGATGGGTGTGTATATGAATGAGGTAAATATATGTAAGGAGTTTCGTAAAATAAGTGAATGAGTTTTGATCGACTTTGATTATATAAGTTATATTTGGATGTGTTCCTTTGTGTGTTATACATGTATATTCGTATAATCTAAGATTATTAACTAAAGCAGTAGTACTTGTATTCGTCAATTTAGATTGAGTTTTGTTCCATTTACCTGTGATTCATAATCATTTATCAAAGCATTCATATTGATATTTCATAATTATTATTAGGATTGGCGCGCAAGACTTTAACTAATTTGCAGTTTTCGCCTGTCGGGTCGAGAAGGTTAAGGTGGGGTTTTAAAGTTGTTATCATTTATCCTTATTATATATTTTGCACAATGTATACGTGTGATATGCAGGTAGAGCCCTTGAGCTACAAGATATCACGAGGTTAAGACTACAAGCTATTCGAGGTTATGATGTTATGGCCTTAGGGATACGATGTTAAAGCTTTCAAGCTTCGAGGAACTTAAACATTGCTTTCGAGCAATGTTATGAAATTGACGGTTTTTCCATGTTTATTATTGTTGTGATTTATATAATTTGGATAAATGCACCCCACTGAGTCTAAAGTACTCACCCCAAAACTTTTAATTTTTTCAGGAGAGGGCTCGGGCGATGTGCGCCGGAGCGAGTGATGATGGTCAAACAGTCAAAATGAGCTTTAGTTAATTGTCATTTATATTGTCTTCCATTGTAAAAGTCTTAATTATTTTCATGATGTAGAAAGATAACGTTTCCTTTTATTTATGAAAATTGGGTAGTTACACGAGGCAAAGGATATTTATTCTTGATTATTAGCCTATTCAACTCGCGATAATCTACGCACATTCTTAAGGTTCCGTCTTTTTTCTTCACAAATAATACTGGAGGATCCCAAGGAGATACACTTGGTTGAATGAATCCCTTGTCAAACACCTCTTGCAGTCGAACTTTTAAGTTCTTGCAATTTAGGTGTAGTTCGATAAGGTGCTTTAGAGATGGGTGTTGCTCCTGGTACTAAGTCAATCGTGAACTCAACTTGTCGGTCTGGAGGTATCACTGGTAACTCATCGGGAAATACATCGGCATACTCTCGTACAACGGGCACTTCAACCACCCTACATTCGTTGGGTGTTGTTGCACTTGTATTAACTAAATACCATTGACAATCTTTCTTTCTTAGCAGCTTGATCGCCTTCATCGCAGTTATGATCTTTGGATGAGCTTTTGTTCTATTACAATAAAAGTTGTGCTTCGGTTCTCTAGGGCGTTGAATATCCACCTCTCGCTAATCGTTGCATTATTCTTGCCTATCCAGTCCATGCCTAAGATAATATCAAAATCTCGCATTTCTAAGATGTGGAGATTAGCTTCAATTAAATTGCTTTCCACATAGGTCTATCACTATATTCTTGCCATATTATTGCCAGTAAAAATTCATTTTGAAGAAATATAGCTTAAATCTAATGTTTCACAATTAACTAAAAGAATCATATCTATCTCTCCCTTAGAGAGTTTAGGTCATTTTATCTAAATCCTAAAGGTCAAATTTTGAGGACTACCGTAATAGTTTTCAAAATTCTTCGTAAAGATAGCCTTTAAACATTCATAATCTTGAAAGAATACTTAACAAATGTTTAAGACTTTCATGTAGTACTCTTTATCGATATTTATAAAGAATGTGTCGGGAACTCAAAACATATTAATTAATCATACCAAACTAAACATTACATTCATGATTTGTCCCTCGTGGACATAAACAGATTTCATAATTTGTCCCTCGTAGACATATCTCAATCTTTAAAATAATGCATCATGATACGATTAAACTTTTAAACTTTTTCCCGGAACAATCTTTTCATACTCACACCAATGCTTTAGAAGTAATAGAACTTTTTCAAAATTAAATCATACCTCGAAGTCGGCATAGATGTCACAACCCACAATCCCGAGGGACGGCCAAGTCGGGGTGCGACTAGGGGTTGGGTTAAAGAGGCGGGGAAGAAGGGGGAATAACTGAATAAGCATACATTTATAACAGAATAATTACTATGAACTTGACTTTATTGAATAAAAAGGGAGTCAATCTCGAAGGATCACTCGACATATTTGTTTTAGAGTAAGCTCGGTTCAAAGTAAGAAAACTTAGACCGATAGGTTACACAATAAAAAGTGTATTAGTTTGCAGCGGAAAAAATGTAGAATGATATCACATATCAAATGTGAAATCGAGGCTCAACTTGACTTTACTTCCTTAAGTACGACCTTTACTCAACCTCCTCCGCCTTCGTCACTCAACCTCACTACAAGAAAAATGCCTATAGACGACGCGTTATAGACGACGGGCAATTTAGTCGCGTTGTCTATAAGGAAATAGACGACGGGAGATGTAGAGAACGTCGTCTATTAGCAGTTAAATAGACGACGGGACAGATTTCCCGTTGTCTATTACCGCTTTCGGATGGTTATAGACGACGAGATATAATTCTCGTCGTCTGTTTATATAATAGACGACGAGACATGTCCCGTTGTGTACTTTACATCGATTATAGACGACGCGATTATGAGGCCCGTCGTCTATTACCGCATAAAAAAAATATATATATATATATATATACTAAAATCGTACGACGTCGTTTTAATCCTTTTAATTTTATTTTTTTTTTACTGAAAAATATCAAAACCAAATCGATCCCTAATTTTCTCCCGCTCGGCCGCTCTTCTTCAACTCCTTTCTTCTTTCTTCCTCCGCCACCACCTGCCCACCTGCCACCGCCGCCTCCTGTCAGCACCGTCAGCACCGCCACCGCCGCCTCCCGTCAGCACCGCGCACCCCCTCCTCAGCCGCGCAACCTCTCCTCCTCCTCCCCCTACCTCTGGTTCGACAACACAGCCGCCGCCGGCCTCATCTCCACCTACATCCGCCCAAGCTCGCCATTTCTACTACCGCACCGCACCTACATCCACCCCTCCAAGGTCGTTGTCACCAAGCTCCGCCTCGACAAGGACTGCAAGTCGCTGCTCGACCGCAAGGCCAAGGGCCGCGCCGCCGCGGACAAGGACAAGGGCACCAAGTTTACCGCCGAAGATATTATGCAGACAATCGATTAGGAGGTTTGTCTATTTAGATTGTTGTTAATTTTGGATCTATGTCGATGGGAGCAACTGTACCTGTTGTGGTTCAATTTTGTTGCTTGATTTGCTGAATTTGATGATGATGATGTCGATGGGAGCAATTGCATTTGGATTTCTTGAGTCAACTGCTGATACTTTATGCTTTCTTTATGTTGCACCTAGTCATCTTCGTGAGAATAAGTTCTTTTACACCTATATGATCAAAGACTTGCAGATAACTTATGCAGGGGATAAATATACAAGTTCTCTTATCTTTGATCCTTCTTGTTTTAAGATTTAAGCTCTAGTATTGATAGTTGAGAATATAGCAACCCTTTAACTTTCTTCTAATTTTTAATAATACTATCAATCATAACCTCTCTTTTTTTGTTAGATACCATATGATTAGATGCAATTCTTGGTGAACAATTAATTTTTTTTCGAATATGCTCAAACTCAGCATAACCCTAGTCAGCAAGTAAATAGAATGAAAATGGAAGTAAATAAGCCGCATAACATCGAAGTTAGCAAAACAGAGTTCACCCACTCATTCAACTCACAGGAAAAATAATAATGTTTGTTGGGTTCTTTCGTGGAACAAATAGTGATCACTAGGAAAACACTAAATCATATTTACGAGAAATCATAGATGGAAAATCGAGATACCAAACAAGCAACATAGGTGGAGACATGGGTGTAAGGGATTTCGTGTCTCGATCATTTTGAATTCTTTAAGGATTGATTAGATGAGATCAATAGAAAGAAAAGGAGTATGGTGCTGGCAATGTAGTTGTCTTTGCTAAAATTATTTTCAATCTTATTACATAACCATTCTGTAAAAAAATATAAAGTGTTGGCAAATCTAGTTATATGCCCATAGGAGTATATAAGATGTTATAGAGCTAACAAAAAAATTACACCTGTCTTGGCTTTATCATAAAATTAGTCAAAATTAGTCATTTTATGCTAGGGATGATTAATTTGTAAATTGCTACATCATAATGTTATAATATTTGCAAATTTGTTGCATGATAATGTTATAATATTTTCAAATTTGCTCATGTTTATGGTAGAGTATACTATTTTTAGTTAAAATTTGTTGCATAACATTATTTGATGAATTCATGTTAGAATATAATAGCAAGAATGGATAAAGGTTGGATGTCCAAAAGTAGATTATCGAAAGAGTACGAAGAAGGGGTTGAAGCTTTTGTGAATTTTGCCATTTCAAATGGGAAGGATCCCAATGCTATATCTTGTCCTTGTGTAAAGTATGGTAATCTACGTGATTATGACATCGAGACCATAAGAGCACATCTAACGTATAATGGAATTGACCAACTGTACCGGGTTTGGATTATGCATGGGGAGAGATATACATCTGCCACTAGTGATAAAGATAAATGCAACACCCCAGATAGTGATTTTTATTCACACGATCAAACAATCGATATGGTTCATGCCGCATATGTTGACAATCCAAATCAATTTCATAAAGTGCTTGAGGAAGCTGAGATGCCATTGTACCCTAAATGTGCTCAATTCACGAAGTTATCTGCAATTGTTAAATTGTATAACTTGAAGACAAAATATGGGTGGAGCGATACTTCTTTTACCGAGCTACTTTTGTTGATTAAAGAGATGCTTCCGAAGGATAATGTACTTCCACATTCTTTGTACGATGCGAGAAAAAGCTTATCTGTGTTGGGTTTGGGGTATGAGAAGATTCACGCTTGTCCGAATGATTGTATTTTGTATCGAAATGAGCATGCAAATTTGATGAGTTGCCCTACTTGTGGAGATTCAAGGTGGAAGGTGGTTAAGAATGACAAGATCAATAAAGGGGTTCCAGCAAAAGTTTTATGGTACTTTCCACCAATTCCAAGATTTCAGCGAATGTTTGGCAACAAAGAGATGGCTAAGAATTTAACATGGCATGCTGAGAAAAGGGTTCGTGATGGTCATCTTCGTCATCCTGCAGATTCACCTACTTGGCAACAAGTGGATCAACAATGGCCGAATTTTGGGAATGAATCAAGAAATCTTAGAGTGGCACTTTCAGCTGATGGCATCAATCCTCATAGTGTCATGTCTTCTAAGTATAGTTGTTGGCCCATTATACTCGTAACATACAACCTTCCTCCATGGTTTTGCATGAAAAGAAGACATATGATGCTCACTTTATTGGTTTCTGGTCCACACCAACCTGGGAATGACATCGATGTTTACTTGGCACCTTTGATTGATGACTTGAAACAATTGTGGGAAGTAGGTGTAGAGATATTTGATGCGTACCGTGAAGAAAAATTTATGCTCAAGGCTATTCTTCTCTGGACAATCAATGATTTCCCTGCATATGGCAATTTATCGGGGAATAAAGTGAAAGGTTATGTCGCGTGCCCTATTTGTGCTGACCAAACTTATGCAGAACATTTGCCAAAAAGCAGAAAAATGTCATATAGAGTACATCGGAGATACCTACCACATGATCATCCTTATCGAAGACAGAAAAGAGCCTTTAATGGTGATACTGAGGAGAAACATGCACCCAAAATATTAAGTGGCATCGAAGTCTTCAAAAAAATGGAGAGACTGAATTGTGTGTGGGGTAAAAAGAGAAAGAGATCTCAATCAAGTGAAGATGATAAGAGGTTCCCTTGGAAAAAGAAATCAATATTTTTTGAGTTGGAGTATTGGAAGTATTTGGACGTACGACATTGTCTCGATGTAATGCACATTAAAAAGAATATATGTGAAAGCTTGTTCGGCACATTGCTCAACATTCCAGGTAAAACAAAGGATGGAGTGAAAGCAAGATTAGATCTTGTTGATATGAAGCTAAGGGAAGAGTTGGCACCAAAGGTTGGTGAAAAAAAAACATATTTGCCCCACCTGCTATTTATACTCTAAGCAAAAAAGAGAAGCAACAAGTATGCGCCTTTTTTGGTAGAGTGAAAGTGCCAACAGGTTATTCATCAAATGTGTCTCGTCTCTTGTCGGCAGATGATTCCAAACTTGTTGGCCTTAAATCACATGATTGTCACACTTTAATGCAACAATTGCTTCCCGTGGCCATCCGCGGTGTGTTGACAAAACAAGTTAGGTATGACATTACTAGGTTGTTCTTCTTCTTTAATGTCTTGTGTAGCAAAGTTATTGATGCTTCAAAGTTAGATGACATGCAAAGAGACATCGCAGTTACATTGTGCCAGCTTGAGAAACATTTTCCTCCATCTTTCTTTGATGTAATGGTCCATTTAGCCGTCCATCTTATGCGTGAGGTGAAACTGTGTGGACCAGTATGGTATAGGTGGATGTATCCATTCGAAAGGTTTATGCGAGTGTTGAAAGGTTATGTGAGAAATCGCAACTATCCTGAAGGATGCATTGCCGAATGCTACACCGCTGAAGAAGCTGTGGAGTTCTGCTCCGAGTACTTGTCTAATATACACACCGCAGGTTTACCCTCCACACATCGCCAAGTAACATTGACTAAGCCTCTATCAGGTGGTAGCATGACATCAGTTAGTGTGGATGATTGGGAACAAGCACATCGCTACCTGCTGACAAATGATGATCTTGTCGGTCCATATATCGAGTAAGTAATTATATTATTCAAAAATATTTTAAATATCATGTTTATAATAATTATTATTTGGCTAACTTCAAGATTTTCCATAGGGAACATTTTACATACTTGAAATCAGCAGCTTATCCTAAAAAATTGAAGGGTGGAAGACCGTTGCAACTCGAGCACAACCGAACATTCATTCCATGGTTGCGAAAGCGGGTAAATATATAATTATATATATATTATATAATTTTGTTATTGAATTTGTTTTAAATATTATAGCAAGTGACTAACAATTACAATTACAATTAGGTTGCGAGTGCCGATTTTAATTCGACACAACAAATACCAGAAAGGTTGAAGTGGTTGGCCCAAGGACCACTCCCTAGAGTTCGAAAATTTGATGCTTATATGATAAACGGTGTGACATTTCACACAAAGACACGTGATAATGTACGAGCTGTGCAAAACTCGGGAGTAAGCTTGGTTGCAAAAACCATGCAAGTGGCTAGTGCAAAGGATAACAATCCTATTGTGTCAGACATGACATTTTATGGGGTAATAGATGAAATATGGGGGCTCGACTATCAAGGTTTTGTAGAAATAATGTTCAAGTGTAGTTGGGTGGAGAATAATGGTGGAATTAGAGTTGATGATCTCGGTTTCACATTGGTAAATCTTAGTAGAATTGGTTTCAAATCTGATTCATTTATCTTGGGGAGTCAAGCGAAACAAGTCTTTTATGTAGAAGACCCTCAAGACAGTGCATGGTCTATTGTGCTTAAAACACCAAGTGTAGCATACGCTGAAGAAATTGATGATGATGATGATATTAGTAGCTTTGCTATTCACCATCAATATTTTAGTAAAGGAATGCCACCAATAGATATTACCAATGAAACTGATCAATCATATGTCCGTCCAGATTGTGATGGAACTTGGGTAGATAATAATAACATTGATGAATAATGATTTTGTACTTTTTCTATGGTTTTAAATAATACTTTGCATTTTGTTTGTCATTCACGTATTCTTATAAACTATTTCTAACTTATATTGTATTGCAGGTTACTACTGAAGATGACATCGTCTGGGCCTGGTGTATCTAGTAGTATGAAGCAAAATTCCGGTGGATCAAAATCTTCAAGAGCCCCTAAAGGAAAAGTGTATATGGATTGCTTATCTGTGCTAAGGGCTAAAGGAATTAAGACAGATGTTAATTTTGATGTTCATGGCAACCCTGTTGGGAAAACGCGTGCGCAGTTTGAAAGCTGCCTAGGTGTGCTTGCTAGAAGGCATATTTCAGTTAAGTATGAGCTATGGAAGCAAGTGCCAGAAGAGGCGAAAGAAGTGCTATGGGATTCTATAAAAGTAAGTACATGTGCTTAATTCGTTCTTAATTTTGTTTCTCAACATGTTATTTGGAATAAACTAACTTTTGAAGGCTTATTATTTATGTAGTTGCATTTTAACATTGATGATACATGGAAAAAAAAATGCTTGAGCTCGGCAAATACAAAGTGGCGTCAATGGAAGTCAACCCTCTTCAAAAAATATATTGCTCCATATGAGGATTTGCCTAATATGCAGCTTCAGCCTCCACCAGGTGAAGGTATTATTGCAGAGGATTGGAAGGATTTTGTCATCCTTCGTAAGGCTGACGAAGCTCGGGTAAATTAAGTTTGTTTATTTATATTATTTTTATGTGTATTCTAACTATTTCTAAATTTTGATTACTTGTATTTTGTAGAGAAAAAGGGAAGAACATCAGGCTCTACGGGCAAAGAATTTATACCCCCATCGGCTCTCACGCAAAGGATATGTTGGATTAAGTGAAGAAATGGTTTGACATACATAATTTGGTTACTTTGCATTATGTTTTATGTTTGTTGTAATATTTCAATTTGTCGTTTTTAGGTGGATCAATTGACTGGAAGGCCTATGAGGGATAGAGCTCTTTTGTGGAAGAAAGCAAGACAAAACAAGAAAGGGGAGTTTGATGGTGAAAGCTTGGAAAATACAGTTGCCAGGATTGTAAGAATAAATGATTGAATATACTATTAATATTTTTAAATTTATTGATATTGACTTATTTGATTTAAACATTGTAGGATGACTACATACGACTGAGTGATGAAGGCGTGCAATCTGAAAATGGGAGTGATGATATTCTCACGCAAGCACTTGAGAAACCCGATCATCGTGGTCGTGTGAGGGGTGCCCCAATTGGTGTCACTCTAACAGTTTACTTCAATTGGTGTCACTCCAACAGTTTACTTCAATTGAAGCGAAGGACAGCTGTTCAGTAAAGAATCAAATGGTCGATGATGTTGATGATGTGGAAGAAGTTCTTCATGAGAATGTTACTTTTGGCAAAGTACAAAAAAGAAAGGTATGTATGTGCATATTTCAGTTAATTATTTATTGTGCATATTTTAGTTAATTATTTACCTCTAAGTTGTTACCTACTCAAAACTTAATCTTTAGGAAAAAAATTGTCCTAGTAAGCCGCCAAAGTTGGATGCAACAAATGTACCTAAAGAATTGAAGAATTTGCACAAATATGCTAGGCATGCTCTCGTCGATGGTTTAAGCATTCAAATGAAAGTGGATAATGATGTATTTGGTGATGATCACGTCATTTATCTCTTCTTTGACGACATCAACCACATTTGTGCATTGCAGCCTATCTCGGCATCATGTATATGTGCTTACATATGGTGAGATGATTTTAGTCAAATCAATGTCTTATATATATATATATATATTCTAAATTTTGTTGTGAGATTTTACAGGCACTTGTATAATGAATGTAAGAGTGCAAACCTTCTTCATAGAGTTCGATTTGTTAATCCATACCCAATATCACATAATCCGAATGTTGGTCCAGAAGAAAAGGTGAATATTATACACCAAAGGATGAGTGGTACATTGCGTGATCAACTTATTATTTTGCCATGTAACGTGGGGTACGTGAAAGCCAATTATTTTTAAGTTAAAAGCTTGTGCATTGTAGTATAAGTTTAATTAAATACTTGTCTATCTTGTTAGTTTCCATTGGATTCTTATGGTGATTGATCCATATAAGGAGATTGTATATGTGTTGGATCCATTGAGTAATGAAGCTCATACTGAGGGTTGGAAGGACATCATAACAATGTAAGTTTTAAATAGTTTTGATCAATTTTATATAAATAGGACAGTTTTTTTGAATCTTAATGAGTTTTTTTTTAATATGTAGGGTTCATAGACAATTCAATATGAGCATCGCCAAAAGGGGAAAGTTGGTTCCCTTGTGGGAAGTTATCGAGGTATGAAGCTGTTAATGCTTATTTGAATATTGATTATATGGTTATAAATGGAGATGGTCACATTATGTCATTTGGTGTAGTGTCAACAACAACCCGATGAGTCGCAATGTGGATTCTATGTAATGCGCTACATGAAAGATATCATTGAAAATGAAGGATCTAACTCCCCCATCCCAATGTCTTTACTTGTAAGTTTATTTTACTTTCAAGGTTCAATTTTATTTATGATCTAATTTTATTTTAATTTTTATTTATTTCTAGTTTAACAAAGGATATTATTCAAGAAATGAAATTGATGAAGTGCGTATGGAGTGGGCTGATTTTGTTAACGAATTTACCGAGTGATGATGGTAAGTTTCTTAGCCTTTTACATTTTTAATCATTTTCATCTTTTATGAAATTTAGAGATATGAAAATGAAGTAGTGAATTTCATTTAGATCATGTAGATGGAAGTCACTTGGATGCATGAATGGATGGATGGCTTGGTTGAGTTTACAACGGAATTCTTGGAGATATTGTTATTGTTTTGGAGAGTAAGACAATATAAATATTTATATTTTTGTATTTAAGACTATTTGGAGACATTGTTATTTGTTTTAAGGCTAGTTGTAGAACATGTAATGAAAGTGATTGTATGACTTTAAGTTTAAAATAATGTATTTGATTTTATGATTTGTGATGTTTATGATATTATCATTTGATTGTAAAATATTAATGTATTTTAATAGACAACAGGACAAAGTAATACAATAGACAACAGGAAAAAACCGATATCTATTAACACTATAGACGACGGGAAAATAGCGTAGTCTATATTAGAAAAACCGTAGTCTATGACATGAAATGACAACGGAAAATTTGGTAATAGACGACGGGCATTTACCGTTGTCTATAAGCAATATAGACGACGGGCATATAACGTCGTCTATCATGCAATTCACTGTCGTCTATATAGCTTATAAACGACGGGAAAATGCCCGTCGTCTATATGCCATATAGACAACGGGAATTTCCCGTCGTCTATAACTGCACCCAATAGACTACGAGCTTATAAACGACGGGACGATTTATTATAGATGACGCGCATTTCCCGTTGTCTATAACCCTTTTTCTTGTAGTGCCTGCACATTTAAAAACAAACATGCAGGGCTAAGTACATAAAGCACTTAGTGGGCACATTGCCGAAAACAACTCACAAGAGTATAGATTAATCATGCATCTTTTCATAAACACTCGTAAGACTTAAACTGCTGTACACTTAATTCTGGATAACACCCTGAAGGTTAACTCAGAATCCGATCATCTGGTTAGCACTCTGTGGGCTAACTCAGAATCTGTCCCTCTGAATAGCACTCTATGGGCTATCTCAGAATCTGATCGTTTAGTTGGAATCTCTGGATAGCACTCTGTCGGCTAACTCAGAATCCAATACTCTGGATAGCACTCTGTGGGCTATCTCAGAGAAGCATAAGAGAAGTCACATATAACAATTCATCATGCACTGATAGTTACTTTAATACATACTTATTAAAGCAACAAGAAAACACTTTCGAGCAACGCTCATTTTATTTTGATAGAAAAACCCACCTCAATCGTTTACAGAACAACTTTAACCTTCTGTCTTCCATCCTGTCTTCAAATCTCGACGTCCTCCTTCTTTGAACGCAAATAATCACGCTTTAGTATTTGGTCGAGACGTTTAAAAAGAAAACAGAAATTCGGAATCGGTTAAGTCTTCTAGGCCTTTGCACTTTAACTATATTCTTTTGATTAACGAATAAACGAGATTCGACCAATTCTCGTTTATAAACTGACTTGGCTCATTACTCGACACTTAGGTCAGTAGATAAAGGATGTCGATAACTTATAACGACTTACAAGTTCACAAGGAACGAAGTTGAAAAGGATTCAACTTAAGAAATTAAGTTTTGGAAATTTCTGCACAGGTCAGTAAGTTCATACAGAACAGGGTACTCCGAAACAGGGGATGTGCCCTGTACCAAACGAAAGCCACGAATGTCTAGTTTACTCTCCAATTTACGTATCTCAATTTCGTTAAGCGAGCTAAAAGTTATGACAGTTTTCGTGCAACGTCGCAAAACAGTCCGCGCGGAACCCTAATGCTCGACAAAACTCGACGCACGATTCCCTAGGTTCGATCAATACTATTCCACTTTTATTTTCACGAAATTTCCATCTCAATACAGTTTACATGCATGTCCCTTAATCGGGTACACATTCACGTCTTTTGATTAAACAAACGACGAGCATTTCCTCGTCATTTTCAATTATCCAATTACTAAACCAAATCAAATTTCAAATTCTATTTCATTCATCAACTTCTCGATTCTTAACTATAACTCATAACATCTCGTATCTCGGATGAAAATGTCGTCAACTACAATATCGTTCGTCAATCCATAACAATCATTATTATCAAAAAGGTTTTCCTTATTCGACTTTTCTATCGGCTTATAATCTCGTTTCTTCGTCTCTTATTCAAAATCGAACCTTCTTAGAATTCGTTCAAACTTTACGGTTACGATCATTAACTATCAAGATTATCATAGGTTCGAATCACAAACCCTAATCATTATTCAAGCTCGACTTATCGACGATTGCTCGTCTCTTACTAAAAATCCTACGTTCTCCGTTTTCGTTCAAATTTTATAACAACGATCATCATCTAACAAGCATTACTGATATGCAAACCATATTCTAAAAACATTAACGAGCTTCAACTTACTGATGGATTCCCATCTCTTACGTTTTTTATTTTAGTTTTAGAAAAAACTCAAATAAATATATATTCATCCTCAATCATCCTACATCTCATTTCCATTAACCAATCATGCATATCATATTATTTTCTTCATCAAAACCTCACTTGTTCTTCTCTTACACTTTCATTTTTATTTTTAGAAAATTCTAATTTAATTCATGCATTCATCTATCATCATGAGGAACACGATTCCACTAATCAAGTATCTAAAAATCGAATCAAACATCAAACCCCCAAATTCTTAAAAATTTCGGTATTAACAACTTGTATAGGAGGGATGATTTCTTCATGATTTCAATCCATAAAAACCATTCCTAAGCATACTATAACATGAAATAAACTTAGAACTTGATCTCCTACATCTCTTACCTTTTTCGAAAATTCCAAGAATTAAAGGAAATAAATTTTGCTTGGATAGAAATGAAGAGGAAAGTCTCACCTTAACAATTATAAACTCGGAATTGAAATCGATCGGAAGATGGACAAGTTATGGAGCTTGGATGCTTGAAGAACTTGAGGAAGAACACATCAATGGTGAAGAACAAGAGAGAGAAGAGAGAGTTGGGGGAGGTGGCGGTTTGGGAGGGTAGAGGATAAGAGAGAATTGTGATATTTTGTGTAGATATTATGCTAAAGTAGGATGACTAACAAAGTGACTCACTAAGGCGCGTTTGGTTGCGAAATTTTTGACGGAAATATCTCGTTTCCGGGTCTCAAACGACGTATTAAAAACCGAGAAATAAATTCTTAGATGGTTACGTATTCGACGAAATCTAATTCGTCCGTTAGATTAGAAATAAATCACATACTCGGAAAACCTAATTCATTTTTCAAAATCCGAGAAAAGTCGGGACATCACAGTCCAAATTTTGTCCGGAAAAATAATAAAAACGGATTTTTACCAACTTACTCGTCTCGCAAAAAGAGTGAATATAAAATCAGATGGTTTCTCGATTTGAGTTTTCGGGTGAAAATTTTATCAGACGCGAAAACCCTAATACAGTAGTCGTTCAACCGACTTCTGGAATTTATTTTCAGAAACAGATTTCACCGTTAGTCTTAGAATTGAAAATCCTTAACTTAGGCGTGCAAAGCCATAATTAATTTGAAAATTTTTATTTCTCGTCAGAAGAAAATTTTTATTTTTCGGGTATTACAATAGAGCAGCAGCCAGGAACCACATTCTCTCCCAAGTATAGAACATATCACAACAGATCATATATCTTACTAATCACAATATCTCAGAAGCAAGTCTACAGGGTCGTAGACCTGCTCTAATACCACTCCGTAACGCCCCCATCCCTCGTGAATAGGAAACGCTACCAAAATACTATTTCATTTAATATTTATTTTTCAATAATAAAAGCGGAAGTAATAACAATAATAAACATAATAACGATAATAATAAATAATAATAATAATAATAATAATAATAATAATAATAATAATAATACAAGACCATATATATATTTATATTTATATATATATATATATATATATAATTATTCACTAAGGAATAATTTTAATATATAACATTTATAATTTTAAGCCGAACATGTATTACTTGACATGGAACCTTCAATTATATAAATATATACATCACGCAAAAGCTATTATATAAATAAAACAACCATTAACATTATAATATATTTTAAATTTAAAAATCTGTCCTTAATTTCTAACATCATAATATATTCCTGTCCATAACATTATATATATATATATATATATATATATATATTTCGGAGGAAACGAAAGCCATAAGTAATAAACGACATTGATAACAATTTTGTCAAAACGAAAGCCATAAGTAATAAACGACATTGATAACAATTTTGTCAAAGCATCATATATATATATGTATGAAAAGGCTGAATTCATACAAAATATAATCATGAAGTCTGCCAAGTTATAATCTACCTATCTGGGGCACAACTCGTACCTACGCATAAGATAAACAAAATATATGTTCGATCACAGCCATCATCAAAATGCATATTCACAAACTAATATATAGTCTCGACCCACTACCAATCAAAAGAGAGTAAGTTAAGTTAATCAGTAGCATGATATTTTTACCAAAATATAAATATACTTCACTTCAGCAAAATAGAGGAAGGAGAATGTGGAGCTCAACGTCTGCTGCCTCGCCGTCGACTCCTTAACCTGAAAACAAAGACAGTAAACAATAGGGTGTGAGTATGCAAGCACACTCAGTGGGGTAAATAATACAAATAGTTATAATCAATTGTGTAAATGAATCATAACATAAATGAACCCCTTTCACTTAGCTGACATCTGTGAGACTAGTCTCGGTCCCTCGTGGACCTGACCCCTCGTGGGTCATCAGCTCTTTTGATCCTCGTGGATCTGACCCCTCGTGGGCCACATTAGCTCATATGAATGACGCACGACAAAACAATGATTATAACCATGTAACACACTTACGGATAAAAGTAAACCCCACCTTAAGTGATTCAATTCAAACCTCTTGGAACTAGCTCTGGTTGTCCTTCCTCGAGCTTGAAATGCGCCTCTCCTAGCACTTGAAACACTCAAACTTAGTCATTACTTTCTTCTTTAATAAGACCAACTTTCCTCTACACAACATATTAATATTATCAATTTTATTCTTTAGACTAAATCTCCTATTCACTTTCACTTGAAAAACTTAAGGACGCTTGACAATTTAAAAGTGTAATAGCCCGAACTTCCCTAAGTCATTAAATGGGTATTAAATAAGTTAATATGCCTATATGATGTGTTTTGAGTGCTAAAAATTTTCGCAAAAATAATTTTTTCTGTGAAATGACGAAAATGCCCTTATGTTCCCTAATATGATTTTTCTCGTTTTGATTATTCGAATCTAGTATGTGATACATTGTTTGAGCTTATTTATATGAGTTTGAGTTTGATTATGAATTTCGAAATTTTCTGAGAACTTTAATTTTTAGATGAATAGTAACATAAACCGAGAAATCACTATTCATCGACCGACTCCGAATTTAGTCTAATTAGATTCATTTGAATCTAGAATTAATTCTAAGACTTTTGAGATAAGTCGGAGAATTTTTCAAGATCATTTGAAGAAGTTTTAAAAATAATTGTTTAACGGCACGTTTAGTCGAGCAGTTTTTATGAATTTATTCGTTAGAAGGAATCTTGGCATACAAATTAGATGATTGGATTCCTTAATTTATTTTGGAAGATATAAGATGAATTAGAGAGAATTTCGACGTTGGGAAAGAGACGAGAAGGGTTATTAAACGTTTGAGGGAATAAAATAAAATAACGGGGATATTTTCTACCGGAAAATTTATTAACCGAGTATAATTAGCAGTCATAATCTTCATCTTTATCCTCAATAGTAGCCTCAAACCTAATTACACTCTCACTTGAGAGAGTGGAGGCTACTCTCCCTCTCAAGGTGACAACACATCTTATTTCCTCTCTCACTCCAATTTCTCAAGATCTCCTCTCTCTCTCTCTAATCTTTCCATATCTTAGATGCATCCCCTTATTCCATAACACTAAGTTCATCACCTTTCACCTATCATCTTACCTCTTTCTCTCTCCCTCAGCTAAAAACAAGCAGCAACCATAACAGCAACTCCCTCCCTCTTTCGACTGCAGCCGAGAGCAACAACCCTTAGCTCTCTCTAATCCCTCGACTTCCATCTCCACCATGAGAAGCACAAGAGTAGCAGCTCTTCTTCACGTCGTCTTCATCTCTGCTGTGCAGATTAAGGAGCAGCAGCTCCCATTCACTCTTACTCTCCCTTATCTTCTCTTCATCTCTGTCGAAGGAAGACAAGGAGCAACCCCCTCTCTCTCTCGTTTCCTCTCTGCCGTGAGAAGCTTAAGGAGCAGCAGCTCCTTCCTTTCTTCATCTTTACCGAAGGAGAAGAGTAGCAGATCCTACCTTTCTCCCCTTCACAGCCGAAGAAGAGCAGCAGCAGCTTTTGTTTTCCATCTCCATCATCTCATCGAAGCATACATACATAAACATACAACACCCCTTCATGAATACCATGCATGCTTGCTTGAGGATTTATTAATGTAGATCAACACCTCCATCTTCAAGATCACTTAAAGAAGTAAGCTTCTATCTTTATTATTATTTTCAAGCTTGAAACCAAGCTAAGAAATCTTCTCTTTTCCACTTATTTCCATCGATTTTCTTAGCCTTTCAAGTAGGGAGTTTGAACCTTATTTATTCAATCTTTGATCCTTACACCCTTGTATATCTTTTCATGCAAGGAAAGAAGTGAAATCCATCTCCTTATCTTCCTCAATCCATCGAGCTCATCATCAAGCAAGGAGGAGTTTGATTTAATTTTTAAAAGTATGATTTATTCATGAATTTGTATATATGTATATGTATGTGGAAGATAAAGGAAAAACATGCATGATTTACTTTATGCTTAGGCAAACCTTAGGTTTATGATGTTGAGATGTTGATCAAAATGAAGTTTAAAGGATGATTTAGGGTATAAAAAGATAAAAGAAAATAAGTATTTAAAAAGTCCTAAAAATCAATTAAAAAGAAAAATAGGAGAAAATAATTTCTTGATGAGTTTTGGTGATTATTTGATGATATGATGATTATATATGCATTTTATGATTATTTATGTGATTTATATGCATATATGTGATGATGAGAATTTTTAGTAAATTTATTGCATTTTTATTGATTTTAATTGATTAAAAATGGAGAAGTGATTAAATGTTGATTTATGAATTTTATGATGTTTATGATGAATATGAGCATGATGAAGCATGAGAATATGATTAAGATGTGTTTTTAAGACAATATATGAATTTTATGAATTTTTATAAAAAAAAATCGAATTATATGTTATTATGAGGAAAAATGAATTTTTGATGATTTTGATGAAATATGATGATGATGTTAAGATGTTTTAGATGAATTTTTGAGTGAGTTTACAAGCATGAAAATTGAGAAATGAGAAATATGATTTTTAGTAATTTTTATGGAATTTTTAGAGGAAAAATCAAAGAAATTAAAGATAATAATGAATATGAGTGTTTTGATGTTCTTGAGTCTAACATGAGGATATGAAGATGTGTTCTTCATGTTCATAAGGAAAATATGAAGATTTGAAGATGATATAAAAAAATTAGAAAATAATTATTTTATTTATTATTTAATTCAAAAAATTATATATATATATATATATATATATATATTATAATGAGGAATTTCATGAAATAAAAATGAAATTAAGAAGTAAATGAGAAATTGAGTATGTTTTGAGTGAATTGAGTAAGAAATAAAATCTCATGAATTTTCTTTATGAAAATGGATATATATATATATATATATATATATATATATTAAATAAAAAGAATTAATAAAGAAGAAATAATAATAGAAGAAGATATAAGTTTTATAGAACAAAGAAAGACATTTCTTTGTAGATGATGAGTGGATATAATATGAATTTGATGTTAATGATAAAAAGAAATAGAACATTTATAATAATATTAATATTTGAGAATAAAAAGAGGATTAAAATAAAAGAAGATGAAATTTTCTATAAGATAATGTGTTAAAAGTTAAGTACATGAGTTAAGAGATAAATTGTTCGTATTTAAGTTCATTTGTTTCAAATGAGGAATTAAATAAGAGATATTATTAGAAATAATAATATTAATAATAGAATATTGAATTTAATGAAATCTTTCCATTAAAAATGAAAAAGTTTGAATGATGTGAATTCTAAGTTAATGTTTATGCTCTTAAGCATGCTTGAATGTTTAGTGGATGTGATGAAATATTAATTGAGTGAAGAAAAAAATGATAGAAGCTTGAAAAACGAATAAAGTATATATATTATATATGAGAAAAACGATGGTATTAAGTTTAAATATTTGAATGATTGAGTTCTTGATGATATGATATGTGCTAAGTGGTTTGATGATAATATTTGAGTAGAAATATGCAAGTTTGCTTTTTGAATCACTTAAAAAGCAGTTAAGACGTAGAAGTTATCGAGTAATGAAATTTTGAAATAAAAGATGAGTTTTTATTCAATAAAAACGAAAAATGAATTTTTAAATAAAGAAAAGATTAAATAATTATTATTTAATGTTTGAGTATTAAGTTGAGAGTATGTACGAGTATGAGTACGTATTTCGAGACAATGATAACGTATGTAGAGTCGAGAAATATTAAATAGAAGTTTGAATATTAAATTCAAAATGAATATTATTTGAGTTATTATTATTAAACGAAATGATTTTCATTAAAAGATAGAAGTTATAAGTCTTTAAAAGGATAAGAGTCGAGAAGTAATGAGTCATTATGTGACTGTGTTTGAAATGCAAATTATTTTTCAGTTACTATACTTGATTTAAATTATGTGATTAAGTGGGATTTCCTTATTCCACTTATTTGTGAAGTTAGTTGTTTATCTGTTGAGAATGCTCGACTATGATATGAATGATTTGTGATGTTGATAATAGTCTAGAATTAAAGTTATAATTTTCTGAGTTCATAAAACTCGAGAAATTAAGGAGCATAAGATGAGATGAATAATAACTTCTCGTTTTGCATGAAATATTATAATTTTATTTTCTAGAAACGAGAATGCGAGTTTGAGATGTAATAGAAACTGAGTAAAGACGATAAGCCGAGAATGAGAAACCGAGAAGGATATCGATGTAGAGAAGTTTAAATAAGTTAAGAAAAACTCGAGTCAAGTAGAAGTCCTTCAGCCGAGTCCTAAGTCTATTTTACGTTTTTGAGTCGATTAAACTCGATCTTATTCAATATTATTCTTGAAGGGCCGAGCGGGACAGAGAAGTAGTCGGGAACGTAAAAAGTAAGCAACCTCGACCCAAAATTCCAGAAGTTAGGTGGGCTTTCTGAACTAAAATCAAATGATGAATGCGTGTACTATTTATGTATTACGTGCGCTTTTCAAATTGATTGACTTGCCTGAGTTTTAAATGTTTTGGTATGGAATCATCTACGTGTTAAAGTTATTAAAATTCTTGTGGACGCACGGGATAAAGGTCCTGTAAGATACGGGACAATGCATGCATTAGTTAAGGTGACTGTGAGCCTTGCTTCGGTTGGGCCGGTCATGGTGTTCAAGGAGGAGACCTACTTCTCGACACCACAGAAAGATAAGCTGTAGATTGATTCATACCTAAGTATAAATGTCTGCAGACGATTCCAGAAATGTATGAAAATATTTTTATGACTGTCACAAGTGGTAAACTGTTTTTAAACAATTATATACTTAACCCTTGTGATGCAGCAAAAGAGGCAAGTCTAATCATATAGCTCTAATGAGCAGAGTTTCAAATGTTTTTGGCATGTGTTCACTGAGTACGAAGTACTCACGTCCTGCATGTTATTTCTAAAACGTGCAGGTTAGCTTGGATGAGAAGGACGTGGTGTGCTTGAGCGGCTCATTGTTAATATAAATCTATTTTGGAAGTTTGGCTTAAGGTTATGTGTCTTCATACATATAGCCTTTGAACTTGATGTCGTTGTTTATGTTCCGCTGCAACACTGTTATTTTGTTGTCTTTGATTGCATATTCGAGTTTCGTTATTATGAGTTGTGTGCTCAAAATAATTCCCGGTTTGTCTTTCAATTCTGCATGACTTGGATTTCCAAAACACTTATTATATTTTGAAACCGATGTAAATTAATCATGCTTGTGTATTTGATAGTTCTTTGCAAGCATGTTGATAATTACTATTGTTTCTTGTCGATTACCCTTATTCTCGAGCATGATTCCTTGTTGAGTCTAGTTTATTTGAAGGTTTCACCTTCACATTCTAATGAAGTCTGGTCGTTCATACACACCGGATTTCGAGGTGTGACAAAAAGCCTCTTACAACTTATATTTTACAAATTATAAACCATCGCTCAATTATGAGTATAAGGTATACAATCTAACTTCATTATAATCATCTATTCTAATTATCCATGTAAAGTCAGTCAAGAGCATAATAATATAATCTCAAATTTATTCCACGCCTTAGTTAAGAACATTATAAGCTAACAGTTTAATTATTTAGTTAAAGCTTAGCGACGATCTCTTATGCAATAGTAACAAGTTCAACAAGTTAATCATTAAAAATCAGAAGTAAAAATCAAAATAAGCATAATATGTTAAATCTCATATTTAAGACATATGGAGCTACTTCTCGACATCTATTCCGGCTAAATCGACCTTGGATTTTCCGGAAGAGAAACCTTGGTTGATGTGTCTACGCCATGAGCTAGTAAACCCCTAAACTTATTCCCCTTCATGGCATCGATTTGATGACGGAGAGTTTGACTTAAAACTCACGCAGAAATTTTCGCGCACAGACCTGGCACCCTGACTTGATCGGCTCATAACTCCTCGTCCGTGTCGGATTGACAGTCTGAAGGTACCGTTGGAAAGTCAACGATGATAGCTTTCTAATGGTATCTAATTTGATGGGTTTTAATGAAAGGAAACATATGAGAAATGATCTGCAAAACTCGACACTGTAGTTGTCAAAAACAGGGGTATAGACTCCAATGAAACGACCACGATGCAGCCACCACGCCACCACCGATGCAACCTCTACTGTTCCAATGACTAAAGCCCCCCACCCTTACTCACACAATCAGACCCCAGCCCACAACAATTCATAATCAAGAAAACCAAGAGTGCAAGAGAGGAAGATGAGTTCAAAGCTCTACGAAATTTGACAATCAAAATCGAAGAAAATAAGAAGGGAACTAGAGAAATATTACCTTGGTTTGCTGCTGAAAGTTGAAGACAAAGAGATGTGGATGAAGAAAGTGATAATACGCAAAGAGTGAGAGAAGAGGAATGAGAGTTTCTAGTCAATTCCAATTTTTGAAATAAACTACTCCATATTTATATACATATACTACTATTAAGAAAAATCTAGATATTTTAATTCTTTATTAATATTTTTATAAAAATCTTAGATAATTATATTATTTATTACTATTCTAGAAAAAAATTAGATATTTATAATTTTATTAATCATATTTTATTTAATTTATTTAATTTATTCAATTTACCTCATTCTAGAATTTTTCACAACATTCATTTTCACTTATTAATTATAAACTTCACCTTCACTATAGCGCATCCTTGCTCTAAGTCGGACAACCTGTAAAACATTTAAAATCAAATCTGTCAATCGTAAAAAGATAATTAATTTAAGTGTAAATATTTTCCTTATATAATTAGCAAATTAAAAATAACTTAAAAAGATTCGAGGTATTACAATATATGAAAATAGAATCTATTGGATAAAGATATAATTTGCTTTCAAAATTTGAAATCAATTTTCTAATCTCTTTTTAAAATAGGAGTAGGGTAATATTAATGCATGATTACTGAATATCCTCATTGTGTTTTCGATATAATGTCCAACAACAATCCAATTTTCCTAGTTAATGAGGTCTAGTTCAAGTGGCAAAGTTAAGACATCCAAAACTTTCGTTAGCAAGAGGTCTTAGATTCAATCATGTTTGAATGTGGTGTAAAGTTCTCACTCTATGTAGTGGTGTAGTAGTTCCACCATACATAGTGGTATAGTAGTCTCACATTTATGTGGTGTAGAAATTTCACTTTGTAGTGGTGTAGTGATTTATTCGATAACACAACACATATATAATCAGGTGTATTAAAAAAACAATCTTTTTTTTTCTGAAATGAAAACATTCCAATATAATCCAAGAAAAAAACTACTAACTTCCTTGTTTCTCTTATTTGATTTTATTAAAATACTTTCAAACTCCCTCCGTCCACAAGAAAGTTGTGCATTTTGCCATTTTCGTCCGTACACAAGAAAGTTGTGCATTTCTATTTATAGTAAGTTATTCCCCAACATTTACCCTACATCTTATTGTTTATTTACAACATTGTCATTACGGGGCCTACATTAAAAAACTAATCTAACACACTTATGAATAAAATATAGGCCAATTAACATTAACCCTAAACACTAAACCTACCCACTGAATCAGACCCTCCCTCCCCCCCCCCCCCCTTCTCCTTCCATTTCTCATTTCGGTTTTCCCCATATTTCTCAATTCTCCCCATCTCCGCTAAAACCCTAGAAATCGCCTCCCATAAATCTGTGAAATGATGAATGGTTCCACTTCGCCGGAATCAATGGTGCCTAAATCCTTGATGATGATGCCGGAATCTGAACTTATAGTGCAGGACTCCAAATCACCAATGGCGGATTTATATGTTGAAACGGTGGTGCCGGAGACACCACCGTAGATTCCTGCACCGGTTGAACCTTCTATTTGGCGAGACGAAAGCGAGTATCTGCAGAATTTGGGAAATTTTTTCCCCTCGGTGTTGAGACTTCTTCAATCTGAATCGATGGTACCAGATTCAGATTCGACCTTGCCAGAATCTGAAATGGCGATGCACGATGCACAATCTCCGTTTGATACCGATATCGATTACTCTGAGGTGGTGCCGGAGACACCACCTCAGATCTCTGCATCGGAAACTCCTGCTCTGTGGAGAGATAAAACTGACTATCTACAATGGCTAGGCATTTTTTTCCTTCGGTATTGAGGCTCCTTAGATCAGGTTTTTCTGTTCTTAATCTATGATTATACAGTGATTCAGATTCTGTTCTTGTTACTGTTTCCATTATGTTCTTTTGATGAGTATCTGTTCTTTATGATAAGTATTTGTTCTTATGAGAATCTTGAATGGCTGGTTATGAACTGATGATTATGAATATGGTTGATGATTTTGATGAGTTGATTATGTTGATTATGAAACTATGATGATTCTGATGGCTTGGATTGATGGTTCTGATGGCTTGGATTGATGATTGCTGATTATGAAACTGTGATTATGCTGAGGTGATGATTCTTGAGATGAACCTATTATTATTGATGATTATGATGGTCTGATTATGATTGAACTATGAACTATGATGTTGCATTTGGTCTGAATGATGGAGCAGATGATGAGTTTGCTCTGATGTTCCGGGCAAAAATGCCTCTGTCCCTTTTGATGCCACCACTTAATAAGTTTAGAGGCTCATTTGTGGGCAGTCAGTGTGTTAATTTGACCCTAAATTGTCCCAATTACAAGTCAATGATGCAAATTTTACTTGAATTCATTGCTGAGACACTAGAAGAGAAACCCCGATGCAAAAATAGATACCAAAATGTTGTTTACATCCTAAACAACAACCTTACAAGTGAATGTATGTTGCTTATGTTGTAAACTGTCCAAAACAAAAAAGACTTGCATGCTGCTCTTATTCATGCATTCCCATCTCATTGAAAGCAATAACTAGGTTTTGAAGAAGCCATTGAGCCACCACATTCTTCTCATCATCTGTCAAGTTGAGGCGCCCTTTTGGCTGCACCATGCTGCTCTTTAGATGCTGTATTAATGCAGAATTTTTTTCTCCTTTAATGCTCCTTTTAGATGTTCATTTTTCTGTAATAAATCTGCAGTTTTCTTGTTGTATTTATGTAGGAGAGAAGCTCATTAGTTGTTGTATTTAAATTTCCCTCCTTTTTTTATCACATCAAGCTGTAAAAGGTGGCAACTTTATCACTAATTTATGTAATCAAGGTTGGATTTTCCTCTTTTTTTTTTTTAGTGTAATGCAGATTTCCCTCTCTTCTCTTCCTAATCTTTTTCTTGTCTTTAATTCTTTACTATTTTTCATAGGCTTCTTGAATTCGAATTTGTGTGACAAATATAGTTCAATAACAATGTCTCATGATTTCAGTTTGTATTTACTGCTTAAGGATTAAAAAAAATGTGTTTCATGCTAAAAAACGAAATTAAAAAAAGAAAACGAAACAGAAAAAAAAAAAATAGGATCCATGTATAAAATTCAACAACCAAGGGATGGTTTGTGAATAAAGGTGACTACTTACTTAACAAAGTTAATCACTCTCTTAAATTACACTAAAAATGGGACCCTTACCCCATTCATTACACATTTTACCAGTTTTCTTAATCTTCGTGCCCATCTCAAATGTACAACTTTCTTGTGGAGGGAGGGAGTATTTTATTTTTCCAACTTTATAATAAATACTCATTTTCCTAGTTTATGCCCGGGCCAAATGAGCTTATGGAAATGGGATGTAGGGAGGTTATTATTTTTTTTTTTTGTGTGTGTGTTACTTTAGGACGAGGAAGGAAATCTGTGGTCCCTACTTGAAGAAAGAGGATTCAACCTATAAGGCGACAGAAATGCAAATTTAAAATGTTTGGCTATTCAAAATCTCTATAATTTTAACCGATGAGATTTGATTCAAGTAATACAAACCCCACCAATCACCGTGATCTACATAAATATTGTTTCTTTTCTAGTATTCGCCGAGTAGATGTGACAAAAGGATATACAGTAAAATTTCTGCTTTTCATTGAAATGAATGGATAAATAACATAAGGCGTCCTCTAAAGCCTAGGCGATATTACATGGATCAAAACTAAAAATGAAATATCAAAATGTAAGTAGATTAATTCAAAACAATGACTTAACGAACGTCGTAGGTACGTATATAGTATAAAGAAATGTTACACTTGAAAGTCGAAACTATATTAGAAGTCAAACAAAATTTATTAGCACCACAAACATGCAAGGAAATCGATCCTCACACGGATGGCCAACAAATAATCTAAACAGTTTTTGTTTTTGTTTTTAATTCTATTTATCCGATCTATGCTAATACCAAATCTAAATAAAACCGCCCCTATAATAATCAAATTAACCCAAACTAAAAAAGAATGAAGTAATTTCACCTCTCCATTCACCACAATGAATTACCACGACCAATGATCAGTAATCTGAGTACGCCTTCACGTAATCCAAAAACGACGGCGAGATCGAGCATGTCGGCGGCGCCGCCATGTTCGGCGACTGGAACAGCGAGTTCGGCCGCGACGAGCAGAAGAATTCGCTGGGATTCGGCGTGAAGAGCGGCGCGTCGATCAAGAACGAGTTGGACACTTTGTACATAGTCGAAACCGCCGGCGCCAAAGAATCCTGCTTTACGTCGTTTAAGAATCTCTGGTCGTCAGTCAGAACCGACGTCGTATCGTCGTATCCGATGTTGATGCCGCCGCCGAGTCCTTTCTCGTCACAGAAAGTAGCCTCCTCCTTGATCGCCTCCGCCTCCGTCTTCATCACCGCCCCGTCGCCGTCGTCCTCGTCGCGTTTGAGGCCGGTGAGGCTCTGCACCAGCGCCATGAAAGCCTTTGCAAGGGTGTGGATCACCTTCGGCGAGTGTGTGTATATGATCACCGGCTGCGGCTGCCTGTTCGCCGCGGCGTCGGCGTGAGGTTTTTGAATGACGTGTGAATCTTTGTTGATCCGCAGCTGCAGAGGACGTGAGCCGTTGATCACTCCCTTTGTGACGTCACTGTCCTGAAACTTTGAAGGGCTCATGGCTTCTTCAAATAGTTTCTGCTACAGATTAGAAATTAAATTAGTATGAAATGAGATTTTCTTTTTTCTTTTTTCTTTTCACGATTTAGATAGCCAAATTTTGTTATGAAAAAAATGCTGCTTTTTCCTTCGTTAGATCGACGTTTAAGGATAGGAAAAAGGTGTTTTGGAAGTGGGGGCTTTTGCTTATATATAGAGGTGAAAAATTAAAAATATAGATAAAACATGGAAAGTCTACTCTTTATATAAGTATATAGATACGGATGCGTGCGCGCGCGTGTAAATAATTCGATGAGTTATTTGGATTGGCCTGCAATTTCTGACCGTTGAAGAATGGGAAGATTAGGGTTTAGCGGAAAAGAGTAGAATGGTGGTGGAGAAAGAGTGGTTGGTTTCACTTTCACCGCATTTTGTGGGGCGGTTGGCGACGGCGGCGGTGGCGGGTGTCACTGCCGGATTTATCATGCAATTCTTTAACAACTTCGAGGCAAATCATCAATGGTTTACACGTAATTTTATACTTATTTAAATCAGTTTTTTTTTAAGGTAAATACATATCTAAATCAGTTAATCAATGATAAAATATTGATTTGAAGAATATAATAATCTTTTTAACTTATAGATTTAAGATTAATGAGTATAATCGAACATGAAATCATAAATATGTTAGTCAACCCTATGCACTGTATAAATGAAAAATATTGACAGTTCATTTTCTTTGTATGAATGTCAAACATCAAACGATCTAAATTTCACAGCCTTTCACAATTGGGTCATTTAGTATTTATAAATTTGCCTAAAGATATTATTTCATATTCACATTAATTATTTCAATACGTGAGTATTAATTATTGAAAAATAATCACATGCTGTATATGATATATCTACTTATGTTTTATAACTAGAAAACGAAGTATAAATAATAGGAGTATAATTTCTCTTTATGGATAGGCTTCAAATATTTTGACCCCAATTTCCCCAAATTTGTGTTTAGGCATAAAAGTCGATATTAGCTAAAAAATTAGTTTAACACTAAATTTAAGTAATAAAGAATTTGTCAACTTTCTTCATCAATCAAGATTTGGAACAAAATTCCACTTTTCTTAAAGGTGACAGCTTGACGTCACAAATAATTATAAAAAATGGTTTTTGTGTATCCAGCGAAAGAGTTTAAAGACATGCCATATATAACAAGTTATGATGCTTATAAGCTGAAATAGCACTATTTGGATCTTCCCTTGGAGACAATTAAAAAAATAAATTGAATAAGTAAGTTTGTTTTAGTCAGGCTGCATCATCTATGAGTTGTTACATTGTACAAGAAAAAGTTTATAGTCTCCAACGGGACATTTTAGAGGTGCAATTTTGATTTGTAAGCAGTGATGTATATGGTTCAAATATCACCGCTCACTCTTACCAATGACAAAAAAATAAATTAATTTATCGAGTTTCAGTAGAGACTGATGTTTAATATTCTGATCTCTCATACAATTAGCATAATTTATTCTTTAGCACGATTTGCGGACGAGAAATGGATATTGCTTTATTCAATGTAATGACGCATGCCCTAGAGAAGAACCTAAATGAGTTGGCCAAACTTGTCAAAAGAAATTAAATAGGCCAAACTTTTTTTTCTTTTCATGTTTTAAATTTAACACAACTTATTAACTCTTTTTATTCCCTTTCTATTTTCTTGCATTATTTTATTTGATATTTTATTGAATTGGCTTTGTTGTCAAACCAACCTTCTTTCATAACCTATGGGCCTTTAATCAAGATATTGGGCCTCCCCAAATTTACCAAGGCCCATTGGTTTTAATGTATATATGTTGGTGTCTTATTATTGCATCAAACGCAACTCCCATTTTACTCCATATAGTCCATTTAATTAAAAAATAAATAAATCAAATTATAATAAATGTAACGCAGGCTTGGCCGTGTTTAGCTAATTGGGCAGAATGTAACGGAAATCTTCGATTTGTTGATTCATTACTCTTAACCACTTCGCTAATATCCTTTAATTTGTTGGGTGCACTGCACATCCCAATTTTTATCAATTAATATGGGGTTTCAAATGTGTAGAAAATGACATATCTCCTACTTCGTGTATCATAAAACATTAATTCAATAGGCAAATGAAGAAATTGATATCACGCATACAATATTAATTAGTTCGAGAAAAATAAGAAATAATAATGTGGCGGTAGAAATGAGATTAATTAGTAGCAATGTTGTTCTTTTCCATATGAGTATTTTCATAAATAGGTAAGCTACTGCCAAACAATTCCAAATCATGATTAATAGGTGGTTTGGTAGTGTTCTTGGATGGAGTACGTGGTGCAGCAATGGTGGTTGAGAAGTTTGTCGATGGAGTGGTAGATGGTGTTGAGTTGGGAAGAGGAGAAGGAAGGCGTTTTGAGGCAGTATTTGTGCGTCTGCCTCTCTTTCACTTCCATCCATTTGCGTAACATCATAACTCTGTAACCCCAAAAATTTGAAGAAAATTTCCCTAATTCGGGTGTTTTAATGGGGTCTATGCAATTCAATTAATTTTTTTATATTTGAATTCTAATTATTGAGACTATAAGGATAGAAATGTATTCTCTCTGTTTTTTATTAAGTGTTCTATTATGAAATTTGATTTGTTTTTTAATAAGTGTCATATTTCATAAATTTTGAAAAAAATGATGCAACTTTTGAGAAAAATGATGCAAAACTTTCTATTTTACCTAAATAATAAATGTTAATTATTTACATTTTAAGTTTCCTAGGCAATAATTATAGATGAAAATAGTAATATATTAATTTCCTTGTTTTGTGTGTTTTGACGGCTGAGGACACTTAAAAAAAAACAGAGGGAGTACATTAATTATAATTTAATTATTTCTTTAATTAAAAGGGACTATGAGTCCATGAAGAGTGAAATGAGCACCATGTTTAAACCTTCCATGAGAGACCTCTTAACTGGAAACCAAAAGCAAAATTTTGGGGCCGTACATAAAGAAAAAAATAATCGTGATAATCACTAAGCATAGTAATTCTCGCACGTGTAATTCTGGTTCTGTAAAACAGAAAAAAAGGAATTTGTTTCAAAAACTCTACTCATTACAAGAGTATGCAGTCCGTACAAGAGAACTTACCGTAGTATTGGAAAGATTTAGTAATTAGTAGCATTTGAATTTATGACATTTATTAGTCATAAGCTACATTACTGGGAAAGAGACAACATGATGAAATTTTATTTACCTAAAAAAAGAAATATGTGAATGGAGGTGGAGCTAATGTAGATTTAATTGCACTTAATTAGGGTGAGTTGTTATTTAAATGAAATACACTGAAGCCTATATACTGAAAATAGGTTCGACGAGGACAACAATATAGCAGCAGAATCAATGGCAAACAAAGAGTTGTGGTAGGTTCTATTTTTCACATAAATAGACATGGACAAGTTTTTCGATAATTTCTTGTTGGGAATTTGTTTAAGATTGACTATCATTTCAACTATTATCCGTAAGGGTGATGCTAATCGGATCAAATTGATCCGGATCAAATTTATTTATTAATCAAATTTTAATATAAAAAGACATGCCTAACCTTTAGACAACTTTCGTTCCATAGTACTAATATAATAAATATATGTATATTGAGAATACTAATTTCATTAATTATTGGTAATGTCAATCAGATTAATTTGACCATTTATTATTCTTGTAATTACTATTGGTATTGCTGCATATGATTCATGGAATTTGTGAACTTGTATTTTATTTTTCAGCAACACTATATTTTTGCATTCATTTAAAAAAATGTTAAATTATTAATTAAAATTAATACATATATACATATATTTTCAAATTTTGATTTTTTTTTCAAAAATATTAAACTTAACAACATGAGACCTGAAATTTAAAAAATTATCAAAACAAATCGAAAGTCCAATTCTGAACCTGGTGTAATATTTCGATTTTTTGATTCACTTTAGGTATTCGATTTTTTTATTACACTACTGCAACTGATGCGCGCAATTGAAGTTCACTTGTTTACTAATTGAATCACATCTAGTGCACTTGGTACAATTGAAGTGAAATTTCATTTGCAATATATATTAGCAATGACTATCGGTTAGACATTAATTGCAATAATTTAATAATTTTTTTATTTTCCGCAAGGTGATATTATGATTTAATTTTATGAAAGAATTATTTGAAATATCAATCTTCTTTTCGATATATTTAAATATTTTTGAAAGATGTTGATTTCCTGATTCTTGAATATGATTCAAATAAATATACATAATTCGCGTGGTGTATACATGCACGATTTTTTGTAGTTTCACGACACATGTAAGTAAGATCGAATCCTCAACTTTAAGGTTGAAAACATCTTACTTACTAAATTGTGTTTCATTGTCATATTTATATATTCCTTCCGTCCACGATAAGTGTGACCCGGAGAGAGTAACATAGGTTTTAAGAAAAAGGGAGAGTGAGTGAGAGTGGAGAAGGTAAAAGTGTTAATTTTAGTGAAATGAAAGAGAGTGGGTGAGAGTGGGGAAGGTAAAAGAGTTCCATTTATGAAAATGTCACATTTATTGTGAGAAAATAAGATCACATTTATCGTGGACGGAGGGAGTACGAAGAATGTATATATACGGTTAATATACTTGAAGCTAGTTTTACGTAATTTTGTATTTGTGGAAATATTTATAAATCATATATAAATTGTCATCTTTCAAAAATATTCACATAATAAATAAAAAATTGTATATAGATTGTATATGCGAGATCTACTTATAAATCGTATATAAAGTGTGATAGTCGCCACTAAAACTACAAAACTGTTGAATTAATACTTAAAAAAATTAATTAAAAAATGTATAATAGCATACTTGAAATATAACCTCAAAAATATTCACAAAAAAATAATAAACAAAAAACGTAGATAAATTGTATACCAGAGATCTACTTATAATTCGTATATAGAGTGTGATAGTCGTCACTAAGACTATAAAATTATTGAATTAATTAATACTTAAAAAAAATAAAGTAAAAAACGTATCATAGCATACTTGAAATGTAATTAACCATGTATATGTTTTAATGTTGCGATAAAAAGTTTTGATGTTGAATGAATTTGATTTGTCGATTTATATTAATGATGCTAGTCCAATTAATCTTCAACTTATTGTTGGAAGTCTGAAAGATTTGCTGTAAAATTATAAAAGTAATTATAATTAAATTCGTTAACTTAAATGGGGGTATTATAGGAAATATACATTTTCATTAATAATAATTGAACATATTTACCCCAATTTTGATCCTAACAGATTTATCCTATCCATAATAGATAATCATTTGTACCGGGAGCCAAAGTATCGTCGAGTCTTAAATTGATACCCATGCTATTAATTTGTGCTTTGACTTATAAATTTTAAAATTTGTACCGAATTGTGAGTTTTGAATCCGAAACTTCATCATTTAGAGAAGAGATTCTCACCATTTGAGTATCGGTCCTTAAAGTTTAGGGGACCTAAAAAAATATCTTTTTTTTCTTTTCTAGTTTTGTCGTTGGAATTGTTCATAAAGGACCTTGGATTTTTTTTTATTTTTATTTTAAATGGTGTGGGAATTCGCAGCCGCTACATATGCGACATATTTGACCTATAGCTGCATTAACGAGGAATGAATATGTGACCTTTTGGCCTCATGCAACTCACTCTACCACTACCATCCCCAAGGGGACTAAAATCAGTTTTTTACTGTGTATTATTGAATTGTGCTTGAACTTATAAATCTACCTAATAACAATCTCACGAACTTAATTATATTTTGTCACATAAATCAGACTTAAATAAAGTTTGAAAATATGTTTAAATTTAATATTCGTCATTTTCTTTAAAACTATGATAAGTGTTATGTATGAAACAACCTGTACGCATAATTAACACCCCTCGCCCCAAAAAAATAAAAAACAATAACAAAACGTGAAGCAATTGGAAAATGCCAACTCGCTTCATTGTGCTTTGTAATAGACATATTCTTACGACAGAAGTACCACAATATTGTTAATTGTTGTTGGAACTAGGATTCTGATCAATTGCCCTAACAAATAATTCATTATAATTAAAATATATATAGGTTATAGATATATATAGGATCACGCGTACAAGGAGAGATCGCACGCGTACTGACTCGGTCTCGACTCATTCATTTATACTAATATAGAATGCTATTATTCTATTTTTATTTAATAGAAAATATTACTACTATTTTTAATACACCTTTCTTTGATCAAATTATTAGTAACTACTGTTGTAAGCGAAAAGTTGTACTGTAAGTATATTTAAATTCGATAAAGGCAAATTATTCGCACTTTAAAATATCACTTATCATTCATTCTTTGAATTTTTAACCTACAATAAATTCAAGACTAGAATTTTGTACGTGGTATTATGTATTTTTATATAATATTAGTAGGAGATTACGTGTGTTATACATATAACATCTCATATAACACAATTAATTTATTATAAATAAAATATATTTGATATAATTTTTGTAAAGTTACAATATTATTATTTATTGATTATATATTAACTTCAACAAAATGTTAGCAAGTATACTTAAAAAGTATAAAAAAATAAAACCAAATTTCTTATATCATATGTACTGTACTCATAATAATCATCTATCATGAATGCATATATATAGGAAAAAAAACGGAGAGTTCTAGCCCATAGATATAACAAGCTTATTATATTTAGAGTCAAACCTCATAAAACTTTTATGTGTAAAATTCTAGCAAGTGGGAAAACTTTAAAAAGAAGAAAAGAAAAAGGAATGATCTCTATTTATTTAAGTGACTTGTGAAAAAGCAAACATACATATTACTCCCTCCGACCCACTGAAATTGTCATATCACTACTCCGCATGGAGATTAAGAATAAGGGTAAAAGATAGAAGTTGTTAGGTCTCATCACTTTTGAAGGATTTTAAAGAGTTAAAACTTTCATTATTTGGAAGATTACAATATGAGTTGGACATCGAAATAAGGAAAGGATGACAACATGAGTGAGTCGGAGGGTGTAGTATATATTTTCAATTACAATATTGTAAAGTTAATGTTGTCTTAGCTTATACTCTATTCTTTAAACTTTAAAAATAATTACTATGACAATTTCAATTACTATGAGATTATTTATCGTAAAATACGTGACATTTACCTGTATTCTATACATGATTTTTGAAATTGTTACACTACCCACACCCCCTCCTCCTTCTCCCTCTCTCATAACCACCATCACCACTATAACCCGCTATGACTACCAGCCCAACCCCTCATTTTTTTTCTTTTTCTTTTTAATCTCGAAAAGTTATTTTGTAAAATTAAACTTGAAAAAAGTCTTTAATAAATGAATACAAAAAATAAGCGCTTACAATTCAACCATTTTCTTTCCCAATCTATTCATTTGTAAGTAAGTTACATGCATGTACATGTGTATGGAGCTTGTAATTGTGACAATCCATAAAAATACACCTTTTGCCAATGTAAAAATGAAAAATACACTTGGATTTCTGTTCAAGAATTTTTTCAAACTGGATTTCTGCCCAAAGCACTCAATACAACATTGATTACATTGATTCCAAAGATTCAGAATGCAAGCACTATCAAAGATTATAGGCCTATTGCTTGTTGTAGTGTTATCTACAAGATCATCTCCAAGGTAATAACAAATAGAATGCAGCTGGTCCTCAATGATATCATCAGTGATAAGCAGTCAGCTTTCGTGAAGGGGAGGAGAATAGCTGATAATATACTACTGAGTCATGAGCTAGTAAAAGGATATGATAGGAGGAATGTATCACCAAGGTGCATGGTGAAAATAGACATTCAAAAGGCTTATGACTCTGTAGAGTGGCCATTCATCAAATTCTTGCTACTTGAGATGGGGTTTCCTTTTCAGTTTGTCCAGAAGATAATGGTCTGTTTGATTTTTGTAGCTTATTCAATTAATGTGAATGAGAGTATAACTGAATCATTTCCAGCAAAAAAGGGCTCAGACAGGGAGATCCCATATCTCCATACCTTTTTGTAATTTGCATGGAGTATTTGAGTAGAAATCTCAGCAGATTAACCTTGGATAAAAGGTTTCATTTCCATCCAAGATGTAAAAGATTTCAGCTAGTGTATCTATGCTTCGCAGATGACCTATAGCTTTTCTTAAGAGGAGATGTGCAGTCAGTGAGAAGACTACTACAAGCTTTTGGAGAATTTTCTGAGGTCTCAGGGTTGAAAGCCAATAATGCCAAAAGCTCCATTTATTTTGGAGGGGTAAATCAAACTATCAAGCTGGATATCATACAAGAATTTGGTTTGGTGCAGGGGGAATTACCTTTCAAATACTTGGGTGTGCCTTTGTCAACAAGAAAGTTGTCAGTAGCTCAATGCCAACCATTACTACAGAAGATCCTAGCAAGAATTGAATGCTAGTCAGCTCGTTTACTATCCTATGCGGGCAGACTCCAGCTTGTTAAATCTGTGCTTCTCAGTATCCAAACATATTGGAGTCTTATTTTTCTTTTACCACAGAAAGTCATGAAAGCTATTCAAGCTATATGCAGGGCATTCTTATGGTCTGGAAAAGCAGCTATCTCGAAAAGAAACTTGGTCTCTTGGGAACAAATATGCAACTCCAAAGAAGCTGGAGGGTGGAATATCACACACTTGGAAACTTGGAACAAAGCAGCAATATACAAACTTCTCTGGAACCTCATTCAAAAGAAGGATAAGGTGTGGGTAAGATAGATTCACGGCTATTATGTGAAGCAAAAAGACTGGAAATCTATGCCGATCCCTTCCCAGGCAGCATGGGTGATTAGAAAGATACTAAATGCAAGAGATGTGGTGGCCCAACTGGAGGAAGGAGATAGGTTGATGCAACAAGAGAAGCTATCTATTAGGAAAATTTACCAAGCTATGCGAGGAGTGCAAGAGAAAGTGCGGTGGCACCCTATGATCAGGAAAAATCTAGTCGCCCCAAAGTGTATATTCATTTTATGGCTAGCCATCCAAAAAAGACTGGCTACGTGTGATCGACTTGTGAGATTTGGTATCCAGTGTGAGCAGATTTGTTGTCTCAGTCAGCAGAAGAATGAGTCGCATGGCCATTTATTCTTCTCTTGCTCCTTCTCCTCTAAAATCTGGAAGGAACTAGCAAAGTGGAGCAACTCTCGTTGTCAGAGTTGTGCATGGGACGATGAGATTACCAGCATGGAAAATCATGGAACTTCTAAAACGGGGAAGCAGCTTGTGTACAGGCTTCTTGTAGCCACAACCGTCTATCATGTTTGGAGAGAAAGAAATGCTAGGCGGTTTCAAGGAGTTGAGACCTCAGCGGAGAGTATTGTTCGACAGTGTAAGTTAATGATGGTTGTGCGAGGTAGGAAAAATGCCAAAGTTCTCAAGATGTTTGAGAATTAGTTTTGAGGAGTTTTCTGGCTTTGAAAAGTTGTAAGTGGTGGTTTGCATGCTTTTGGATAAATAAAATATTCTATTTTCCGAAAAAATAAAAATAAAAAATACACCATACTCCCAAAAACAATGAATTTTACACCCTTTTGAATATTTCAAATATAATATGCCATATTGCCAAGCACTTTATATCACATTTCTTACACGTTTAAGAGATATGATATAAAGTATATGACATTCCAATGATTTAGTGATAATTAGGTAATTATTTGACAATCATTAGCCAATAATAATTTAATTTAATTATTTTATGTGAAACATATCGTGATTCAGTTGGTACTAAATTCAGTTGAAAAATTATGAATAGGCATTAAACGAACGTAAATGGAGTTCTCGCTCGGACAGAATAAAATTCCGTTCGACACGTGTCAAATCCCGCTCGAGCGGGATTTTATTCTGTCCGAGCGAGAAATGGCAGAAAAGTTGGTCAATGTACAGAATGATGGCTGATTGATGCCTGGCATGAATTTATTTGCTTGTGCAGACATGAGCCAGTACATTTTCACGTGAAATGCGGAAAAAAATCTGTATAGCATTCACACCAGCTTCCACACCCAATCCGCAACAAACTTCTTCTGCTCAAGATCAAACAACAGCATATACAGAACTAACACGTGCGCAACCTGCAGGTACAACTGTCCACTCACGTGCCTCAGGCAAAACCGATCCAGGAGGTCCCTCACACTAATCGACACGTCGTTGGCAAACCACCGATATACTTGCACACCTCGTAAGTCGTGGTCGTCTGAAGGTCGAAAATCAGACGAGCCGAATGACAATCCGGTAACAAGGGCATACTCTGTAGAAGAAAAACGAAGGTTTGCCCCGTTGATATGAAACCACATGTCGTGTAGCTGGCCCCATTGAACCGAAATCTGTCGGGATAATACGTGATGCACGCCTATACCGCACTTCTGCCCCGACCGCCAGTAAGTAAAGTGGCCAAAACAACCTTCAAGCCACCTCTCTAGGAGATCATGTCCCCCAACTGCCATCAATGTAGACACAATATCTTCTAAAACGATGTGCCTGTAGGACGTGCTAACCGTGGACTTCCGGTCAATAGTGTCGGACCTCTTGAAAATAATCTACACGAATAAAAATTTAAATTAAAATACAAATAATAAAATCAAACTCAAAATAGTATTAAACAGTTCACTAAACAATTTCCCGCTCGAGATTAACAAATCCCGCTCGAGCGGGATATCAAGCCAAATATGACAACGGCGAGCAGGAAATGACACAAAAAGCATTCACAATAATTTCGGCAGTTAAATAACAATATCCCGCTCGAGCGGGATATAGGCCACCAAGAATTTATCGAGCGGGATTTAAACGTAATTAACATGTGAAAATTAAGGAAAAAATTACGTGTAAATTACACATTCAAAAAATTCAACAATCTTCCAAATCAAAATTATTAGTATAGATTCAACAACAAACAATCGAAATATGAACAATTTAGCAAATTAGGGATCTAAGGGAGGGTATACACTATTATTATTAATTAAATACGAGAATAAAGAATTTCCCGCTCGAGCGGGATTTACAGAAATCTAAAGTTTCTCGAGCAGGATTTTACATAGATAGATACTAAATAATTTTTGTAATTAACAGATGAAATTTCAGATTAAAATGAAACGCATGAAAAAAATTTAAAATACTAACCTCTCCATAATTAACCATATTGTGGAAAATAACAAGGGAAAATGATGCCGTTGACTGCAGCACGATATTGATGTCGGAATTTTTTGTTTCACAAAGAGAAGAGAGTGAGCGAGATTTCTTAACTTAGAGAGAGAGAAGATAGTGCAGCGGGAGGAAGGTGTGAGCGGGATGTAGAGGTTTTATTATTGAAAATGAGAGGTGGGGTATGGGAGGCGACAAAATAATAAAGTAGGTCAAAAAAAAAAACTGTCAGCTCGCATGATGGGCCGCGACAAAACCGGAACCAACAAATTAAAAAAGGTGCATGGGAGTCAATAAGATTTGACTCAAAGTATGACACCTTTTCAGTTTTTGTTCCCCAAGGTGTATATTTCATTGTTTTTTAAGGCATGATGTATTTTTCATTTTGCAATCTTCAAATGGTGCATATAAAATTCCCCCCCCCCCCCCCTCCCCCATGTAATTTATAGAGTAATGTGAGGTAGAATTTAATTAGGAGAAGATATGAGTTTATACGTCTTGTTCAAAATAATCCCTCTAATTCTATGTTTCTATATTTTCTAATATTTCTAATTTTATTAGTCCTATCTATATATTATTAAGTTGGCTTAGATTAAGAAAATACAAATTTATCAAATATTAAATTAATCAATTTTCAATCATGATAATTATGTATCATGATAATCTAATTAAATGTTAGACAATAAAAGATCCAAAAAGCTACAAGAATTATCACCTTAAACTATGTTACAATATATACGACAAATAATGTAATTGAACCATTATTAAATTGATGAAAAGAAACTAATATAAATTATTAAAATAATTACGGGTAGACTTCTAATATAATTAAAAAATTTCAATAATATTAAATTATATTATTATCTTTAAAATAATTATAATAAGAAGGATATATTAAGCAAATTAAATTTTATAAAAATTCATTTTATTAATATATAGATAGATTTGTACCGACGTGGTGACAAAATGCTTCCAAGGCACTGATTTGCTCTATTTTCTAGAATTTTGTCATTCAGTTCTTGGGATCAATATTCAATAGAAATTGGAAATATACTTGTACAATATGGGTTCGTGCGTGCATAAAATATGGTTGAAATCATTCTTTTGTGACAGTTTATGCATGTTCCAAGTTGGTCTAATTACTAGCTAGATTAAATACATATACATGAGAGCGGGCATGCGCCTTTTTCTTTCTTAATTAATATTATCATTTTTTGTCGTATGTTACATCTTAATTATAATATTTTTTTTAAAAAGAAAAGACTTCATTATTTCGAAATGTTATATTCTTAATTTCTTGGTCGAGTATATTCAACATGATTCCTTAGAGTGCAGCAGCTGTAAATTTTTCTTTATTATTCATTAAATTAAAATCGTTGCAGGAAATTTGCTTACATAATTTATTCTTCAAACAACGAAGTACTCTGTCCATGACCAAGTGCCCTTTTTTAACCACAATTCTATTGTCCAAAATGAAAGTCTCTACTCGACTTTTTCCACTCACATAAAGTGAAACGTTATTTCATTCCTAATAATTTCCATTCTCATTTTATTTCTTTCATTCACAACAAGTGAGATTCTTTTCAAGTGGAACATAATTCTACTTACAAAAACTTTACCAGCATTCTTAAAGCCCTTGTCAATGAGACTTTTTTTTTGTGTGGACAGAAAGAGTATAACTTAATTGATAAGATGTATGCCCTCTATTTTTTTGTTTTTACGATTAATCTATGCAGCCACATTATGGCAATGTGGCTAGCCATGAAGTCATTCAAGTAGAAGAAAAACTTGATTGATTTATAATTTTAAGTTCTAAATGACTTCTAATAATTTAAATTCTTAGTTTCTACAAACTTATATTTGATAAATTTGAATTTAGAGGCAACATGAATCTCGATAAATATATTAGTGGGAATAAAAATTTTTTTGTCGAAAGAATGAGAGGCAATGCATTTACACTAATGAATGACATAATTTAAGTCAAGAATAGCATAAAACATATATTTGTACTCTTTAAAATAAATAAAAAATCTAACTAAATCGGTCAATTTTCATATAATGCAGAATTATGGCTAGCCACATTATGGCTAAATAGCAGCGCTCTTTCTTTTTAATGTTGTGGGCAGCCGCCGCTATCTTAGGTGTGCACTGGGTAATCCCATGTCCTTTGTGCAGTAGTCTGTAAATCACACAGGGTAAGTAAATCTCATATTTTTTAAGTACAAGTGTGACAGACTCGATTAATAGAAGTACAAAGTACTTTTATAGAATTCGAACTTGAAACCTTTCAATCTCAAACACCAACTTTTACTAACAGATCATCCCCTATGAACATATATGTCGTCTATTTTATAGGTCAAGATGTGTTACGCGTGCATGTATAATGACTTGGCATTATATATATTTTCCAAAACCTTAATATTGCGATGGATACATTGGAGAGTTTGTTGATATGTCTGATGGGATAATCTTATGAAATACTGAAAGTCTAATCTGAAAAAGTGAATTGGATTAGTAATTAATGAAAAAGACGTGAATCCACGTGTACACAACAAAAGATTTGTCTTCATAAAATTAAATATCATCAAACACTCCATAGTTATCACTCTTAATTGAATTACAACGACAATATGTGAAACTAATTGAATTACACTGATCAATTGGAAAATTATTAACTAAAATGACTTTTTTCCTTTTTGTGCTACTACGAAATTTAGAATTGACTCTACCATAAAATCCATAATATATTTCGTAACTGAAAATGATTCCAACATTTAGTCTCTAGAATTGAATTCAATATTAAAAATAAAAAAATTCCAAGAATGTGGCAGAGTGTTAATGGTGATGATGTGACAGGGAGGGAGGTTGATTACATAATGAAAATAAGGGACTTTCAAAACTGCAGTTTTACAGAGCAGAGCAAAAACTGAAAGGGAGCAGTATATACATATTAGGATTTATGAGGACCACCTTTTATAGGAATCCGCACCTCACTCTAGTTCTAATAACTTCAATTATAATGAATGCCGTGATCTCAAACACGACCTTCATAATTAAAGTTTTACCTGTAATACTATTAGTATTTCGTAATTAAGTTTGGATCCATAATTTGAAATTAGATTTTCTATTTTCCCTCCTAGCATATACCCAAGGAACCGGGTTATTATATTTATTAACTTATTATAGTCGAAGTTGGAGAACGAATTACCAAATAAAAACGACAAATAGTACCCCTAAATTACAATTTTGGATGACTAACTAACTTACCAAAATTTGGCGGGTCACTCATTCATGTATGTATTATTATTAATACATCAAAAGGCAAACTTTGCACTTTTATATGGCTGCAAACGTCCCTTTTAGAGAGAGAGAGAGAGAGAGAAAGAGAGAAGACGATTTTTATTGCTTTAAAATCACATGAAATCTAGGATTCGAACTCTGAAATCTATTTTGCTAAAATACAGAAAATGGTGGAAATTAATGGTTCGAAGAGAAATAAGTAAAAATGAATAAAAGCAAGGAGAAACATCTAAATCCTTTCTTGACTTTAAATTTTTTGTTTGTATTGATGAGTTATAGGAGAATCAGAATGTACCACGCTTCATTGCCCAGATTTTCATCTCAAGGGCGGCCTTCACCCCCAAAATTGGTCGCCCCCTTCCACTCCCCACCTCAGATTCCCAAATTGCAAAACTTTTACAACAAGAAAACTCAGAAAATAATAAATTAGAAAATACTACTCTTTAACAAACAGGAGAGAGAAACGGGTAGAGAGAGAGAGAGAGAGAGTTGGAAGGGAATGTTCAATTTGAGGACAAAGAGGAGGAGCTGGAAATAGCTGGAAAACCTACTCCATCAAGAACTGCTTCACAATCTTCACGCTTGGTTCCAGCACCTGTCTCTCCCAAATCTCCGCCACCCTCCGCCCCCCGGCGCCTCCGTCAACGGCCGCCCTAAGCGCCGCCGTGGTGTCCACCCTCTTGAGGTCCCATCCGGCGGAGTCCCTCAGCCGTAGGATCTTCCCCACCTGCCTCTTCGCCAGCTCACACGTGTTGTCCTTGATGGCCCTCACCGCCTCCTCGTACACCTCCACATCATCATCCTCTCCCTTGAAATATCTCTCCAACTCGGGCACCCCGATCGCCTTCTTTAACCCGCTCCCGCTCACTGAATCCGACTCGGGATCCGCGAAATAGGCTGCCAACTCCTCCAACATTCCCGACTCGAGCATGTCGTCCACTCGCTTCACGAGGTACTGGTTCAACACCGGCAGCGAGACGTCGACCCAGATGAAGCAGCAGCTGTAGCTCAGCTCCTTGCAGAATGCCGAGTCCGACTCGCTGAAGACGTCCGAATCCGGGTTGAATTTCTTCGCTAACAATGCGTAGATGAACGAGTTGGAGCCGCCGACGATGAAGGGTATCCTCCGCCGGGCGAGTATCTGGGAGACAACGGAGGAGGCGGCTGAGCGGAAGTCGGAGGGGCTGAACTTAGGGTGCGAATCGGATGGGTCGAACTCGCCGAGGAGGTGGTGGCGGACGTTCTTCCGGTCGTGGAGTGGGATTTTGTTGGTGGTGATGTCGAGGCCGCGGTAGACTTGGATTTTGTCGGAGTTGATGATCTCCGACGACTGGAAGAATCTCGAGATGAGGTCGATCGAGAGTTTGGTCTTGCCGCAGCCCGTTGGGCCCATGAAGACGACAATTTTGCTGCGGCGGAGGGTGGCGGAGGCGGTGGACATGTGCAGCCGCCGGGCTGATGGTTTTTTAGGGAGGGAGAGGGAGAGGGAGAGGGGCGTGTTGTGGGATTTGAAAGGGAAAAAATGGTGTTTTGTGAAGATTGATAATCTTCTCATAAGGAAAACAAACAGTGCCAAAGAGAGAGGAGAGGAGAGAGAAAGAGAGAGTAGTGATGTTGAGGCACCTGATCGCAAGGGAATGAGGATTGGATGGATAGTTGGTGCGGGTGTTAAGCAGAATTGTACGGCAGTTATGTGTGTGTGTGTTTTTTTGTCTGTATCTATATATATAGCTGCTATTGCTGCTGCTGCTGCTTCTTCGTCCTTCAATTTATTTTTCAGTTGTTTCTTTGCTCAAAACTCTTTCTTCTCTTCCTCTCTCTCTCTCTAAGTATCACGTTCAAACGTCTTTGCTTATAAATACGTCCACCAAATAATTCTCGTGAATCCATAATCTATTTTAGAGAAACGGAATGCCTCGTTAGTTGAAATGTAATATCAAAAATGTCATTAGTTCAAATTTTATCAATTTTTGTCATATGTTTACTTTTTGGATATTTATACCTTTTTATTTTATACTTTATTTCATCCTAGTATACTTTCTCTCCTACTTTTTAACTTTATTTTTCTCTCTCTTTTTTCTCTCTCTTCTTCCCTCAGCTCACGTCTTTCTCTTTCTCGTTTTTTCTTCTGTTTTCTTCTTCCTCACGTTAATCTCTCTGCTGATTTCTCCATGGTCGATCCCTCTCCGTCGTCGTGGTCGCCATCGCCATCGCCGACGTCGTCGCCGTCACCGCTGCTTCATCGTCGTTGCGCCATCGTCACGGTCGACGTCATCGTCGACGTCTTGTTCGTCGTCGCCGTTGTTTATATATTTTTGCTGTGATTTTTGCAGCAATTTGATTGTGATTTGTGGAGAATTTTTTGTATTTAGTTTTTTTTTTATTCTGCAATTTTGTTGTGTTTTTTGCTTTAAATTTTGTTTAGAAAGTGTTACGGTGGTTCAATTGTAATTTTCCAGCTATTTTTGGTTGTGGCGTCAAAGCTATGGAGGTAAATTTCCGACGACTGAATTTTTTGGTTCCGGGTTGGTACGTTTTCTTAATTGCATACTGGTGCTTACCAAGTTTACCTGGTACGCAGTACGTATTGATAAATACGTACCGCATAGCTTAATTTGTTTTATTGGTACGTACTACGTATTTACCATTACGTACCAAGTGTACTTGGTACGCAGTACGTAGTTTTGAATGCGTACCAAGTTTACTGGGTACGCAGTACACATTTATTAATGCGTACCAAGTTTACTCGGTGCAGGTAAGGCCATCTTCTTTAGTGGTTGCGCATGGAGGATACTAGAAAGAGAACATTTATGAGGGTGGTAGGAAAGAGTATATTCTTATACCGCCTAGTGGTATAAGCTTTGAATATTTATTAGCAAAGCTTGAAGTTCGAATGAAGAAGGATAAGAGTATGTATATGTTTGATATAGATGGTTTAGTCCAGTCTCCTAGTGGTGAAATTATGAGAATGAAGATTACAGAAGATTTCAAGTTGTCCTATTTGATGGATGTGTTGGAGTTTCCTACTGTATATGTGGCGGTTTCTCCCACGATTGATGAATCTCATAATAGTAGGAGTCCTTTAATTGATGATGGTGTGCGGAATGAAGATCAGAACAATTTTGATGTTGCTTGTGATGAGTTGGGTTTAGATGGAATTGGTGAGAATGATGACCATGATGTTGGTAATAGCAATGTGGATGGTAATAGCGATGTGGGTAATGAAAGTAGTGTAGGACAGCGTTTGTGGGTTATTTTCGGTGCAGCCCAGCAAGCAACTCTTCCGTCGGATGAAGTAGTTGCACCGGTTGTGCGTATGGATGAGCTTGTTCAGGGTGGCACTTTTGTCGGAAAGAAGAAAATGAAGTCAGCTCTTGGTTTATATCACATGAAAAAGCATCTCGAGTGTAAAACGATTCGATCAAACAAGGTGTACTATCATGTGAGATGCAAACTGGTAGAACGATGTGAGTTTGAGATGCGAGCAAGTGCAGCATCTAATTTATGGCGTATCAATCTCTTCACTCGTCACTCTTGTGTGGATAATTTGAGATATTGCCCTGATCCTAAGGTTTCATCTAGAGTTGTTGCTGCACACCTTGGCCCAAATTTTGGGGAAGATGGTTCGTGTCTTAGGCCAAAGGATATTCAATCACAGATATGAAGGGAATTTGGTGTGAATGTAAAATATTCTACTGCTTTGGCTGGTAAGCACCATGCTCTCGAACTTTAATTTGGCGATGCGGATAGTTCATTTCAGGTTTCTCTATCCTTTTCTATATTAGTCTCGCGTAATTATTATTATTTGTAAATTTGGTACGATTTTGAAATTTCGTACCACGTTTGCCTATGTATTACCGGTACATCGTGTACGATTTTACAAAATTGTACTCAGTATACCGGTAATACAGCGGCAAACCTGGTACGAAATTAATATTGCGTACCTAGTTTACAATAGTTAGTATAGTATGGTGTTACATATTTATAAAAACGTACCAAGTTTTACCAATTATGTTGGTACAATCAGTACGTTTTTATAAATGCGTACCTAGTATGCAACTATATTACTGGCACATTCGGTACGTTTTTTCAATAGCGTACCATGTTTACCTAGCGTACTTTCATTGATTTTTTTTTATTAATTGAGATAAATTCTTTCAGATGATTCTCAAGTTCTTATATATGTTGGAGAAGATGAATCCAGGTTCAATTGTGGACCTTTAGACATGTCCAGACGGTTTGTTTCAATATTGTTACTTTGCTCTCTCTGCGTGCATAAGAGCTTTTCGTGCATGTCGGCCCGTGATTGCCATTGACGGCACACACTTGAAAGGGAAATACAAGGACATTTTGTTTGTCGCAGCTACGAAGGATGCTAATGAACAGACTGTTCCATTAGCATTTGGTATTGGTGATGTGGAGGATACTTCATCTTGGTCGTAGTTTTTGGAGCATGTCCGTCAAACGTTTGGTTACCCCCAGATTTTATGATAGTTTATGATCAACATCTGAGCATCAAGAATGCTATTGATCGAGTTTATCCTGGCATACCTCATAGTCTTTGTACGTTTCATATACAGGGTAACCTGAAGACTTGGGGTACCGTTGTGACTGATCTATTTCATCTTGCTGCCAATGCTTACAAAGTAGAGGATTATGAGGAGTACATGAACAATTTGAAGGAGGCCTCTCGTGGTGGCTATGAAAAGCTGATGAGTATTGGTCCGAGCAGATGGTCTGTTGCACTATGCCCAGTGCGGAAGTTTGGGTTTGGTACATCCAACGCTGTAGAGAATATGAATTCAAGATTTCGATAGGCTAGAAAACTTTCGGCATGTTCTCTTCTAGAATATTGTCGTAATCTTGTGCAATCTTGGTTCTTCCAGCGGCGCACAAAATCTGGATCCAGAAATGAAGAATTATCGGTATACGCAAAAAGGGAATTAGGTATAGCTGTCGAAGCGGGGCGCGTGATGAGAGTTGAACTGATATCTGATACGAAGTTTAATGTCATTTCTGGAGTAAAAAGCAATGTTGTTGATGTTGCTTCCAGGAAGTGTTCGTGTCGGGCATGAGATCTGGACTTAATACCTTGCTCTCACGCTACTGCAGCAATCAGGTGTAGTTGAAGTTTTATGTGTTGGTATTAATTGCATATTCGTATCTATTTTGCCAAAACTTCTTAGTACAACTGGTACGTAATTGTAAATGCGTACCAAGTGTACCTCATGAAACTTGGTATGCAGGTACACTTTGATCAATGCGTACCTGGTTACGAAAATCTGATGGGGTACACTTGATACGTAATTACAATTATATACCAAGTTTACTCATCAGAACTTGGTACGCCGGTACGCTTTTGCAATAAACTTACCGGTGTACCAAGTTTTGATGAGCAAACTTGGTACGCATTTACAATTGCTTACCAAGTTTTCAAGTTTTGATGCGGTCCACCTGGTAAGCAGTTATAAATACGTACCAAGTTTTCCTTCGACGAAGTTTTAATTTTTTACACATTTTTAGGTTTAAGAAGGAATCCCCACTATCATATGTTCATTAATATTATTCTATTGCGGCGTAGCGTGAGATTTATGCTGATGATGTGATGCCTATTCCGGATAAAGATTCGTGGTGTGTGCCACCACATGTTGCTTCAAGAATTGTTCTTAAACCTAAGGAACCTAAGCAAGCTGGACGACCGCGTACAAAGAGGATTCCAACTGGATCTCATACCAAACGCAGTCGAGGGTGTTTGTGGTGTCATGAGAAAGGTCATTATATGAGTACATGCCCTCTAAGACGCCGCTTGATTAATCCGGAAGAAGAAGGGAGTAGCAACCAACCAAGCATCAAAACGAGAACCCGCAAAACGAAGAAATGTGGTATTTGTGGTGTTGCGGGTCATACTCGCCAAACATGTCAAGATCCACATAGATTTGGTTGATAATTGGAGATTTATTGATTTTTATTAAATGTGTACTGTTTATTAAATCCACATATGGGTGCATTTCCTCTTTTATTAATATTGGGTCAAATATTATTGTAAATATTGGTACGTTTTTAAGTAAATCTTGGTACGTTTTGTTTAATTGATTACCTTGCGTACTAGAAAAACTGTTACGAAATTGACTAAAAACGTACCGACGTACCAAGTTTGGATGCGATACACCTGGTACGCATTTACAATTGCGTACCAAGTTTGCTTATCAGAACTTGGTATGCATTACCCAATGCATACCAAGTTTTCAAGTAAATCTTGGTACGTTTTGTTTAATTGCTTACCTTGTGTACTAGAAAACTGTAACGAAATTATATTTGCGTACCGTGCGTACCATAATGCAATTACATACTTATCTTATGCATAATACCGATAAAGATAAAAATTATACATAGCATCAGTAGCATATGCTAATAGTTATCCAAAATACACATTCAAAATATACTAATGTGTATGAATTGACAAAATAAAATCCATTCTGCACAAAATATTAACATCAATTCACTGTTCATTCATTGCTTTCATTGCCTTCATTGACTGCATCGAAATCCATGACTTTCGGTCTCACTTCCTCTGTGCTATGGACATAAATGGTCCTTGCTATGTGGTATCTGTACTCCACCCGGTCTTCACGCTGTTCCAAATATCTTCGCATTGTTATTGGATTTTTTGAGATGAGTTGCTCCACATATTTGAGCGCATAGAGGCCACAATCATGTCCATTATCTTGCTGGAATTTGTTTCTCTTCTGGCCCTTCTTTGGATGAAAGCATAATTTTCACTGGCTGAATTGTGGGTCTTTGATGCGATGCTCTCGGTAATATCCAATAGCCTTCATGATTTGTGCCATCGTTCTTGTCATTGGCAGAAGTAGATCTCGTCGGTTATCAAAATGGTGGTCCTCAAATGTATGTTCTTTCGGGTCATAGAGAGTTATCTTCTGTTTTTTGAGATCTATCAACAGGGTACCCCAGTGTTCCTTATAGAAATACAATGCAACTACCTAAAAAAAATAAAACATGGTACGTTATTGAAAATGCATACTGGAAAATCAGGTACACTCGGTACGCATTTATAATATCGTACCGTGTATACCAAAATGCATTTGGTAAAACTAGTATGATTTCATCAATGCGTACCGAGTGTACTTAGATTTATCGTTACGTGTCAATAAAATCGTACCTTGTCGCAGTCAACCCAAGGCCTTACGTTCTCCCCCCATGCTGGCTGAGTTGCTTCGGCAAACAAAAGCAACCTATTCATTTCATCTTCGGGGAATACCTCTTCAACATTTGGGTTAAAGATCTTGTGATCGTACAGATCAAAGGGATTGGGTCTCTTAGGTAGGTTGACCGAGTCGAACACATTCTCCACCGTTTCCTACAAATAAGTGTAAGAAATATAAATATATATGCATGTTATCTGTGTAGAAGTATTACTGTAAATACTTAAAATCAGTTTAATTGGTTGAATATACCATAAAATTACAAGATGTCACGGCAATCTTCGGGTCAACTTCTCCCACTCCGGCCATTGTAGGATTTGCCACGAGAACAACAAGGTAAGCCTCAATGTGTTCTATGTCGAGTTGTCCTGTTGGATCCATGATAGACTGGAAAAAGGTCTTCTCAACACCACAAAAGGCTCCGACATTCCTCCTGTTTTCAATGAATATTATATTAACTAAACTTGGTACGCATTGATAAAATCGTACCGAGTTTACCAATTCTACAATGGTACACCTAGTACACATTTACAAAATCGTACTCAGTTTACCAATTGTAGAATGGTACACTAGAATGGTACACTTGGTACGTAATTTAAGAAATCGTACCGAGTTTTACAAAAATACATGTTACACCTGGTACGCATTGACAAAATTTTGAAGATGAAAAATTTAACTTACAGTAGAGCTTCCTCTAAGTTCAACCAATGCTCGAAGGTGTGACGGCCTGGTCGCACGTTTTCCAGCAGAAATGGACTGCGTAGAGGTGGAGCTGGAAATCTTCTTCGGATCGGCCTCGGATTCAAGATGCGCCCCGAGGTTTGTTGAGCTGCTGGGTTTTGTGCTGTTGGAGCTTGTGGGGGAGGTGGCCCTTGTGGTGCTGGATATTGTGCTTGTAGACCTTATGGCACCGAGATTTGTAGAGCTTGTGGGGGAGGTGGCCCTTGTGGTACCGAGATTTGTAGAGCTGCTGGTTGTTGTGCTTCAAATTGTGGACACGGTGTGAATGGAGTAGCTGAAGCTGCATTTGGTTGAAGAATTTTGTCTTGCGGAGGCGTAAATTGATCAGTTTCCAGGAAGGTGTCCCACAATAAGTTGATTTGCATGTCCGTAAATTGATTGCCTACCTGTTCAGGGGCCTGCTTGAAGAAAGAGAAATATTGGTACGTTTTTCCGAATTTCGTACTAAATTTGTATTGCAAACTCGGTACACTCGGTACGTTTTGAACAAACGCTTGTGAGTACGCATGGTACGTTTTTCATAAAAACGTACCATGCGTACGCGTGGAAACAGGTACGATTTTATATATCGTACCAGGTGTACCCAATTACAATACAGATCAATCAATTAATGAAAAATAATTCATCAAATATATTACAAATTTGGTTACATCTTTAAATATACAGGAAAATAAATATTTGTTCATAACATGAAAAATAAAAATAAAAAATAGATGCAATTGTTTATGTTATCACACCATGAAATTGTTCAAATTTTGCTATGCATCAACTCAAGATGCATCTTGTACCTTATCATCTTCTGGTGCTCCTCCCTCCTTCTCCTTGATCGTCTTGTCGCTTTCCACGGCTGCTGCCTCCATTTCCTCTTTCTCCGCGCTTCTCCTGTCGCCATCCACCGCTACTGTCTCATGTGCTAGCACTTGCTCGACGGGGATGCTGCCGGAGTTTGCTGCTGCTTCTACTGCTGCGTTGTCGATGTCTTGGTGAAGAGAGGCTGGAGACATATAATGTGCACTCGTGAAGGGTTGGACTATCCCTTCTTCTTGGAGCTTGTTAACAACATAGCTCCTAACATCCTTCACGAGCTGCTTCCTTTCATCCGATAGCCATGATATGAGCAGATTTGCTGCTGCCTCAGCTATCTCTCTCACTAGAACTGCTCTTTCTGGCCCTTGCATTAAGGTGGCAAGGATGGAGGAACCGGTATCGGCGGCAGGAGTAGCGGTTGAGGTGGATGCAATGTTTGTATGCGGAGGAGGAGGAGGAGGATTTTCCTGATCATCTTTGTGGGCAGCAGGGTCTTCATTGTCTTCAGGCTCTTCATCATCTTCACCAATGTCGTCTGCTTCTCTTTTTCTTTTCTTTTTGGGATCGTTCGGATAATACTTAAATACAAACTGGCCGAATTTCGAATCGTTCTGTAGAGACAGCCAATATGGTGTTTCCTTCTCAGCATTGGAGGGCTTGAGCACCTGTCGAAGATTCTGACAAGGATACAATATGGTTAGAGAAACTGCCGGTAAACTTGGTACACTTGGTACGCAATTACAATTGCGTACCAAGTGTACCAATTTTTTTAAGCAATATCAGTACGAAATTCCAATTGCGTACCGAGTGTACCTAATAAACTACTTCTTTAACTTGGTACATTTAGTACGCATTTATAATTACGTACCAAGTTTACCAATATATCTATTCAAACTTGATACACATTTATCACTGCGTACCAAGTGTAGCATTTTGACACTGGTAAAAGTGGTACGTATTTGTGAATGCGTACCAAATTTTACTAAAATTATATTAGATCTAAGATGAAATCTTACCAATTTTATGTCTTCTCCTGGGGGATTTCTGTGTCTCTAAGGAATCTGTACCTCAACATCTGAGGCAGTTTCTTCTTGGTGGACCTCAATGCGACCTTTCTTCATATAGCCGGCACAGCCTCAAATATCCAACCCTATTTAATAAATAAACTTTTGTTAGTATGTAATACAAGATACAATAGGTTTACTTGGTAATCTTGGTACGTAATTATAAATGCGTACTGAGTTTACCAGCATTAAACTGTTACGTTTGGTACGCAATTATAAAATCGTACCAAGTTTTCCAAGAGCTTATACTTATATTTGGAAATCTTGGTATGATTTTCTAATTGCGTACCGAGTTTTACCAGTTTCGATTTGTTACGTTTGGTACGTAATTATAAAATCGTACCAAATTTTCCAATAGGTTATAATTAGATTTGGAAAACTTGGTACGATTTCCTAATTCGTACCGAGTTTACCAGTATCGAACTGTTAAGTTTGGTACGTAATTATAAAATCGTACCATGATTAACAATAAATAACAATTTTACCTGTTAAGAACTTACCAATAAAGCGAAACTGCAGCCTCGGATGTGGTAAGCGATGCCGGATTTGTATTTTCTATCTTCTGTGTCGATTATTTTGAAACAATCGACAACCATTTGAAACGAGAAATTGCCCTAGGGGAATTTCTCCCAAGCTTCCTCATCCTCAACCAATACCCATAGCCAGTCTGGGATTTTTTTCTGGGCATTCTTATAGCCCAGGACGTACGACGCTGCCAACAGAATTTTTGCCAACTTCAAGTAGTCGTCGGTGCTGATCTTGATTTCAGATTTCTTGAGAAAAAACTTTCTGTTCTTAAATGGTGTCCAAACCTCTGCAAGGGTGACCATTTTGTTGCCGAATAGTCGGGTGTACAATGAGGATCGCGGTATGGTGTGGTCGGCGTATGGGTTGAATTCTGCAGGGCCAAAATTCAGGCCGCTCACCAAATCAAATTCTTGTCGGCTGAAGCGCAAGAGCTTCTCCTCAACCTTGAACCATATAGCTGATTCATCATACTCGGGGAACGATTCCACCTGACAAAGCACCATCCAGTGTATGGCCTTCCCCGATCGCGTGTTCATGTCCTCCATCCCCATAAAGTGCCTGAGGCAGGACTGCTTCAGCTTCTCCAACGTTGAGTTGCCACTTGCAGTGAGGCATGCTCGGATGTGGAAAATAAGTGACTTATAACCATGAGTCATTGTCTTATTTTTCAATTTGCTAAGTTTCAGCCTCTTGTATTTCCATCTGTTCTGCAATAAGAAAAAAAAAACAATTCAATAATAAATACATATTCACTGTTTAGTCATAATCTGCTTGGTAAAACTGGTAAACTTTTACAAATACGTACTAAAATTCCTGGTACGCTTGGTATGTTTTTGCTAATGCGTACCTAATGTACTTGTCATGTAGGTACGCATTTTGCAAATACGTACTTGAAAATAATGAAATACTGGTACACTCAGTACGTTTTTCATAATGCGTACCAAGTGTACCTGTAGAGTAGGTACACTTTTATAAAAAATGTACCTACATTACAATGAAAAACTGGTACACTCGGTACATTTTTCAAAATGCGTACCGAGTGTACTAGAAATACTATTTTTCTTGGTACGTATTTGCGAAAATCGTACCAATTATAACCAAACACGGCCATATTCAAATGAACCGAATGCAAAATACATCATGCATAAACAATCTCAGATATTCAACAAGAAGCTATCCTCAATTTCAGAAATTACAGATCTGGAATTATCGGTACGTATTTCACAAAACGTACCCGGTGTACCAGTACAGTTTTCCCCCAAAATTAAAGATCTACAAATCGTACCCTAATTTCCATTCTACTCAACAAACTAGGTACGCAATTGACATTCAAAACATAGTAAACCAGCGAAATCGGAGAAATCAAGTGATAATCAAACATGCAACCACCGTAACTTTCAGATCTGGAAAACTTACCAGCAAATGCTCAAAAACATCTTCTTCCCCGGCTTCCTCCTCTTCGTCCAGCTGTGTAGACTGTTCTTCTTCCTGTTCCCGCAGCGGCGATGAGTGTGCTTCTTCCTCATTGCGTGACGACGACGTTTGTTCTGCTTCTTCTTCGCGCGGCGGCGTGGACTGTGCTGCTTTTTCGCACGGTGGCGTCTGTTCGCGCGGCGGCCCGGCGGCGGAGGAACTTCGGTCCTTTTAGACCTTGTTTTCGCCGGGGCTTTGCTCAGCGTCGCCGCGGCTTTGGTCGTCTGCTTCTTCGCGCCTTTTGTTGGCTTTGGCAGCGTTTTTGCTCGGCGCGACAGTTTTGCTCGGCGTAGGTTTGCTCGTCGCCGCCGGAGCTAGGGTTTGTTCCGCCGCTGGATTGGCAGTTTTCGGCTTCTTCGTCCTCGGAGCCATCTAGGAAATGGAAGTAGGAGGTTGACGGCGGAGAGAGGTGACGGCGGAGATAGTTGACGGCGGAGTGAGAGGAAGAGGAAGAGGAATCGTCGTGCTGGAGAAGAAAATGGAGAGAGAGAAAAGCGGGAGAGAGAATGAGAGGGGAGAGAGAAAAACAGTAAGAAATATTTTTTGAATAATAACCGTGTACACACCCACTACCCTATAAGGGTATTTCAGTCAAATTGGGTACAATTTTACCCAATATTTGTCAAAAGTGATCTTTTGACAAAATTTGATATTATCATATAAGATAATGACATATCACCATTTGCCTCTAAGCTGGGGTTGTTTATTTTGTGTTGGGGTTTTTTTAAGTTTCTAGAGTAATTTAGCTACGGAAACAGAAACATATGAGAACAGAAGGAGTAAGATAACAAAAATATTTTATATTTGTTGGAGTTTTTCTTTTATTTTTTTAACTTAAAAGACCTATAATAATATGGTAATATTCCAATGATCTTTATATACATCTCGTTTGCCACATAGTAAGTGATAAAATTTGATAGGTTTGACTAATTTAATAACAATGTAATTATGATTTATTATGTACTAACTCACTAATTTTATAACAATGTAATTATGATTTATTTTGTACTAACTCACTGCAAAACATAGTAACTAAAATATATAGTAGTATAATTAGTTGCAGTATTATTTATACAACATCACATAGGGTAACAACAATCATGTAATCTATATATTGGCTTCTTAAAACTTTTTTTGTAATCACCAAATAAGATATTAGAATGTCAATGTCATATATGTATCTCATATAATCTAATCACACCAATCAAACGAGCCCTATAATATAATTGAGATGCAAAAAACAAACATGCTCCAACATTTTAGAAACTAAACTTCATTTCTTACCCCGTCCTAGAGATGTCAATCGGACCAATCCTTTCGGTTTCTAGTTATCGCAGGCTATTTGATCCGAGTTAAATCAGGTTGATAATTTTTCAGATTGAAAAATTTCAATCCTAAATCCCAACCCTTCACTTTTTGGGTAGACACGTCCGATCACAAAATTTGATAATAAAAATTAATGTGTATATATTATCTTAATTATTCTATATTTATTGCAAAACAAAAAAAAAACAAAAAAAAAAAGTAGCAAACCAAGTACATGCGGCATGAAAAATAGAAACATGATTAAATTCAAAAAATAACATCCAACGATACATCGTTTCATTGTCAACACTTTTTCTTGAAAACTAGCCTTTCATTGTGCTGCAAATTACAACAAGTAACAACTCAAAAGTAAATAAGTATAAAAGGAGGGCAGACCACAAATTAACATACAAAATACATACTTCCTCCATCCCGTTCATAATGCAACATTTTTTTTCGTTACAGATATTAAGAAAAAGGATATTAAGAGTAAAGATGGTAATTAGTGTATTAACAAAGTGATATAAAATATTTTTAAAGTAAATAAAGTGTTGATGTGATACAAAGTAGTTTTAAAGTGAAGAAAGTGTTACTGATATGATATAAAATGATTTTAAAGTGAATAAAGTAGATAAAGTGATTTTCTAATTATTTCTATAAAAAGAAACGTTGCAAGATGAATGAGACACCCAAAAAAGAATATGTTGCATTATAAACGGGACAGAGAGAGTACTATAAATCACCTAAACACAAATATATACTTAATACAGCCCGACGGGCTGAATTAGCCCAGACAACCGTACCCCAACAGGTCAATCCGAATAGTCCGATTATGTATTCGAGTTAAGAAATTCATCAATTTATGATTCTTTATTTTTTTTCAGATTTATTTATATCGACTCGTTAATTTCGAACTTAATTGACATTCCTATCCAACCGGAGAGATGGGGGAATGCAAATTCATTCAACAATGCACATCTCTTAGACCACCCACAGCGGGTGTCTCGTCGGCGGTCTTGAGACACCGCCGTCGACGAGACACCCCGATGCAGCAGGTGGTGGCTCGAGACCGTCTCGCCGCGACGAGACAGTCTCGAGAAGGTGCGTGGCCTTCACGCTTTCGTTTTTGAATTTTTTTTTAAAAGGCGCGTGCATTGCACCTGCCAAAAATAAAAATAAAATAAAAAATCTGTACAACGGCTTGGCGATAACGGCTAGCAAATTCAAACGGCTACAAAGCTGATTTTTTATTTTTTTGGTAATTCATCCCTATAAATACCCACCTCCATACCACAAATTATTCCACACCAAATTCATCTTCTTCCTCATTTTCTCTCTAGTTTTCTCTCAAATTTCTTGCCAAAAATAAATGTCTTCGTCGTCCGACTCCTCAACTGGCTACTCTTCCCATGGCACCGACGACGAGATTATGTCAACGGTGACCAACCTCCAAGCTGCTGCGGCTCGACTCCTCGCCAAAAAGAAAAAAAAGAAGGCGAAGAAGACGGTCGTACACCGCGATCGGGAGGCGGCCCTGCAGCAGTTGATGGCCGACTACTTCAACGAAAACCCGACATATGGCCCAACATTTTTCCGCCGGCGTTTTCGGATGCACAAGCACCTGTTCTTGAGGTTTTGCATCGTGTTGGAGCAGAATGTGCGATACTTCCAGCAGAAGCAAGATGCAACCGGCAAATGGGGCCTCACGTCGGTGCAAAAGTGCACAATGGCCATTCGCCAACTAGCCACCGGTGGAGCTCCGGATACATTCGACGAATACTTGAAGATCGGCGATAGCACCGGCCGTCTTAGCCTCCGGAAGTTCTGCGAGGGTGTCATCCAGCTATTTGGTGACGTGTATTTGAGGAGGCCAAATGCACAAGACACCGCTCGGCTGCTGCGGATGCACGAGGAGAGGCACGGCTTTCCGGGGATGCTCGGTAGCTTGAACTGCATGCACTGGGCGTGGAAGAATTGCCCGAAGGCGTGGTCGGCTGCCTACACTCGAGGAGATATAGGCGTGCCTTCCTTGATTCTTGAGGCGGTGGCGTCTCAAGACTTATGAATCTGGCACGCCTTTTTTGGAGTAGCCGGCTCCAACAACGACATCAACGTCCTCAGTCAGTCACCCCTATTTGAGGACGTGCTTGAAGAACGTGCTCCGCCGTGCCAGTACGTGGTGAACGGAAAGCCCTACAACGGCGGTTACTACTTAACCGATGGGATTTACCCGGATTGGGCTGCTCTGATCAAGGCTCCTCCACTTGCAACGGACCAGAAGGTGGCGCGGTTTAAGATGATGCAGGAAGCGGCGCGGAAGGATATCGAACGAGCTGGTACACAAAGCACCTCCGCAACATCATGTTTACGTGCATTATTTTGCACAACATGATCATTGAAGACGAGAGGGAGGACGTCGAGAACTGGAGAGAGGATACAGAAACGACGTCGAGCAGTAATGTCTCTCATTTCCCCGTTCCGCAATCATGAAAGAATTTTCTCAAACGGGACGCCGCATTGAGAGATGTGAGGAAGCACCATCGGCTCACAAATGATTTGATCGAGCATCTTTGGAGCCGATTTGGAGCAGTTGACGAGTAGGATGTATTTTATTTTTTTAAATATCAATTAATGTAATGTTTTTTATTTGTAGTAATGTATTTTTCTTAATTTGTAGTAATGTATTTTAATTTAAATTAATGAAATTTTCAAATTTTCAATTTATCTTATTAAAATTAATACAAAATAGAAATTCAGAAAATCCTTAGAGACACCCTAAAGAGACAGCCCCACTGCAGCTCACTGTCTCTATCTTTAAAAAATCTTTAGAGACACCCCAAAGAGACAACACCACTACAGATAGTCTTATGAAATAAAAGGAAATAATGAGAATTTCTTCAAATGCACAGTTATCATGCAAATAAATTCATGGTTGACGTCGCCATATGCGTATCTCGTATCTTGTCTTTTTCGTTAAACAATGTATTTTCTTTGTACATGTCACATGTCAACACTCGAATATATTTCACTAATTACTGAACATACGAAAAATAATATGTAATACCCCAGATATTTTCTTCCGACGAGAAATAAAAATTTTCTAATTAATTAAGGTTTTGCACGCCTAAGTTAGGGATTTTCAATTCTAAAACTAACGGTGAAATCCGTTTCTGAAAATAAATTCCAGAAGTCGGGGGAACGACTATTGTATTAGGGTTTTCGATCCGATAAAATTTTTGCCCGAAAACTCAAATCGAGAAACCGTCTGATTTTACATTCACTCTTTTTGCGAGACGAGTAAGTTAGTAAAAATCCGTTTTTATTATTTTTCCGGACAAAATTTGGACTGTGATCTCCCGACTTTTTATCGGATTTTGAAAAACGAATTATGCTTTCCGAGTATGTTATTTATTTCTAATCTAACGGTCAAATTAGATTTCGTCGAATACGTAACTATCTAAGAAATTATTTCTCGACTTTTTTAACGTCATTTTAGACCCGAAAACGAGATATTTTCGACAAAATATCTCATCCTAAACCGCCACCTAAGGGGGTGTGAGTCACCTTGATTACTCATCCTACTTTATGTATAATATCTTCACAAATTATCACAATTCTCTCTTATCTCCCAAACCTCCCAAAACCGCCACCTCTTCTCATCTCTTCTCTCTCACTTTCTTCTTCCATTGTTAAGAGTTCTTCAAGCTTTCAAAGCTCCACAAGTTCGTCATCTACCGATCAATCTTAGTTCCGAGTCCATAAACGTCAAGGTAAAAGTTTCTTCTACGTTATGAACCGAACAAAAATCATTTCCCATCATTTTTATTTTTTTCGAATCATAGGAGGTGAAGAAGCATGATGTTCTTTGATTAATTCATGTTCTAGTATGCTTAGGAATAGATTTTATGGATCGAATCATGAAGAAAATCATCCCTCCCCTTAATCTAGTAATTACCGAAATTTTTATAGATTTTAGGGGTTTTATGTAGTTCTTGAGGATTGATTGATGGATTAATGTTCTATACGATGTTAGATGACTACATGAATTAAATTAGAATTTTCCAAAAATAAAAATCAAAATGTAAGAGATGAAGAATGGATGATTTGAATGAGTATATGTTATGATATGCATGAATTGTTAATGGAAATGAGATGTAGTATGTATGTAGATGAATATATAATTTATTGAGATTTTTCTAAAAATAAAACGAAAAACGTAAGAGACGGAGATCCATCGATAAGTTGAAACTCGTTAATAATATGAGCATATGGTTTTACATATTAGTAATGCTAGATAGATGATGATCGTTGTTGTAAACTTTGAGCGAAATTGGAGAACGTCGGATTTTTGTTAAGAGACGTCGACGATAAGTCGAGCATAGATAATGATTTAGGTTTGTGATTCGAACCTATGATAATCTTGTTAGTTAATGTTCGTAACCGTAAAATTTGAACGAATTCTAAGAAGGTTCGATTTTTAATAAGAGACGAAGAAACGAGTTTTAACGTCGATAGAAAAGTCGAATAAGGAAAATCAATTCTACAATAATGATTGTTGTCGTTTAACGCACGAGATTATAGTTGAAAATATTTCCATCCGAGATACGAGATGATTTGAGTTTTAGTTAATAAACGAGAAGTTGTTAAATGATTTTGAATTTGAAATTTGATTTGGTATAGTAATTGGTTAGTTGAAATTGACGAGGAAATGCTCGTCGTTTGTTTAATCAAAAGACGTGAATGTGAACCCGATTAAGGGATATTGCATGTTGACTGTATTAAGATGGAAATTTCGTGAAAATAAAAGTGGAATAGTATAGATCGAACCTAGGGAATCGTGCGTCGAGATTTGTCGAGCATTAGGGTTTCGCGCGACTGTTTTGCGACATTTCACGGAAACTGTCATAACTTCTAGCTCGCTTAACAAAATCGAGATCCGTAAATTGGAGAGTAAACTAGAAACTCATAGCTTTCTTTTGGTATAAATCACATCCCCTGTTTAAGAATGCTCTGTTCTGTGCAAACTCCAGAACTACTGTATTGTGCAGAAAGTTTCCAAAACTTAACTTCTTAAGTTAAATCCTTTTCAACTTCTTTCCTTGTGAACTTTTAAGTCGTTATAAGTTATCGACTTCCATTTATCTACTGACCTAAGTGTCGAGTAAGGAACCGTGTTAGTTTCTAAACGAGAATTGGTCGAATCTCGTTTATTCGTTAATCAAAAGAATATAGTTAAAGTGCAAAGGCCTAAAAGACTTAACCGATTCCGATTTTCTGTTTCTTTTTAACGTCTCGACTGATTACTAAGGTGTGATTATTTACGTTAGAAGGAGGACGTCGAGATTAGAAGACAGAACGGAAGACAGAAGGTTTAAGTTTGTTCTGTAAACGATTGAGGTGGGCTTTTCTATCAATATGAAATGAGCGTTGCTCGAAAGTGTTTACTTGTTGCTTTAATAAGTATGTATTAAAGTAACTATGAGTGCATGATGAATTGTTTTATGTGAATTCTCTTATGCTTCTCTGAGTTAGCCCACAGAGTGCTATCCAGAGTATTGGATTCTGAGTTAGCCCACAGAGTGCTATCCAGAGATTCCAACTAAACGATCAGATTCTGAGATAGCCCACAGAGTGCTATCCAGAGGGACAGATTCTGAGTTAGCCCACAGAGTGCTATCCAGACGATCGGATTCTGAGTTAACCTTCAGTGTATTATCCAGAATTAAGTGAACAGCAGTATAAGCCTTACGAGTGTTTATAAAAAGATGCATGATTAACCCTGCATGTTTGTTTTTAAATGTGCAGGTTGAGTGACGAAGGCGGAAGAGGTTGAGTAAAGGTCGTACTTAAGGAAGTAAAGTTTAGTTGAGCCTCGATTTCACATTTGATATGTGATATCATTCTACGTTTTTCCGCTGCAAACTAATACACTTTTGTTGTGTAACCTATCAGTTTAAGTTGTTCATACTTTAAACCTAGTATTCTCTGATCACAACATTGTCGAGCGATCTTTCGAGATTGACTCTCTTTTGTCCAGTAAGAATCAGTGCCTAGTATTTTTATCTCAGTCATAGATGTTAATTTATTCATTTATTCAGTAATTCTCCTTTCTTCCCCGCCTCTTTAATCCAACCCCTAGTCATACCCTGACTTGACCGTCCCTCGAAATTTGGGGCTGTGACATAATATGCCAAGTACCTACCTATAATCTAATATTAGAATGTGACTACACGAAAAGGAGTTATTGGATGATATTTGTTGTGTTCGGTATGTCCGCCGTCTATTTATTTCTACATTGGGAAGCGTGAATTGAAGTTTGATCATCACATATATGAAATCCTCCTATTCCGATAAGCTAATAGGACTACTCATAATTAAACATAATTTGCATTATAGATGTGTGCGCGTGTAGCATGCCTTCTTCAGCTGATCTAATAATATTGTTAGAGGAGATCTAGAGTTTTTAAGTTATTATATATGAGTAGTGATATTTTGACACTGGGGCTACGTTGATACCCGATCTATTTGTGAAAATCGGTTGGTTAAGTAAATTTTTAAAATTCGGTTTTTTCGATATTTGTAGTTGGACAAATTTATCCTTCATGATTAATATCTCTCAATAATTTACGATTTGACGGTAAATTTTTCGCTCGCACTTTTTTCTCCCTCTTTTTTTCCCTCCAAATCGTAATTATATATTTCATAGGTTATTTTATATTTTATTATTAGATATATATATGTATATATATATATATATATATATATATATATATATCTTTTTCATTCTATTTTTAAAGTTAAAATTTAAACAAAAAAATTAGATAACACAATAAAATAATTTTGGCCACATAGGTTGTAGTATCTTAATAAATATTGAATTAATTCTTCTATACAAGTAAATATTATTTAAATTATTTATAAACATATTTTTATATTATTTTATTAAGATAAACTTATTGAAAATATATTTTAAACGTATTTTTATATTATTTTATTGTTTATAATCTATTATTTTTTTCCCTCCTAATCAATCATGATATGCAAATCCCTAATTTATAGGAAATTAGGTAAATATGGAAACAAATTTTAAATCACGATCCTAATTTTTACCCAATTACCGAACACACTTGTTTTGGTGCACCAGTTGTATATTATACACCCACTTTTTGTACTATTATAGCACACCATGTTTGACTTTTCAACACACTTTATTTCTCTCGGATTTACTGTTCACTGCCGCGCGTGAACAGTAACCGCGAGGTTACTGTTCACATTTTTTTTTTATTTCCAGTTTTTTTTCTGTTTTTTTTTTATTTCCATATTTCTTTTTCTTTTTTTTTTTCTGTTTTCTTTTTATTTATTTATTTTCCTTTTCCCTTTTTTCAATTTTTCAGATTTTGTTTCTTTTTTTTTTTTCAGATTTTATTTTATTTTCTTTTCTTTTTTTTATTATTTTCCAGATTTTTTTTTGTTATTTTCACCATTGTCGTGACGAAATGTAATGATTTTGAACTTTACATTTTTTAGTGATAAAATTTACTTTTTCAACGACAATAATTACTTTAACGTTCAACTAAAAGTAGAACTTGTCGTATTAAAAAGTAGATATTGTCGTGACGAAATGTAATGATTGTGAAACTTTACGTTTCTTAGTGAAAAAGTTTACTTTTTCCAACGACAATAATTACTTTAACGTTCGACTAAAAGTAGAACTTGTCGTATTAAAAAGTAGACATTATCGTGACGCAATGTAATGATTGTTAAACATTACGTTTCTTAGTGAAAAAAATCACTTTTCCTAACGACAATAATTACTTTAACGTTCGACTAAAAAGTAGAACTTTTTGTATTAAAAAGTAGACATTGTCGTGACGAAATGTAATGATTGTGAAACTTTACGTTTCTTAGTGAAAAAGTTTACTTTTTCCAACTACAATAATTACTTTAACGTTCGACTAAAAAGTAGAACTTTTCGTATTAAAAAATAGATATTGTCGTGATGAAATGTAATGATTGTGAAACGTTACGTTTCATAATAACAATGTTTACTGAAAAATTTGGAAATAAAAAAATCTGGAATAAAAAACTGAAAAATATAAAAAATAAAAAAACTGAAAAATATTAAAAAAACTGAAAAATAAAATATGTAATTGAAAAAAAACTGTTTAAACAGTAACTGGAAAGGAAGGAAAAAAAATCGGATGAAGAGTAAATAAAAAATAAAAAAATAAAATCGGATGAACAATGCCGCCCATGGTATGAACAGTAACTGCGTGATTTTTTGTGTTGAAAAGTCAAAGATGGTGTGCTATAATACGACAAGAAGTGGTTGTATATTATACAACCGACTCACCAGAACACACCGCATTACCGAAAAATTAGGTAATTTTTTCTTGTTTTTGTTTACCCAATTATCAATCAAAAAATTACCAAAATTAATTTTTACAAAAAATTGCCCTAAATCAATAATTATCATTGCCGAAAATATATTGGGATATATATTAGGGTTTAATTTCCACATGATATCACGATCCTAAATTAGTGGAGTATATTATCCCTCAAATCACGTTCATGATAATGGAAAGATTTACATGATCGGAATACATGATTTGATTTGATTACATTATATTTTACCACATTTTTTAATTTTATTAATAAAAATAAAGTAATATGCGATCTTTGTCAATGTACGTAATCGATCTGTTCCATCTTTTAACTTTTTTTGAAAATTTATGGCTTCTGAAAGTAATGCCAACGAGATCTTGTCATCCATCTTTGGTGAAGTTTCACTGGATCTTACTGAAAACGAAATGAATAATTTCAACAACAATCCAACGCCAGAACATGACATGCATGACGTTTCTGAAGAGGATCGATTCACGAGCATACTTCCCTATAACACGAACTAGTGTATAATGATAGTCAACCACCACTAAGAAATTAAAATTTTAATTAACAATGGAATAATTCGAATTTAGTGAAATTGATTGTAAAATTAATCTAATTTTACTATTGTAAGTGATATAGGGTCGAAAGTAGTCAAGTTGGATTGATTCACGAGCTTACTTTCCTATAACACGAACTAGTGTATAATGACGGTCAACCACCACTGCGAAATTAAAGTTTCAATTAACAATGGAATAATTTGAATTTAGTAAAATTGATTGTAAAATTAATCTAATTATACTAATATAAGTGATATAGGTCAAAGGTAGTCGAGTTGGATCGATTCACGAGCTTACTTCCCTATAACACGAATTAGTGTATAATGACAGCCAACCACCACTAAGAAATTAAAATTTTCAATTAACAACAAAATAATTCGAATTTAGTGAAGTTGATTGTAAAATTACTCTAATTTTACTAATATAAGTGATATGGGGTTGAAAGTAGTTGAGTTGGATCGATTTACGAGCAGACTTCCCTATATCACGAACTAGTGTATAGTGACGGTTAACCATCACTATACAAAATCCATTTTTTAAATACATATGCAATAATTCGAATTTAGTGAAATTGATTGTAAAATTAATCAAATTTTATTATTATAAGTGATATAGGGTCGAAAGTAGTCGTGTTGGATCGATTCACGAGCTTAATTCCCTATAACGTGAACTAGTGTATAATGACGGTCAACCACCACTGAGAAATTAAAATTTTCAATTAACAATGGAATAATTCAAATTTAGTGAAATTGATTGTAAAATTAATCTAATTTTACTAATATAAGTGATATAGGGTCGAAAGTAGTCGAGTTGGATCGATTCACGAGCTGACTTCCCTACAACATGAACTAGTATATAATGACGGTCAACCACCACTAAGAAATGAAAATTTTCAATTAACAACATAATAATTCGAATTTAGTGAAATTGATTGTAAAATTAATCTATTTTTTTACTAATATAAGTGATATAGGGTCGAAAGTAGTCGAGTTGGATCGATTTACGAGCATACTTTCCTATAACACAAAGTAGTGTATAGTGACGGTCAACCACCACTGAGAAATCCATTTTTTTAATTATATGCAATAATTCGAATTTAGTGAAATTGATTGTAAAATTAATCTAATTTTACTAGTATAAGTGATATAGGGTCGAAAGAATATAATAGGGCTTAGATGTGAATAAGAAATAAAATACCAAAAAAAATTAAATTAAATGATGTTTTGTCTGATTTTGGATGGAAATTGTGGAAATTAAGATGATATGCAATCGTTAATTAAGTGGAAATTAGGTCAAAGATTCCACCGGTTTTCAAATCCCTGATTCATAGGAATTAGGTAATTATGGAAAACAAATCATTTTTATTTATGGATAATTATCAATCAAAAAAAATTATTCAAATTAAATACACCATAAAATTTGCGAAATTATCTCCTACTTTCAATTTCAAAGTTCGAATTTCAAATCCCTAATTTATAGGAAATTAGGTACTTATGGAAACAAAATTATTTTTTATTTATGGATATTTATCAATCAAAAAAATATTACTCAAATTAAATCCTAGTTTGAATTTCAAATTTTGAATTTCAAAATTTGAAAGCATTTTCGCGATTTTAGATTTGATTAGTTACTTAATTTTCGGTTAGAGGTATATTTGGACCATTCAAAAGATGGTTTAATTTTCAAAAATTAATAAATTACAATTGAAGACTATTTAATTACAAGAATACCATTGACACTTGACCTCTTGTGTCAAAATATCTTTACCATTATGTATTTGTGATTAGGCTTAAATTGAAAACAAATAAGATCTAGATGATGTCCTAAAACCTTGTTGACATGAATCGTATATCCATCAAATCGGGTATGAATATTTATTTACAACATTTCAAAAGTTAAATAAATACCAAACATTGACTATTAATCTGCAAAATGTTCTTTTTCATGAAGACACAAAAATTAATATCTCAAATTCAAAATGAACAATATCTCACTAATCTAGACGAACAAATACGAAATTGATTTAAAATTTCCACCAATTAAAATTCCCCCAAAGTGGTAAACCGGTCGGCGTGGGGGCTCGAATCGAACCCGATTGGCTGCACAATTTGGAATGTTAAAACATTGTGACAGGGGGCGTGGGGTTTAATCGCAGGACCCCATGAATTTTTCTTTTTTTCTTTCTAAACTATACTAAAAAATATTTTAGCTTTGAATAATTAAATTATAGTAATTATTTTTTCATAGGCATTGCCTGTGGATTGTGTGCTAAGGGAAACCTCATTCACGCTTCTGTTTCTAGTTTTTGGGGTTTGGTGGAATATGAAATGTCTGGTGTCTTTTGAAAGAAGGGAAAGACAAAAATTATAAACAATAGTTATTATTCTTTAATTATAATGTCTTTTTGGTTTTCTTGTGTGTTACATTATACTTATATTTATGTACGAAAACACTAATGATGTATATGCATGTAATACCTCAGATATTTTCTTCCGACGAGAAATAAAAATTTTCTAATTAATTAAGGCTTTACACGCCTAAGTTAAGGATTTTCAATTCTAAGACTGACGGTGAAATCCGTTTCTGAAAATAAATTCCAGAAGTCGGTGGAACGACTACTGTATTAGGGTTTTCGCGTCCGATAAAATTTTCGTTCGAAAACTCAGATCGAAGACTTTACATTCACTTTTTCTTCGATACGAGTTCACCGGAGAAAGTCAATTTTTATTATTTTTCCGGGCGAATTTTGGACTGTCTTATCCCGACTTTTTATCGGATTTCGAAAATCGAAATATGCTTTCCGAGTATGTGATTTATTTCTAATCTAACGGTCGAATTAGATTTCGTAAAAACGCTGAAGATCAGGTGGAACTGGTACAAGAGCTCGGTTCCCAGAGTGGCAAAGACTGGCATGTTGCGAGCTTCAGGGAACATGCCTAGCAGCTTCTGGAAGCAGTAGGCCACCCTGCCCTCGTGCTCCAGAGCAACTGCCTGAAGGTCCTCTACTTCATTTATTGGGGAGGGAGAAATATCATATGGCAGAGGTTCAAAAGGTTCATCGATGTTGGCCAAAGAGTCGGTCGCAACATCGGTATCGAGCTGGGAGCTCGGAATATTGGATTCGGTTGGGAGGGGGGTTTCAATTGTTTCCTCAACATTTGCCGAAGGAGCAGTCACAATGTTGGCATCGAGCAGGGTGCTCGGAACATTTGGTTGTGGAAGGGTTGAAAGAGCAAGAGGCTCTGGGGGCGGTACGGCATGAACTCCTGCCGTTGGGGAGGTTGGGGCGTTGTCAAGGTCCTCAAATGAGGAAGAAGCATCTGACGTCACATCCGTCTCCATTCCCTCAGCCTCGTCAGCTCCGGTTGCGCGAGGGGCGATCTCAAAAGTGGCAGCCTCAGCTGAGCGGCTCGACTCAGATGGCTCTTCAGCATGTGCCGACTCAACTGGTGCCTCTTCCTCAACTGGAGCTTGCTCCTCAGCTGGCATTCCCTCCTCAGCTGGCGCAGACTCGACCGGTGCCTCCTCCTCAGCTGGAGCTTGCTCCTCAGCTGGCTCAACAGCTGGCTCTTCAACCACAACCTTCTTCTTGATTTTCACCCTCAACTTTTTCTTGGTGGGCTCCTTAGCTGACTCCTTCGCCGACTCAGCTCGTCGGCGTGCAACTTTGGATTTGGCGGGGCGAGCAACAGCTGATTCCCCCTCAGCTGTAGACTCAGCAGTCTTTCCAACCTCCTTCTTCTCCTTCGGAGTATACACACTCCTGAGCACCTCCTGTGCCTTCTTAGCTGTCGGGAACAACAGCAACTTCTTGAACGGCGTCTCCTCACAGTCCTCCCAGACCATGTTGCGATCCTTGGTCGCAAGCAGGATCAGGGCTGAGATCTTGCAGCCGAAGTTGAGCGTCTCTTTCACACTCAACAGCTTCTCTCCAGACTCAGTTGTTGTCTCGGAGATCTTTGACTTCTCCACCATCAACTGGTTCAGGAAGTATTGGAACCAGTTGATCTGGTGTTGGTGCTCCAAGGCCACCAACTGCTTCAACTTGGGTCGGCTGATGTCACCGAAAGCACCACTGTAACCGAACACCACCTTAGAAACTACATTGAACAGCAGGAGATGTTCTGGCTTCAGCTTCGTCCTCTGCATGTTGCTTCTCAACCTCTCTGGCTCGATCAGAGCATTCTGCAGAAACTCATCCGCCTGCTCGTCGGTTATGTTCTCCAGAAACTCCGTGGTGGTGTGGTTGACGGGGATGATGTGCCGGAGGGCATCAGAAACATTGATGGGGAAGGTGACGCGGCGAATGGTCCTAGCCGGAACGTCGCGTTGGCGGCAGGAGACCTCTGTAGTCACTCTTTCCCTGCTGTCAATGGATACTTGCAGGTTGACGTAGAATTCCCCGACTTGTCGCCTGAGCAATTGGGAGGGGCAAAGCTTGGCCCATTCGAGAAGGCCATTCTCTCTGAGTATATTGACAAGGGGGGCCAACACCGGCGACTCCAAATCCTCGTCGGAAAGGATCTGTTCAAAGTGGATCTTTGATACCAGCAAGTTGAATGGGCCATTTTCTTGCTTTTGGGAGCCATTTATGATCACTGCAAATGTATTTATAGGAGGAAGTAAGGGACTAGGGATGGTCCGGAAGACGCCATTTTCTTGCTTTTGGGAGCCATTTATGATCACTGCAAAGGTATTTATAGGAGGAAGTAAGGGAAATCTTTTGCAGAAAATAGTTAGACAAAAACTGGGAAGACGATGAACAGTTATTGCAGATAGATACGAATGAGGAAGGTAAGAGATCACTTCCTGATTTTTCGCTATATATAGGTTTTTGACTTGATTGAGATCAACGGCTGGGGTTAAATGGCGCGAATCCATCAACGGCTGAGATCACGCGACTGTTGACTATCTTTGACTTGACGTCATGCACCGAGTTCCAACCCGCGCGTGAGAAGATGTACAGTTCATCTTGTCAGCCCAGTCGCACTATAAAGTAGGCTATGGATGTTCAGCCGTACTTTACATTTAATGTGACATGATGGCTATTTTAATGTAACTGACTAGCTCAGGAATGTTTGAATTTATTTCAAACATTCTCATTTAAGAACATAACACCTTCAGCCATAAATGTTACCTGCCAGCTGATGTCGGAATCAGCTGTGTTCCCATGTTGCGGCATACCATCAGCTGACTCGAGTTCGTCTGTTCAGCTGACGTCTGATTCCTTCGGTTGGCAATCAGCATCTGATCGGCATACCATCAGCTGACTCAAGTTCGTCTATTCAGCTGACGTCTGATGTCTTCAGTTGGCGATCCGCATCTGAGATTCCCCCTTCATCTGAGCTTCCCCCTCAGATGGATATCTATCTCTTCACCTCAGTTGACTCCTCATCTGATGGATCCAACAATCCAAGGAGGTCACATAACATCTTGAACCGTGCTTCAGCTAGAGGTTTGGTGAAGATATCAGCTCTCTGAATCTCAGTTGGAATCTTCTCCATGGATACATCCTTCTTCTCAATATGATCTCGGATAAAATGATGTCGGATATCTATATGCTTTGTCCGAGAGTGATGAACAGGATTCAAAGAGATAGCAATGGCACTTGAGCTATCGCAATGAATGGAAACCTGTCCAGTTGAGACTTCATAATCTCTCAGCTGTTGCTTGAGCCATAACACTTGCATGCAACAGCTTCCGGCAGCCATATATTCTGACTCGGTTGTAGAAGTGGCAACACATGCTTGTTTCTTGAAGAACCACGAAACTAGCTTGCTTCCCATGAACTGACAATGTCCAGATGTGGACTTCCTGTCCAACCGATCTCCTGCTAGATCTGCATTTGAGTATCCGGTCAGTTGGATGTTGTCGTCGGTTGGATACCACAACCCAACATTAACAGTTCCCTTCAGATACTTGATGATGTTCTTTGCTGCCAACATGTGTGCTTCCCTGGGTTGAACTTGGAACCGAGCACACACTCCAACTGCGTATGATATGTCTGGCCGGCTGGCAGTTAGATATAGAAAAGAACCGATGATCCTTCTATACTTACTGGCATCTACAAGCTTTCCTTCAGTTCCAGGTTCAATCTTCCAGTTAGTATTCATTGGGATCCTTGTTGTCTTACTTGTTTGCAATCCGAACTTGGTGATGAGCTCCTTAGTATATTTGGACTGATTGATGAAAATCCCTTCTGGTGACTGCTTCACTTGAAGTCCAAGAAAATATTTCATCTCGCCCATCATCGACATCTCGAACTTCTCCTTCATGAGATTTGAAAATTTTTCACACAGTTCCTCTGACTTAGAACCGAATATGATGTCGTCGACGTAGATTTGCACAACAAGTATATCTTCTCCAACTTTGATGGTGAACAGGGTTTTGTCAACTGACCCTCGTTTGAATCCCGAGTTCAGAAGAAAACCACAAAGAGTGTCATACCAAGCCCTTGGTGCTTGTTTCAGTCCATAGATTGCTTTCTTCAACTTGTACACTCTTCCATCTCCAGTCTCAAAACCGGGAGGCTGTTCAACATATACATCTTCCTTGATATCACCGTTGAGGAAGGCACACTTCACATCCATCTGATAAACCTTGAACTTGTGAAATGCAGCATAGGCTAGAAAGATTCGGATGGCTTCCAGTCTTGCAACTGGCGCGAAAGAGTCCTCGAAATCGATTCCTTCTTGTTGGCAATATCCTTGAGCTACCAACCTTGCTTTGTTCCTCACGATGAATCCAATGGCGTCTCTCTTGTTCTTGAAAATCCATTTTAATCCAATGACTTTGACACCATTTGGTCTTTCTACCAACTCCCAAACACAGTTGCGTAGAAATTCATTCAGTTCTTCTTGCATGACTGTTGTCCAGTGAACACAGTTGAGAGCTTCCACAACATTCTTTGATTCTGGCACATCAGCTACAAAGCAAGAAATCATGGCAACATCTCCAGCTTACTCGAACTCTTCTAGAACTGCCAACTCCTCAGCATATTGAGCGTAAGTGTTGGAATCTTCCTCGGTTGGATCTGGATTTGCAACTCGGCTCCTTGTACACACACCCTCGGTTGGATCACGGATGATGTTGTCAGTGGAATGATCTTCATACCATCTTCGGTTGCGTCTTCCTTTTTCTTCCAACTATGGCTATTCCGTGATCTGAGCTGTGGGAGATGCTGGACTCTTCTGAGCTGGTGATTTATCAGTTGTTGAGTCTGGATCCTGAACATTGATAACATTTCAAACCGGGCTAGGTTGGGCTTCAGATGCTGATGCAGTTGGAGATGCATCAGCTGGAGTTCCCCCTTGAGAGGAGCTGGGGTCCTCGCATTCATCTTCAGAGGAGTATGGATCCTCATCCTCAGTTGCCCAAACCAGTGGTTCAGCTAGATTCTTTTGCCTTAGAATCTGAGATCTTGTGAGGGCTGGTGGAACTTGTGGATTAGCCTGTTGTCCTTTAGCCTGTTCCCTGCACTCAAAAGTAGATTCATCAAAACTAACATGAGGTGTTATCTCCACAACACGAGAGCTATTGTTGAAAACTCTATAGGCCTTGATCCGAGCAGCATATCCAATGAATATGCCTTTCGAAGCCTTGGCATAAAAAGTTTTCAACTGAGTCTTCCCATTGTTGTGAATATAACACTTAGAACCAAAAACGCGAAAATAAGAAATATCTGGCTTCCTGCGTCTCCATAACTCGTATGGTGTCTTTCCCAACCGCTTGGTCAGAAGAGATCGGTTCTGAGTGTAGCATGCAGTATTGATGGCCTCAGCCCAAAATCTTTTTGGCAGAGCTGAGCTTGTTAGCATGGATGTAGCTGCATCTTTCAGTGTTCGGTTTCTTCGCTCAGCTACTCCATTCTGTTGCGGAGTACGCGCAGCTGATGTTTGATGAGTTATTCCATGCTTCTCGCAGTACTCGATGATGGTTTCATTTAGAAACTCGGTTCCACGATCTGATCGGATGGAGATAATTTTCATCTCTTGTTGGTTCGATATCCGATCCATCAGTTTGGGTAGCTCATCTTGGGTCTCATTTTTGTGTCGCATGAAGATGGTCCACGTGTATCTAGAGAAATCATCAGTTACAACAAGTGTAAACTCGTTGCCATTCATGCTCTTTGGTGTAACTGGCCCGAAGAGATCCATGTGGATCAGCTGTAACACTCAGTCGGTTGAGGGAGTTGTCTTCAACCGGAAGGAGGATCTAGCGAGCTTTCTCAACTGGCATGCACTGCAGATATGTGTTGTTGAAAACACTCGGTTTGGTATGCCTCTTGCATGTTCTTGTCTGGCAAGTCGGTTCATAGTCTTGAAGTTCAGATGGTTGAGCCTTTTGTGCCACAGCCAGCTCACATCTGAATTGCTCTTTGATAACAGGCAGGTGTCAGGAAGACTACTATTCCAGTCAGCATAGTAGACATTTCCGGTTGGCGATCGATTTCCCAACAATATGACCTGCTTTGATCCGACGTTTTTAACCCTGCAACCCTGTGCATCAAACTTGACAGAGAAACCATTATCACAGAATTGGCTGATGGAGAGCAGGTTATGCTTCAATCCATCAACATATGAAACATTAGAAATATAAACGTGATTGGTTTCAAGTGTACCGTAACCTCTGGTGTAACCTTTTGAGTTGTCACAAAAAGTAACTGATGGACCTTCTTTCTCCACGAAACTTCCAAGCAAATCCTTCAGATTTGTCATGTGTTTCGAGCATCCACTGTCCATCACCCACATTGTTGTCGACGCTTTATTCTTCCTCAGTTGTTTCTCCTGTTCCTGCACAGAGAAACTCGCTTAGGTCCCTTATTTTAGTTGGGTCCTGGAGGGTTAGAACCAGTTCCCTCTGGAACTGTGCGATGCTTTTCCCTGTATACTCGGATGGATTTATCATTCTAGATCACTTTTCCTTCATCATCAACTATAACAACATCTCAGTTATCCTTAGGCATGTTGTTAGTAGTGATGTTCTGTTTCTTGGGAGGAGTTGGATTTCTCCCATTCTGAGCTTTCGGAGGAGAGGCTTTCCCCCTGTTTTGATGGCGATTCTTATCCTGTTGAATTTGTCTGTGAGGTTGGTCGCCATGTTGGAATCTTTGTGGCTGATTCTGATTCCAACTCCCTGAATGTTGTCTGTAGCTGTTCATGCCCTGTTGGTGGTTCATGTTGTGGCATGAATATCTCCAGTTGTTCGACCTGTTCCTTATCGGTTGACTCAGTTGGAACCTTTGGTTGAAATGATGATGGAACCGCTGTTGATTCAGATGGTTGGATCCTTGTCGGTTTTGCGGTCGGTTCCATTTTTTCTGATGTTGACTCTGAGGTTGATAGAGATGTCGATTATGATTCTAAGTTCGGTTGCGATTATGCCTTCGACGCCTTTGATTCCTCTTCTGACTTTTAGAACATTTCCCCTCGGTTGATGTCCCAACCGATGGAACATTCTATCCTCCATCTACTAATCCTTTTCCCTTCTCAGTTGTAATTCCCTTGGTCGATTGAGCTTGCTGAGAGGTGGAGGTTGAATTACTTTATAGTGACTCAGGTTCCACTGTGTTAGGTTCGACACCCTTGACCTCAACAACTTTGATGAAGGTTGCTGGAGGAATTCCACTATCTTTAATCACATCATAATCGAGTCCTGACACGTCATCCATCTGTCTACTGTAACTGATAAGATTCTCGATGATCTTGGATGACTGATACAACTTGATTAGATTGTCCTTCTCAGTTTGCAACTCCTTGAGGAGGACAGTTATCTGCTCGGTTTGTCCATCTGACTTCTTTACCAGTTGGTCGATCTGAGTCTCTTGATTTTTCAACTGATCTTGCTGCTCCTTGATCTGCTTTGTCAACTCCTCATCAGTTGGAGCATTAATTCGGTTGACCGTATTCAGTTGACTCTTGAGATTCTCAATCTCCTCTGTTTGACTCTTGATCAGATCGTCCTTCACGGTTAAGGATTCTTCAAGTTTTGAGAACTGTTCTTGAAGACTCTTAAACTCAATCGATTGCTGATGTAGTTCCTCACTGAGTTCTTGAAAGTCACTCCAGGAGGGTTCCAACTCTTCGTCCAGTGATTCCTGCATGTTAGAAGTATTGGAAGAATGTAACTTAGCAGGATTAGAGTGTACCTCAGTATATCTTGGTCGGTTCCAAGTGCCATGAGGCATTGATCCTGACTGATGGCGTTGTTTGTAGAAGTCAGCTCATCCTCATCTTCAGTGTCAGTGAAGATGTCCATGTCGTCAGCTGCTTCTTCTGCTACCATGGCCTTGTTCTTTCCAGCTTCCTTGGCCCTCAACACTTCTCTCTCTTTCTTTGAGAGGTCTGGAGCTTTGAAATGTCCCTCCTTGCCGCATTCAAAGAAACCGTTGGTCACAGGCTTTGAACTGTCTCGAGTTTGGTTTGATTTGTAGAATCGTTTGTATTTCCCGAACCGAGTGTCCATGTCAGCTAGCTTCTTTGACAGGGCGGCTATGTTCTGCTGCAGTTCCTCTCTGCTTGGCTCCTTTGCAGCTGTATCTGCAGACTTGGTTGGTCTTGATGTTCTTGACTTGGAGAAGTCAGCTCGAAGTGAAACTGACTTTGTGGCTGAGCCAACATCTTCATGTCGACTCGTCTGAATCGAGGACTGAGATCTTCTTCGGTTCACCTTATACTCATTTCCCTTTAAAATTGAGAACAATCTTTCAGTTCCCATTTCACCAAGGTCAGCTCGGCTCGTGGATATTGGTGAAGGTATCCCACTCGGCCGGTAGAGCTTGCAATACTTTAAGATTGATTTCTCTTAGTGTGTATTTTTCTCTTCGGATGGACTGGATTCTTCTGAGGATGTCCATAAACCGGAGCTCTAGCTGATCAATTGTTTCATCAATTCTCAGACAAAAGTTGTCGAAGTCTTGGCATGCATGTGAGAATTTGTTCTCCTTCGTCTCGTCGCTTCCTTCACTCAGCGATGCCAAGATGTCCCACATCTCTTTGGCAGTCTCGCACTCTTCTATCCAAGGGAGGTAATCATGTCCAACAGTTGACATGATCGTGCTCTGAGCCCAGATGTCTAACTGGCTCACCTTGGCTTCCTCTGGAGTGTAGTCTTCCGGCTGCTTCTCCACAAACTCTACAACTGTATCCCCATCGTTGGGATTTGTAGGAGTGCGAGTGATTCTCTCTTTGATGATGATCGGTCCGGACGAGAGTACTTGTTGCATCCTATGATGCTTGGACAGTAAGATCTTCTTCATCCGTGTCCTCCAGGATGTATAATTTACTACCGAGAACATGACCACGATCTTATCTTTGACGTCCATCTGCACACAATAGCAACAAAAATATGCAAGCAAATATGCACTAGCGTGATAAAGAGATATGTTCAGTTGACCACTGAATAAAATACCTCGAATTCACACCTTGTGAAACAGAGTCAGTAGTCTTTTGAACCACTGCTCTGATACCACTTGATGGTCCCGAAACGAGTTCTGGTGTATTGGGGGGGGGGGGGGAATACACGAGATGCAACTTTTTAAAACAACCCCCTAAAAAATAACTCAACTGAGTAAAGCAACTCAGTTGGAATCACAACCGAGTAAGAAACACTCGGTTGGAAGTGATGTGCTGTGCGGAATGTGGTGGAAATAAACTCGTAAAAATTAACTCACACTTTTATGCACGGTTGGTCAATAACCCAAAACAGTTGAGAAAGAGTGCAGTTTGTATGCAGGTTAGATAGACAGTAGAATATGCAAGAATATAACTAAAAATAAACACAACACACAGAGGTTTAACGTGGTTCGGAGAGAACTCCTACGTCCACGGAGAGTTGTGAGTCCACACAACTCTGTCCAAGTTCTTCTGGACAAACCACACAGCTTACGCGGGCTGTGCAACCATTAAGGATAAGTTTGTGGGTACTTATCAACCTTACAGTTTAGTTTTCGGGTACTAAACAACCTATCTACTCAATTCTGGGAAGAGTAGGGTCCTAACACTCCTTTTGAGAGGAAGTGTGAAAAAGATGGGTTCCAACTAAAAGCTCAAACACGAAGTAAGATATGATCTAACACTCTACCAACTCTCACTAAGTGATGTTCTCAAGGTTCGATCTAAAGACACAGAAACTAACTCTAGAACTCTCAACAAGTGATGTTCTAAAGGATTAAATGTAGTTCAGCTCGTGAAGAATTTTGCTCTTTCTTTCGCTCTCTGGTTTCTTCTCGCGTGTGTGTCTTCTGTTTGTCTTCTGAAAGAAGGCCTCTATTTTCTAGGCGGAGAGTATCAACTAGCCGTTGGAGGAGCTGCTGATCTCTGTTCTTTGAAAGTGATGGCTTGTCTCTCATCTCTGCAGACTTTCCGGATTTGACAACTGCGTGCTTCTGCTTTCCATTTGAGACAACCTTGTGTTGGGCCAAATGAGGTAATGACAGAGAGTCAAACCTTCACGTGACTTCCTTATTTGAAATTCAAATTTTAACAACAGACTTCTAACAAGGAGTGGTTGGTTAAGACTTTCGATCTTCAAGTAGCTTGTTCTTCAGCTGATGTTCTATCTGACTGCTGACAGTTGAACTCTCAGCTGACTTCAACTTCATGCTGTTGATCTTCTGGGTTGAGTTCTATAACTAATGTTCTAAAATTGAACGCTCAGTTGTCTTCCTTGTATCTTCTCCCTTTTTGAATTCACATGGAATGAACGCTCAGTTATTTTCCTCACAACTGATGTTCTATATCTTGAGTGTAACTTCCCCCTTCTTAATGCTTCATATGATGAACACTCAGTTGTCTTCCTCACAACTGATGTTCTATCCGAGTGAAGCCTTGTTGCCGTCTTCAGCTGGAGTCCTATAAAGATAAAATCTTAACAATGCTCAAACAGCGAGCCTAACTACTAACATTAGGATCTGGCAACATCTACTCGGTTGGGGTCAGTTGGTTTTGGAATCAATCAAAACTTTTACTTAAATTTCCCAACAGTAGCCGTTTAAGAAAATAATTTCTCGATTTTTAAACGTCGTATTAGACCCGTAAAATGCGATATTTCGACTAAAATATCAAGCCTAAACCGCCACCTTAGGGTAGTGAGTCGTCCTTGTTAGATATTATTCACTTTATGAAATATTCTCTAACTTAGTCATCACCTTCTCCCTCCCTCTCCCATAACCGCCCCTCTCTCTCTATTCTCTCTCTCAAATCCTCCATTGAAGTGTTCTTCAAGCTTTCAAAAGCTCCACAAGATAGTCATCTACCGATCATTCTTATTTCCGAGTTCATAATCGACAAGGTAAGAGCTTCCTCTCGAGATTAAACCGAACAAAACTTTCTTCCCTCAACATTGATTTTTTTCGAAAATTTCATTAGAAGAAGCATGATGTTCTTTGATTAATTCATGTTATTAGGTGCATAGAATTGGATTTTCATGGTTGGATTTAAGAAGAAATCATCCTCCTAACAAATTGATGAATACCGAAATTTTAGAGAAATTTAGGGGTTTGATGATTGGTTCGATTTTTAGATGATTGATTGGTGGATTCATGTTCTATGCATTGATAGATGATCACATGAATTGTTTTAGAATTTTCTAAAAATAAAAATAAAAATTTAAGAGAGAAATAAGTGAGAATTTGATATAGTATATGTTATGATTTGTATAATATGATGATAGAAATGAGATTTAGTACGTTTGAGGATGATTATATAATTTATTGGAATTTTTCTAAAAATAAAATAAAAATCGTAAGAGACGAAAAGTCGTCGATAAGTTGAGACTCATTAATAATTTGAGTATGTGATTTACATACTAGTGAATCTTGATAGATGATGAACGATATTGTAAAGTTTGAGCAAAATCGGAGAACGTTGAAATTTTATTAAGAGACGAAGAATCATCGATAAGTCGAGATTAGATAATGATTTAGGTTTGTGATTTGAATATATGTTAATCTTGTTAGTTAATAATCATAATCGGAAAATTTGAACGAATTCTAAAGAAGTTGGAATTTTGATAAGAGACGAAGAAACGAGTCTAAGTGTCGATAGAAAAGTCGAATAAGGAAAACCAATTTGATATTAATGATTGTTGTCGTTTGAAGAACGAGTTTGTAGTTGACTATATTTCCATCCGAGATACGAGATGATATAAGTTATAGTTTATAAACGAGAAGTTGAAATAGAAATTGAATTGGTTTAGTAATTGGATTAGTTGAAAGACGAGTAATTATACGTCGAGTTTTTAATCGAGAAATGTGAAGGAGTTTGTCATAAAAGATTGTACATGTTGACTGCCTTGAGATGGAACTTTCGTGAGTTTAAAGGTTGTATAGCATTGATCGAACCTAGGGAATCGTGCGTCGAGTTTTATCGAGCATTATGGTTTCACACGGACTGATCTGCGACCTTTCACAGAAACTGTTATAACTCTTAGCTAGGTTAACGAAATCGAGATCCGTAAATTGGAGAGTAAACTAGACATCCGCAGCTTTCTTTTGGTATAGAGCACATCCCCTGTTTCGAAATGCTCTGTTCTGTATAAGCTCCAGAACTACTGCCTTGTGCAGGAAATTTCCAAAACTCATTTTTTTAAGTTGAATTCTTTTCAACACAATTCCTTAAGGACTTTTAAGTCGTTATGAGTTATTGACTTCCGTTATTAACCGACCTAAGTGTCGAGTAAGGAACCGAGTTAGTTTCAAACGAAAAGTGTTCAAGTCTCGTTTCTTGTAATCAAAAGAAATTAGTTAAAGTGCAAAGGCCTAAAAGGCATTAACCGATTTTTGATTCCTTGTTCTTTTATCATTGCGACCAAGCACTAAAGCTGTTTTATTTGCGATAAAAGGAGGAAGTCGAGTTTAGAAGACAGGACGGAAGATAGAAGACGGAAGCTTTAGTTGTTCTGTAAAACGTTTGAGGTGGGCTTTTCTATCAAAATAAAATGAGCGTTACTCGAAAGTGTTTACTTACTGTTTTAATAAGTGTGTATTAAAGTAACTATCAGTGCATAATGAATTGTTTTATGTGAATTCTCTTGTGCCTCTCTGAGTTAGCCCACAGAGTGCTATCCAGAGTATTGGATTCTGAGTTAGCCCACAGAGTGCTATCCAAAGATTTCAACTAAACGATCAGATTCTGAGATAGCCCACAGAGTGCTAACCAGAGGAACAGATTCTGAGTTAGCCCACAGAGTGCTATCCAGACGATCGGATTCTGAGTTAACCTGCAGTGTGTTATCCAGAATTAAGTGTACAGCAGTATAAGTCTTACGAGTGTTTATGAAAAGATGCCTGATTAATCTATACTAAGTATGATATGTTTTCGGCAATGTCCCCACTAAGTGCTTTATGTATTTAACCCTGCATGTTTGTTTTTAAATGTGCAGGTTGAGTGACGAAGGCGGAGGAGGTTGAGTAAAGGTCGTTTATAAGAAAGAAGAATTGTGTTATCATTTTACGTTTTTCCGCTGCAAAATAATTCTCTTATTGATGTTAATCTTTTTGGTTTAAGTTGTTCATACTTTAAACCTAGTCTTCTCTGATCACAACTTTGTCAAGCGATCTTTCGAGATTGACTCTCTTTTGTCTAATAAGAATCAGTTCATAGTATTTTTATCTCGGTTATAGATGTTAATCTATTCATTTATTCAGTATTTCCCCTTTCTTTCCCGCCTCTTTAATCCAACCCCTAGTCACACCCCGGCTTGGCCGTCCCTCGAGATTTGGGGCTGTGATAGAGTGGTATCAGAGCAGTCGGTTCTGCTCTGGTCGAAAGTTATTTTTCTAGTGATACCACAGAATGGTATTAGAGCAATCATTTCTGCTTTGTACCTTAGTCTTCTTTTGAGAAAGTAAAGTTTAGTTTGTATCACTAAACTTAAGAATATAGTAAACAACTCAACCTCCCGCTACGTCGACTCAACCAAAGAAGGAAGGAAAGGTATCAAAAGTGTTATTATTTTGAAAGTTTGAAGTATTACATATACTTCTGTCAAGAACCAAGTGTGCCAAGGATGAATTATGTGAAAGTATGAGTACTATACTTTGTGAAAGTATGTGAAATTATTGGAGTTATAATTTCTGTTATTTTGAGAAGTACGTTGGGTTGAGAACCTAGACTATTTACTCTAAGATTCTTCCCGATTCATTGAGAACATAGATGTTTTAAGAAGCGTTAGTCTCAAATTATTTGAGAGACAATCGGAACGGGAAGGACAGAATAAAGGGAATCAAAGCGAATAAGAGAGAATGTTACTTTCGTATAAGTAACGTGAACAAAGTAGAGTCGTTACTTTGTTTTAATGATTAAGAACCGATTAAAAATTTTCTTCAAGAAAAACTAAGAAGTCTAAAGTTAAGATGATTAAGGTAAGATGAGATGGTTAAGGTAAGCTAAGAACCGTTAAGAAATTGGTTGCAATTTGAGAAATTGCTAGATGATTAAGATAAGTTAATTCCTTATTGAATGGGTGAGTGCTTAAAGCACGAAATTGATGAGAATTCTTGATTCCTTTAGTTTCAAAAATGCCGCCAAGAGTAGCGAATAACAGAAGAAGAGGACTCGGTAGGCCTAGAGGACCGGGAAGAGGTCATAGACAACATGAGAGGGAGGAAGATCAAGGACGTCAGGAAACCCCTCCACCTCCACCACCACTACGTCGTGACATAGAGGATCTGTTCCTCAAAAGAAATCCACCTGTCTTTAATGGATCAGGAAACCCGAGCGATGTTGAGCTTTGGGTAAGAGCTACAGAAAGAATTTTTAAACTTCTCAGATGTACTGATGAGGAGCGTCTCTCGTGTGTTGCGTTTCAACTCACCGGACCAGCTGATTTCTGGTGGGAAGCTAGGCAAAAGGTTATTCCAACAGAGCATCTGGCTCAGTTTACTTGGGATGAGTTTAAGGAAGCATTTTACGACAAGTACATCCCTGAAACCTATAGAGCAAAGAAGGAAACAAAGTTCTACAGTCTGAAACAAGGGAAGATGACAGTGACTGAATACGATGCAACCTTTTGTGAACTGTCAAGGTATGCACCCGAGCAGGTAGATACCGACGAGAAGATAGCAAAGAAGTTCTGTGGGGGACTTAGACACGAACTAGGAGTGGCACTAGCCAGCCATAGAGGACTGAGCTATACAGACATACTAGGACGAGCCTTAGACATGGAGGCAGTTGTGCCGGATGAACGAAAGATTGTAGCGCCCATACCAGCACCAACCCAGGCTCCAACTCAAGACCATTCCAACAACAATAACAGCAACAATAAAGGAAAACGGAAAAGGGAAGGAGAAAACAACAGTGGCTACTAACAGCACTACAACAATCAGGGGAACCAGGGTGAAAATCAGCGTGGCTTTCAATAGCCGAATCAGAATAATCAATCAGGATAAGGGAGGAAAAATAACCAACAAGGACATTGGCAGGGACAACAGGCAGACAATAACCAAGGAAGAATCACTGTTCCTACCTGCCCTAAGTGTAACAGAATGCACTTTGGTAATTGTTTGGCAAACATTGACGGTTGTTATAACTGTGGTCAGAAGGGACACGTGAGAAGAAATTGTCCGAAACCATTGCAACCAGTAGGATCAAATCAGTATGGTCAGCCCCAACCCTTGAGAGCTAATCAAGCTCAGCCACATCCGCAACAACAACAGTCACAACAGCAACAAGAGCAGAATGCATGGACATTTGTGAATGGGCCAGAAACACAGGACAAGGGCAAGGGTCACTAGGCAAGTAATTGGCATAACTCAGACTAGTAGTAGTCTAGTTTTGTATAAGTCCTCGTTGGAGGCAAAACAGTACTCGTTCGACATATATGTATATATGACCCCGCGAGTGGGCTTTGACTTCGTGAAAATTTCTTCTAATCGTGTTAGTAAAGAAGAATATTCAACTAACTTGTTTAATAAGGAACTTGTTTAACTTGGGAAGTTAAAAAGTTTATGGAACTAGTATCAGAGCTATTACCTGTTTCAGTTTTGTGAACTTTTTAAGTGGAGAAAAAAAAGTTTAGTAAGTAAGTGAACGCTTAAAGTAAAGTGTTAATGAAAATGTTTAATATGGATATAATCCATGGGATGGAAGGATTATGATTGCGGTATCAATTACCATCCAGGAAAAGCTAACGTCGTAGCAGACGCGCTGAGTCGCAAGACTCCAACTAAAGTAGGGTGTCTCTTAATCGAAGAAGAAACACTTGTACAGAAATTGAGATGATAGCTTTGGAAGTGCTAGATACACCTGAGACAATAACTAAATGAATAGCAGCACTAGTAGCTACACCAGACTTACAAGAGAAAATTTTAAGTGAATCTGAGAGAACGATTCAAGTATTAGAAGAAATGTTAAGAACGATAGTGTTAGATCAAAGTCTAATAGTTATGAGGCTACGATAAGTATTATGCCTTACGAGGCCTTGTATGGAAGGAAGGATCTAGAACTAGATTCACTCAGTGAAATGATAGATATATTCTTTCGATGGATTCAAGTCAGAAAGAAAGAAGTCTAGAGGTGATGAAAGTCTTATGTGATATATGTTGATCAGACTTAAATTTAGAAAATGAGAACAAGTTTTCCTCATGATTTTCCTTCTAAGGATGATAATTATTTTCGTATCAAGTATAAGCTTAGACAAAGATTTATATGATTAGTAGATATCTTGAAAAAGATAGGTTTCAATGTTATATAGATTGGCCGTGTCGCCAAGTCTATGAAATGTTTATTATGTTTGCGTATCTCGTATGAGAAAGTACGTGTTCAATTCTAAAACGCGTGATTCATCAGCAAGACGTTGTTCTTGATTAAGTTATAAGTTATGAAGAAAGACCGCAATCGATCTTGGATCGAAAAGTGCGAGAGTTAAGAAGTCGATACGATTAGTAAAGTGTTCTGGAATTACCATGGGCAAGAGAAAGCTACGTGATACATGATATAAACACAAAAGAGAGAGTACATGATAATAAGATACATCATATAGTACATAACAGCTTGGATTAAAGTAGATGAGATAAGATTAAAGTGTGCTAACCTCACGAGGGGGCCCCCAAATCTATGATAAATAATGAGATGACACAAAATAAATCATATTCCCTAATTTGGAATTTTAATTAACTTTATTTTAGATCACGAAAAGAAAAACAATTGCAATCAAAGAGATATAATGAAATTCCCTAACTTAAAATTCAATAATTGGTATAAAAATGAAATGTGAAACTATTGACCAGTGAACCAGAGAAAATATTGGACTGGAAAAGTTTGAAAAGATAAAGAGCACGAAAATGAAATTCTATATCTCATAGTAATAACTTTAGTCCATATTTCAAAAAAAATAAAAATTAACTTTAGTCCATATTTCAAAAAAAATAAAAATTAACTTTAGTCCAAATTAATTAGTACGAAATCATGGAAACTAAATTAGTTATTTGAGGATGATTAGCTTATAAACCAGTTAGCAATTCCTTTAAAAAATTAATTAAAAAAATTAAACCATTTTAGCAATGGACATTTATAACACAAAATCCACTAGAGTTGTATAGCAATTATAATTTCAACTTTATTTAGAATAGGATTGTTCAAAGTTTGGTTTAAATCATAGATCAAATCGAACCAAATCGTATTTGTACGGTTTGATTTGGTTTACGGTTTCAAAATTATGTTTTGGTTTAGATTTTTTTTTTAAATTATGGTTTTTGGTTTAAGTTTGATTTTTAAAAAATATAAACCAAATCAAACCGTAAACCGTAATATATTTATAGTATTAATATTTTGTTTATCATTAAAAAGGAATTAAATTGCATAATGCATCTCATTTTTTTATTGTATATGCCGCACAATTTGTTGATTAAAACATGATGTAATTAAATAAAGTTTAACCCTAGCCAATACTTCACTTGATTTAACTTTGGCGGCCTTTCTTATATCTTTTCGCATCTCCGTATATATTTTCATTAACTATGATAGTTTCACTATTAACAATATATTTTCACTAAATATTGGCATTCTTGTTTTTACCATGTTCAGATTCAATATCAAGGTTCCTGTTTACGTGAGGAAAGCTGAGGATGTGAAGTTTGTTTATTTTTTGTCATTTACTGAATCATTCTAGCCAAGTATAGTTGTGTTAGTGTTTTTATCCTAATATTAAGATAAGAAGACATGTGCACGATAACAACTCAAATAAAAAGATGTTTGATTTTTATTTGTTACTGTTTTGCAAGAAATAAAAAAAAATATATGGGAACCGTAAATCAAACCGTATTAATACAATTTGGCTTGGTTCAGTTTTAAAACTAGAACAGTTTGATTTGGTTTAGAAAATTATCAAACCGTTTTTTCCGGTTTGATTTGATTTTGGTGCAAATCTCACCAAATCGGACCGCGTACAGTACTAACTTAGAATAAGAAATTGTTGCTGGGTAAATTTGTGATTAATTTCCCTTTGAATCGGAAATCACCATAATTCTAGGAGCACATCCACTTATTGCTACGATTTTTTAAGAAAAATGATTGATCGCTTATTCGCTTGCAATTTCTTCATTGTCTATCCAAATTGACATTATGCACTTGAGATCATAAAAAGATGTGAGAACTACTAATTTTTGCAGACCTGAAAAAGTATAAACGATCTATTCTATTTAGTCTTCACTTAATTTCATCTATTTTAGGGGAAAAAAATGGTTTCACTTGTGTGAACCCCAAGCAGTCAACAACTTCAAATTGGGTCACACTACTTCTGATCAAAATAACTTTGATCATAGTCTTATTGATGCAATCATTTAGTTTGAAATAATAAATCAATACATGCATTTAATGATCATGAAAAGTAGTAAAACTTTAGTTTAAAATAATAAATAAATACATTTAATGATCATAAATTCCTATGATCAAGATAATCATTACAATGAGCTTCCTTTCTTGTTTCTAAGGATGGAAAATCAATATTCAAAGATACCATGCATCTCGTAGATAGAGACACAGCGCAATAAATACATGGAATGAATTGGGTACAAAATGTAAGCATATATGTATATATATTGACAATATTTAACGAACAACAACAATGTACAAATTACTTGTTTTTACCCTATCGAATCATGGTACTGAGGATGCCGGAGTCGAGCTGCAATTCAGTTTCTCGATCTATAATATTTTTACGATACACACATTACGTATCGTTTTAATTATGTACTATAGTAACAGACTATTAATGATGCAGATGGTGCGCATTATGTATTAAGAGACGATATAAAATAAGGTGGAGTAGCAAAGAAGTTGTGTTGTTTGATCAGGAAAGGTGTGATTTGAAAGATTTGGAAGGCTCAGAATAATTGGATTTTCAGGAATACTAATCCAGATATGGTAAAAGTAATTGAAGTAATTAAAATAAGCTCGTGGAAATAGATTTGAGTTCATTTCCTCTTTCCTTTTGTTTTGATTTAAACGATTTGTATTTGTTTTGTTTTGTTTTAATTTATAACTAGAATATCGCCCCGTGCGATGCACGGGAACACATTATAACATATTCGAGGGGAATTCTTGTGTGTTTCATCACAATAATTTAATTTAAATGGTGGTTCCATAACTTTTTATTTATTTATGGAATACCTACCAAAAAACATTTCAAAAAATAATGTGAGTAATAATTAATGTATTTAATAGCACATACATGTAATATGTCGTGACGTGAAATAACAAAAGAAAGAAAGAAACGGAAATTTTTACCGTAAATAAAAAGAAACAAATAATGAGTAGAAGAATTTATACTCGAAGTCCCATAAATTGGATGCACAACTGAATTTCAACTTCATAAATCATAATGACAGATACCGATATTTTTTATAGAAGAAAAAATTTGCACGAGGCAAAGAAAGAAAAAAGAAAAAAAATGACTACAAGTAGTAATTATTAACTGCTGCATGTTGGCCTTCCAAATTTAAAGCATATATGGAAAAAAAATGAGTTCAAAAGTAATGTAAAAATCAATGGATTAAAGAAGAAAATATAAAATAATTGTGCGCACAACATTCAATAAAATGGGAGGGAAAACTTTTGGATAGTGGTTTTGCTTTTATATATATATATATATATATAGATAGATTTGCTTCGTTGTTCGGATCCCGAGTTCTACCATTATACTCCCTCCGATTTTAAATGTAAGATGTTTTGACCCTTTTTATTTGTTTTTTTTAAGATGTTTTCAGTTACCAAGAGTGTTATCTCTCTCCCTTTCATCAATTTTATTTACTTTTCAACTCATTATTAATGATGTGCTCATTTTTCAATGTATATTGAGTTCCTTTCATTAACTTCGACAATATATTATCTTATTACATTATCATGGATTGTAAAAAAGAACTCAAAAGACAACAATATAATTGACCAAATAAATTTCTTGCATTAAAGTTTAGAGTTAATTAATATTTCTTAATTATAATGTAAAATACCAAAACATCTTATATTTAAAATTGAAGGGAGTACTATATTTTTGGATTTTGACGTTTAGAAAAAAAAAAAGCATAAGTATGAAATTAATGTTGGACTCTTCAAGATAATTAGTCAATGTCAAAAAGGACTTCTAGTCTAAAAGCTAGCGATGAACAGAAAAGAAAAAGTAAAGTATAAACGTAGTACTAAATTTTCTTCGAGTCTTGATAAGAAGCAAACCTCCCATTGATGACTTCTTGGGAGCATGTGATTACCTTTTGATTGTTATCTTAATTATTAATCGATCAGTATTTAGTATATATTTTATTTGAAATATTCTTCTACACAAAATTCTCTTCAATTTTTTAAGTATTTTATTATCAACTTGTATGTAGTCAAACTTTCGTACTTTTTGATCAAAACGCCTCAAGTTTGCTCAAGAGAATTAGTTCAAACTGAAATTTGCAATTGATCGATCTCGTAATGTATATTGTATTAATCATGGTTTGGCGATGACTGAGGAAGCCTAGTTCAAGTGGCTAGTTGAGGTATCATAAGTTTTTTTTTAATGAACGATTTTGGGTTCAATCCCTCTTGTGTAAATTAATGATCCCACAATTGTGAGATTAGTAGTTTCACATTTGTGTAGATTATTGTTGTTTGTACATTAAAAGTGTGTTAAACAATTTGTGCATTTAACATATTGTATTTTGTTCATTACCTAAGTGACATTTATGCTAGTTTTAAGGACTCACATAAGGATGAGTTCCTATCAGATTCACACCCTATATGTATATCATATGATAGATCAAAGCTGTCATTTTCTACTAACTAAAAGGAAACTTTTGTGAGAAAGATGAGGAACTAGTAGTTTCATAGTTTTATATCACTCATATTAGGAATTATATACTAACTCTGGTCCACAAGTTTTCTTCTTAAAAGGAAGTGGTACGGGTATTAAGGAAAATGTTGTTAGGTTGGTTGTGAGTGGAGAAAAAGAGATTAAATTTGTTGTGAGTGGAGTGAGGGTCCCAAATTGAGGGTAGTGATATATTAATTAATTGAGATAGTGATGGGTCATATGTGGTATTTTAGGAAAATAAGTTAATAAAGTAAGGGTAAGATAAAATAATATGTTGTGGGTAGTGTCCAAAAATAACTAGGAAGAAACTTGAGGACCGTCCCAAAAAGGAAAGATAGGAAGAAACTTGAGGACTGAAGGTAATATATAACAAGCACACAAATCGCAAAACAATTTAGGACACATGTGTCACAGCCCCAAATCCCGAGGGACGGCAAAGCCGGGGTGCGACTAGGGGTTGAATTAAAGAAGTGGGGAAGAAGGGGGATGAATAAGAATGAATTACTATGAACAAGACTTCATTATATAAAAGGAGTCGACCTTGAAGGATCGCTCGACAAGGATGTTTTCAAAAGAAACTAAGTTAATGTATGAACTTAAACTCAAAAAGATATATACATCAACACAAAAGAGTTTAGAGTTTGGCAGCGGAAAAACGTAGAACTTAGACTCCGATCTTCTTTCCTAAAACCATTCTACTCAACCTCCGCCGCTCCCGTCACTCTACATGCACATTTTATAAAACATATGCAGGGCTAAGTACAAAAGCACTTAGTGGGCACATTGCCGAAAACATATCATAAGTATAGATAATCAGGCATCTTATTTCTGTAGCACATTGGGGTTTTTAAATAAATTCCCGTGTCTACTAAACATTTTCTTTCTCATCTTCACTGTAGCTTGCGCAAGCATTTTTCTCATATATTACGTTCAATCTTGCCCAATAATTATCACCGTGGCTGGCCACCCCTCAACAGGGTTCCACACACAACGGCTACTGTGTACACTAACTTTGAATAGCAAGTCGGCTAACTCAAAGTCCGATCGCTTTAGTTAGCAAGTCGGCTAACTCAGAAGGGTACAAGAGAACTCACATAAAAACAAACATTTCATGCTCTGATTATCACGTTGAAAACACAATTATCAAATCTTGTAAATAAAAGATTTTCGAGCATCGCTCATTTTAGTTCGTATATAGTAAAGCCCACCTTATTAATTACAGAACTACAATTCGAGCTTCCGTCTCTGGTCTTCCAACCTATCCTCGGTGCTGACTTCCCCCTATTATCGTAAATAAACAGACTTGATAACTTGATCGCAATGATAAAAGAAACAGGAAATCGAAATCGGTTTTAGTCTTTTAGGCTTTTGCACTTTACTACTTTTTTTTGATTAACGAATAAACGAGACTCGATCAATTCTCATCTAAAAACTGACTTGGCTCATTACCCGACACTTAGGTCAATAGATAATGGATGTCGATAACTTATAACGACTTAAAAGTTCACAAGGAACGAAGTTGAAAAGGATTCAACTTAAGAATTTAAGTTTTGGAAACTTTCTGCACAATACAGGGGTTCTGGAGTTCGCACAGAACAGAGCATTCTTAAACAGGGGATAAATTTTATACTAAAAGAAAGCCATGAGTGTCTAGTTTACTCTTCAGTTTACGGATCTCGATTTCGTTAAGCGAGCTAGAAGTTATGACAGTTTTCGTGAAACGTCGCAAAACCCTAATGCTCGACAAATCTCGACGCACGATTCCCTAGGTTCGATCAATACTGTTCCACTTTTATTTTCACGAAATTTCTATCTCAATACAGTCAACATGCAATATCCCTTAATCAGGTTCATATTCACGTCTTTTGAATAAACAAACGACGAGCATTTCCTCGTCATTTTCAACTAACCAATTACTATACCAAATCAAATTTCAAATTCAATTCCTATTTCATTTTCGTTTATCAACTTCTCGTTTCTTAACTATAACTCATAACATCTTGTATCTCGGATGGAAAAGTCGTTAACTACAATATCGTTCGTCAATTAATAACAATCATTATTATCAAAAAGGTTTTCCTTATTCGACTTTTCTATCGGCTTTTAATCTCGATTCTCCGTTTCTTATCAAAATCAAATCTTCTTAGAATTCGTTCAAACTTTACGGTTACGATCATTAACTAACAAGATTATCATAGGTTCAAATCACAAACCTAAATCATTATCTATTCTCGACTTATCGACGATTGCTCGTCTCTTAACAAAATTCCGACGTTCTCCATTTTCGTTCAAATTTTACAATATCGATCATTATCTATCAAGCATCATTAATATGTAAACCATATTCTAAAAACATTAACGAGCTTCAACTTATCGACGGATTTCCGTCTCTAACGTTTTTCAATTTATTTTTAGAAAAATTCCAATTAATTATATATTCATCCTACAACATACTACATACCATTTCCATTAACAAATCATGCATATCATATCATCTACTACACCAAATCATGCATTCTTCATCTCTTATATTTTGATTTTTATTTTTAGAAAATTCTAATTTAAATCATGTGATCATCTAACATCATGTAGAACACAATTCTATCAATCAAACATCAAAGAAATCGAGCTACGAAAAATCCCTAAATCTAAGAAAAAATCGGTAATTTCAATTAGGTTTGGAGGGATAATTATCTTCGATTTCTAACCATAAAACCTAATCCTAGCATACTATATCATGTATTAAACAAAGGATCAACATGCTTCTTTATCCTCTTAATTTCGAAAAAAATGAAGTGGATGGAATTAAGATTTTGTTCGGTTCATTACGTAGAAGAAACTCCTACCTTGCCGAATATGAAGTCGGATATGAAATCGATCGGTGGACGAGAGACTTGTGATCTTGAGAAAAGCTTGGATGATCTCTTCAATGGAGGGAAAAAAATGAGAGAGAATGAGAGAGAGAGAGAGAGAGAGAGAGAGAGAGAGAGAGAGAAATCGGTAATGAGGGAGAGATTGAGAGAGATGACTCATGCTTATACTATTCCATAAAGTTATAAAATATCTCCAACAAAGGGAATGACTCGTTAAGGGGTGTTTGGATGCGTTTTAATTAACCGAAATATCTCGTTTCCGGGTCAAGAACGACGTTATAAAAGTCGAGAAATAATTTCTTAGGTAGTTACGTATTCGACGAAATCTAATTCGATTGTTAGATTAGAAATAAATCACATCCTCGGAAAACCTAATTCGTTTTTCAAAATCCGATAAAAAGTCGGGATTAGACGGTCTAAAATTCTCCGGTGAACTCGTATCGAAGAAAAAGTGAATGTAAATTCTGACGGGTTTTCAATCTGAGTTTTCGGATGAAAAATCTATCGGACGCGAAAACCCTAATACAGTAGTCGTTCGACTGACTTCTGGAATTTATTTTCAGAAACGGATTTCACCGTAAATCTTAAAATCGAAAATCCTTAGCTTAGGCGTGCAAAGCCTTAATTATTAATTAACTTTTTATTTTAATGACGGAATAATTATCCGGGGTATTACAACATGAGATTGATTGTCCAATTTATTACCATGCATAATTTAGGACACATGAGATTGTTTGTCCAATTTATTACAATGCATAATTTCGTTGGAGGTGATGCCAAATCAAAGTTTTTTATTATGTATTTTCGGATACAATTATAATAGAAGAACGACTATATATATAGAAAACAAATTGTGCATAACTCTAGAGTAATTAGGAAACCGCGTGATCCAATATAACGCGTACATTAGCAAGTTGGATCACAATAATCGTGAAATAACCTAGTTCCATTCATGCTCCATGCAGTCCATACTCCAACAATTAAGTATATAGAAAACTAGTGTGTGACCCATCAAAATTTCACATGAAATTATTTTATGTTATATTTACACATATATTAAAAAATAATTATCTTGAAATTATATATTTCGAATAAATCATTACATGAAGAATTATCTTGTTGGTAGAGCCAAAATAATTTTATCCTTAAAAGGTAGTCACTAAATAACTTTACATTATAATTTATAAGCAAAGTTTATTAAAATATATTCTTTCCATCCCGTTATTAACGACTCACTTTCTTTTTTAGATTGTTCCACTATTAATTACTCACTTTCCTTTTTCCATTTCCCCACTTTCAAATACTCATATTCCTTTATGAATTGTCTCATTATTAAATGTTTTATGGAACTATTTTAATAGTAATAAATATAAAGTTACAATTTTATCTTGTTATAATAAAATTTATATGTAATACAAAATATTTAAAATAAAAATTTAATATAAATAGAAATGGTGAGATGGAGAGAGACCCAAATAGGAACTCGAATTAAGAGAAGCCTCGAATCCATATATAATCGTAATAACAATATATTACTTTCCTTTTGAATTGTTATTTTCTCTAAAATAATATATATTGAACCAGAACAATCTCTTAATTTATGACTTGTTTTGGATTGTCAATTTAGTTTTTACTTGTAAAATTGATGGAAATAGCTCGTTTTATTCATGTTTATTTCGAAGCAATCATATCTCAAAGTCTAAAACAAAAATTCTAGATATATATTGTAACACCCTGCAAAATCGGTTTAAGAAAAATCCGAATAAATTAAAACTTTTGAGAATAGGTCCTTAATCCCGGAGTTAAAAAATAAAAAATAGTATTTCTTTTATTGAGAAAATGAAGACTTTGTTTATAAAAGTCAAAAGAGATTTAGTTTGAAAATAAAATCCAAATACGATTTCAAATAAATTCACCCTCGAATTCTAAAATGTGCAGGAGCATAAGCATTATACGACATATACTTTTTAAATGTGAATTTTACCTCATATGTTACATTGATTTATTCGTGCATGAGTATTTTGCAAGTTAATATGTTATCTCGACTAATATAAAACGAGTCAATCAAGAGGGTTCGTACTCAAATAAATAATATGAGATGAATTATGTATGTGAACAAGTATATGTGTATACTCTGTGTGTGTGCATATGCACATATGTGTATTTAATTACTTGCAAGAATTGTCATCGGAGTACATGTTAGATGTTCATTGCAAGTGGGAAGAATAAGACAAAATAAATAGTTGAGTGTAACAACCCAATTTTTCTTAAGCATAATTAATCGTCCTAAATGTGATTATGTGTGCTTAAGTACTTCTTGAATGTTATTATATGTGATTATGTGCAATTCAGTGTGATAAATATTCCCGAGAATAAATTTTCTCGTAAAATGACCAAAATACCCCTGGAGGGTAAAATCATCATTTTTATCGTTTCAGCAACTCAAAACGAAGATGTGAAGAGTTATATGAGTGTAAGAATGTGAGATTGAGCATGAGTTTGAATTTCGGAAAATTTTGTGACGATTGACTTTTCGATGAATAGTTACTTTAACCAAAAGTCAATCCTCGGTCAACAAACTCCAAATTCAGTCTAATTAGTGTTACTAGACTCTAGAATTTATTTTAAGACTGTTGATGCAAGTTAGAGAATTTTCCGAGATCGTATGAGTTGAGTTTGAATTTTATTTTGAAAACTTACTTAAGTGAATAGTAACTTTTACGACATTCTTCGTTATACGGAATTTATACCTAAAAGTTGGCTTCTTCCGAATCTAGAAACTATTTTATGATTAATGGTAAAATTTTGAGAGAAATCCGATGTCTACAATTTAAGTTATAAGCCATATAAGTCGAGAGGGCGAATATGAATAGTAAAATTTTCGATTTTCTTCGTTTCTTAGAATTTTGATTCGAAACTTAGGTTTTCCGAATCTATAAATTAATTCGTGAGTATTGGTGAGAAGTAGAGTGGATTTGGATGTCGGGAAAGTGCCGAAGATGTTTTAAGTCGAGAGAAATAGATATTTTAATGAGGGATGTTCTATACCGTAAAATATTTTCTTCCGGGAATTTTTATCCGATAAATGTCACGGCCCTAAATCCCGAAGGATGGCAGAAGTCGGGGTGCGACTGGGATTGGATTAAAGAAGCGGGGAAGAAAGGGGATGAAAGAAATATACATACATTAAATGACAGAATACTTCTATGAACCTGACTTCATTAGATGAAGAAAGAGTTGATCTCGAAGGATTACTCGACATAGTTCTCCAAAAGCAAACTAAGTTATAGTACAGAACTTAGACTACAGAGTTATATACAAGATAATACAAAAAGGTTTAGAGTTTGGCAGCGGAATAAACGTAGAATGTGACTCTGTTCTTCTTTCTTATCACTATCCTACTCAACCATCACCGCTTCCGTCGCTCAACCTGCACATTTAGAAAACATATGCAGGGCTAAGTACATAAAGTACTTAGTGGGCACTTTGCCGAAAACATATAATAAGTATTGATAAATCAGGCATTCTTATCTCTGTAGCACATCGTGGTTTTCTTTTAAAATGCCCGTGTCTACTAAAACATTTTCTTATCATTTTCACAATTTAGCTTGGCCAAGCATTTTTCTGACAGATTGTTCAATCTTGCCCAATAAGAATCACTGTGGCTGGTTACCCCTCAACAGGATACCACATACACCACAGGCTACTGTGTACACTAACTTTGGAAAGCAAGTCGGCTAACTCAAAGTCCGATCGTTTTAGTTAACAAGTCGGTTAACTAATAAATTCTGGATAACAGGTCGGCTAACTCAGAAGGGTACAAGAGAACTCACATAAAACATAAAACAATTTATGCCTGATAATCACTTTGGATAAACATAGTTATCAAAGCTATAAATATCACTTTCGATTTGTGGAAAAACCCACATTTTGTTTGATATATATAAAAGCCCACCTTAAAGATTACAGAACTTCCGATCGAGCTTCCGTTCTTCAATCTTCCGTCCTATCCTTGTACTGACTTCCTCCTTCATCGTACATAATCACACTTTGATAAGTCGTCGATACGATAAATGAAAATGAAAATCGAAAACGAAATCGAATTAGTTTTTTAAGCTTTTTAGGCATTTGCACGCTAAACTAGATTCTTTTAGTTAAACAGGAACGAGACTCGAACACATCTCGTTTAGAACTCATTTGGTTCCTTACTCGACACTTATGTCGGTAAAACTGAAGTCGATTGCTTACAACGACTTAGAAGATCAAAAGGAATTAAGTTGAAAAGAATTCAACTTAAGAAACTAAGTTTTGGAAATTACTGTTCAGATCAGTAAGTTCACCTAGAACAGGGGATTTTGAAACAGGGGACGTGCGCTGTACCATAAGAAAGCCTCGGATGTCTAGTTTACTCTCCAACTTACGGATCTCGATTTCGTTAAGCGAGCTAGGAGATATGACAGTTTCCGTGAAAGGTCGCAAAACTGTCCGCGGCTAACCCTAATGTTCTTAAACTCGATGTACGACTTCCTAGGCTCGACTTACGTTATTCCACCTTATTTCTACGAAATTACTGACCCAGGACAGTCAACACGTATCCTCATACGTGATGAGCTCCTTTTCATTTCTCGATTATAAGCACGACGTTTAAAACCTCGTCTCTTCAACTACACAATTACTATACCAAAACGACTTAGCATTTCAAATCCTAACTTCTCGATCTCAACTATAATTATCATTTCATAACTCGGATGAACACGTCGTCAACTACAGACTTGTTCTCTTATCTATAACATTCATTAATATCTAATTGTTTTCCTTACTCGTTTTTTTCTATCAATACTTATACTCATTCGTTCGTTTCTTACGAAATATCCAACGTCATTGGAATTCGTTCAAGTTTTACATTATCGATCATTATCTATCAAGAATTATTAATACGTAATTCACATCCTCATATCATTATCTAATCTCGACTTATCGTCGATGGTTCGTGTCTTACTATAAATTTTACATTCTCCGTTTTCGTTCAAATTTTGCAACAACGGTTATCATCTAACGAGCATTACTAACATGCAAATCATATTATCAAAACATTAACGAGCTCTAACTTATCGACACCTCTTCGTCTCTTACGTTTTTCGTTTTATTTTTAGAAAAAACCCAATTAAATATATAATCATCCTCATACATCCTATATCTCACTTCCATAAACATAACATGCATATCATAACATTTACTATACTAAATCGACCAATCTTCATCTCTTAGGTTTCGAATTTTATTTTTAGAAAAATCTAAATTAATTCATAGAGTCAATTAACAACATGTAGATCACTAATCTATCGATCAAACATCAAAGAAATCGAACTACGATCAAACCCCCAAAAATTATATAAATTTCGGTAATAACCTAAAGAAATGGGGAGTGATTTTCTTCATGATTCGATCCGTAGAACTCGATTCTAAACATCCTAGAACATGAATCGATTAAAGGAAAACATGCTATTCCATCTCCTACATTTCGAAAAAAAAGAAAATGATGGAAAAGGAATTGTGTTCGGTTCATATTGGAGACGAAGTTCTCACCTTGCGGAATACGAACTCGGAAATGGAATTGATCGGTAGATGGAAGACTTGTGTTCTTGAGAAGAGCTTGGATGAAGAGTTTTTAATGGAGGAATTTGAGAGAGAATGGGAGAGAGAATGGGAGAGAGAGAGAGAGAGAGAAAATTCGGTTATGAGGGAGAGAGGGAGAGAGAAGGTGATGACAAGGTGATTTTCTATAGCATAAAGTAGAAAATATCTCACTTAGGGTGGTGACTCGCTTAAGGGCCGTTTGTTTGCAAAATTTTGAAGGAAATATCTCGTTTTTGGACTTTAAACAATGATTAAAAAGTCGAGAGATACTTTCTTAGTTAGTTACGAATTTGACGAAATCTAATTCGTCCGTTAGATTGGAAATAATTTACGTACTCGGAAAACCTAATTCGTTTTTCAAAATCCGAGAAAAAGTCGGGATTTGACAGTCTAAATTTCGCCCGGAAAATCATAAAAATTAACTTTTTCCGGTGAACTCGTATCGAAGAAAAAGTGAATGTAAATTCTAACGGATTTTAATTCTGAGTTTTCGGACGAAAAACTTACCGGACGCGAAAGCCCTAATACAGTAGTCGTTCGTCCGACTTCTGGAAATTATTTTCGGAAACGGATTTCACCGTTAATCTTAGAATCGAAATTCATGATCTTAGGCATGCAAAGCCATAATTATTAATAACTTTTATTTTTTTAGACAGTAGAAATTATCGGGGTATTACATCCTACCCCCCTTACGAAAAATTTCGTCCCGAAATTTACTTATCTTCTTAAACTGTTCGGGGAACTCCTTCCTCAACTCTTCTTCGAGTTCTCACGGGGCTTCTTCTTGCCCGTGATGATCTTACAACACTATTACTAATCGTATCGACTTGCTTCCTAACTTTCACACTTTTCGATCCAAGATCGATTGCGGTCTTTCTCCATAACTTAAGTCAGTTCCAAGAACAACGTCTTGTAGACAAAACCACGTGTGCAGAATCGAACACACACATTTTCTCAAAATGAGATACGCATATAATAAACATTCCATAAACTTAGCAACAACGCCATAACTATCCGTATTGGAAGCTATCTTTTTCGAGATATTCATTAATCATCTAAATCTTTTGTCTAAGCTGATACTTGACACGAATCTAACGATTCTCTTTAACGGAGATATCTTAAGAAACTTTATCTCCTTTATCAAACTTTTGCTCTGATTGTCGCATATACGTAAGACTTTCGTCTTCCTTAAACTCCTTTCATTCTGACACGAATCTATCGAATGATCTCGATCATTTCACTGACTGCATCTGGTCCTAAGTCCTTTCTTTCACCTACCTTATTACAATAAGGCAGTTATCTAAAATTTCTTCTTCTACAAGGCCTTGTAAGGCACAATACTTATCGTAGCTTAATAACTATCGTTATAACAATTTGATCAACGTTAAAAAATATTCTTCTATTTCTTCATAGGAATACTTAACGGTTAGAACAATTCGTATGGTCGTCAGTGTAAAGCTTTCACTTGCTGATAAGCTAAACATCTTTCTACAAATGAGGCAACGTCTCGTTCGATCAATTCTACCAGGAATCCTTTCTTAAGTCTTAAATTTGTTGTCATCGGGAATACTAAGTCCATTCTTTAATTTCTATAATATTATCCATTGCTTCAGAATAACCGTCTGGTCTATCCGTTCTTATCCTTAGTCGAAGCTTCTCGATCGACTCGTCCTTTCCTTAGGCACTTGTAATCTTTTCGTAAGTCTGGTGTAGCTACGATTACTATTATTTGGCTTGTTATCGTTTCAGGTGCATCGAGCACTTCTAAGTTCATTTTCTTAAATTCGCATACAAGAGTTTCTTTCTCAACAAAGAGACATCCTAACTTGGTTGGAGTCTTGCGACTCAGCGCGTTGGTTACAACGTTTTTTTTTCCTGGTGGTAATTGATTTCGCAGTCATAATCCTTTACTAGTTCGAGCCATCGTCTTTATCTCATGTTCAATTCCTTTTTGCTCGAAGAAGAACTTTAAACTTTTATGGTCCGTAAAAATCTCAACCCTAACACCATAGAGATGGTGTCTCCAAATCTTCAGCGCATGCACAATGACTGCTAGTTCTAAGTCGTGGGTTGGGTATTCAATTTTGTGAAGTCGGAGTTGTCGTGAACCATAAGCTATTACCTTTACATCTTGCATCCTAACGCACTCTAATCCGATCTTTAAAGCCTCTGTATATACTTCGTATTCCTTGTTTGTTTCTGGAAGGGCTAAAACTGGTGCGATGGTTGACACGCACCCATCGTATGGTACGATCAAAATACTTGTGTATGCCCCAGGTGGACAGTACACGCTCTTATGCCCACTACCGGACTGGTTAGTCTTAGCAGTAAGCTAGGGTCGATCCCACGGAGAATGAGGAACTACTTTACTCTTCGGTGAACAAATTGAGTTGTCACGGTCTCGATCTATATATCTGCACAATAAACTAAACGGAAATCAAATATAAAAAGGAGGTAAGATTTGGGATTGGTCATGATCATTGTTGATATGTTAATTCGGTCACGGGCACACTGAAGATCCGTCCATGCTTCGTATAAACTCAAGGCGTGGCCCAAAGACATTGGGGCGTTTCAAGAGTCTATACTCCACACTTGGGATGGTTGAATGCCTTGTTGTCGTCTTGGTCCGAAGGTCACGTTTCACCCCGGTCACAGGGCCGTGCTTCACTCCTCCTTAGATAGTAGTCATACCCGATCTCTCCAAGTATGACCCTCACCAACCTTCTCTCCCAAGCTTCCCATGTCCGCACCTACAGAGTAGACATAACTCGCGGGATATCCATTTCCGGTAGTACGTCCAACCGGTCATCGATATATCTACGATACGCGAGATGAGTCCTTCGCTCAATAAACCATGGCTTGATGCCTCGTCACAGTTGGTGGTTGATTGTTAAAGAAGCCCAAAACCGAGAAAAGGCGCAGTATCCCCTTGCCCATTCCTCGCCATCCAGATCTACAGCACCATGTTAGGTGCTGTTCAGCTACTCGGTCATGGGCACATCGGACGTTGCCGTCTGTCATGCCCTGCCTTTGCTTGACGGGGTACAGCTCCAACCGAACGGAGATCACCCGTTAGGTCAGGACTGTCCATGAGTTCTGCTCAGATCTATCCGAAACTACTGGACTCAACCGATGGCACAAATGCCTCTCGAATATTTCACATATCAACAGTCAATCATTTCCCATACCCAAATCTCACCAAGTAGATTACTCACACATAATGAAATACATAATGATTAACGAAATAGAACACATGAACAAGAGGGAATACGAAATACTTGAATTAAAAGTACCTAAGGCAAACAGCCTTGGATTTGTTCTTCACAGCGGAATGTAAATTAAAGCGGATAACTATTTTGAACGTAAAGTAAATATAGAACTGAAAGTAAAAGTGTTTTTCGGACTAAGAACTAGAGAATGGTAGAGTAACCAACGTTGTGCCAGCCGCATTGGTTGGACTTTTATAGTAGCAATGGCAGCGGACAAAACCCTAAGCGAGTAGACTGAATCGACATGATTGGTACCTTCCATGTTGAGCGAGATTCTGATTATCCGAGATTGACTTGATTGGTGATTGGCAATCTCCGATTAATTGATTGATTTAGGGTGATGCGCTGACTTCAGGATCCTTCTTTCCATAGATGCTTGGCAGATATTATGTAAATCTTCTCCACGCGGCTTTCTTTCTTTAGCTCTGGCGACAAATTGGCAATTGTTGTGGTGGTCAAACTGGCTGCATGCTTCATGGTTTGATTCCTTGTAGGCAAGACAATTGCAAGATCTTCTTTGTTGTTGGATGCATTGCGTTAATACCACGAATGCGAATGATGAACAGTAATTTAGCTTCAAGGTTCACATGGAATCCTCCTTTCAACCTCGTCTCTTGCTTCAATTCATCTCCTGCGCTGCATACTCCTTTGCGTAATCCTTGCAACTGACTGAATTCACTTCAATTCTGCTCATTCTGGCCACCTTCCTCTGTTTGACTCGGACTGAGCTTCCTTCCGTCGAACAATAGCTTTCTTCCCCTAGACAGACACTTAACGACACAAAAAGACATGAAAAATAGGGCCAAATGGCCCAAAAGTCGAAGGCGCATCACACTTACACACTTAAACCATACTTGCCCTCAAGTATGTAGGTGGATTCACAAAGACACCAAGAACAAAGATGAATGAAAAGGAATAAAACTTCAAGACACGAAAGTGCGCAATCAAAGGGATCATTTCGTGCATGCATGTATCCACCAAATGAACATTCCACAAACCCATTGAGCAAATACATCACATGATCACATTAGCAGTCTTCCTCACACACTCAAGTGTATGGCTAGTGTTTACTCTCATTTCATGCTGCATTAGCTCTCCTATTAGCTTATTCAAGGATTTATGGCTATTAGTTCATCTGGTGCAAATTATCAAAAGGTCTTTATTTGGGTGTAATGGGGCATACGGAGCAGGGTAAGGATTTCTGGATAGTGGGTTAAAACCTGATTCCAGTCATATTGACTACTCTTTCAATACCAGTGCTCCCACTACTCCTCATACTCTTTTCTTTCCTTGGGGTTCATCTCTTTCTTAGGCATATATTGTTCTTTGATCACACTTAGAATTTCCATTCTTTTCATTTATGCCTTCTTCTTAAACACTGACTACCCCTTTTGTTACCCCTCTTTTTACTTGTGTTTTTCCACTTAGAGCATCTATGTACCCTTCTTATCTTGTATGGTGTGGGAGACACACTCTTAATCAAATATCATTACAAGGGCTTATGAAAGAAAAAGTGCTTCGGCTCAAAGGTTTTAGCAATGGATCATCATGTTTACTAGATAATTCTGGGGCTTCTAATCATGAAGAAACTGCCCTTATCCTTTAATCTACACCACCAGCTAAAAATCCACTAACAAGTTCTAAGATTACCAAGCAGCATGAACACACAGAAGATAGAAATAAATAGGCTCAATCCTCACAGGTATGGACTTCTGTATTCCCTCTACTGCTATTCATGCAATGTTGCTCATCATACCAATCACACCAGTCAAACCAAACAACATGCATACATTCCCCTAATCCATATATCATGCACAACACACAGACTCACGGACTCAATTTACACTAAACTCCAGCTGACACAAAACATAAAAATCAGAAATGAAAAGAATAAAAAGAAAATAAATCCTAAACTACAGATAGGGGAAAGAAAACTTATTCATTCTGGTCGGAGGCATCCTCCTCCTCTCCGTCCGCTTTTGCCATCAACGCCTCAAAGCCTTTCTTCATATTAGTATGGATCGCCGTCATCTCTGCCCTCAACATTGTTACTTCTTCACGCAGCTCCTTCAGTTCCGCCAGTATGGATGCCATCTCGCTATTTGAGCGGCGCAGAACCGCCTGCTCATTCACCTTGCTCGGTTCTGCTCTGCCTGCTGTGCCTTCCGGGTAGACCAGCGAGTAATTCCCATGCTCATCCACCTCAACAACCCTCCACCTTACGAAGCGCCCTTGGTCCAGAAATCTTGTATCAGCAACTGCTAGATCGTCTGGTTTCTCCAAATTAAAATTGGTGAGATTCTTTGCAAGAATCGTCGCCAAAGGGCAGAGTGAAAGGTATTTGTTGTGGTGGGTCATGCCAAAATGAAACTGCTGCGCTGCTATGAACCCAAAATTCACCCTTTTCTTCTCCATCATGCACCATAAAATGAACAGCTCCTGTTGGGTCACCACATTAGACCCCTCCAAACACCCGTAGATGTTGTAAGCCAGCCACCTGTGGCAAATTTGTAGCGCTGGATCTCTGATCTCATTGGACTTGCTGTTGTTCTTCAAATATCGATTTCTGGTGGAGATGATTGACCAGTAGTGGTCAATCTGAGCCTTCCATTCATCCGAGGCTATTGTCTCTGCTTTCTTGTACTCATCCTCATATACCTCCCGCGGTTCGAGTACTCCGAGTTGAATGTTCAACTCGTTGAAGGAAAGAGGGAACATCCTGCCCCGCAGTTGAAAGCGCAGGGTGCCCGGAGTCTCGATACCGTAGTCACCGCGGGGTTTGAACTCCACTGTCTCCATGAATTCCTCCGACAGCTTCTTGAACGCGGGGTAGTTCCATTCCAATACCTTTCCCCAGCCTATTCCCTTGAAGTACCCCTCTACCTTTTCCTTAATTCCAAATGCTTCCAAGCTCTCTGTCAACAAGAAGTACCAAAAGATGATTTCCCTATTTTGCAGGATGGCATGCCGCTGGCTGTCTTGCGGTATGGTTGCTCCAGATGATGCGGATCATAGCAGGCCCTTCCTCTTGGTTTCCGTTTTCTTGGTGGTGACACTGGGTGTAGACTTCACAGGTGCTTGTATCTTCCCCGAGTTAGAGCTGTCGATGATCTTTACTCTCTCTACTTCTTCTTCTTCGATTTCCTTTGCTTCTCCTTGTTTTTCTCCTTCTTTTGCCTTCCCTTTTTTCTCAGTCGTAGCCCTCCTCACCGTGCTCGTGGTACCAGCCTTACCCCCTGATTTGCTTTGTTTGGCCTTTTGCTGTAAGGGGGGTTTTGAGGCTTCGAGCTTCTTCTTTGCTTCTACCCCTTTCTCCTTGCTTTGCGGGGTGATATCGTCTTGTGCCTGCACCGGAGAACTTTTCTCTCTCTCCTCCTCTCCGACTGGCTCCTCCCCTTGCTCGCCTTCTTATTCCTTCTCTTCGTGGTCAGACGTGGTCGGATCACCCTCCTTTGACTGAGATTAGGAGCGGGAAGAACTGGGATTTGGAGTTGGCTCCTTTGGCGGAGGAATAGCTATTTTCTTTCCGGCGGTGTTCTTCTTCGCTGTTGTTGTGGTAGTGGTATCCTTGGCCGCAGGCTTCTTCTTCTCTTTCTTCCTAGGTGGTTGAACATCTGGTTCTTTCTCAACCTGTACCTGGTCTTGATTCCCCGAAGCGTCTCCTTCTCCAGCTGGTTGCTTCTCCGGCGAAGTAATCTTCTCCTGTTCCTCTTCTTCCACACCCCGAGCAGATGTGGTTTTTTCTGAACTGTGTACAGGAGTTTCTCCGGAGGTGGTGCTGCGCGTTTTTCTCTTCTCCCCCACCGGTACAGATTTTGTAGCGGCTGCGCCTTTGGTTTGAGTACTGCCGGAGGCGGCGATACTCTTGCTCGTTCTTTTGTGCGTGGCTTTCTTGATTATGACCATGGTGATTATGCTGATTGGTAAATTATGGTTTTAGAACAACGGCGAAGGCTGGTGAAGGTATGTGGGGTGAAAGCTGGAACTGGGTGTTTAAATGGCAGATTTGTAGACGGCAGTTATGGCGAAGTGGAGAGAGTGGCTGAGTGTGTGGCGGTTATGGAGGCTACGAGGGTTAATGGAGGAGGGTTTTCTCCTTTAACTGATGGAATGGTGAGGTGACAGTTATGGGAAGTTGAAACGTTTAGGGAATAAAATCATTACCAAATTTGAAATTCAAATTTTCGTGCGAAAATCCCAAGCGCCACAGTTATATCCCAGCCATCCTTGTCAGATGCGCCTCCACGTCATTTCTTGGTTAGACCGTTCCCATTCAACACACCGGTCTGCCACCTACACACTTTGCATTGCAAAGTGGGTTCGAACTCAAAATGGACTTCTAAAACACCTTGGCCCACATTCTCCAGTTCTGACTTAGTCCAATACTCACTCAACTTAAAACGACTCTTAATAAATAACAAACGGAAAGCGGTTGTGGTCTTACCGATGACCACTCCTGGGTTACCTCCCAGTCAGCGCTCTTGTTTAATGTCTTGAGCTCGACTTCTAGCTTTGGCTCTTACTGATAGATAAGGTCCAATAAAGAGCATTTCTCCTTGGTCTTCTTCAACTCTGAATAATCGAAGTACGGCTTCAAGCGATGACCGTTCACCACAAATGTATCTTTTCCATTCAAATTATAAACTTCGACACTTCCATTTGGGAATAACTCCTTCACAATGTAAGGTCCTCCCCATTTTGATCTAAGCTTCCCACTCATCAACTTAAATCTAGAATTGAATAACAACACCTTCTGGCTGGACCAAAACTCCTTCTTCCTGAGCTTTGCATCATGGATTCTCCTCATTCTCTCTTTGTACAAGACTGCATTATCGTAGGACTCTAACCGAAGTTCCTCCAATTCATTCATTTGCAACTTCCTTTCTTCTCCGGCCCTGGTCATACTGAAGTTTATTCTCTTGATCGCCCAGTAAGCTTTGTGTTCCACTTCTACCGGTAAATGGCACCTTTTTCCGAACATGAGTCTGAATGGTGACATGCCAATTGGAGTCTTATAGGCGGTACGGTATGCCCATAACACATCTCCCAAGTAATTGCTCCAGTCCTTCCGATTTGGATGGACCACCTTCTCCAATATGCCTTTTATCTCCCTGTTTGAGATTTCAGCCTGTCCGTTAGCCTTTTATCTCCCTGTTTGAGATTTCAGCCTCCAGTCCTTCCGATTTGGTTAGTCTTAGCAGTAAGCTAGGGTCGATCCCACGGAGAATGAGGAACTACTTTACTCTTCGGTGCACCAATTGAGTTGTCATGGTCTCGATCTGTATATCTGCACAATAAACTAAATGGAAATCAAATATAAAAAGGGGTAAGATTTGGCACTGGTCATGATCATTGTTGATATGTTAATTCGGTCACGGGCACACTGAAGATCCGTCCATGCTTCGTATAAACTCAAGGCGTGGCCCAAAGACATTGGGGCGTTTCAAGAGTCTATACTTCACACTTGGGATGGTTGAATCCCTTGTTGTCGTCTTGGTCCGAAGGTCACGTTTCACCCCGGTCACAAGGCCATGCTTCACTCCTCCTTAGATAGTAGTCATACCCGATCTCTCCAAGTATAACCCTCACCAACCTTCTCTCCCAAGCTTCCCATGTCCGCACCTACAGAGTAGACATAACTCGCGGGATTTCCATTTCCGGTACTACGTCCAACCAATCATCGATATGTCTACGATATGCGAGATGAGTCCTTCGGTCAATAACCATGGCTTGATGCCTCGTCACAGTTGGTGGTTGATTGTTAGAGAAGCTCAAAACCGAGAAAAGGCGCAGTATCCCCTTGCCCATTCCTCGCCATCCAGATCTACAGCACCATGTTAGGTGCTGTTCAGCTACTCGGTCATGGGCACATCGGACGTTACCGTCTTTCATGCCCTACCTTTTCTTGACGGGGTACAGCTCCAACCGAACGGAGATCACCCGTTAGGTCAGAACTGTCCATGAGTTCTGCTCAGATCTATCCGGAACTACTGGTCTCAACCGATGGCACAAGTGCCTCTCGAATATTTCACATATCAACAGTCAATCATTTCCCATACCCAAATCTCACCAAGTAGATTACTCACACATAATGAAATACATAATGATTAACGAAATAGAACACATGAATAAGAGGGAATACGAAATACTTGAATTAAAAGTACCTAAGGCAAACAACCTTGGATTTGTTCTTCACAGCGGAATGTAAATTAAAGCGGATAACTATTTTGAACGTAAAGTAAATATAGAACTGAAAGTAAAAGTGTTTTTCGGACTAAGAACTAGAGAATGGTAGAGTAACTAACGTTGTGCCAGCCGCATTGGTTGGACTTTTATAGTAGCAATGGCAGCGGACAAAACCCTAAGCGAGTAGACTGAATCGGCATGATTGGTACCTTCCATGTTGAGCGAGATTCTGATTATCCCAGATTGACTTGATTGGTGATTGGCAATCTCCGATTAATTGATTGATTTAGGGTGATGCGTTGACTTCAGGATCTTTCTTTCCATAGATGCTTGGCAGATATTTTGTAAATCTTCTCCACTCGGCTTTCCTTCTTTAGCTCTGGCGACTGATTGGCAATTGCTGTGGTGGTCAAACTGGCTGCATGCTTCATGGTTTGATTCCTCGTAGGCAAGACAATTGCAAGATCTTCTTTGTTGTTGGATGCATTGCGTTAATACCACGAATGCGAATGATGAACAACAATTTAGCTTCAAGGTTCACATGGAATCCTCCTTTCAACCTCGTCTCTTGCTTCAATTCATCTCTTGCGCTGCATACTCCTTTGCGTAATCCTTGCAACCGACTGAATTCACTTCAATTCTGCTCATTCTGGCCACCTTCCTCTGTTTGACTCGGACTGAGCTTCTTTCCCTCAAACAATAGCTTTCTTCCCCTAGACAGACACTTAACGACACAAAAAGACATGAAAAATAGGGCCAAATGGCCCAAAAGTCGAAGACGCATCAATGGTCAACCTTTCCTTGAGCGTTTGCGAACTTATCTCGCGCTTGTTGGTCCATTTGTACTTATTTTTCTTTCTAAGTAGTTGCGTCATAGGTCTAGCAATCATAGAAAATTCCTCGATGAATCTTCTTCCATTACTGGCCAAACCTAAGAAACTCCTTATTTCATTCGGACTTGTGGGCGATTTGCGTTTGAGTACCGCCTCTACCTTGGCAGGATCTACCTTGATACCTTCTGCTAACACTATGTGTCTAAAGAACATTACTTCCTTCAGCCAAAATTCATCTTTACTGAACTTGGCATAGAGTTCTCAGCTCTAAAACACTGTTCGCAAGTGTTGTTCGTGCTCATCCTCATTCTTGGAGTAAATGAGAATGTTGTCGATGAATACTAAGACGAATTTGTCTAAGTATGGGTGAAAACTTCATTCATGAGGTCCATGAATACTGCGGAAGCGTTAGTCAAACCAAATGACATAACTAAGAATTTGTAATGGCCATATATGATCCGAAGGTGGTTTTAGGTATATCTCCGGTTTATTCTTCAACTAGTGTTGTTTAGACCTTAAGTCTATCCTCAAAAATACACTTGTCCCCTTTAAGCTTATCAAGAGGTCTTCTATCCTTATAAAAAGATACTTATTCTTAAGGTTTATCTTATTTAACTTGCGATAGCCTTTGAACATTCTCATAGAACCATCCTTCTTCCTGATGAACCAATCAGGTGCTCCTATGGTGAAAACGCTTGTCTAATGAAATCATCATCTAACAACTCTTGCAGTCGGATCTTAAGCTCTTCTAACTCTTTTGGTACCATCCTATATGGCCTTTTGATTTGGAAGCCAAACCTGGTTCTAAGTCGATCGTGAAATCTACGTGACGGTCTGGTGGTAAACCGGGTAATACTTCTGGAAAGACATCTTCATATTCGTTCACAACCTTCACGTCTTGAATGGTCTTCTTTGCTCCTGGTTCTTCAACTAGGTACACGAGATATGCTGTGGTTCCTTTCTTTCTCATCAACTTTTTGGCTTATAGGGCGGATATTATTGGTATCCTCCTATCCATCGTAATCCCATAAAAATCAGTTGGTTCTCTACCCGGGGATTAAAAAGAGATCTTTCTCTCGTTGCAGAGAATCGTGGCATAATTCTCTGACAATCAGTCCATTACTAAGATTATATCTACGTCCCACATTATTATAACGTTTAAGTTGTTCGTTTTAACCTTAAGAGTTTCGATTTCTAGCTCTAGGTTAGAGCAAACATGCGTGGAAGTAGTGATCTCTCCTGAAGGTGTAGCTATTCTCATAGCGTGCGTAGCTCTTACAGGTCTAATATCTAAGTTATCGCACAGGATCCAGCAATAGAAGAATGCGATGCGCCAGTATCAAACAATATCTTAATGGGGGTGTTATGAAGTTTGTCCATACCTGCTAGGTTCCTTTTCCCTTTATGTTGTCCACCCTGTTTGATCGCGCATGCCCTTGCATTCTGCTGCTGTTGAGCGTGTTGCTGAAATTGCTGCTGGGTCATCTGTTGCTGCGGCTGTGCCTGTATCGCCCTCAAAGGCTGGGGCTGTCTAAACTGGTTCTGTCCTGCCGCTAGAAAAGGTTTCAGGCAATCCCTCTTCATATGCCCTTTCTATCCGCAGTTAAAACAAACACCAGTGCCGGCTTGACAAATGCCGGGGTGCGTACTATTACACTTAGGACAAACAGGACTGATAACCCTCCCTGGGTTATTTCCTCCTTGATTGGAATTCCTCTGTTGTCCTTGCGGCTAGTTTTGCTGATTATTGCCTCTCCATGGTCCAGTTTGGTTATTTCCTTGAATGTACAATCTTGATTGACTATTTCCCTGCCATGGTCTCTTGCCGTTGTTATTACCCTGATTAGGCTACTGAAAGCCTCGTTGATTTCCATTCCTTTGATTCCCTTGATTGTTATAATTCTGATTATAGCCACGGCTATTTCCCCCTTCCCAATTTCTTTTTTTTCCTAAGTAATTGCTATTATTGTTGTTATAATAGCCTCGGTTTTGATTTTGGGTTGGAGCTGGTGTAGGTGTTATCACTTTCTTCTCATCAGGCACTACGGCCTCCATCTCCAGGGCTCGCCCTAGAACATCAGTATAGCTCAGTCCCCCATGACTGGCTAATATTATTCCCAATTCGTGTCTAAGTCCCCCACGGAACTTCTTAGCTATCTTTTCTTCGGTATCGACCTGAGTTGGCGCATACCTCGACAACTCATAGAACTTTGCATCGTATTCTGTGACCGTCATCTTACCCTGTTTCAAATTATAGAACTCAGCCTCCTTCTGAGCTCTATACGTCTTCGGCACGTATTTGTCAAACAATACCTCTTTAAATTCTTCCCATGTGAATCGAGCCAGATGCTCTGCCGGTATAACCTTCTGCCGAGCCTCCCACCAGTAGTCAGCTGGTCCAGAAAGCTGGAATGCTATGCATGATAGTCGCTCGTCATCAGTACATTTGAGGAGTTTGAAAATTCTCTCAATGGTCCGCACCCAAAGCTCAACATTACTTGGGCTGCTAGTTCCATTGAATACATGGGGGTTTCGTTTGAGGAAAAGTTTCTCAATATCCCGACGGGGTGGTGGTGGAGGTGGTGGTGATGGTGATGGTGGAGGGGTATCATTACGTTCTTATTCTTGTTCCCTTTCGTTTTCTGGTTGACGTCTACCACGTCCTCGGGGCCTACCAGGGCCTCTTTGATTGTTAACATTTCTTGGTGGCATTTTCGAAACTAGAGGAAACGAGAGTACTCATTAGCGCCTTACCTTAAACCTTTCTTTTAATTACTAATCCTTTTGCAACTTAAACAAGTTCAATTTAAAGACATTAGGGAATTAACTTCATTACTAGCTTTTTCATCTTTTAACTTCCCAAGTTAGACTTAAACTCTCGTTACACGAGTTCCTTTGACATTCTTGTTTGCTACATGATTTAAAAGAAACATTCTTCTGATCAAAACCCTCTCACGGGTCATGTATATATATATATATGTATATGTAAAAGAATACTAGTTTTTCCTCCAACGAGGACTTATACAACAAGAAATCTAGACTACTACGAGTCTAAGCTCTAACTGCCTATCTGTATACAGGATGCACTACTGGTTGCATTACTGTACCACTGGAAGTACTAGAATGGAAACGATCCAAAACTCCGTAACCGTATAGAGTACTACAAAAACTAGTTACTGATCCGACTATTTACAAGACAAAAAGTGCTTCTGCTACTACTATGCGTCTAAGACGCCCTGCTCAACAAGCTGCTGTCGAGTCACTACTGCCCTCTACGGCCTGCAAAACCTCAGAGTCCTCCTCTGAATCTGAATTAAAGACGAGCTGAAGTGCTTCGTCAACCCTAATCGTGGAGCCATCCAAAAGTACAAGTGGTGGTGGTGAAGGCACCTCTGAAACGGCCCTCTCCGAGTCTGACACTAGGTAGTCACAACTGGGCTCTACTGTTCTCTTCTTTAGAGGAAGAAGGTGCTCTGGAATCGTACTAGGACCGTACTCCTCCTTAGAACGGACCCTGGACGGTCCTGCCTCATACTCTGCTCTAACTCTGGCCAACTCTGAACAAATCTCGTCAAGTGGTCTGAATGGGTATGGTAACTCGATCATAGCGGTAAGATCCGCGCCAATCACCGGGTATTCTGCCTCTGAAACTAACTCCTCTGTGTCCTCACTAGGTACAAACACTGGAGGGATCTCTAACTGTGCGTCCATCTCTGGATCTATCTCAACATGCGCTGACTCTGAATTTGTTGGGAAGTGAGTGTAGGGAGGGTGCTCTTGAATGAGATATGATGCTATGATTTTGCTCTGAAAGAAACGTTTGTGTACTGCTAGAGAGAATCCTAAGAAATCACTCGTCGGCTCTACGTCGTTGACACGCACCCGTCGTGTGGTACGATCAAAATACCTGTGTATGCCCCAGACGGACAATACATGCTCCTGAGCCCACTACCGGACTGGCTAGTCTTAGTGGCAAGCTAGGGTCGATCCCACGGAGAGTGTGGAACTACTTTACTCTTCGGTGCACAAATTGAGTTGTCACGGTCTCAACCTGTATATCTGCACAATAAACTAACCGGAAATCAAATATAAAAAGTGGGTAAGATTTGGGGTAGGTCATGATCATTGTTGATATGTTTATTCGGTTATGGGCATACTGAAGATCCGTCCATGCTTCATACAAACTCAAGGCGTGGCCCAAAGACATTGGAGCGTTTCAAGAGTTCATACTCCACACTTGGGATGGTTGAGCCCCTTGTTGTCGTCTTGGTCCGAAGGTCACGCTTCACCCCGATCACAAGGCCGTGCTTCACTCCTTCTTAGATAGTAGTCATACCCGATCCCTCCAAGTATGACCCTCACCAACCTTCTCTTCCAAACTTCCCATGTCCGCACCTACAAAGTAGACATAACTCGCGGGACACACATTTCTGGGACCACGTCCAACCGGTCATCGATATGCCTACAATACGCGAGATGAGTCCTTTGGTCGATAACCATGGCTTGATGCCTCGTCACAGTTGATGGGTGATTGTTAGAGAAACCCAAGACTGAAGAAGGACGCAGTATCCCCTTGTCCATTCCTCACCATCCAGATCTACAACACAATTGAAGGCGTTGCTCAGCTACTCGGTCATAGGCATACTAAACGTTGCCGTCTGTCATGCCCTGGCCTTTGCTTGTCATGGTACAGCTCTAACCGAGCGGAGATCACCCGCTGGATCAGAACTGCCCATGGATTCTGCTCAGATCTCTCTGGAACCACTGGATCCAACCGATGGCACAAATGCCTCGCGAACATTTCACATATCAACACTTAATCAATTTCCCCACCCAAATCTCACCAGGGGAATTACTCACACATAATTAAATACATAAACACAAAATAAAATGAACACATGAATAGAAGAAAATACGAAATACTTGAATAAATACCAAAGGAAAACCGCCTTGGCTTGTTCTTCACAACAGAATTGAAATAAAAGCAAGTAAATTGTTTGGTACGAAAATGTAAAAGAAAATACTGAATTAAAGTGTATTTTGGGACTGAAAATGAAGTAGAACACGATGGAGAGTAGCCCCCTTTGTCAGCCACACTTGCTGGCTTTATATAGTTGACAGACGTCAGTCTAACCCTAACCCAGCTGTCTGACAGTATCCCTGTGACTGACTTTCCATAAATAGATAATCGTGATTGATTTGATTGTTGGGGATGATTGGCTTAATTGATTGAGTTGACTTTATCTTTCTCTTGCTGTTGATATCACAGATTCGCTAAAATCTTCCATCCTTGGCCCTTCACACGTTTTTCCACAAATAGCCCATATGTGCTGATTGGGACAGTCTGTCATGGCCTTACCAACATGAGTGATCACCTTCCATATTTAGCTTGATCCTTGATTGATCTAATTGGTGATTGACCATCAATTATTGATTGATTAAGTTGACTCCACGTTTTTTCCAGATCCTTCCATTATTAGGATTCGCCAGAATCTCCTTAATATCTCCTTCACGCGTCTTTCCATATTTGGCTCTTGCTGCTGACTGCTGCTGTCCAGCATGGTCATAATGACTGCATCCTTCGGTTAGCCTCGCACCAAGTGGTACACTTTGTAAATCATCGCTGCTCAGATGCAACTTGGGCTGATTTGTCTCAGTAATGCCCATTCCGTTCATATTTCGTCCATATGCTCATTTCCGAGCTTCTACCTCCAAAATATTTGTTTTCTCCCCTATACGACTCATACAAACACAAAAGAAAAGAAAAATGGGGCCAAAAAGACCCAAAAGTCGAAGACGCATCACACCTACACACTTAAACCATACTTGCCCTCAAGTATGCAGGTGAATTCATAAAAGACACCGACGAAAATAGAAGAAAGAAAAGAAATAAAGACTCAAGACACAAAACTGCACAGTTATCAGATCATATCATACATGCATGCATCAACCGTAATGTCATACCACAAACCATTGAGCAAATAAATCACATGAAGAGATTAGCAGTTTCTCTCACACACTCAAGTGTATGGCTAAGTGTATACTCTCATTCTATGCTGCCTTAGCTTCCCTATAGGCTTGTTCATGGATTCATAGCAAATGTTCAATCTGGTGCAATTCATCAAAGGGTCTTCGTTAGGTTGTAGTGGGGTATACGGAGCAGAGGTAAGGATTTTTGGATAAGTAGTTTAAAACTTGGTTCCGGTCATACCGACCTATCTTTTCCAGTACTAGCACTCCCACTTCACTTTTCCGCTTTTTTTTCTTCTTCTTCTTCTTCAATTAAGCAAATTCATTTTTTTTTTTAAACCCAGACTCTCCTTTCTCAATTTATGCTTTTCCACCTTAAGTAATGAGCTGCCCTTTATCTTTCGTATAGTGTGGGAGTCATACCTTTAATCAATTTTAATACAAGGGCTTATAAAAAAGAATTCATTCGACTCAAAGTGGTTAGCAAGGATTTATCATTTTTAGCTCAAAGAAATAAATCTGGGGCTCTAAATTGAAGGAATTGCCCTAATCATATAAACTACACCATCCAACTAGAATCCACAATCAAGTTCTAGGGTTACTAAGCAGCATAGTCATACCAGAAAATAAATGCAAATTGGCTCAAATCTCACAGGTATGGATTATTCAGTATGCTCTCTACTGCTATCATGTGATAATGCTCATCATGCCAACAAACCAGTCAAACCAAATAGCATGCATGAATCACCAATACCAACAACATGTGCAGACTGACTCTAAACTCAAGACTCAAAAGAAAAAAAAAGGCCTTTACTAGGGAGAGAAAACTTATTCGTGGAGTGTGAGGACTCGGTCTCAAGAGATTGACTCTTCACTTGGCGGAATGCATCTCGAATGTCCAACAAATTATGTTATGACTTCTATATGGAGTGAAGATCATGTGTAGCAGTCATGGAGTGGTGGTGAGTGGGAGAATGAATTTTCCGCTGCTTCAAAATCGAAAGTCTCGCCAGTTGGGGCAGACCCTGACCACATGTCATACTGCTGCTTCAGTAATCCCTTGACCATCCTGTCGATTCTCCACCGACCCCACCTACACACTTTGCATTGCAAAGTGGGTTTTGATCTCCGATGCATAGAATCCAGCTCATCTCATCTGTAAGGTTAGTCCTCCAAGAAGCACAAAATACAAGAAATAAAAGAAACATAAATTCAAAGCAGTAATGGTCATACCAGCGACCTTATTTTGGGTTGCCTCCCAATCAGCGCTCTTGTTTATTGTCTTGAGCTTGACACAATCTTTTCCATCACGAAAAACAAGGATCTAGGAGAAAACATTTCTCCATCTTTGATATGCCTGGATCGTAAATCTTCTTGCCCAACTCCATGTACATCCCAGCACTACCGTATGCATTGGCTCTCCACTCTTCATGTTCTTGTTGCCTTTTTCGCTCAACTTCATCTTCTGATAGAGAAGGTGCACCATCATCACCAGGAGTTTCTTGGCTAGGGATTTCCAAAAAGTATGATTCCAGACTTGTTCCCTTAAACTCTTCTTGTTTGGCAGCATTACTGTCAGTAAGGTCATTTAGCAGCTCCTTCTCTGGTATGACCCGCACAGTTCTGTCTGGATATAACTTATCAACATAGTATTCGGCCAACTCTGTGAAGGTTGTCGGTTGATGAATTCTAGCATCTTTTACAGCATCGGAGATATTGAACCTAAAAGTAGTGTCTCCGAGCATGCAAATCATGATTCCTCCATCCTCATTTATGTAGACTTGAGCAATTTCCATAAATGAACGACCCAATATCAGTCCAGAACCTTTTTGAGTCTCATGTCCCATATCTAGCACATAGAAATCTACTGGGAGTATGGTTTCACCGATCTTCACTTCAACATTCTTCAATAACCCTTTGGGATGGGCATTCCAACGGTCTGCCAACTGTATGACCATTCCGGTTGGCTCGAGGGATCCGAGGTTGAGCTCTTTATGCATTGATAGGGGCATCAAATTGATTGATGATCCCAACTCCCGCTTAGCTTGCTCAATTATTTTTCCACCAATAGCACATGGGATAAACAACTCATCCGAATTTTCCGTGAGTACCTCGCTCGGTATGACCGCCGCCACACATTCTAACTTCTTATTCCCTTCCATTTTTGCCTTTTTCGAATTTATGGCATTTTGGGGTAGTGGGCGTTTGTGATCATTAGCTTCCTCTAAGATACTCGGACAAGGTGGTGCAGTAGTTGGCAATTTCTGGGTGGCCTTTTCTGTATGGGCTGCTCTGACAGATTCATCAGACTCCGGTATGCCTATTCCTGTCAATTTTGCTACAGTGCCTGGCGGTTTGGTCATACCGTCATGCCATTCTTCGAGGTCCTTCTCCTTTTGCATTTTTGCTTCATCAGCTTCCTCGATCACATTGATCTCTTCCAGTGGAAGTTTCCTTTGATTCTCCACGTCTTTTGCTATAATATCATCCCAACGGAAGATTTCTTGGCTACATTCATCCATTGTTTCAGGTCCGAAGAGTTCGGCATCCTTCATTGACTCTTCCCAAGTTGGTCCTTCCTGTAGTTCTGACTGGTACGAGGGTGTCTGCAGTATGCCCCGTACTGGCTGCAATTGCTGATTCTCCCATCCTCTATGTCGCCATTGGGAAGTTGGACTTTCACTCCATTCAGCATTGTAAGAGTGGGAGAATGGATCATACGTTTTGTGTTGGTCATCACTTTCTCCCATAGCAAAATCTTTCATGGGTCCATCCCCTAAGAAGAGTTGATATTCATCAGTTTGATGTCCAGTCATGTTGTATTGGTCATACAGAGGAGCCTTCTTCGGTGTGGTCACAGCTGCTACGAGTTGTTTGATCTCTTTGATCTCCTTCCTCAACTAATGAGGTTGTCATCCTCCATCTTCTTTGGTGCTTCCAGGTTGCATTCATATGCTCCCGACTCTCTGGCCATACATTCAAATAGTTGCAACACGTCCTTGGGTGTTTTGTCAAACATCGAACCTCCACATGCCGCAATAACGAGTTTTCTCTCGTATTTCTTGAGTCCCAATAGGAAGTGTTCCACCAAATTATTTTCAGGAATTTGATGGTGTGGGCATTCTTCCAACAATCCTTTGAATCGGCCCCAATACTCGTAGAGTGATTCTAGCTCTCCTTGTTCGATGTTTTGTATGGTCCTCCTCATACTTAACACTTTGGCTACTGAGTAATACCGCTCCAAAAATGTTTGCTGCATCTCAGCCCATGTAGTCACACAACCAGCGGACAAGCTGTAGTACCATTTCCTTGCATTTCCTTGTAGTGTAAAAGGAAACAACACCAACCTAATGTATTCTCCCATTGATGTTTAGTTCTCCTCCGTTGAGCATATCATCTCGAAGTCTTGGAGATGTGTGATTGGGTCATCTTCAGGTATGCCATGGAATTTGGACATCAATTGGATTAGGTCTGGTTTCAAGTCATACCGGCCTTCGATGGTCGGTAGGGTTATACCGCTGGGTTTCAAATTCAGGTCAGCCGGGAAAGCCAGCAAGCAGCGCCAATTTTGACACGTCAAGCAGTAAGCGGATGATGGATTATTAAGAGTAAAATTGTTGCGCGTCACTCCCCGGAAACAGCGCCAATTTTGACACGCACCCGTCGTGTGGTACAATCAAAATACTTGTGTATGCCCCAGACGAACAATACACGCTCCTGAGCCCTCTACCGGACTAACTAGTCTTAGTGGCAAGCTAGGGTTGATCCCACGGAGAGTGAGAAACTACTTTACTCTTCGGTGCACAAATTGAGTTGTCACGGTCTCAACCTGTATATCTGTACAATAAACTAAACAGAAATCAAATATAAAAAAGGGGGTAAGATTTGGGGTAGGTCATGATCATTGTTGATATGTTTATTCGGTCATGGGCATACTGAAGATCCGTCCATGCTTCATACAAACTCAAGGCGTGGCCCAAAGACATTGGGGCGTTTCAAGAGTTCATACTCCACACTTGGGATGGTTGGGCCCCTTGTTGTCGTCTTGGTCTGAAGGTCACGCTTCACCCCGGTCACAAGGCCGTGCTTCACTCCTCCTTAGATAGTAGTCACACCTGATCTCTCCAAGTATGACCCTCACCAACCTTCTCTTCCAAACTTCCCATGTCCGCACCTACAGAGTAGACATAACTCGCTGGATACTCATTTTCGGGACCACGTCCAACCGGTCATCGATATGCCTACGATACGCGAGATGAGTCCTTTGGTCGATAACCATGGCTTGATGCCTCGTCACAGTTGATGGGTGATTGTTAGAGAAGCCCAAGACTAAAGAAGGACGCAGTATCCCCTTGTCCATTCCTCACCATCCAGATCTACAGCACCATTGAAGGCGCTGCTCAGCTACTTGGTCATAGGCATACTGAACGTTGCCGTCTGTCATGCCCTGGCCTTTGCTTGTCATGGTACAGCTCTAACCGAGCAGAGATCACCCGCTGGATCAGAACTGCCCATGGATTCTGCTCATATCTATCTGGAACCACTGGATCCAACCGATGGCACAAATGCCTCGCGAACATTTCACATATCAACACTTAATCAATTTCCCCACCCAAATCTCACCAGGGGAATTACTCACACATAATTAAATACATAAACACAAAATAAAATGAACACATGAATAGAAGAAAATATGAAATACTTGAATAAATACCAAAGGCAAACCGCCTTGGCTTGTTCTTCACAACAGAATTGAAATAAAAGCAAGTAAATTGTTTGGTACGAAAATGTAAAAGAAAATACTGAACTAAAGTGTCTTTTGGGATTGAAAATGAAGTAGAACACGATGGAGAGTAGCCCCCTTTGTCAGCCACACTTGCTGGCTTTATATAGTTGACAGACGTCAGTCTAACCCTAACCCAGCTGTCTGACAGTATCCCTATGACTGACTTTCCATAAATAGATAATCGTGATTGATTTGATTGTTGGGGATGATTGGCTTAATTGATTGAGTTGACTTTATCTTTCTCTTGCTGTTGATATCCCAGATTCGCTAAAACCTTCCATCCTTGTCCCTTCACACGTTTTTCCATAAATAGTCCATATGTGCTGATTGGGACAGTCTGTCATGGCCTTACCAACATGAGTGATCACCTTCCATATTTAGTTTGATCCTTGATTGATCTAATTGGTGATTGACCATCAATTATTGATTGATTAAGTTGACTCCACGTTTTTCCAGATCCTTCCATTGTTAGGATTCACCAGAATCTCCTTAATATCTCCTTCACGTGTCTTTCCATATTTGGCTCTTGCTGCTGACTGCTGTTGTCCAGCATGGTCATATTGACTGCATCCTTCGGTTAGCCTCGCACCAGGTGGTACACTTTGGAAATCATCGCTGATCAGATACAACTTGGGCTGATTTGTCTCAGTAATGCCCATTCCGCTCATATTTCGTCCATATGCTCATTTCCGAGCTTCCACCTCCAAAATATCTGTTTTCTCCCCTATACAACTCATACAGACACAAAAGAAAAGAAAAATGGGGCCAAAAAGAGCCAAAAATCGAAGACGCATCAGTCGTCACCAAACACTCCAAGGTAGTACCATGCCGTGTTGTGTGCCCAACCACTCCACTCCTCTGCCAGTTGAATAATCGGGTCGAATATAGCCTGACGTTCTGTAACGGAATAGCGAGCTACATGGTAAACGGCCGAAAAGTTACTAATTATTTGTCCTATATCATGATTCGGGTCTGCCTCAAAATCTCGATACTTATCTAGTATCTGATCTGCCCAAGTACGCTGTGGTGGGGATTGGCTCTCCTGTACCGTGTCAAATCTAGTATTCATCCTACAAAGTTTTTAAGAAACACGGATCAGTAACGGGTAGGATAATAACTTATCTCAAGGAAAATCTTAAATTACAAGTTGAATATTCCTTATTCAATTGTAATGTCACCAACACTTAAACAATCTCTTATCTTAAACATTTAACAATTCACAGAGAATTGCTCTTAAACAATATATAGAAATAAAATTTCAAGATTTTATTTCTATCCTTTATCTTATCATTCTTTTACTTCGTTACTTTATCTTCTTATCACACTCTTACTTCATTCTCCATTACTTTCTTTCTTTATTTCTTCCTTGAAGAAATTTTCTTAACGATTCTCACTTATTAAAACAAAGTACGTCTACTTTGTTCATGTTACTCATTCAAAAGTAACATTCATTTACAAAAGATTCTGTCCTTCCCGACACTTGAATCTCTTACTTATCGTATTCTTTGTTCAATTACGAATTATGACATGAATTCCAAAAGAAAATGGAATAATAACTAGAGAATAACTTTTTAGAACTCAAGTTCTAATCGTCGTTTGAATTGATCGGTCGTTTAAGATTCGTGCTCGAGTCTTAATAATTAAAATAAATCTCTTCTTGAAGTTCGAACGAGGCGAATTCCAACTGAAAACGAATTTGTTCATGTTACTTTTACGGAAGTAACATTCATTTCTTTCATTTACTTTGATCCCCTTTATTCTGTCCTTCTTGACCCGATCATTTCTTTCTTATTTCAAAGCCAATACTTCACAAACGTCTAATCATTTCTTTCGTTCACTTGGTACAGAATTAACTTTCCTTACCATTACTTATCTTATTTCCTCGAAGGAAATTCTTATCGACTCTTAATTACAAAAAACAAAATTGACTCTGTCGAGTCTTTGTTCATGTCACTACGCACGTGACATTCGTCTATAGAAGTCCTTCCCGTTTCACGGTCTCCTTTCGAAATCATTTGGAAACAATACTTCTTAAAGCATCTATGTTCTCAAGGAATTGGAAAGTCCTTAGAATCATAGTCTATGTTCTTCAATGAACCGGGAAGATCCCTAGAATCCATCTAGGTTCTTGTGCCAATAAACTTTTCAAATTAAAAGAAATTATTGCGCAAATAATTTCACATAATATAGTACTCGTACTATAACATAATCACAAAATATCTCAAGTATATCTCTTATACTTTCAAGCAATTCTTTACTTGGCACCTTTTATTTCATTCTCGACTTTAATACTTATTCAAAAATTTTCCATAAAAAGGAATCACATTTCTTGAAACTCTTTCCTTTCCTTCTTTCTTTCTTTCTTTCCTTTGTTGAGTCGATGTAGCGGAAGGTTGAGTTGTCATCTACACTCTTAATCTTAGTGTTATGACCTAACTTCACTTGAAAGAAGACTTGGGTATAGAGTATGAATGAATACTCTATCTGACTATTTTAAAAGAAACTTGTATGCAGAGCAGAAACGATTGCTCTGATACCACTCTGTCACAGTTCAAAATCCCGAGGGATAGTAGAAGCCGGGGTGCGACTGGGATTAGATTAAAGAAGCGGGGAAGAAAAGGGATGAAAGAAATAAACATACATTAAATGACAGAATACTTCTATGAACCTGACTTCATTAGATAAAGAAAGAATTGATCTCGAAGGATTACTCGACGTAGTTCTCCAAAAGCAAACTAAGTTATAGAACAGAACTTAGACTACAGAGTTATATACAAGATAATACAAAAAGGTTTAGAGTTTGGCAGCGGAATAAACGTAGAATGTGACTCTGTTATTCTTTCCTATCACTATCCTACTCAACCATCACCGCTTCCGTCGCTCAACCTGCACATTTAGAAAACATATGCAGGGCTAAGTACATAAAGCACTTAGTGGGCACTTTGCCCAAAACATATAGTAAGTATTGATAAATCAGGCATTCTTATCTCTGTAGCACATCGGGGTTTTCTTTTAAAATGCCCGTGTCTACTAAAACATTTTCTTATCATTTTCACAATTTAGCTTGGCCAAGCATTTTTCTAACAGATGTTACGTTCAATCTTGCCCAATAAGAATCACCGTGGCTGGTTACCCCTCAACAGGATACCACATACACCACAAGCTACTGTGTATACTAACTTTGGAAAGCAAGTCGGCTAACTCAAAGTCCGATCGTTTTAGTTAACAAGTCGGTTAACTAATAAATTATGGATAACAGGTCGGCTAACTCAGAAGGGTACAAGAGAACTCACATAAAACATAAAACAATTTATGCTTGATAATCACTTTGGATAAACACAGTTATCAAAGCTATAAATATCACTTTCGATTTGTGGAAAAACCCACATTTTGTTTGATATATATAAAAGCCCACCTTAAAGATTACAGAACTTCTAATCGAGCTTCCGTTCTTCAATCTTCCGTCCTATCCTTGTGCTGACTTCCTCCTTCATTGTACATAATCACACTTTGATAAGTCGTCGATACGATAAATGAAAATGAAAACCGAAAACGAAATCGAACTAGTCTTTTAAGCTTTTTAGGCATTTGCACGCTAAACTAGATTCTTTTAGTTAAATGGGAACGAGACTCGCACGCATCTCGTTTAGAACTCATTTGGTTCCTTACTCGACACTTATGTCGGTAAAAACTGAAGTCAATTGCTTACAACGACTTAGAAGATCAAAAGGAATTAAGTTGAAAAGAATTCAACTTAAGAAACTAAATTTTGGAAATTACTGTTCAGATCAGTAAGTTCACCCAGAACAGGGAATTTTGAAACAGGGGACGTGCGCTGTACCATAAGAAAGCCTCGGATGTCTAGTTTACTCTCCAATTTACGGATCTCGATTTCGTTAAGTGAGCTAGGAGATATGACAGTTTCCGTGAAAGGTCGCAAAACTGTCCGCGGCTAACCCTAATGTTCTTAAACTCGATGTACGACTTCCTAGGCTCGACTTACGTTATTCCACCTTATTTCTACGAAATTACTGACCCAGGACAGTCAACACGTATCCTCATACGTGATGAGCTCCTTTTCATTTCTCGATTATAAGCACGACGTTTAAAACCTCGTCTCTTCAACTACACAATTACTATACCAAAACAACTTAGCATTTCAAATCCTAACTTCTCGATTTCAACTATAATTATCATTTCATAACTCGGATGAACACGTCGTCAACTAAAAACTTGTTCTCTTATCTATAACATGCATTAATATCTAATTGTTTTCCTTACTCGTTTTTTTCTATCAATACTTATACTCATTCGTTCGTCTCTTACGAAATATCCAACGTCATTGGAATTCGTTCAAGTTTTACATTATCGATCATTATCTATCAAGAATCATTAATACGTAATTCACATCCTCATATCATTATCTAATCTTGACTTATCGTTGATCGTTCGTCTCTTACTATAAATTTTACATTCTCCGTTTTCGTTCAAATTTTGCAATAACGGTTATCATCTAACGAGCATTACTAACATGCAAATCATATTATCAAAACATTAACGAGCTCTAACTTATCGACACGTCTTCGTCTCTTACATTTTTCGTTTTATTTTTAGAAAAAAACCCAATTAAATATATAATCATCCTCATACATCCTATATCTCACTTCCATAAACATAACATGCATATCATAACATTTACTATACTAAATCGACCAATCTTCGTCTCTTAGGTTTCGAATTTTATTTTTAGAAAAATCTAAATTAATTCATAGAGTCAATTAACAACATGTAGATCACTAATCTATCGATCAAACATCAAAGAAATCGAACTACGATCAAACCCCCAAAAATTATATAAATTTCGGTAATAACCTAAAGAAATGGGGAGTGATTTTCTTCATGATTCGATCCGTAGAACTCGATTCTAAACATCCTAGAACATGAATCGATTAAAGGACAACATGCTATTCCATCTCCTACATTTCGAAAAAAAAGAAAATGATGGAAAAGGAATTGTGTTTGGTTCATATTGAAGATGAAGTTCTCATCTTGCGGAATACGAACTCGGAAATGGAATTGATCGGTAGTGTTCTTGAGAAGAGCTTGGATGAAGAGTTTTTAATGGAGGAATTTGAGAGAGAATGGGAGAGAGAGAGAGAGAAAATTCGGTTATGAAGGAGAGAGGGAGATAGAAGGTGATGACAAGGTGATTTTCTATAGCATAAAGTAGAAAATATCTCACTTAGGGTGGTAACTCGCTTAAGGGCCGTTTGTTTGCGAAATTTTGACGAAAATATCTCGTTTCCGGACTTTAAACGATGATTAAAAAGTCGAGAGATACTTTCTTAGTTAGTTACGAATTCGACGAAATCTAATTTGTTCGTTAGATTGGAAATAATTTACGTACTCGGAAAACCTAATTCATTTTTCAAAATCCAAGAAAAAGTCGGGATTCGACAGTCGAAATTTCGCCCGGAAAATTATAAAAACTAACTTTCTCCGGTGAACTCGTATTGAAGAAAAAGTGAATGTAAATTCTGATGAATTTTAATTCTAAGTTTTCGGATGAAAAACTTACCGGACGCGAAAACCCTAATACAGTAGTCGTTCGTCCGACTTCTGGAAATTATTTTCAGAAACGGATTTCACCTTTAATCTTAGATCGAAATTCATGATCTTAGGCGTGCAAAGCCATAATTATTAATAACTTTTATTTTTTTAGACAGTAGAAATTATCGGGGTATTACAATAAAAGCCTACGCCAAATACATCTAAATATAATTAGAACTCTCTCTCTCTCTTTCTCTCTATACCCATGTCGGCACCCACACACACATATTACTCTCAAATTCTTTCCCTACTCTCAACTATACTCTCAAACTCTACTCTCTCCAATTTCACCACTCTCACTCCATGAAGTGAGGATCACTCACTCCTATCCCCTATAATTCCTCTAACATGCACAGTTCTCTCATTCTTCACACATCCATCTCTCAAAATTTTCCCTTTTCTCATTTCCACTCTGATGCCCAACACACATCTACACTCCTCTATCTCCATCAGTTCTTATTCTCCTTCTTTTCCTTCAAGCTGCCGAAAATTGCAGCAGCACATAACTACCATTTTTCATAATTCAAGCTTAAGGAAGGAGCTAGAGTTGCGTGGAATAGAGTCTAGAGTCATCGAGCAAGAAGAAAAGTAAGGTTTCTGTAATACCCCGGATAATTATTGTGTCTTTAAAATAAAAATTTAATTAATAATTAAGGCTTTGCACGCCTAAGTTAAGGATTTTCGATTCTAAGACTGACGGTGAAATCCGTTTCGGAAAATAAATTCTAGAAGTCGGTCGAATGACTACCGTATTAGGGTTTTCGTGTCCGATAAAATTTTCGTCCGAAACTCAGATTGAAAAACCGTCAGAATTTACATTCACTTTTTCTTCGATACGAGTTCACCGGAGAAAGTCCGTTTTTATAAGTTTTCCGAGCGAATTTTAGACTGTCTTATCTCGACTTTTTATCAGATTTTGAAAAACGAATTAGGTTTTCCGAGTATGTGATTTATTTCTAATCTAACGGACGACTTAGATTTCGTCGAATACGTAACCAACTAAGAATTTATTTCTCGACTTTTATAGCGTCGTTCTAGACCAGGAAACGAGATACTTCCGACAAATTAGACACACCCAAACCGCCCCTTAATGAGTCATCACCTTTGTTGGATATTTTCTAACTTTATGTAATAGTATTTCACCTTGTCATCACCTTCTCTCTCCCCATTCTCATTACCCCCCTCCCCCCCCTTCATCACTCTCTCACATTTTTCTCTCTTCAATCCTCCATTAAAGTTCATCTTCAAGCTTTCTCAAGAGCAACAAATCATCCATCTACCAATCGATTTCATTTCTGAGTTCATATTTCGCAAGGTAGGAACTTCTTCTACGTTATGAACCAAACAAAAACTCGATTCCATCAACTTTAATTTTTTCGAAACTTATAGGATGAAGAAGCATGATGATCCTTTGATTAATACATGTTATAATATGCTTAGAATTAGATTTTATGGATCGAATCATGAAGAAATCATCTCTCCTAACCTAATTACAATTACCGAAATTTTTCTTGATTTTAGTTAGTTCGATTTTCTTGTTGTTTGATTGATGGATTAGTGTTCTACATGATGTTAGATGGCCACATGAATTAATTTAGAATTTTCTAAAAATAAAAATAAAAGTGTAAGAGATGAAGAATGTATGTTTTGATGAAGAAGATGTTATAGTTTGCATATTTTGATAATAGAAATGGTATGTAGGATGTTTGAGGATGATGTTACCTGCGTAAAGTGACATGAACGACAGACTCGTTGGAGTCGACTTGTTTTGAAAATGAAAGCCGTAAGAATTTCCTTTTAAGGAAATAAAATAAAGAATAACAAGAAGAATAAGAATAAATAAGTTGATAAGTTAAAAGAATGAAAAGAAATCGTCAAGAAATTTTCTTCGAGAAAGAAATAAAGTGAGAAAGTAAAAGAATAATAAGCAAAAGGATGAAAATAAAATCGTGAATTATATATATATATATATATATGTGTGTGTGTGTGTGTGTGTGTGTGTGTGTGTGTGTATTGTTTGAGTGCAATTTCTTGAAATTGCTAGATGATTAAGATAAGCTGTTATTAAGTGGTTAAGTGTTACAATTTGAATAATGGAATATTCTAATTGTGATTTAAGAATTCTTTAATATATGTTAATTACCCTACCAGTTACTGATCCGTGTTCTCTTAAAACTTTGTAGGATGCCTGCTACACGTGTTACGGCTCGGAAGAGTCGACCTTTGAGACAGCGTACAGTGGTTGATTAGATTTTAAACGAGTACTATGACTATGAGGTGGACCCGAATCATAATATCGGGCAGTTGGTTAGTGACTTCGTTGTACGCTTCTACGCAGCTCGTCACTTTGTTACTGAGCATCAGGCGATGGCTGATCTGACTGTACGGCTGCCCGACGAGTGGCATGGGTGGGCTCATGCCATATCCTGGTACCACATCGTACTGATCGGCGATGACCCTGAGTTGATCGGCGACTTTGCTGGTTTTGCCTTAGCCATACATAGGCAGTTCTTTCATAGTCGGGTTATGTGGACTATCCTGGTTGAGGAGCACCTTCCCTACCTTCACATTCCGAGTGAGTCTGTGCCCGAGTTTGTGCCTGAGCCGTTAGCCCTATACCCAGAGTTTGCTGCACTGTTGGAGCTGCCGCCAGTGCTTTCACCTAGTGAGGGGTTAGTTTTAGGAGACGAGTACCTAGAGAGAGACGCAGAGCTGGCTGCGATGTTAGAGTTACCATCTCCTCTTACACCACTGGAGGAGATTTGTGCTGAGTTGACAAGAGTCTGGGGACAGTTTGAGGCAGGGCTATCTAGGGCCCGTTCTGCAGAGGTATACGCGTCCAGTTCACTTCCTGAGCACCTTCTTTCCCTGAAGAAGCGTGCAGTAGTGTCCAGCTCGGACTACTTGGTTTCAGACTCCGAGAGGACTACTTCAGACGTGCCTTCACCACCACCACTTACACTTTTGGATGGCACTACTTTGAGGGTGGACGAGGCACTCCAGCTCGTCTTTGGTTCAGATTCTGAGGAGGAGGATCCGATGGAGGAAGACCCTGAGGAGGACCCTGAGGAGGATCCTGAGGAGTTTCAAGCCGTAGAGGGCAGTAGTGACTCGACAACAGCTTGTTGAGCAGGGCGTCTTGGACGCGTAGTAGGAGTAGAAGTTCTTTTTGTCTTGTAAATAGTCGGATCAGTAACTATCCTTTTGTAGTACTCTATGCGGATACGAAGTTTTTGGGATCGTTTCCGTTCTAGTACTTCTAGTAAATACGGAGATGCAACTTGTTAGTGCACCCGGTTCATAGATAGGCAGTTAGCCTAGTTTAGACTAGTCGTAGTCTAACCTTTTGTATAAGTCCTCGTTGGAGGCAAAACTAATATTCTTTTTGACGTGTATATAATATATATATGATGACTCGAGAGTGGGCTTAATCTTATGAAAAGTTTCTTCTAAGCGTTTGGAAGAAAAAGTTTAGATGAATGTTCCGGTTTAACTGAGAAGTTAAAAGTTTAAAGAGCTAAGTATCGAAGCTATTATCAGTTTTCTCTTCCGTGAACTTGTTTAAGTTGAGAAAATGGTTAGTAAGTAAAAGAAGGCTTAAAAGTAAGGTGCTAATGAGAGTTTTGTTCTTATAGTTTCTAAAGAAAATATGCCGCCGAGAGTAGTTAACAACCGAGGAAGACCTGGTAGGCCCAGGGGACGTGGTAGACGTCCAGCAAGAATGATAGAGAGGAAGAACAGGAACATCGTGATACCCCACCCCCACCATCACCATCACCACCTCCACCACCACCCCGTCGTGACATTGAGGATTTATTCCTCAAACGTAACCCACCTATGTTCAACGGATTTGGTAGCCCAAGTGATGCTGAGCTTTGGGTGCGATCTATCGAAAGGATTTTCAAACTCCTCAAATGTCGCGTTGCAGCTTTCCGGACCAGCTGACTACTAGTGGAAAGCTCGACAGAAGGTTATACCCGCAGAGCACCTGGCTCGTTATACCTGGGAAGAATTCAAGGAAGCACTATATGATAAGTACGTACCTAAGACGTATAGGGCTCAGAAGGAGGCTGAGTTCTACAATTTAAAACAAGGGAAGATGACAGTCACAGAATATGACGCCAGGTTTTGTGAGTTGTCGAGGTATGCGCCTGCTCAGGTGGATACCGAAGATAAGATAGCAAAAAAGTTCCGTATGGGACTAAAGCATGAATTTGGAATTGTGTTAGCCAGTCATGGAGGACTGAGCTACACTGAAGTTTTAGGGCGAGCCCTAGAGATGGAGGCCATAGTGCCTGATGAAAGAAAAGCAATAACAACCGCACCAGCCCCAACCCAGAATCAAAACCGAGGCTATTACAATAACAACAATAACAACTACCAGGGGAAAAGAAAATGGGAAGGGGGAAATAACAGTGGATATAATCAGAACTTTAATAACCAAGGGAATCAAAGGAGTGGCAATCAGCAAGGCTATCAGTAGCCTAACCCGAACAACAATTTTGGAAAGAAACTGTGGCAAGGAAACAATCAGTCAGGGTTGTTTTTACAAGGAAATAGACATGCAGGGTCAGGAAGAGGAAATAATCAGCAGAATCAGCCACAGGGACAAGAAAGGAATTTCAACCATGGAAATAATAACCCAGGGAGGGTTACCATTCCTATTTTCCCTAAGTGTAATAGGACGCATCCCGGTGTTTGTCAAGTAGGCATGGGTGTTTGCTTTAACTGCGGACGAAAAGGGCATATGAAGAGGGAGTGCCCGAAGCTATTGCAAGCGGCAGGACAGAACCATTATGGACAACCCCAGCCTTTGAGGGCGATTCAAGCACAGCTGCAGCAGCAGATGACCCAGCAGCAGTTCCAGCAGCACGCTCAACAGCAACAGAATGCAAGGGCATGTGCAATCAAACAGGATGCGCAGAATAAAGGAAAGGAAAACCTAGCAAGTATGGGTAAACTTCATAATATCCCTATCAAGATACTGTTTGATACTGGCGCATCGCATTCGTTTATTGCTGGTTCGTGTGCGGATAACTTAGATATCAGACCTGTACGAGCTGAACACGCTATGAGAGTAGCTACACCTTCAGGAGAGATCACTACTTCCACCCATGTTTGCTCTAACCTAGAATTAGAAATCGGAACTCTTAAGGTTAAGGCGAACAACTTGAATGTTATGATAATGTGGGACGTAGATATAATCTTAGGAATGGACTGGTTGTCTGAGAATTATGCCACGATTCTCTGCAACGAGAAGAAAATCTCTTTCCAACCACCAGGAAAAGAACCGACAGAATTTCATGGGATTGCAATGGGCAAAAGAATACTGATAATATCCGCCCTACAAGCCAAGAAGTTGATGAAGAAGAAGGGTTGCACCGCTTATCTCGTATACCTAGTTGGAGAACCAGGAGCCGAGAAGACCATTCAAGATGTAAAAGTTGTTAACGAATACGAAGACGTCTTTTTAGAAATATTACTTGGTTTACCACCCGACCATCACATAGATTTTTCAATTGACTTAGAACCAGGATCGGCCCCAAATCAAAAGCCCCATATAGAATGGCGCCAAAAGAGTTAGAAGAGCTTAAAATCCAGCTGCAAGAATTGTTAGACCTTGGATTCATTAGACCGAGTGTTTCACCGTGGGGAGCACCTGTTTTGTTCGTCAGAAAGAATGATGGTTCTATGAGGATGTGCATAGACTATCGTGAATTAAATAAAATCACCCTTAAGAATAAGTATCCTTTGCCAAGGATAGAACACCTCTTTGATCAGCTTAAAGGCACAGGAGTCTTTTCAAAAATAGATTTAAGATCTGGGTATCATCAATTAAAAATCAAACCCGAGGACATACCCAAGACTGCTTTCCGAACCAGATATGGCCATTACGAATTCCTAGTTATGCCATTCGGTTTGACTAACGCTCCCGCAATATTCATGGATCTCATGAATAGAATCTTTCACCCATACTTAGACAAATTTGTTTTAGTATTCATTGACGACATTCTCATTTACTCCAAGAATGAGGAAGAACACAAAGAACACTTGAGAATAGTTTTAAAAACTCTTAGAGCCGAGAAGCTTTACGCCAAATTCAGTAAGTGCGAGTTTTGGCTGAAGGAAGTAATGTTCGTTGGACACATCGTATCAGCAGAAGGCATCAAGGTAAATCCTTCCAAGGTAGAGGTAGTACGTGATTGGAAATCGCCAACAAGTCCGAACGAAATTAGGAGTTTCTTAGGTTTAGCCGGTTATTACAGAAGATTCATCGAAGGATTCTCTACGATTGCTAGACCTATGATGCAACTACTTCGGAAGGAAAATAAGTATAAATGGACGGATGAATGTGAGAAGAGTTTTCAGACACTCAACGAGAAGTTAACCACAACACCAGTGTTGGCTCTGCCAGAAGGGAATAAGGAATACGTGGTCTATACAGATGCTTCGAAGAACGGATTAGGTTGTGTATTAATGCAAGATGGAAAGGTGATAGCTTATGCTTCACGACAACTTAGACCTCATGAAGTTGAGTATCCAACCCATGACTTAGAACTAGCAGCCGTTGTGCATGCACTGAAGATTTGGAGACACCATCTCTATGGTGTTAGGGTTGAGATTTTTACGGACCATAAGAGTTTGAAGTACTTTTTCGAGCAAAAGGAACTGAACATGAGACAAAGACGATGGCTCGAACTAGTAAAGGATTATGATTGTGGAATCAACTATCATCCAGGAAAAGCAAACGTGGTAGCTGACGCACTGAGTCGCAAGACTCCAATCAAGTTAGGATGTTTCTTTGTTGAGGAAGAAGCTCTTGTAAGAGAATTTAAGGAAATGGACTTAGAAGTGCTCGATGCCCCTGAAACGATAACCAACCATATAGCAGCACTTGTAGCTACACCAGACTTACGAGAAAGAATTATAAGTGCACAGAGAAAGGACGAGTACTGAGAAGCTTCGACTAAGGATAAGAACGGATAAACCGGACAGTTTTTCCGAGGCACCAGACAATGCAATTTTGTTTGAAGGCAGAGTTTGTATACCTGAAGATGACAAACTGAAGAACGATATCATGAGTGAGGCTCACGATACGCCTTATATAGCACACCCAGGGAGTACGAAGATGTATTAGGATTTAAGAAATAGTTTTTGGTGGAACGGTTTGAAACGAGACGTTGCCTCGTTTGTAGAAAGATGTTTGGTTTGTCAATAAGTGAAAGCTCTACACCAAAGACCATATGGATTGTTACAACCATTAAGTATTCCAGAATGGAAATGGAAGGATATAGCCATGGATTTTGTGACAGGTTTGCCTAAGTCAAGAAGAGAAAACACTGCCATCTGGGTAGTTATTGATAGACTCACTAAATCAGCTCACTTTCTACCGATTAAGATTACCTATGGATTAGAGAAGTTAGTACAAATGTATGTCCGTGAGATTATACGTCTGCACGGAATACCAAAGTCGATAACATCAGATAGAGATGCCAAATTTACTTCGAGATTTTGGATCACGATGCAGAAAGAGTTGGGTACCGAACTTAACTTTAGTACAACTTTTCACCCCCAGACGGATGGACAATCCGATAGGACGATTTAGATACTCGTTGATATGATAAGAACGGTAGTATTGGATTGAAGCACGAATTGGGAAGATATCTTACATTTAGTTGAATTCGCGTACAATAACAGTTATTAGGCGACGATAGGATTGGCGCCTTACGAGGCTTTATATGGAAAGAAATGTAGATCACCACTTTATTGGGATGAAGTAGGTTAAAGAAAGAACCTAGAACCCGATGCGGTCAGTGAAATGATCGAGATCATTCGTCAGATTAGAGTTAGAATAAAAAAGGCCCAGAGCCGACAGAAGTCTTACGCCGACGACCGTCGAACCAATCTTAGTTTGAAATTGGGGATAAAGTTTTCCTCAAGATGTCACCATCCAAAGGAATCGTGAGATTTGGTGTCAAGGGTAAACTCAGACCAAGGTTTATAGGACCTTACGAGATTCTCGAAAAAGTAGGACCTGTTGCTTATAGATTGGCCTTACCGCCAAGTCTAGAAAGTGTCCATAACGTGTTTCACGTATCTCAGTTAAGAAAGTATGTTTTCGATCCTAAGCACGTAATTAACCAGCAAGACGTCGTTCTTGAATCTGACTTAAGTTATGAAGAGAAACCATTATCGATCTTGGATCAAAAAGTACAAGAGTTAAGAACCAAGTCGATACCAATAGTAAAAGTATTGTGGAATCACCACGGGCAAGAAGAAGCCATGTGGGAACTCGAAGAAAAGATGAAAGAGAAGTACCCTTACCTTTTTGAAGAATGTATGCAAATTTCGGGACGAAATTTCTTGTTAGAGGGGTAGGATGTTATACCCCGGATAATTATTTCGTCTTTAAAATAAAAATTTAATTAATAATTAAGGCTTTGCACGCCTAAATTAAGGATTTTCGATTCTAAGATTGACGGTGAAATCCGTTTCTGAAAATAAATTCCAGAAGTCGGTCGAACGACTATTGTATTAGGGTTTTTGCATCCGATAAAATTTTCGTCCGAAAACTCAGATTGAAAAACCGTCAGAATTTACATTCACTTTTTCTTCGATACGAGTTCACCGGAGAATATCAGTTTTTATGATTTTTCCGGGCGAATTTTAGACTGTCTTATCTCGACTTTTTATCGGATTTTGAAAAACGAATTAGGTTTTCCGAGTATGTGATTTATTTCTAATCTAACGGACGAATTAGATTTCATCGAATACGTAACCAACTAAGAATTTATTTCTCGACTTTTATAACGTCGTTCTAGGCTCGAAAACGAGATATTTCAGGCAAATTAGACACACCCAAACCGCCCCTTAATGAGTCATCACCTTTGTTGGATATTTTCTCACTTTATGTAATAGTATTTCACCTTGTCATCACATTCTCTCTCCCCACTCTCATTACCGTCCCCCCCTCCCCTTCATCACTCTCTCTCATTTTTCTCTCTTCAATCCTCTATTAAAGTTCATCTTCAAGCTTTCTCAAGAGCAACAAGTCATCCGTCTACCAATCGATTTCATTTCCGAGTTCATATTTCGCAAGGCAAGAACTTCTTCTACGTTATGAACCGAACAAAAACTTGATTCCATCAACTTTAATTTTTTCGAAACTTATAGGATGAAGAAGCATGATGATCCTTTAATTAATACATGTTATAGTGTGCTTAGAATTAGATTTTATGGATCGAATCATGAAGAAATCATCCCTCCTAACCTAATTATAATTACCGAAATTTTTCTTGATTTTAGGGGTTTTTGTTAGTTCGATTTTCTTGTTGTTTGATTGATGGATTAGTGTTCTACATGATGTTAGATGGCTACATGAATTAATTTAGAATTTTCTAAAAATAAAAATAAAAGTGTAAGAGATGAAGAATGCATGTTTTGATGAAGAAGATGTTATAGTTTGCATGTTTTGATAATAGAAATGGTATGTACGTAGGATGTTTGAGGATGATGTTATAATTATTTGGATTTTTTTTAAAAATAAAATAAAAAATGTAAGAGACGAAAGCTCGTCGATAAGTTGAGGCTCGTAAATGATTTGATTATATGGTTTGCATATTAGTGATTCTTGTTAGATAATGATCGATGTTGTAAAATTTGAAAGAAATCGGAGTACGTTGGATTTTTGTTAAGAGACTAGCAATCGACGATAAGTCGAGAATAGATAATGATTTAGGTTTGTGATTCAAACCTATGATAATCTTGTTAGTTAATGACCGTAACTGTAAAATTTGAACGAATTCTAAGAAGGTTCGAATTTTGATAAGAGACGAAGAATCGAGATTAAAAGCCGATAGAAAAGTCGAATAAGGAAAATTATTTTGATAATAATGATTGTTATTGATAAACGAACAATAGTGTAGTTGACGATATTTCCATCCGAAATACGAGATGTTATGAGTTATAGTTAATAAACGAGAAGTTGTTGAACGAAATAGAAATTGAAATTTGATTTGGATTAGTAATTGGTTAGTTGAAAATGACAAGGAAATGCTCGTTGTTTGTTTAATCAAAAGACGTGAATGTGAACCCGATTAAGGGATATTGCATGTTGACTGCATTGATATGAAATTTTCGTGAAAATAAAAGTGGAATAGCATTAATCGAACCTAGGGAATCGTGCGTCGAGTTTTATCAAACATTAGGGTTTCGCGCGGACTTTTTGCGACATTTCACATAAACTGTCATAATTTTTAGCTCGCTTAACGAAATCGAGATCCGTAAATTGGAGAGTAAATTAGAAATCCGTGACTTTCGTTTGGTATAACTTACATCCCCTATTTTGAAGTGATCTGTTCTGTGCGAACTCCAGATCCACTGCCTTGTGCAGAAAGTTTCCAAAAACTTAAATTCTTAAGTTGAATGCTTTTCAACTTCGTTCCTTGTGAACTTTTAAGTCGTTATAAGTTATCAACATCCATTATCTACTGACCTAAGTGTCGAGTAATGAGCCGAGTCAGATTATAAATGAGAGTTGATTGAAGTCTCGTTTATTCGTTAATAAAAAAGAAAGTAGTAAAGTGCAAAGGCCTAAAAGACTAAAACTGATTTCGATTTCCTGTTTCTTTTATCGTTGTGATCAAGTTATTTAAGTTTGTTTATTTACAATGAAAGGGGGAAGTCAGCACCGAGGATAGGACGGAAGACCAGAGACGGAAGCTCGTATTATAGTTTTGTAATCAGTAAGGTGGGCTTTTCTATATACGAAATAAAATGAGCGATGCTCGAAAATCTTTATTTACAGCTTTGATAATTGTGTTTTCAACGTGATAATCAGAGTATGAAATGTTTGTTTTTATGTGAGTTCTCTTGTACCCTTCTGAGTTAGCCGACCTGCTATCCAGAATTATTAGTTAGCCTACTTGCTAACTAAAATGACCGGACTTTGAGTTAGCCGACCTGCGATCCAAAGTTAGTGTACACAGTAGCCGTTGTGTGTGGAACCCTGTTGAGGGGTGGCCAGCCACGGTGATAATTATTGGGCAAGATTGAACGTAACATCTGTCAGAAAATGCTCGGCCGAGTGATTTATGAGAAAAGAAAATGTTTAGTAGACACGGGCCTTTAATGAAAAACCCCGATGTGTTACAGAAATGAGATGCCTGATTTATCCATACTTATTATATGTTTTCGGCAACGTGCCCACTAAGTATGTTTATACTTAGCCCTGTATATGTTTTATAAAATGTGCAGGTTGAGTGACGGGAGCGGCGGTGGTTGATGTTGAGATAAGAAGTCGTATATAAAGGACTTGTATGTCAAGCTTTACACTTTTTGCTGCCAATCTTTTTGAGTTAATGTATCTATCTTTTGGGTCTATGCCCCGTACAATGAATTTAGTTCCTTTTGAACAACTTGTCGAGTGATCCTTCGAGATCAACTCTTTCTTTTTAACGAAGTCTTGTTCATAGTAGTTATTCTATTATTAATGTCTGTTTATTCGTTTATTCTTATTCATCCCCCTTCTTCCCCACTTCTTTAATCCAACCCCTAGTCGCACCCCGGCTTTGCCGTCTCTCGGGATTTGGGGATGTGACAGTTTCCATCTAAAACTCCATGATTTCCATGTCTTTTTCTTCCATGAAGTATTCGAAAATTATGCAGATTTTTTAGATGTGAGTTAGGTCTTCATTTTCAAGGTTTTATTCCATGATCATCCATCTATTCCATGCCTAGAATAAAATCGAAGAATTTTCATTTCTTTCTCTCTTCCATGATCGAATTCCAACATGTATATAAGTAGATATACCCTTGAATATCCATGCATGAAACCTTGATTAAGTATATTATTTCATGCACTAGGAGAGAAAGAAGGAAATCCAAGACTATGCATGTATGCATGTCAAAACCGTAGGTTAGGGTTGTAGTAGGATTTTATGTTTTTAAATTGTGATCTTGATATTATGAGTATATGCATGAGTTGAAGATGATAACATGAATAAAGAAGAAAATCTATGAAGGGAAAATCCCTATGAAAACCGAAAATGAAGAGAAATTAGGGTTTTTCATGCTTTAGTTGTTTTTATGATCTTGTTGATATAGATGATGATATCTAAGCATGATTTGATGATTTAATTGAAGAAATAAGCATGTGTATGAAGAAAGTCACTTGAGGAAGATGATGAATAGTGGAATTGAAAAATTTAAATATGATTTGTATGTTTAAATTAAAGATGAAAATTTATAATCCAAGTATGCTAGAGTATGAATACATAAATAATTTGAAGCTAAGAATTTATTCGTGAGATTCAGGCTAGTACCGAAAATTATGACTCAAAGGGATCAAGTTATAATTCTAATGTTAATTGTTATATTTGATGTATTAGAAATGAAATAAAGAGTATGGTATGAGTAGAATCGCTATCAATCAAAAGAAATAAATTCATAAGTATGATGATTATAAAAATTCAAAGAGTATGAAGAAATAATTGGAAATTTTATTCCTATAAGTTATATGATTTAATTAAGATTATAAAAGTAAAATTTGAATAGAAATAAGTCTAAGTTATGAGAGAATTAAAGGAATAATCCCTAGCATAAGAGATTAAAAATTTCATAATAATACTAAGCACAAGAAATTGTGTTTTTGAAATCCCTTAAGTCTAAATGAAAGAGTTAAGCCAAGAAAAATGAAATTCAAATTAATTAGAACAAGATAAGAGAATAAAATCAAGAATTGATTATTAAGGAGAAAAATCCCAAGTACTCGAACTCTATAAGTGTAAGAGAATAAGATTCTAAGATTTTTTTTTTCATTCAATAAGAAGAATTGATCCTAAAATAATAAAATTAAGATTATTGGAATATAATTATGTATTCAATTGAAAGAAATAAAAATCTATGAAGAAAACCCTAACTGGAATTAAGAGTTAGTATTGATTTTCCATTTCTATAGCTAAAAGATGAAATTGATGAAGGAATTATGTAATTAGAATTTCTATAAGACTTTGAATTAATAAAATTGAGCAAGGAAATATATATATATATAAAAAAATTTGAAGAACTCAATAGTAAAAATTAGGAACTTGTGATTTTAAGAGGAATTGGATAAATTGATGTTATAAGAGTTCAATTGGAGTAATTTTAAATATATTAGCAATTGAAATTATTGAAAAATACTAAATATAAAGAAGAATGGTAACTGCATGTAAATGATGTTATCAATGTAAAAATGAAATAAAAAGAAGTATGATAGCCACTTGAATCACTCAATTCGGAATTCGTACGACTAAGTTATGAAAAAGTCAACAAAACGTAACAAAAGTTTACTAACGAGAAATTAAGTAAATTAAAGAGTTAAAAGAGTTTAGATAATTAATTAAAGTATGTTAGAAGTTCAATCGAGCAAAAACGTGTCTTTAATAATGTCACGCCCCCAAATCCCGAGGGACGGCAGAAGCCGGGGTGCGACTGGTGTTGGATTAAAGAAGCGGGGAAGAAGGGGGCTAACTGACTAAACATACATGATAAACATCGATAAACTATGAACAAGACTTTAATATGAAAGAGGAAGAGTTAATCCCTAAGGATTACTCGACAAGAGTACAAAAGAACCTAAATTCATATGTACAGACATAGACTACTGAATATTGTTTCAAGGTACAACTCAAAGGAAATCAAAGTTTGGCAGTGGAAGGGGTTCTACTATTCATCCTATCTTCTAACTCAACACCAACCGTCGCCGCTCACCGTCGCTTCAACCTGCACATTTAGAAAGCAATGCAGGGCTAAGTACAAACGCACTTAGTGGGCACGATGCCGAAAACATACTTATAAATATAGATAAATATGGCATATCATAAGCGTAGCACACGGGGTTTTATTGAAAGAATCCGTGTCTACTAAACATTTTCTGACTTTTTCTCATAAATCACTTGGCCAAGTATTTTTAGGTATGCTATGTTCAATCTTGACCTCTACTAATTCACCGTGGCTGGCTACCCCTCAACAGGATACCACATACACTACAGGTTACAAAGTGCACTAACTCTGGAAAGCACTTAGCAGCTAACTCAGAGCTGATCGTTAGTTAATCTAAAATAGACTAACTCTAAAAGTCTGGAAAACCCGAAGGTTAACTCAGAAATCTGGAAAACACGAATGTTAACTCAGATAGGTACAAGAGAACTCACATAAAAACTTAAAACAGTTCATGCCATATTATCACTTTGAAAACACAGATATCAAAGCAATAAATAATACTTTCGAGTTGTGAAAAGACCCACATTTTATTTGATATAGATAAAAGCCCACCTTATTTTACAGAACTTAAAACAAAGCTTCCAACTTGAGATCTTCTGTCCTTTCTCTACTGCTGGCTTCCTCCTTCATCGTAAAAAGAACATACTTAAAAGCGGTTTGTAAAAGATACTCGAAGAAAGAGAATCGAAGAAAGTTCTAGTCATTTCGTTCTTTTGGCATTTGCACGTTTACTAGATTCGTTTTACTTAACGGGAAACAAGACTCGTACCAATCTCGTTTAGAACTTAAAAGATTTCGTACTCGACTCTCGGGTCAGAAGAGAAGGTTGTTGATGTCTTAAAACGACTTTAAGGATTTTAAGAAACTAAGTTGGATAGAACCAACTTAGGCGATTTTCATTTATAGCTCACTTTACGACTTATGAATATTTCTTGTTCATTACTTCTTTAAAGAAAAGATAATATATAAGATACAATCTCGACTGGTTTTCATCATTAAAGGTCTGGTCCTTGACTCTAGGGTCAGATAGAAGGTATCCGTTAGATAAGACGGCTTAAACGATCAAAAGAAACTAAGTTGTGAACTAAACAACTTAGAAAACAAGAAACTGAAATTTCTACTGCACAGTCCAGTAACTCTGGAGGCTGTCCAGAACAGAGGACTTGGAAACAGGGGGTGAGCCCTGTACCACTAGAAAGCTTAGGAAGTCTAGTTTCTGCTCCAATTTACAGATCACAAATCCGATAAACGAGCCGGAAGTTATAACAGTTTCCGGCAGGGGTCGCAAAACTGCCGTGAAACCCTAGCTTATTGATAAATTCGCCGTATAACGTTTTAGGTTCGTTTTAAATCTTCGTAATCAACTTTTTTTAGAAACTGAACTCTCAAGGCAGTTATCACGTACCTCCGTACGTGTCAAACTCCTTCTCACTTACTCAAAGGCACGACGTTCTAACGTCGGATTTCAACTATCAATTACTATACCAACAAAGGAATTCCAAACGTGTTTTAATTCCCGATTATCACTTTACCCCATATTATATGAACTCGGATGCTTACGATGTCAACTAGAAAGATGTTTCAAATTTCATTATAAACAATAATATCAAGTTAAAATTTTCATCCGACTTCCCGATTATTAGTTACAACTAGATATTTGTCTCTTACGCGATCTTTAAAAGTCGTCGGTTTTCGTTCAAATTTTACGGTGTTAATCTACGTCTAATAGGGATCGTTTTCATGCATGCTAACATGTCTTAACATCTTTATAACTCAGTTTATATAGTGATCTTTGTCTCTTACATTCCATTAAACATTTTTAGAAAATTACCAATTAATTCCTATTATCCATTAACATGATTTATAACAATATTCCACTAACAATTCATCATTTATATCTAACATGCATAAACTTCTAATTTTCTTATAAATTTTCTGATTTCATACATACTTTAAGGGGATGATTTTATTTTCAAAATAACAACATTTATTTACTAAACATACTCTTATATCACCAATTAAACAATTGCAATTCTATTATCACTTAACATTTAAAAACCCCTAATTTCATACTTCAAACCCTAATTAAAATTTCATAATAACATAGGGCTTTCAATCCCTTTTCATCTCATACACTAATTAAACCTCTACTAAGCATGAATTTACAAACAAAAGAAGAAAAACTAAAAACCTACAACTTCCCAAAAAAATTCTGCATTCATACAAAAGTTAGGTTTCATATTTTTGATCATTTTCAATCCATAAATATCATACCTAGCATATCTAATTACACTATTTCAAGATCAATTCTTCCATTCCAACTTCTAGAAAAAATCGAACAAGAAGAAGAAGAAAAGAAAAAGAAACTAAATGGATAGGATTGTAGAGGATGAAAATACCTTAAGTTTTAATGAAGGAAGGTATGGAATTGAATGGATGGATGGATGGTTTGTGTGAGTTCTTCAAGCTCTTAAGAGTGTTCTTCAATGGAGGATTGAAGTGATGAAGAAGATGAAGTTGAGGGAGAGAGGGAGAGAGTGGCCGAGAGAGAGAGTGGAGAGAGAGAGAGATGAAAATGTTTTGTTCAAAGTGGGATGACTAATGTTGACCATGCATATAGGTAGACTTAGGTGTCATTAAATTAAGTGATGACAAGCATGCATGTCTTCCACTAGAAGGGGTGAGGTGGCGGCATGCATGCAGAAATTTTGAAAGTTTTACGGGTTTTTCCGACGTGATCCGACGTTACGGAAGGACGAACGACGAAAAACGTTGTTCGGTGCAAAAATCGTCGCGATTCGATTTGATTACAAATTCTAACGTACAACTTAATTAGAAAATAAATTTATAAAATTTATTTTGACAAAAACTCGGGACGACAAATCCGAGTTCCGTCCGAAAAAACGTAAAAACCAATTTTCTCGACGTGTTCGTATTTGCGATTTTGTAAACGTAAAATTAGACAAATTTTCCTTTCCGAAAATACAAACTAAACTTTTCGTACGTGCTAACCCCTAATACGGTAGTCGTCTAGCCGACTTCTGTAATTTATTTTTATTAACGGGTTCGACCGTTAGCTTTTAGAATTAAGAAATTGTAAACTTAGGCGTGCAAAGCCATCTATTTGGTTAACTTTAAATATTAGAACGCAAGGATTTTACGGGGCATTACAAATAATAAATTAGATAAATAACGAGATGATAAGTATAAATAGTGTTTTCTCGATTCTCGAGTCCAAAAATATAATCGAGCGAGAAATCGTTCAATTAAATCTATTTCTAGTAAGGTGTAAAATTTTGAGAATATTCTGAGCAAGTTTATATATATATCTCAAGAAACGTGTTGAGCGTCGACTTATTAAAATTAGTAAAAATTCTCGAAATCTAAAATAAAATTCAAAATTAGATTCCTTGAATTTTTCTAAGTAAAATAAAGTTAATTGCATAAGAAAACGAGAATCTAAAGTCCGAGTTAAAATGTCGAGCAAAATAATAATAGAATATAAATATTGATTATTTATGTAAGCATACATGTGTTGTGTATGAATAATTAAGTATTGTGCAGTTGATGTTATAGTGAAAAGTGTTGTTTGAATAATCTTGAGAATTTTTATAAGTAAAATGACTAAGAAAATTGAGAAATCAATTTTTACTAAGTAGTGAGTTATTGATTTCCAATAAGTTCTGGAAATTAGATTATATTATTATTTTAAGGAATGTAAGAGTCTTAACCGTCGATTAAAGCTTGGGTAGAAAATAGGACTCGAGTGGTTAAATAGAGTAATTGAGAGATTTGAGCCCGAGTCATGTAGAAATCCTAGTAAAGAGACAAGTATTCGTTGTTTTCCGAACTCATCCTCATTAAATATTATTTTGAAAGGTACGAGTGAAGACGAGAGGTAGAAGCAGCGAAATAAAAGAGATAGATTGAATTACGCCACTTTCAGGTGGGCTTTCTGAACTAAAACTACTCGATGAATGCGCAATTTATTTATTATATGCACTTTTTATTAAAATTGATTGACTTACCTATGTTTTAATGTTTTGGTATGCAATCATCTACTTGATATTGTGAGATTAAGTCATGTGGACGCACAGGAATAAGGTCCTGTCCAAGACGGGACAATGCATGCAGTAGATTAGGTGACCGTGAGTCTTGTTACAACTTAGCCGGTCTTTAAGTAACCGTGAGCCTTGCTTCGGTTGGACCGATTATGTAAAGGCCGTGAGCTCAGCTTTAATTGGACTGGTCACGATGCTCGAGGAGGAGGCCTACTTCTCGGCACCACAAGAACATGAGTTGTAGATGGCTTTATACCGTATAAAATGTCTGCAAACGATTTCAGAAAATAAAGGAAAATATTTTAAGCTGCCACAAGTTATGAACTCTTTTAAATAATTATTATTTAACACTTGTGCTACAGCAAAGGAGGCAAGTTCAATCCTATAGCTCTATCGAGCAAGTTTTTAAAAATGTTTTGGCATGTGTTCACTGAGTATGTTGTACTCACGCCCTGCATGTTATTTCTAAAACGTGCATGTTAGCTTGGATGAGGAGGATACAGTATGCTTGGGCGGCTCGTTGTTAAAATAAATCCATTTTGGAAGTTTAACTTGAGGTTATGTGCCTTCATACATATAGCCTTGGGATTGATGTCGTTTGTTTAAATTCCGCTGCAACACTGTTATTTGATATGTTTGATTGCATGCTCGAACCTTTGACACAACAAGCTCGTATGTTCGATCAAACCTTAAATCCTTTCTGAATTCCATTTTAAAATGTTAATAAAATCTTCTAACGATTCCTTGAATTTCCTTAACCACCATTTGATTATTGAAACTAAAAGATGGCCCACTTCTGAATGCAATACTTGTTAATCACCAAACCTACATCCGATAAAATTGGATTCGATATCAGACTTTGTTTGGGTAGTCATTCATTTGAGAATAATTGTTTAAAAACTACCTTATTGTAATTATGAATCCTATGTTGAGTCGAATTCTTATAAATCGAGCATGTTTTTTGAGTTAAAGTTTAGTTATTCATCTCACTGCCCCTTGCATGCTAGTCGTTTCAATACACTAGGAGTCGGGCTGTGACATTGAGAGAGGGAGAGATGTCGTGTAAGTGAGAGTAGAGAAAGACAAGAGAGAGAGAAAAAGTTTACTCTCACATGCAAGCATGTCATCATTACCCTACAACACCATTTTCTTCCCCTTTTGAAATTATCCAATGCATAACTTCCCTTTTCTTACACACTCTTTTCTCAAGAAAGCAACCATCACTTCAACAACTCCTCCCCTCCCTTATTACCCCCTTTTGGCAGCCACACACTCATCCGCAATTCATTCATCATATTCATCTCCTTCTCCACCATTTTCTCTTACATCCAAGCTTGCATCTTCTCCCATCCCCACTTCCTTCCACCTCTTGCCATCACTACCACCATTTTTACACCATCAAGGAGAGCTCAAGGTGAGGAATAAGAGCTCCATCAAGGATATAGAAGGGTACAAACAAAAGGGACCGAAAATGAGAGAGAGAAAGGGGGAAAGCTAGGTATATGCTTAATCTTCAATTTTATGTTTTTTTCTTTGAACTTCTCCTAGGAAAAAGATGTCAAATGGTGTAGAAGTATTTGCATGTTGGTTTTGAAGCATGATTAAGGATGAAAGAGAGGCTTAGCTCTCAATTGTTCATGGAGTTTGATGATTCATGCTTGATTTCTTGAGATCTATGTATTTCTATGTTCTATATGTGTTCTAGACAAATTGCATGTTAAGATTTATTTTTGATTTCAAGATTTTATGTTAGGAGCATGATCTATGTGTATATATAGGATTTATATGGATGATTTATGAACCTTGATGTGTGAAAATATTTATCCTCCAAGTGCTACAAATTTTCAGCATGTCTCTTGTAAAATCGAATTAGGGCAGAAGGCAAAATTCCTATTAAATGAACTAAGATGACTCTCAAATTTTAATATGTGGTAGCTCTAGATGTCTAAAACATCATATCCAAAACTCAGAAATTTTCATTGAGTAAAAAGCCCTCTACAAACTGATCTTTGCCACTATCTTGTTTTGAACCTTCAATCAGAACAGTTTCACTTCACCAGCCAATATCTCCATAATTCCTCAATATTCATGTGCCTTTATTTTTAGAATCATAAAGTAGACATCTCAAGGTTTCCAGAGGTATAAAACCCTCTATGAATTTTTGAGTGAAACTCTTGTGCAGAAATTTTTTAGAAAAATTTCCAGAAAAATTGTTGTTCTTGAACTTGCCCAAAAATCTGATTTTTATGTGTTTAGGAGTTTGCAGATTGATTTTTAACGATTTGAAGTGTTATTTTTGGCCGTTAAGAGTGTCGTGTAAAAAGGCCAAGTCGACCAACGATCGTTTGCTATTTTTACGAAGCTCATTGATATTTTTGTGCAATAAAATAATTTTCAGAAATTATTTTTATTATTGTTATGGCTTAAAAACTTTTTTCATAAATTAAAATGTGTAATTTTTTTCAGAAAATAATTATTTATAAGTTAAGAAGGTGATTTATGATTTATTGAATTGATTAAAAGTATTTTTCTAAGTATAAAGGTCATTATTTTCGAATTGGGCTTCTTAGCCAATATGTTTGGATTTATTTCAATTAATTATGTATTGGACTTATGTAGTTGGGCTTTTCTAGGTTTTGTTAGAAAATAAATATATATTTTGGACTACTCTCGTCTTGAGCTATTATTTGTTTAAGAGGCTCAACTTAACTTAAGCCCCTATTATTTGGATAAATTGTTAAAGTCCAATATATTTTGGTTAAGTTATTGAACCCTCAGGTGTTGATAAATTAGTGAGCCCAACTTGAGTGTTATGTGCTATTCCAATGTGATTTACTTATTGGACCTATATGATTGTGATTGTTGAGCCCAATATGATTTATTTTTATTTCTTGAACTTTAATATGTGGGCCTTGGATCATACTTGTTTAATTAATTAAGTTGACTAATTAACATTAATCAAAGGTCCAAGATAAATTAATTAAGTTAATTATTAATTAACTAAATGACATGATGATTATTAACATGAACTTATGTGGCATGATTTGATTAAGTATGATTCGCTTAATCATGTTGATTAACTTATACTAATCAATTATTAATTAATTAATTAATTATAGTATTAATTATGTGCTCAATTGTTCATGACTTAGCTAATGATGATTATTAATTAATTAAAATTAATTAACCGAGTTATATGATGTAATATGTGTTTAATTGCTTAAGTATAAATGTTAAAGCATGACATGATTAAAGATATTACATGTAATCATGTGTTAATTGCATAAGTATAGTATAAATGATTTACATGATAAATAATGTGACATGCATGCTTATATGAATCACGCTGAAGCATGACATGGCATATCATGGCACGACATGGTTTTCAAAATCTTGTTTTGAATAACGATCTAGTATGCATGTTTTAAACAAAGGATCATTGATCCAATTTCTCTAAGTTAAAAACCTCAAGACGATGCCATGAGGGATTCTCAACTCCAAATGATAAAGACCCGGAATAGGTTGACCTTTAGGTTAAAATAGGATAATTAACCTTGTCTAGTATAAATGCCTAAGTATATAGATTGTCTTGTAGGATACACCAAGTATTAGGGACGCAAGACGATACTCCACTTACGACAATGACAAGAGGTGGGTTCCTATTTTCAAACTATGGGATATAAAGCCCACAGAGGTAACATTTCGGGTTAATAAGCCCTAACTACTTTCAATGAAAAAGTGATATGCATGTTAAAATGTTTTATGCTCTCTACTCGTGTTTACCATTGTTAATGGGCTTAATGCCAATGTTATTATGATCGGCCTTGGGACCCGATCACCCCAAGGTAGTGCGCATAAGGTTCTTATGACGGTTCAGAGAGTGGGAGTTGCTTCTCACACGAAGAATCGGGGAAGGTAACACGGTAGGTGAGTTAAGTGCCGACAAAGTTATGATAAAATGTTTTGGCATATGCATAAGATAAAAGGTTTTCTTTTCAAGTATCTCCATTATATAAGAATGTGAGCATGCTATATCTTTCAAATGCTTTTACAAAACGTTTTTTTCAAAAAAAAAGGCACATACCTCACTGAATATCAAAAGTACTCAGCCCAAAAATATTTTCTTTTCAAAACAGGTTGAGTGAAGGACGTGATGGAGGTGTGTTGGCATCGGAGATGTTTTAGATGACGATCATTCGGATCGTCATCTCCCCTTTCATTCAAATGTATATTTGTATATTTAATCCAAGTACAAACTCATCGACGTTTATCTTTGTTCACGCTTCGACTAAACCGATCGCGGTTAGTCTCAATCAATAGTTCCACAGTGAGGGGCCGAAGTCCTCATACTTTGACTCCAAGACAATCAAGTTAGGGTAGTGAAGACAAGTTGATGAAGCTTCTTCGATTTCCTTGAAGTCAAACCTTTTGTATTTCCATCTTTTTGTAAAATCAACTTGTAAAGTCAATGGTATATTCTACGGTTCCATATAATAGTCCGGCTATCCACATAGGCCGTGTAGCGGACTGTTACATATATCAAAATGGATGACATTGTAAAATGTACATTAATTATAAATACTATAAAGAACAAAATATTAAAAGTTAAATTCAATTACAAATTTGAAAATTATACAATTTAAGAAATTTCGTTTATAATTTATGTACATGTATCCATTGAAACTTGATTAAAGAGTGAGTTTACAACTATAAATTTGTAAAATATCTAAATAAAAAAAAGATTGAACATTATAAAATAGAACAAACAACAAAAGATCAAAAATTGAATTCCTAAGTATATGAATTTTAAAAGTTAAAAATTTACAAAAACATCGAATGTCTTTCATTAAATAAATAGAGTATAGTCTATGAACTTAATATGGACTCGTGGATTGATGTATAAAAACATTGCTACAATGGATTTAATAACTTTATATTGACAACTTTATCATGGGTCAAATTAATGACCTTTTTAAATCAAATTAATTTTTTTATTTGATTAATGTTGGGAAAATTAGTAAGGGTTTCGATTGTTACCAAAATTCAATTGACCCCAATCGAGTAGATGAAAGTCATTAGTTTGAACTTAGTTAGAGCTCACTGTTTGAGCATAGGGAATTTATGTTTACATGTTTCAAGCAGAAGAAGTCAGTCGGACTGAAGAAGACAGTTCGTGAAGAACTAAGTTGAGACCCAAACTCAGCTGAACAGGAACTAAGTTGAACCTCAACCTCAGCTGAACCACGGACTCAGTTGGACAACAACTCAGTTGACTCCTCAACTAACCCATGCAGCTCAAGCGTGAAGAGAAGTTGCATCGAAGTCAAACGTCACGAAGATGAGAAGAGAAGACTTTGAAGACGTTGAAGGTAGAAGAGTTGAAGTCCAAATTCAAATCTACTCGGAAGCGCAAGTCAGCTGGAGAACTTACTACAAATGAACCGACAACAGAGATGTGCATAAAGCGAAGGTCACAGTGGCCATTTTAGGAAAGTTTCCAGAAAAACAGGTGGAGTGCATGCTTTTGGCAGAGATCAAATGGCTCTTTCCAATGGCTAGTTAGATCTTCCTCTATAAATAGAGGTCTCCACATCAAAGCTCGTGGGCAGAGTTTTGGGAAGAGAGAAAATCATCAGCTTAGGAGAAGCACTAGAATCTTCCACTCTCCAGCAAGAAGACCTCAGTTGAAGACCAGTAGAAGTCGAGTGTTCACCCTTCCTTCTGTTCTTCCATCTATCCTCTCAAAAAGTCCCTTCTTTGATCGAGTTTAGAGTATAGGTTCTTGCATATATTGTGTCCAAGCAGATTCTCTCCCAAAAGATCAAGTCTCTAAGCTTTAGGACAAAGCCTCCACTTTTCTCTGTGTAGAAGGCTCTATAGTTGGAAAAATTCCCAACCCTCAAACCTCATGTCCGACTTTGAACCTACAATTAAAGTCACTAGCTCTCTTTGAACCCGCAATCAAAGACCAGGACAGGTCCCTTTGAACCCGTAATCAAATACTAGGTCCCTTAGAACCCGCAATCTAAGACCAAGTCCCTTAGTACCCGTAATCTAAGCCCAGATTGTACACTTGCCCAGAAAAGTATTGTAAGGTTTTGTTCGAACCCGTAATCAACTGATTAGGTTTCTTGATACCCATAAACCAAGTGGAACATTTGGTAAGCACGTCTAAACTTATCTAGTGGATTACTTCCCCGAAAAGGAAGTCGTGGATGTAGGAGGTCAATCTCTGAACCACGTCAAAATACTGTATTCTTTACTTTTTGTATTTACATTTAGTTTCCTAATCAACTGACCCAACATACAAACTGTATACAAACTGCACTTACACACAACTGCACTAATTTTGGGAACTTGACCTTCCCTATTTTCACAAAGGTTTTAGTTTTAGTAATGAGCTTAACTTTTCACCAACTTCCACAAACGCTAAACTCTTTGAAACCTCAGTTGGATTACACAGCTGACCCTCTGTCAAAGAAGTCAGTTGTGCACCCAACTGTGTGATCAGCTCCAACTAACTATCTCAATTGTAGAGCAGCTCCAACTGACTTTTTCAGTTGTCGAGCAAACTGACCTGAGCAGTTAACTCAGTGAAAAGATTTTATAAAGCAAGAAAAATAGCTATTGGTGTATTCCCCCTTCCCGTCAGATACTCATTATCGGGACCATCAAGTGGTATCAGATCAGTGGTTCAAAAGACTGCTAACTCTGATTCACAAGGTGTGAATTGAGTAGATTTTTCAGTGGTCAACTGAACAGGTCTTTTCTGAAAACCTTTAGTGCATTCTATTGCATATTTTCTTATTTATCTCTTGTGGTGTGCAGGACACATGAACCTGACGTGTCTAGAAAGCTTACCAGAGTTCTCATTAGATGACTATCCCACGTGGAAGTTTCGCCTGAAGATGACATTGACTGCCAGGCATCAACAGATGTGGGAGACTATTGAAAATGGTCCCATCTGTGTGACTGAGACGGTATTGGTCTCTTCGCTCACTTCAAGAGAAGGAGAGACAACCATGAAGGTCGAACCAAAAGCCAAGGAGCAGTACACTAAAGAAGAAAGAGACATCGCACAACTAGATGACATAGCAAAGAGTGTCATCTCTTCCACCCTCGGCAAAGCCTACCTGCCAAAGATTATCAATTGCTCCACAACAAAAGATATGTGGGAAGCTTTAGCTGCACTCTGTGAAGGCTCTGACGAGATAAAGGAGAACAAGTTCACCTTATGGAGCAGAGATTCACAGAGGTCCTTATGGACATTGATAGTATTAGGAAAGGCAAATACTCTAAGCGAGAGATGAATTTAAAAGTTCTCTCCGCATTAGTCGAAGAATGGGCGGTCTACAAAGTCGTCCATCAAAATCGAAGTGACCTCAGTTCGATGACAACTAAGAAGCTGTTTGCACAATCGAAGTCAACCAATAGTCAGGTCATCAACTTGATCAACATGATAAGGACTCAGGCAAAATACATCTCTCAGTTGCAAATAGAGCTATAGTTTGCACATGAGAAATTAGTATCCCTTCATGCCTCGAGAGCAGCTTTAGAGACCATGTGAAGCCATCAAAGACCTCAAAAAAGCGTTGAAGGTCTTGGATACAATCCAGCGACGGACATTGGAGCTCAGTTTGCATAGTTCATCAAGGTAATTGGATCACCGACTGAGGCACCTCAAGTTCAACTGAACTCAGTTGAAGTCACAGTTCAAGAGACTCTAGTCATCCCTTAGACTGTTGAGACTCCTGTGAAGGATAAAGGAAAGAAGGTCTAAACTGAAGAACCTAAGGAGCATGAAGCTGGTACATCAAAGGATGCTGAGAGATCCTCAAGGAAGTCCAGACCCCGAGGTCGCAGAGCGAGGGGCAACAGACGATGTGGACCTTCGCAACCAGGGCAGGATCAGCCCAGACGCATGCCAAACTACTCAGATCAGCATCCTCAGAAAAGACATCCGAACCGGGACAATCCTCACTTCTACCATCAAACATTCTCAGTCCGTCACCACTACCAGCAAGCATATCACCGACATGGAAACTACAATGATCAGTTCAATGGTCCCTGTTATCCATAGTTCGGGTCTTATCCCAGACAGTTCTCATCAAGGAAGAATCGACCATCTCTATAAAGTCGATACCGTTCTCCATAAAGATAGAGATATCCACCAAGAAATTGGACTGCTCGCATCTCAAAACCAACTCAGTCAACAATCTATGTGGATAAAGAATGAAGAGTGATTCGAACTGATCCCTCAGTTCAAGTTTTCGAGGAAACCCAAGTCACTAACCTTGCAGGACCCAACTGAGTATGGGTACCTAAAGTTCTTCTTGTGTTTTGCAGGACCAGGATGAATTGAGAAAGAGAAGAGCTGCAAAGTCAGTCTGGGTGCTAGATAGCGGATGCTCCATTCACATGACTCATCAGAGGAATCTTCTCACCGACATCAAGTTTCGAGACGAAGGTATTGTTACCTTTGGTGATGACTCTCAGGGTAAAACCAAAGGATCTAGTACATTCAAAACTAATCTAGTGACTATCAAAAATGTTTCCTTGGTCGATGAATTGAAGCATAACCTACTCTCCATAGGCCAATTGTGCGATAATGGTTTTTCTGTGAAGTTTGATGCACAGGGATGCAGGGTAAAAGATGTTAAGACTAAACAAATTCTCTTATATGGCAGACAATTTTCATCAGGTAAAGTCTACTACACAGACTGGTCGAGTAGCTCACCAGAAATGTGCATTGTATCTAAGAGCAGCTCAGAGACAAGCTGGCTTTGGCAGAAGAGACTCAACCACCTCAACTTCAAAACCATGAACAAGCTAGCTCCCCAACAACATCACTGCAATGCATGTCAACTGGGAAAATTGGCTAGAGCATCATTCCATCTTAAAATGATGCCATCCACGGGTCGTGTTCTGCAACTAATCTACATGGATCTTGTCGGTCCGGTCACCCCAAAGAGTGTGAGTGGAAATGAATACACTCTCGTAGTCACTGATGACTATTCGAGATACACCTGGGTGATCTTCATGGCACACAAGAATGAGACGAGGGAAGAATTACCTATGCTGATGAATAGACTTGCGAATCAACAAGGGAAATCCATTATCTCCATTAGATCTGATCGCAGAATTGAGTTCCTCAATGAGACCATCTTTGAGTATTGCAAAAAGAAAGACATCACTCATCAGACCTCAGCTGCAAGAACTCTACAGCAGAACAGAGTAGCTGAGAGGAGAAATCGGACGCTGAAGGATGCAACAACCTGCATGCTGACAAGTTCAGCCCTGCCAAAATGATTTTGGGTTGAAGCAGTCAATACAGCATGCTACACATAGAACTACTCCCTCCTCACGAAGAGATAAGTAAAAACTCCATACGAACTATGGAGAAACAAGAAGCCTAATATCTCGTATTTTCGTGTATTTTGTTCTAAATGTTATCCATAATAATGGAAAAGCTCAGTTGAAAACCTTCGAGCTAAAAGCTGTCAAAGGCATATTCTTAGGATATGCTGCAAAGATTAAAGCTTATAGAGTTTTCAACACTAGCACCAAAATTGTGGAGGTAACACCATATGTTATGTTTGATGAATCTACTTTTGAGTGCAAGGAACAGGCTAAACTGCAGGCAGCTGAAGGAAGCACACCAGCACAACAAGCTGAGACCAAATCTCAAGCCCTATGACTGATGAATCTTGCAAAGCCGCTTATCTGGTCAACTGAGGAAGAAGAAGTATATTCTTCTAACGATGAGACTAAAGATCCCATCACAATTCAAGGGGTACTTCAGAGTCAACAAATCAAGTGCCAACTCCTGCTGACACTCAACCAGCATCTACAACTGACCAGCCTCCCAGTCCAAGACCAGCCAGCTCCCCAGTTCATCATCCCTCTCCATCTGAGGATCAAACTGTACCAGAAGTCAGAACACCAAGTTCGACACCTCCAACATCTCCAAGACCAGATTATTCCATTACAATGCTCAAATCTGCTAAATGAGCACGGAAGAATAAACGATGCTATGTAAGCCATGTCAAAGATTTATTGATAGGAAATCTGGAAGAAGGCGTTCGAACCAAAAGATCAGCTCAAGTTGTAGATCCCACAGCTTATGTTCCTACTCAGCCAACACACTCAGGAACCTCAGTTGATGATGAACCAACTTTGGTAGCTCAATATGCTTACGAGCTCAGGATACTAGGAAAGCTTGAACAAGCAGGAGATGTAAGCATGATTGCATGCTTCATAGCAGACGTGCCAGAACCCAAAAACATCTTGAAAGCTTTAGGATGCATCCACTGGACTCAAGCCATGCAAAAAGAGTTAAATGAGTTCCTCAGAAACTATGTTTGGGAGGCAAGGTGATTAGCTTAAAGTGGACCGACGAGCCCTATTTTCGTGCTCTTTGTAGTGTCTGTAGAGGTCTAGATCGAGTCTTTTCTTCTTTTATTTTGGGCCTTTTGTGTCTGGGAGGACACACTGGTATGCAGGGGCACAGGATTCCTGCAAATAGGCACAATGGAGCAGATAAAGGGCACTAAAGAAGAATTAATGCAGCAGGGTGCTGGAGGTCCTAAGGAGCTTGTTGGTGATCACGACGACAGACGGCAAAGCCACGAAGACTCCGTGTGCTGAAAGTCAAACCTTTTTCGAAAATGAAAAGAACAAGTTCTGACAGGGCCACAACATCTTCAATGGTAGCCTCCAACAGCAGCACCAACAGCAACCAATGGGATGAAAGTAAGGACAAGGGACTGAAAATGAAGGTTTGACCAACCAAAGGGAAGTCGGACTCCAAACTCGATTATGAAGCGAATTTGAAAGGCTTTGATGCAACTACCACTTAGGAAAGCTGCCATATAAAAGCCATCCCTTTCCGTCACTCGGACATCATCGACTATCACCTCCACCAACGAAGAACACAACATACACTCTACTCTCTCTGCAAACTTTAGTTTTCTGCACAAACAATTCTCCCTTTACATTTTCTGCCAAGACCTCTGTGAGGCAAACACTTATTTGCAGTTTTAAATGTTGTTGATGTTTTTGCTTATTTATTTCTTCTCTTGTTTCTTCATTATTATGTCTAGCTAAGTTGTTAAAGCTTGAGTTGGTTGAGATGCGGTGAGATGTGAGTGTTGTGTGTGAGAGAGGTGAGGTGCTGGGCTATATTCCAAAGTGGTGGAGCCCCCACATCTCCTGCGGTGGCCAACGGAAGGGCTGCGGAGGCAAAATCCCTAACAATACTGGGCAAAGGTGTAGAATTTTCCCTCACCTATGGTCGTGTTGCGGGCACATGAGTGTGGTGTATGGCGCAAGCCATATTTATAACCATCTTGGGCCTATTAGATCCAAATGCTGCTGACGTAGAGGGCTCAATTGATGACTTTTTTAGATGCGAACTAATTCTGTGGACAGTAAGGTGGGCTCCAAAGGCAACTTGGAGGGCTCGATACCGAAAGGAAGAGCTGGGGAGGAAATGCTCACGTGTGTGACATGGTGACATTAAAGGGGCATGAGTGTTAAGACCCTATAATCAAGAGACGTGCTGACGCAATGACTATTCGAGGGCCTGCGATCCAAACATACACACACATACATCGAACCAAATCACGACTGACTCAAGCATGCCCTCCATATCTGATTAATTTAGTATTTTATTTCAGTTTTGCTTCTAGTTTATGTTGAGAGTGACCATGTCACAGCCCGACTTCTAATGTATTAAAATGATTAGAATGCAAGGGGTAGTGAAGTGGAACAACGGAATTTTTACTCAAGAAACATGCTCGATAACTTAAGAATAATCTCGAATGTCAAATCGTGCTCACATTAATGTGAGTTATCAATCAATTAGTTTTCCAAGAAACAAATATTTGGTAAGATTATAGATGTCGAACTCTTCAAGGAATTAGGTTTGGTTGTCAATAAATGTTGCATTCGAAAAGTGGACCATCTTTTAACTTTTTTGATAAAGTAGATTTGATAAACCGTTAAACAATTCAAACTTGTTTTGAAAGGAATTCAGAAAGGATTTAACGGCTTTGGTTGAGCACACAGGCTCATTGAATTTTGGGACCGAGCACGCAAGGCTAGATTATATCAAATTAGCGACGTTGCAGTGGAATATAAACATCGATTTAAATCCCAAGGTTATATGTGTGAAGACACATAATCTCAAGCTTAAACTCTAATTTAGGATTTCATTAACAACGAGCCATCCAAGCACACCGCATCCTCCCTCATCCGAGCTAACCTGCACGTTTTAGAAATAACATGTAGGGCGTGAGTACTTCGTACTAAGTGAACACATGCCAAAATAATTTTGAAAACTCACTCGTTAGAGCTATATAATTGAATTTGCCTCTTTAGATGCATCACAAGTGTTAGATAAATAATTATTAAAAGCATTTACAACTCGTGGCAGCTTGAAACATTTTCGTTTGTTTTCTGAAAATCGGCTAGCCATTTTCTCGGGTAGGAATCCATCTACGCGTCTTGTATTATTGTTGTGTCGAGAAATAGGCCTCCTCCTCGAGCATCGTGACCGGCCCAATCAAAGCAGAACTCACAACCTTGACATAATCAGCCCAACCGACGCAAGGCTCACAGTTACTTTACGACCGACTAAGCTGTAACAAGGATCACGGTCACCTAATCTAATACATGCATTGTTCCGTTTTGAACAGGACTTCATCCCGTGCGTCCACAGGACTCACTCACATAATATTAAGTAGAGGATTGCATATCAAAACATAAAAACTCAGGCAAGTCAATCAACTTTAAATAAAAGTGCTATATAAAATAAATTGCGTATTCATCGTTGAGTTTTAGTAGAGAAAGCCCACCTGGACAGTGGCACTGCTCGACTACTTTCTTTTTCTCGTTGTCCTATTTTCCACTCCACTCGTTCCTTCAAAATAATATTATATAAGGACGAGTTTAATGTGTTTGGAAAACAGCGAATCTTAAGTCGCTCAACGGACTTCTACTTCACTCGGGTTTCTAAATTCTCGATTTAACTTCTTAAACTCTCGATTCTTAATCTCTACCCATGTACTATACCGATCAAACTCATCGGCATATAATTTCATCATTAATAAACAAAATCGATCGATATTTATTCAAATATTAATATTAAAATTTTATTATTCTTTTAAACTCTAGTTTCTCAATTTTCTTAAATCAAACAATTTCACATAAGTACGAGATCTATTCTCGTTCACATATTTCACATTTCACACTTCAATCATACTGTATCATTTCACAATCATATAAAATATTCTCTGACAAATATCTCAGATATATCATACTGCTCTGACGCAGCCGTTGTTTAAGCTGCGACAAGATACAATTTGTATTTCACTCCTATGCTTACCCCTAGGAACAGCTAGTTGCCAAGTACAGGGTCGATCCCACATGGAGTTGCTCGCGATAATCTCTGGTTGGGGCACAAAAAGGTTGTGTTGAGTATCTATCTACTATAGCCTTGGGCAACTGTCACTATCACCTTTGGCAAACTGCTGAATGTAAATAACTGTAACTTGACAAGCAAAAAGATCAGTAATAAAAACAATCTAGATTTAGGTTTCGAATCAATGAGTATAACTTTAACTCGATCATTGGTTCAAAGATATTTGCTGCGAAAGTGTGTCAGTGGTTATAGGCTAAAACTATGCAGGGTCCCCATTGTCACATCGCCACGAATGCTATATAGTCTACCCAGCTCCATCCTTATGTTTAAGTCTTGACAGGGACACCCTAGCCAATCCTCTTGCTTGCCCAAAAGTCCCGGGCATAACACCTTATCAAACGCATGTTGGTCAAGCAGTTTTTAGTTCTAGATGGGCCCACTCCAGCACAATGAGATAACGAGGATCTCTCTCCGACATTCACCAGCATTGACACATCTTTGCAGGTCAAGGCTAAGACTAACAACTCATTCTTGCCGCTTTCAAGGAACGTAAGGCAAGCATGAGCACTTCTTGATAACCCTTCTGCGATGTAGGAATCCGTATGTGCCCAGGGCTCGTTGGCCTTCCGAGTTACCTGTGACCACCGAACTTCTTTGGAATCGTTGCCCAATGCCTCGGGAACGCACTTATATACAACTATTAAGAACACTTAGACCTCACGAGATTTACAAGTTATACATCATATCATCTACCCTAAACCTGGATTTAAAGGCTTAGCTAGACATAAAGTAAATAACAAAAATAAAAGAGATAAAGAAAAACATACTTGAATTAATAACGATAAGAAAAAGATGTTCGCTCTATTGGGACTTAACAATAAACGTAAATTGTATCTAAGAACATAAACTGCAGAAAATAAAAGTGTTTCAAAGTGCAGAAAGTAAAAATGTGCGGTTAGGTCAAAAGTATTTCTTGCGCCTTGCATGCATGCATATATATAGAGTACAAAACTAGAGCAAACCCACAAACAGGCCTTCTAGAGAACGGGCTGGCTGCTTCCATGTAAAGATCCACGGAAAAGGTTGGAAAGATATCCTTCCTTATTGCTAAAAACGTGCTGCTGTTGTAGTAGGAAACTCTGATCTTAATCTTGTACCACAAGGAATTTGTGTCCTTGTAGGACTCTAACAGCTGCATCTTCACGCGCCAGTGCCATTGCCCAAGCTCTGCACTCTGCCTTCCCGAATCTCTCTGCCATCTCTTGCCCACGACAGCCTGCACCTTGCCTTCTGGAGCGAAACATACAATCGTCTAGATTGACCATACCACTGAAAGTGGAGCAGCTCTTCATCTTGATTTGGACTTATGCTCTCGGTAGCTTGAGCCACGAGCACGTACGACTACTATGGCCATTGCATAGTATCGCCAGTTCCTTCTCTTTTTGCATGTTTTGGCTCCAGTCTTGCCCAATTCTTGCCTTTCCTTGCCCTGCCAACTCAAGTGTCTTCCCAGGCACAAAACAAACATAAAAGACATTAAAATAGACTCGATCTAGACCTAAAACACACATGACAAGGGCACAAAATATGGGCTCGTCATACCCACACACTTAAAGTCATGCCTATCCTTAGGCATGGTGTATGGCTTGCCCAAACAAAAGAAATAATAGAAAAATCTCAAAGACTTGACTCAAAACACAAATAGAGGTTAGCACAACATAAAATAAAGAAATAAGATAGAGCATAATCTAGTTCACATACAATTCAAGCAAATAAACCAGTCCATGCAAATCATCAAATAGGTCAAAAATGAACAAGTGAGCATTTTCAAGGATATTCCTTACCAACACTCTCACTCTTATGTATGGGGTAGTATTTATGCTCAAAATATGTCATTCTTAACCACACCATACTCTCTCCTGCCTGCTACTCTCTCCACCTCTTAGACTAGGTACGAAAGACTTAGCCTTAGGTCTTTTATTTGGTTGTAACTTGGCTTTGGCAAGGGTAGGTAGTATTTAGAACTAGACTTGGGTCATTCGGACTTAGGTTGGCCAAGCGAAGCGGCCAACCTTAGCTTCTTTTCCTTTGCTTTTTCTTCTTGTGGCCCTTAGCACAACTTATTTAGGACTTCTTCTTCTTCTTCTTTTATATTTTCTTTTTTCCCTTTTTTTTCTTTTTCCCTTTTTTTTCTTTTTCTTTTTTTTTCTTTTTCTAAGTCCTTAAATTAACCCTTATATTTCTTTCAAAGACTTAACTTCTCCTCCCCTTCTCCCTTTATATTATGCACCTAAGTCCTTATTAACCGGGTATGATATAGTGTATAGGCTGCATATATCTGATCAAAGAAATTATAAAAGCTCAAAGGGGCTTAACAAGGGAAGTTCAATTGGGTAGGCTCTTTGGCTCAATTGGGCTCACAAAAGAAAGAACGTGCCTAATTCATTCTTCTAACCTAAGTCAATGAGGTCTCAATGAGTAGACATGCAAATTCTAGGTAGCATCGAAACAAACATATCATAAAAATCACACAAGAAGGAAACTGCTTGGTCAATAACATGCAGTGTAAAGCTCAAATCCTCACAACGACATGCTCACAAGTTCGTTCGTCATCCCTATCTTCATATGATCATGCTTGGACTAAAATACAAAAATGCTCTCATCATATAACTCAAAATCAAATTATGCTCAGACATTATCTAATCATCCTAACCATGCTTGACCTCTAAAACGCACACAAAAGACGTTTCTCCCACCCACACACTTTGCTTGGACAAAGTGGGTGGAAGGCACAGACCAAAATAAAACTAAAATTTATAAAAACAGACACTCTACCCTCATATCCACACACTTTGCCTTTGGCAAAGTGAGTGAAAATAAAGGAAGATCACAAACTCAGACTCTAAACAAAAACTTTAAAAACATTTAAACTCAAACAAAGTAAGAAAAACGCAAAACAAAAAATAAAAACCTAAACTACTAAAAATTGGGAGGACAAAATAATTGGGCAGGGTTAGATCCTAACCTGGTCGGGTCAATCTTCAAGGCACTCAGGATCTCGACAAGGGCATGCTTGTTCTCCAGTCCAAGTTGCTCCAATCTGGCATTGCTTTCCTCCAGCTTGGTCAAGCGCTACATCATCCCTGCTACATCTTGGGCAGGCAACACCGAAGTACTGGACACTCCACCTCCAACTGACTGAGGAGGAGAGTCAGCAACTTGAGCAGGCTCGTCTGGTGGAATCACGAACACTAATGTTCCTTCATCATCCCTTCCACATACTGTAATACCTCAAGTTTTCATAAGTCCTTAAATGAGTTAATATGCTTAATTATCAAGTTTTGAGTGATAAAATTTTTCTAAGGAAAAAGAAAATTTTTGAAAAGACTAAAATGCCCCTATGTGCATCAACTTGAACTTATGTGTTTTACTTACTCGAGTTGAGGATGTGATGCATTGATTGAGTTTATTTAGATGAGTTTGAGCATGAGTATGACTTTTGGAGAATTTTGAGAAGTTTTACTTTTGAGTGAATGGTAAAGATAACCGAGAAAACGCTATTCACCGATGAACTTAGAATTTGACCTAATTAGTGTCTTTTGAATCTAGAATTAATTCTAAGACCCCTGAGATATGTTAGAAGCTTATCCGAGATCACATGAGAGAGTTATAAGAATTTAGTCCTTAACGGATTAATTAGCTGATTAATTTTTAGGTTTTCTTCGTTACTTGGAATTTTGACCTAAAAATTAGATAATCGGAATCCTTAATTTATTTAGTGGGACATAAGATAGGTTCGAGATGTTTTTAGTGTCGGAAACGAGACGAGAAGAGATTAGGCCAATTTTCAGTATAAATGAAATAATACGGACTTTTTATCCGGAAAACTTTTTCAACCGAGTAAAATTATATCTGTCAAGAGAATCTCTCTCCCTCTCTCTCCCACCGACCTCACTCATCTCTCTCTCACTAATCTCTCTCCCTAGACCCCTAAATTCAACACCTACAAAGAACATAATTATGATTATTCCTTTCTTAACTTACTACATTTCATTTCGTCATTTCTCATTATCATCAATCTATCTCTCAAACACTCTACACTCTCTCCCTCAAGCTCTCTCTCTCTCTCGTGACTTCTCTTGGAAGAGAAAGAAGAAAAATTCCTCTCCATTTCTTTCCCCTCTCTACTGAGCACACACACACAACACATACTTGAAGAAATTCTCCATTGAAGCCTCCAAGATCCAAGCTCCAAGCTTCCAAGAAAAATCAAGATATCTTCAACCTTTTCAATCTCCTATATCTAAGTTGAAGAGGTAATTATTCCTTAAGTCCTTGAGTTCAATATTCAATCAAAAATCATCTCAAACTTCTTCAAAATTTTCGGCACTTAGGCCTTTGAAGAGATGATTAATTTTATTTCATTTTTTCTGGAGGATTCAAGATAGAATCCACCATGGAAATCGAAGCTAGAGATTGAGCCCTTCAAGCCCTCATTTTCGGTCCAAAGAAATTCAAGAAAGGAGTTTGATTTAATTTTCTAAAGTAGGTTTATTTATTTGATTACTTGTATATATGTAATCTCCCTAATCTCTAAAGAAAAACATACATGCATGATATTTAATTTATGCTTAGGAAAAAATTAAGGTTTTTGATTTGAGAATCGAGTGAGGAATCGATAGAAGAATTAAACCCTAGGAATTAATCTATTGTTAAAAGAGAAAAGAAATTAAATTCCCTAAAATCTTGTTAAAACCGAAAAATTAGGCAAAAATAGGAAAAATTTGATTTTCTTGAGTATTTGATAATTTGATGTTTGATATGTGTTTATGAGTATATGTGCATGAAACATTGAGAAAATGCATGCCTAAATTTATATGTGGGTGCCGTGTATTTTGAGGTGCGGAGAAGTATTTTTATTTAATTATTTTGTTGATGATTTGATGATATAATGAGCATGAGATGATTATGAGCATGTGATGATTTAAATCCCCTATGATGTTCTTTGAGAAAAAAATTAAGTTTATGCATAATTTTAGAGAAAATGATGTTTATGATGATTTAATGATTTGGATGATTTTGATAGTATGATGTTTAAGAAGCATGTTGTGTGAAAATTTTGAATAATAGATGTTAGTAGAATTAAATGAGATGAAAAGAATGAATTTTAAGCATGAAAAGAGGAGAAAAATTGAAAAAGATAAGAAAGAATACCTAGTGTGTGTTCTAGGTGTTCTTGGTGAAAAATATGAGTTTTTGAATATGTGTTCTTGGTGTTCTAGGTGTTCTTGGTGTTTATTTGAAGATTTGAATATCATTAAAATTAATTCTAAAAGAAATTAATTATTAAAAATAATAAAATATTCAAGATATTTGCTAGAATAAAATTTAAGAGAAAATAAAAAGAAAAATCATTAATTTGAGTAATGAGTCATAAATTGAGAAAGATAAAGAAAAATAATTTCTTTATTAAATAATTAAAGATTAAGAGAAAAAGTTAATTGAGTTAAATAAATCGAGATTAGAGAAATTAATAATCGAGAATTAAATAACGATGAATTAGAAGTCGTAATAAATGAGAAATAGAAGACGAGAAAGAATTAAAGAAATAGAGTTAGGAATCGAGTATGAAAATTGAGTCGAGTAATTGAGAATTAAGTCGTTTGAATAAATGATAAATAACGAGAATAATAAATACTAATTATAGAGTCGAGAATAATAAAAAATAATAATTATAGAGTCGAGTATGAGTATGAGTTTAATTATCCGAATGATATTAAATTAGTCGAGATGTTTGAAGTTTAATAATAATGTTAGAGCAAATTAACTAAAATAAGAATTTCTTCATTAAATAAGAAATAATAGAATATGAGAATAATAAGTTGAGTCGAGCTTAGAAAATAAATAAAGAAATAATTCGAGTAAGAGAAACTATGAGATTAGAATCGAGTAAGAATTATTTGAGCGAATTAAAGTAATTAATTGAGAAAGGTTATAAAAAGAGAATAAGATTTAATAAGAATTATTTTGAGAATCGAGTTTATAAATAATAAGTATTTGAGTATTTATTTATGAATACTATGCCGAGTAATGATGTTTGAATAAGTCAATCGAGTTTGATTTTCAAATCGTTTTAAATTAAAAGAGTCGAGGAAATAATAGGGATAATAATTTAAGAATCGAGTTTTAAGACGAAGTTAAGAGTCGAGTTATAAATAGAAAATGGATTTTTATATCAATAAGAGTTTAATTAAAAGAAAACGAGAAATAATAATAGAAGCGTAAGTAATAGTACGTATGCGAATACGTATAAGTAGTTGAGAAAAGACGACGTCTTTGGAAATAACGTCGTATATTGAGTTAAGAAATATTAAATGATTATTTGAGCTTTAATCCAAGAAAACTTTTATTATTTGAATTAATGTCTTTTCCAAAACTAGAGTCGAGTAATGACGAGTAATTGTTAATGTGACTTGAAGTGTGAATCGAGTTTGAGATAATACGGTTGTTTAAATTCCAATTTAAAATTATGATGATTGATTGAAATTCTATGTTGAATTAAATTCGTTTGAGTAGACTTATGTGATTAAACATAATTGAATATGTTTAATTGAATCTATATGCTTGAGTAAAATATCTATGCTTTGATTATAATGAAATGATTATTCAAATTGTTGAGAATGCGTGCTCATGACGAGAATGATGTTCATATAATTGAGTATTTAATTGAGAATGTTAGTAAGGATTCGAATAATGAAGTTTAGTCAGTTAACATTTCTTTAACTAAACAAGAAATGCTAAGACATTAGCAAATATCATTAACCGATTAACGAGTAGCATTAATGACTTAGAAATAAGAGTACGAGATGCAGTAATTAGTAACCGAGTAGAGTGAGAACCGAGAACGAGAAAGTCGAGAATCAAGATTGTCTTAGAAAAGATAAAAATAGAGAGAGACCAGTCAAGTAGAAGTCCTTCAGTCGAAACAAACGTTTACTTTACGTCTTAAGCATCGTGTCTTACTTCTTTTATCGATGTCAAAATATAAAGGACCAAGCGAGACAGAGAAGTAGCGAGGACGAAGAAAGAGTAAGCCGCCTAGCTAATCGTCGGAAGTCAGGTGGGCTTTTCTGAACCAAAACTATCGATGAATGCTATTATGATAATTGAGTATTATTATGTGAGTTTTTAAAGTTAAGTTGACTTGCCATATTTACTTGAGTTTTGGTATGTGTTATCATCTGCTTGTTGAGATATTATTATCCTGTGAAAGGCAGGAATCCCACGTGTGGTATATGAATTGTTTGAGGTGACTGTGAGCCTTACTTCGGTTGGGCCGGTCACAGTGTTCGAGAAGGAGGTCTACTTCTCGGCACAATGAGAGTGAAATGTGGTAGATGATACATATTGCTTGAGTATATATATATTGACTGCACAATCTATTCGAAAGGAAAATGTTTTTGCATTCACAAGTAAAACTGTTTTCACTGCATTAATACTTGTGATGCTACGACAAGGCAAGTTCAACTGATATAGCTCTAAGAGCGAAGTTTTCAATTGTTTTTGGCATATGTCCACTGAGTATGAAGTACTCAACCCTGCATGTATTTCTAAACGTACAGGTTAGCGGGATGCGGATGGAGAGGACAACTTGGTGGTGTGGTGTGATATATGTTTTGTTGATCGAGTCAAAAGTTAGACTGACAATTGCATGTCCTCATACATATAGTTGTTGGGTTTGAGTCGAGGATTCCGCTGCAATACTATGATTTTGTTATTGAAGTCTTTTGGATATTATACTCTGATACATGTTCTAATTCCGAGCGATGTGCTCGATACTAATTTCTGTTTTTGATGATTCTCGTTTCTTGTTGACTTGAAATACTTGTTCCCCATCGAACTTGATATCTAAATTATTCATGCTCGTTGGTTGATTTAATATATCCTTGAAAGCATGTCTTGAATGTTACCGCTTTCCATTGATATTCCCTTGTTTCCCCGAGCATGTTTCCCCTTATTTGAGTTGAGTGATGGATGGTTTAGTAGTGTTCGCATCATTCATCGCACCTCGGGAGTCGGGGTGTGACAGGTTGGTATCAGAGCAGGTCTGTCTGCTCTGAAGTCTAATTTTCTTGATGAGTCAAGTCTAGATTTATTTCCTAGACTTGTTTGAGTTAGTAACACACCAAGCAATCCCCTATCTCATCCGGCAACCAGGTACGCTTTATTTTCCTAAAGATTTTTAAGTTTAAAGTGATGATCGAGCTATTAAAATTTGAGTTAATGAGTTATTGAATTTGAGATTCTGAATTTTTGAGTATTTGAGTAATGAAGTTATTTATTATTTGCGCTCGTCTAGAGATAAAAGCTTATTAAGTAGCTTGAATAACTAGTTTGCTCTAGAATGTCTTCCCTAATGCATTTTTGTATGGAAAATCGAAAAGGATGAAATGTTTGTGCAAGAGGTTACGTGAAATGGAATTGCTCGATACCTTGAACGATAGTGCCCCTACGAAAAGCGAAAATGAGTACGTGGCGGTTGGAAATTCTAGCATGCCTGATTAACTGTTTAAGTGTGCTTAATTCGTTTAAATTGCGTATAGGATAGACGACTAAGAGTGGATGCAGGAATACCTGCACGTGAGAAAAATGCACCGCGAGTCTATTGCGGAATTCCTAGCACGATACCACAAAAATTGGGAGAAGGTCCAGTATATGGACGTCGGACCGTTGGATGGAATGATCCATCTCATTCAGGCTTTGTCCCGAGAGTGGCGAGATTGGACAGCGTCTCTTGTTCATCGATTTTTAGGACACCGACATCTTGACAGCACTCTTTACGGTGATGTCAATGCATTCATCTCCACAATCTCCGGACAGTACATGCAAAACGGTGAACCTCCTCTAGAGCCTTATGATGACGACCTCCCTGCCATGCCAAATGGTATTGTTCGTAGTCCCCCTCCTATTCTCCAAGATGGACCAGTTCCTCCCCGTGACCCTACACCTCCTCGAGTTGAGCTGGAACCCCAAGCAGCTTATCAGGACTATCCATATGTGAGTGGTGTACTCCCTCTCCGAGCCCATGATCCTTTTTCCACATCCAGCTCGTCAGCTCTGCAGCCAAACGGTTATCATGATCCCAATGGAATCCTATCGCCTTTGGATGACCAGTTTGCCGAGTATATGCGTCGTAATCACACTCCCTCGCCGATTCAGCCCATAGCTGGGCCTTCTAGGCCAGCCCATGCCAGCTACGGCAACAACGATGAGTACGACGAGGAGCAAACAACCGAAGCGACCGTGGACAGTGGTCATCTCCAAGCCCTGCCAAACGACTACTTTTCAACTCCATATACGTTTGCCCCTACTCCTGTCGTGACAGTTGATGAAGAATATGAGTCCCAGCTTGGTGCCCCTGCCGATGTAGTGTCATACCTTCGTCGTAGCGAAGATTGCCCCTTGACACCCCCGTGGTTTGAGCATGAATTGGAGCAAACCAACTATATCCTCCAGGACTATGAGGAAGAAGTGAGGGCAGCCGAGTTAGTGCAATTTAACGTCAACAACGACGGTATCGAGGCATAGGAACCAAAGGAGGAAGAAGATCCCGAAGAGGATCCTGAAGAGGAAAAGAACCCAGAAGATGGAAATACCGATGAAGAGCACTATGATGATCGTCGTCCGAGTGAGGATGATTCTAACGTCTAGAATCAGTTCAAGCAAGCTGAGGAAATCCGAGAAGTGTTTATCGTTTATGTTTAAGAGTCGAACTCTATTTAATTTTCAGCAGTGATGTAATTATTCGTGGCATGATGTTTGGGTTAGATAGTAAGATCGAACGCGAAAAGATAGTTCGTGTAGTTCGACTAGGGTGGTAGATTATCGAGTAGACGTGAGGGAAAATTTTTCTGTATAAATGCTTTAATCCCTATCGTGTATTAAGTCCTCAGAAGAGGCCACTATCGAGTGATATGAAAAGATGAGCCGTTAGGCCATTAAAATCAACTTTGAGTCTCTTAAGAAATTAAATTAACCCGAGTATGCAAGATTTCGAAATAATGATTAAGACGAGAATGAATAACGAGATAAGAGTTAAGTAAATGGAAAAAGCTATTCTTTAGCAATATAAGATAAAAACTATCGAGTGAAGAATAATGGAACGGAAAACGAGTTAATCAGACAGCTTGATCTTGAGTAATGAAAATTTAGAAAATGAGTTATGCATGAATTGAAATTCATATTATATGAGTTCATGAATGGTTTTTGAGTATTGAGGAAAATTTATCTTGAATATATGATGTGATGCTATTTGAGATTATTAATTTGATTGATCTGTTTGAGGAAGTAATTGTCTTGAGAAATTATTTATACATGATGATGATGTAAATATCTATTCTCCTTAATGGTGATTGATTGTTTTGAGTTGAGAATTGAACTGTTTAAAATATATGAGTAATTGAGATGATTGTTATATTTGCAATGATTATGAAATTAATTTCCTTCGATGTGTTTGATAAGTACCGATTGAGAATCATATTTTCCTTAAAAAAGGAATATTTTCGAAATCAAGAAAGGCTCCGAGTGAGTTAATTCGTTCTTCCGATTGATAAGTACCTCTCTCCCTCTCACGCCACCTCATCACCTCTCTCCCACCTCTCTCTCCAATTTCCCATGCAAATCATCATTATGTATTTGTAGCCTATCCTCACAGCTATATAGTTAGCAAGTAAGTACAGGGTCGATCCACAAGGAGTTGAATGTTACTATCTCTTGAAACCTCCTCCACCTGTTCAGAAAAGTTGGTTTTGCTATCTTGGTCACTAGGGCTCTTTTGCCCAATTCGAGAACTCAATAAAACAGTGAAAAGTAAACAAAGAACTTGATCAATAATAAAAAGGAGTTGGTCTGGATCTAGACATTGTTAAGTGAAAACTCTAGCTTGGTCATTGGTGCAAATATATTCATCACATGCATGCATCGTTAGTTATAGGACTTCAATGCCGAGATCCCTTTTTACTCGTCACGCTCTCAACAAACCCTTCCCTTACCAATCCTTACTTAATCGGTGACGCTCCGCCGGCTCCCTACCTTGGGCAATACCTCTATCGGATTCATCGTTCAGTTTCTTGTCAAAGGAGCTTTTATCTCTAGAAAGGCCTAACAAGGAATCATCACGTCTAGCCCAATAGGGTAGACACCTTCCTCTAATGTTAATCAATTTAAATTAAGGAGATGTTGGAAAACACTCTTACTCTCCAATTGATTGGTGATCTAATATTTCCTAAGTGATTAACGGCCTATTAATCCCCTATTCGTATTATCTCATATTAGAACAAGCTCATTAACATTATGGGAACACATGCATGCAACTATCTAGCACAATTTAGACCTCTCAAGCATTGGTTAACACTTAACTCGTCTTGCCCAGACCAAGTATAAAAACTTAGCTAGACATAATCATAAAAAAATAAACACATGAATTGAAAAACATAATAAACACTATATTAAAACTCACGAAGTCTGTGCAGCAAAATAAACTCGGCCAAAAGTGTCGATCAACAAAGCATGAAATAAAGTATGCCCTTAGGACTTGTTTTTCTCCTCACCAACTCTTGAATAATTACAGGGAAAATAAAGCATAAAGACGGCGTATCATGCAGCAGCAGGGCTTCGATATTTATAGGAGAGTGCTTAGGTTTTAGGCCCCCTAGTCCTTAACATGGAAAGAATCCACGAGCAACCTTGGGATGCAAGTAATACTTGATAAGCTCGACCCCAACAAGAAAAGTCATATCTATCTCCAAGAGATCCCTTGCGGATCCTAAATCTAGTCGGATAAGGAAAGATATTTAAGTTAGATCATCTTTTCCTTATCCTTCTAGACCTAGGAGAGAAACTTCGCCTGTTGACCACGGCACTCCTCCTATCTGTCTTGGCCAATATGGTTCTCCCTGACCTACTTCCAGAAATGCTGCTTCTTTTCCCTGTTTTGCCCAACTTCCACCTACAAGGCAGCAGACATCCTCCTGCCCAGTATATGTCCTCCCAGACATAGAAACAAGATAAAATACACACAAAGACTCGATCTAAACTACCTAAAACAAGCACTAGAAAGACTCGATTAATTGTTAAGTGTGCTTATGCGTTTAAAAATTCGTATAGGATGGTTGACAATGATTGGATGCAAGAGTACTTGCACGTGAGAAAGATGAGCACCGTTGGAAGGCATGACGCATTTAATCCAAGCTCTACCGCAGGAATGGAATGAATGGGCAGCTTGTCTTGTTCCACGATTTTTAGGCTACCGTTACTTCGATCGAACCTTATACGGTGATGTGAATGCGTTTATCTCCACAATTTCAGCCCGTTTCATGTCTTATGGCGCTCCTCCGCCAGAACCATATGATGATGATACTCCAAGTCTACTAAACGAAACTGTTCGTGCTCCTCCATCAATTCCTCAAAATGACCCCGTCTTTCTCCAAATCAATTCGCCACCACAAACTGTGTTTGAACCTCAAAATTCCCACCCAGATCATCTAATTGTAAGTGGTGTGCTTTAATTCATTCTTTTGACCCTTTTGTTTTGTCTAACTTGCCAACATTGCAGCCGAGTGGATGCAATGGAAATCCTTCGTCAAATGAAGATCAGTTTGTCGCTTACATGAGTCGTCAGCAAGTAACTTTTTCAAATCATCCTGAAGCAGAATCTTCTAGGCCAGCCCGTTCAGGCAACGACATCGAGAACGAAAGTGAGCCCAATGATGCAGCAACAGTAGGAAAAGGATATCTTCAAACCCTACTCAGCAATGTCTTTCCTACCCCTTTTGCTTGTGCATCTACCTCCCCAACAAGGAAAGAAGACGAGCTTAACCCTCAATTCGGCACCTCAGCTAATGCAACTCCTTACCTTCGTCAAGAAGAGAATCCCAACACCCCGCCATGGGTTGAATCTGAGCTAGCTACGATGAACTACACCTTGGAAGACTATGAGGAAGCCTTGAGAGAAGCTGAGCGCGAATGCTTCGCCATTGAAGATGACAACGTTGATGAGGATGATGAACAGTTTGTAGGTCAGATGCTTGAGGAAGAAGAAGAAGAAGAGGAAGAGGACCCCGAAGAGGACGAAGATCCTATAAAGCACTATGGAGTAGACCCTGATGCGGAGCAGTATGATGACAATGGGCCAAGCGAAAGCGATTCTTGTGTGTAGAAGTAATTCAAGGTAGCTGTTGAATTTAAGTATTTTATTTTATTTGTGTGTGTTGGAGAGACAAACTCTTTTATGATTCAGTAGTAGTATAATTTTTGGTTAAGATTTGCATAAATTGATTAGGAAGAAGGGAAATTTTTCAATTAAATCCCTAATTGTTATAAGTCCTTGAAAAGGCCGCCGCCGGGCGATTTGAAGTTTAAGCCATTTGGCTAATGAATTGAAATTTGAATTTCCTAAGTTATCAAATTGACTTGAGTATGTGATTATGGAAGTGATGATATTTCATTCTATGATTATGATTGATTGTTTGAAGAACATGTGATAATGATATGAATGCTTGATAATTACTAGAAATTGAATGAGATGCATGTATATATAAGAAGTTGAAGTAATGAAATTATTCGAGAAAGTTCTTGATTTGCTTTTTAATTATTTAAGTACCGATCGAGAATCGTATTCCTCCCAAAAGAGAAATGTTTTCAGAATCGAGAAAGGTTCCTCGTGAACTAAAGAATTGGAGTGGCTAAAGTTTCCTTGTTATAATTTTTAGAATGCCGCCAAGACGCAGAAACGTTAGAATTCCTGAAGATAACCCTGAGGGACAGCGTGACCCTACCCCGCCCCCTCCGAATGAGAGACGAGTCGAAGAACTTTTTCTCCGACAGAATCCCCCAACCTTCGATGGTAAAGGCAGTCCAGCTGATGCTGAGCACTGGATTCGTTCTCTTGAGCAAATTTTCCGTTTTCTTCGTTGTTCGTATCGTGAACGTCTGGAATGCATGGCGTACCAATTGAAAGGAACAGCCGACTATTGGTGGGAAGCGAAGAAAAGAATGTATTCTCCCGAAGAGCGTGAAGAGTTAACGTGGGATCAGTTTAAGGAAGCCTTGTATGAAAAGTACGTGCCGAGGAGTTATCGTAAGAAGAAATCCAACGAATTTACGAATCTAAAGCAAGGGAAGAAGTCTGTGGCAGTATGACCGAGAATTCTGTGAATTAGCACGATTTTCACCCGATATGGTCGACACTGATGAGAAGATGTGCGAGTTGTTTCGAGCAGGACTGAGGCAAGACATCCGAGTAGTTCTTGCTAGTCAAAGTGGTTTGACTTACGTCGAAGCTTTGAACCGAGCCCTGGATATGGAGTTGGCAATGCAACCGGAGAAAGGATCGCATCCTCCAGCGAATCCTTAATTTCAAAGCCAAACAACCACGACTGTATCTACTCAACAATCCCAGTTGGGCCAGTATGGAAAAAGAAAGGAAAAATGGAATGGTGGAAACCACTCGAACAAGAAGCAGTGGCAAGGAAAAGGTCAGCAGCAGCCCCAGAAGGGAAAAGTTCCGCAGATCAATCGAAGTAACCTACCTATAGGACCCTTAGGATTCCCTCCCTGTGCGAAATGTGGTAAAATGCATCAAGGCGTCTGCAAGAGCGGGAGTAATGTTTGCTACACTTGTGGTCAACCTGGTCATTTCTCGAACCAGTGTCCAAGTAAGCAACAAGGGTTTAGAGGCAAAAGATCCAATCAGTTCCAGCCGCCGCAGATGAAAGTCATCGAGGCAGCTCCTTTGCAAAAGTTTGTTCCGCGCCAACGTAAGCCGCCGCAGCCAAAGCAGCAACCTCTTCAGCAAGAGCCTCCGCATTTCCAAAGAGCATACGTGATTGAGCAGAAGCCCCTGGAGAAAGAGAAAGGAAATTTGGCAGGTATGGGAAAGCTTAATAGCATACCTTTTATTATTTTGTTCGATACGGGAGCTTCGCATTCGTTTATATCTAGTCTTTGCGTAGAGAACCTAGAATTGAAAGTAGAAGAATCAAACCAGGTGCTTAGTGTCGCAACCCCTTTAGGAAAGTCTGCGTTAGTTTCGCGTGTTTGCTCGAATTTAGAATTTGAAGTCGTAAGTCGTAAGTTGATCGCGAAATCCCTGAATGTGATCCAAATGTGTGACGTGGATATAATCCTAGGAATGGATTGGTTAACCGAGAACTTTGCGACGATTCGATGCGATTTGAGGCAAATATCGTTTAAACCCCCTGGAGAAGAGTCAACCATAGATTTCGGAGTGGAAAAGAAAATGAAGAAGAGCGTGCCAATAATTTCAGCTATGAAAGCGCAGAGATTGATGAGGAAGAAATATACACAAGTGTATCTAGTCTATCTGAATAAAGACGAGAATCAAGAGTTAAGTATTGATGATGTTCCAATTGTGAAAGAATTCAAGGATGTGTTTCCAGAAGTGTTACCAGGCTTACCCCCTGATCGTCAATTGGAGTTTACAATCGATTTAGAACCCGGATCAGTCCCGATATCCAAGGCACCGTATAGAATGGCTCCAAAGGAACTTCAAGAGTTGAAGATCCAACTACAAGAATTGTTGGACTTAGGCTATATTCGACCAAGTGTATCGCCTTGGGGTGCTCCAATTTTGTTTTTGAAGAAGAAAGATGGTAGTTTGAGGATGTGCATAGACTACGGAGAGTTAAACAAGATTACGCTGAAGAACAAATATCCTTTGCCAAGGATAGATGATTTGTTTGACCAGCTAAAAGGAGCCGGTGTTTTCTCCAAGATTGATTTAAGATCTGGATACCATCAATTGAAGATCAAGCAAGAAGATATTCCAAAAACTGCTTTCAGAACGAGGTATGGACATTACGAATTCATAGTAATGCCATTTGGATTAACAAATGCTCCAGCAGTGTTTATGGATATGATGAATAGAGTTTTTCACGAATATTTGGATAAGTTCGTGATTGTCTTTATAGACGATATTTTGGTGTATTCAAGAGATGAAGCCGAGCACGAGAAGCATTTAAGGATTGTGATGGAAACACTTAGAGCTGAAAAGCTGTATGCCAAGTTCAGTAAATGTGAATTTTGGTTGAAGGAAGTAAATTTCTTAGGACATGTTGTTTCGTCCGAAAGAATTAAAGTGGATATGGAGAAGGTGAAAGCTGTGCAAGAATGGAAATCCCCGACGTCAGTCCATGAAATCCGTAGTTTCCTCGGTTTAGCAGGATATTACCGAAGATTCATAGAAGGATTCTCCAAGATCGCGAAGCCTATGACGAGCCTGTTAAAGAAAGAGACAAAGTTCGAGTGAACGGAAGAATGTGAAAGGAGTTTCCAAGAGCTCAAGACGAGATTGACTACAGCTCCAGTGTTAGCACTTCCCGAGCTAGACAAAGACTGAATCATTTATACCGACGCATCTGCTCAAGGACTAGGATGTGTCCTAATGCAAGATAGGAAAGTGATTGCGTATGCTTCAAGGCAACTCAAACCTCATGAAGAAAAGTACCCAACTCACGACATGGAGTTAGCAGCTGTCGTTCATGCTTTGAAGATATGGCGACATTATCTTTATGGAGCCAAGTGCGAGATATTTTCAGATCACAAGAGCCTGAAGTACTTCTTCGAGCAGAAGGAGTTGAACATGAGACAAAGAAGATGGCTCGAGTTGGTAAAAGATTACGATTGCAAGATATCTTACCATCCCGGTAAAGCGAATGTAGTAGCTGATGCACTAAGTCGAAGGAGAAAGAAGGAAAATTCGGAAGGGACCGAATTAGGATTCCTTCTAACCAATGAAGTCGAACTGATTGAAGAATTTAGGAAGATGAGAATTGAAGTGATTATACCCCCAGCGTCAGTAGATCAAGTGATTGCTACCTTGGTAGTAATGCCTGACTTAAGAACCCGCATCGTAGAAGGCCAGAGAAGAGACGAAGAATTGGAAAAGCTACGAATGAAGGTGAGAAGAGAAGAAGTTAAAGATTTCTCAGAATCGAGCGATAATGCTTTGTTGTACCAAGGAAGAATTTGTGTGCCTAACGACGACAAGTTGAGAAATGAGATAATGAGTGAAGCTCATGAAACCCCGTATACAGCTCACCCTAGCAGCACAAAGATGTACCAAGACTTAAAGAGACAGTTTTGGTGGAATGGAATGAAGATGGATGTGGCATTGTTCGTTGAGAAATGCTTAGTTTGCCAGCAAGTGAAGTCCTTACATCAAAGACCGTATGGACCTCTGCAACCGTTACCAGTCCCAGAGTGGAAATGGGATGAAATCACAATGGATTTTGTGACGTGATTACCAAGATCAAGAAGAGGAAATACAGTAGTATGGGTGATAGTGGATAGGTTGACTAAATCTGCTCATTTTATACCTATTCCACATACCTATGGATCAGCCAAGTTAGCTGAGATCTACATCAAGGAAATTGTGAAGTTGCATGGAGTGCCGAAGACGATTACCTCGGATAGAGACTCGAAGTTCACAGCCCGTTTTTGGGAGAGCTTCCACAAAGAGTTGGGAACTCAGTTGCAGTTCAGCACTGCTTATCATCCCCAAACCGATGGTCAGTCTGAGCGAACGATTCAAATTCTCGAAGATATGTTAAGAGCTGTCCTGCTAGATAAAGGAGTTGAATGGGAAAAAATCTTACCTCTTGTTGAATTTGCGTACAACAACAGCTATCAGAATACGATAGGAATGGCCCCTTACGAAGCTCTTTACGGAAGAAAGTGTAGATCGCCGCTTTATTGGAGTGAAGTGGGTGAAAGAAAAGTGATAGGGCCAGAAGCGATTCAAGAAATGATAGAGTCTGTGCGCCAAATCCGCGAGAAGATAAAAAAAGCTCAAAGTCGACAAAAGTCGTATGCTGATAATCGAAGATCCAAGTTGGAATTTGAAGAAGGAGATAAGGTATTTCTAAAGATGTCCCCTTCGAGAGGAGTATATCGTTTTGGAGTTAAGGGAAAGCTTAAACCTCGTTTTATAGGACCTTACGAGATCCTTGAGAGGATGGGATCCGTATCGTATCGTTTAGCGTTACCGCCCAGTTTCGGAAGTTCGCATAACGTTTTTCACGTATCGCAATTGAGAAAGTACATCTTTGACCCGAAGCACGTAATTCGCCAAGAAGATGTCGAGATGAAGCCCGATCTAAGCTACGAAGAGAAACCCGAGAAGATTCTAGACCATAAAGTCCAGCAGCTTAGAACAAAGTCGATTCCCTTAGTGAAAGTCAAATGGCGTCATCATGATCTCGAAGAAGCCACATGGGAACTCGAAGAAAAGATGAAAGCAAAATACCCCGAGTTATTTTCTCAAGGTCAGTAAATTTCGGGACGAAATTTTTTTTAAGAGGGTGAGGATGTGATACCCCGAGCTTTTATACCTTTTGAGAGCGTTATAACTAACCGAGTAAGTTAAATGTTAAGATTTGAGGAATAAAAAATTTTCTTTCTAATTGAAGAGAAGTGAGTAAAACGTCTGGAATATCCAATATGTTTTTGCGTGAATTTATCTATTCTATTCTTGAGATGATGATGATGTGATATACTTGTTGAGTTTGTTTATACGAAAATGAGTATGAGATTAATTTCCAGAAAAATCCTAAAGAGTGTGTTAAATTGAAAAAGAATAATATTGATCGCCGAGAAATTTCTATGCGCCGATGAACGTAGAATAGAGTTGAAGTAAGATCTTTCAACCTAGAATTTCTTCTAAAGTCATTGAGATAGGATAAGAGCTTATCCAAGATAAATTGAGAAGAGTAATGAGGAATTAATCTTTAAAGGATTAATAGACGGATTAATAAGCCGATTAAATTCTTTTAAGATTAAAAAAGATTAAGATGATCGGAGCCGTTAATCTTTTAATTGAAATGTAAAATAGGATTGAGATGTTTTAGTTTCGGAAATGAGACAAGGAGAGATTAGACCCGTTTATAGCATAAAAGAATTAATACGAATCGTTTTATCCGGAAAACCTTTACGACCGGGTAATTAATATCCGTAACGACACGACGAGGACAAGTGTCATCACCTCTCTCCCTCTCACGCCACCTCATCACCTCTCTCCCACCTCTCTCTCCAATTTCCCATGCAAATCATCATTATGTCTTCTTAACAATCTTACCAAAAGATTGCATGCAAAAACTATCACATCAACTCCATCTATCACTCACATCACACCAAATTCCAACACTAAATTGTCATCATTCTTTATTCCTTATGTTGGAATTCAAATTCATGCATCCTAATCAAAAAGAGAAGAGTTCATTCATTCACACTATCTCTCTCTCACTTTCGAACTCTCTCAAGCAAGCAAGAAAAAGAAAACTCTCCCTATTCTCTCTCTCACTCTCGGCATTCACACACACACACATACACCTTGATTTTTTCTTCCATGCAACCTTGAATTCAAGCTTATCATCCATGGAAATGAAGTGAAGAACATTATCCTCCATTCATTTCATCTTTATCTTCAAGAAAAAGGTAATAATCCTTCAAGTTCTTGAATTGAAATTCAAATAATCATCCCCATTTTCTTCATTTTTGGCTCTTAAGCCCTAAAGAGATGGATGATTAATCATTATGTTATTCTTTTCTTTGAGGATTCAAGAAGAGTTCTTCCTTTCATTCAAGCTCAAGTTTTGAAGCTTAATTTCCCTTTCATTCGATCCCAAGAAGCCAAGAGAAGAGATCCGATTTTAAATTTCAAAGTATGATTATTCATTTGATTAGTTGTATATATGTATATCTCTAAGTCCTAAAAGAAAGAAAATATGCATGCATGATATTTATTTATGTTTAGGCAAACTTAGTTGTTAATGTGAGAATTAAGTAAGAAGGAATCGTTAGCAGAAACGAACATTAGGATTTAATCGGTGAATTAAGAGAAGAAAAAGAAATTAAATCCCTAAAAATTTGATAAAAGCCGAAATTAATAGAGAAAAATAGGAAAATATGAATTCTTTGAGTTATTGTTATTTTGATGCTTGAATTATTATTTTTATCATGTTTGGAATGAGATTATATGCATGAAAAATTGAGAAATAAATTGCCCCAAAATATGCATGTGTGCCGTGTGTTTTGGGAAGAAAAAGAAGGATTTATTTTGTTGATTTTGTTGATGAATTGAGTGATTTTTTAATCGTGAAATAATTATTTGATATGTTGATAAAATCTTGCATGTTGTTAAGTTTAAGAAAATGGAATTGCATGTTAAGTTTTTGAAGAAAATAAATTGTGATAATATAGAAGATTGGATGTTTTGATGTTATAATGTGTGTGTAAATACTAGTTTGAATTATGGATAAAAATAGGAATTTTTGTAATAAAAAGAATGAAGTTTAAAGGTTTTTAAGATGTTAAAAAAATATATATAAGAAAATATATCTATTAAGTGTTCTTGTACTAAAACTTGAAGACTTTAATTTTTTTTAATAAACTAAAACAAAAAGACATTTTGTAATTTAACTAATAAAATAAACTAGTTTTTATAAAAATGTTTATTGAAAAATAAAGGAAATTAATAAGTAAGAAAGTGGTTTTAAGTTAAGAACAAAGAAGAAGAATGTAAATAGATAAACAAGAAGTCAAGAAATTTAAGTTAAAAAGGATTAATTAATAAGAAATTAAAAGAAGTTTTAATCGAGTCGAAGAAAAGATGTTAGACGAGTTAATTTAAATACTCGTATAGTTAATTAAGAAAATAATAATGGAATAAAGTTCAAGTAATGGTTTTAAAAGAAATTAACTAAAAGTTAATTATTTAAGTAAGTTGTTTTCAAACCATGCGAATTAAAAATAAACAGAGAAAAATTGTCGAGTTAATAATTAGAAAAATAATAATTGAGTTGAGAAGTGAGAATCGAGTTAGAAATGGAAAGGAAATTTCAATTTCATAAGAAATTAATAATAAATTAAGAGAATTTGTTTTAATTGAGTAAAAGTTATAAAATGCTTCATAAGATAACGAATCTAGAACAAAGCGATGTCTATAAATTAAGAAGAGATAAGTATATTGTTTGAGTCTTTATGAAAAGAAATTGCATAATCAAGTTAAGTTCTAATGTTTAAATTGAATGAATGTTAATGTATCTTGAAACGTGATTGATTTTTTTGGATTTATTATGTGTTTTAATAAGTATTTAAGTGCATGATATTAATTGTGATATGAAGAATTACTAAATTATTTGTATGCGAGATGATTAAATTAATGAGTTGATAAATCGAGAAGTAACTAAGTTTTTAAAAGAAAGCTCGAGTAATGGAATGTAGATAGACGACGTTTCATAATTAAATCGAGAAGTGTTAAGACGTTGGTTAGTAATATTAACCAATCATCGAGTAGAGTTAATGGTTTAAAAACGAGTGAGCGAGATCTTTTAGAAAAGATAAAAGCGAAGAGAGAAACGACTCAAATAGAAGTCCTTCAGTTGAGTCCAACGCCTTTTTGTCCGTCTTTTCATATCTTAATTTCTTTATCGATGTCGAACTATGAAGGATCGAGCCGGACGGATCGTTAAGCGAGAACAAATGGCCCTTAAACCGCCTAGCTAGAATCTTCAGAAGTCAGGTGGGCTTTTCTGAACCAAAACTGCCGATGAATATATTTATGCTATGGAGTATTATTATTATGATTGATTTAAATGCGATTGACTTGCCGCCTTTATTGAAGTTGGTATGTGTTATCATCTGTTTATGTGAAGATGTTATTATCCTGTGAAAGGCAGGAAACCCACGTGTGGTATGTTAAATGATTAAGGTGACTGTGAGCCTTGCTTCGGTTAGGCCGGTCATAGTGTTCGAGAAGGAGGCCTACTTCTCGGCACAATAAGATTGTTTGTGACAGATGATGCATACTGTTATTATATGTTGTGTTTGACTGCGCAGTCTGTTTAAAAACAAAATGTTTTAAACATGCACAAGTGAAATTGTTTTAAATTATTTAAGTACTTGTGATGTTCGGCAAGGCAAGTTCAATTGTTATAGCTTTTAAAAGCATCTTTATCCAAATGTTTTGGCTTGTGTTCACTGAGTACGAAGTACTCAGCCCTGCGTGTATTTCTAAACGTGCAGGTTGACTGGATGGCGATGGCATGGATGCTTGGTGATGTGGTGTGGTTATTTTGGTTGAGTCGAGTCGAATATCAGACTGTCATTTGTACGTCTTCATACGTGAAAATGTTGGGTTTTGATGCAAGTTTCTGCTGCAACCCTTTTGAATTGATGTCTATTGATACTTATACTCTGATACTCATGTTTTTTATTCCGAGTGTTGTGCTCGATGATTTTGAATGCTTGTTGAATTCTTAACTTCTTGACTTGTGCTTCCGAGCGATGGGCTCGTTGACTTTAAACATTTTGTTGAATCTGGTTTTCTTGACTTGGTATATTTTCGCACTCTCGCTTTTGTTGAAATCTTACTCCCGTCAACATGAATTTCTTATCATATTCTTGTGTATATGTGATTTTGAAATGCTCGGTTATTATTTCATTATGTCTTTGAAAGCCTTATTCGATTTCATTGCTTTTCATTAGTGTTTCCCCGAGCATGTTCCCTATGTTTGAGTTGGTTGTTAGTTGATTAGGTTGTTTTATTGTTCGTAAGTCGCACCTTGAGAGTCGGGGCGTGACAGGTTGGTATCAGAGCAAGGCTTTGAATTGCTCTGAAGTCTGTTATTTCTTTGATGAGTTGAGTGTAGATTTAATTCATAGACTTATTTGAGTTAGTAAACCACACCAAGCTATCCTCCATCTCATCCGGCAACCAAGTATGTCTTATTTTCTAAAAGTTTTTAAGCTAAAGTGGTGTTTGAGTTATCAAAGGATTAATAGACGGATTAATCTTTAAAGGATTAATAGACGGATTAATAAGCCTATTAAATTCTTTTAAGATTTAAAAAGATTAAGATGATCGGAGCCGTTAATCTTTTAATTGAAATGTAAAATAGGATTGAGATGTTTTAGTGTCGGAAATGAGACAAGGAGAGATTAGACCCGTTTATAGAATAAAAGAATTAATACGAATCGTTTTATCCGGAAAACCTTTACGACCGGATAATTAATATCCGTAACGACACAACGAGGACAAGTGTCGTCACCTCTCTCCCTCTCACGCCACCTCATCACCTCTCTCCCACCTCTCTCTCCAATTTCCCATGCAAATCATCATTATGTATTTGTAGCCTATCCTCACAGCTATATAGTTAGCAAGTAAGTACAGGGTCGATCCACAAGGAGTTGAATGTTACTATCTCTTGAAACCTCCTCCACCTGTTCAGAAAAGTTGGTTTTGCTATCTTGGTCACTAGGGCTCTTTTGCCCAATTCGAGAACTCAATAAAACACTGAAAAGTAAACAAAGAACTTGATCAATAATAAAAAGGAGTTGGTCTGGATCTAGACATCGTTAAGTGAAAACTCTAGCTTGGTCATTGGTGCAAATATATTCATCACATGCATGCATCGTTAGTTATAGGACTTGAATGCCGAGATCCCTTTTTACTCGTCACGCTCTCAACAAACCCTTCCCTTACCAATCCTTACTTAATCGGCGACGCTCCGCCGGCTCCCTACCTTGGGCAATACCTCTATCGGAGTCATCGTTCAGTTTCTTGTCCAAGGAGCTTTTATCTCTAGAAAGGCCTAACAAGGAATCATCACGTCTAGCCCAATAGGGTAGACACCTTCCTCTAATGTTAATGGATTTAAATTAAGGAGATGTTGGAAAACACTCTTACTCTCCAATTGATTGGTGATCTAATATTTCCTAAGTGATTAACGGCCTATTAATCCCCTATTCGTATTATCTCATATTAGAACAAGCTCATTAACATTATGGGAACACATGCATGCAACTATCTAGCACAATTTAGACCTCTCAAGCATTGGTTAACACTTAACTCGTCTTGCTCAGACCAAGTATAAAAACTTAGCTAGACATAATCATAAAAAAACAAACACATGAATTGAAGAACATAATAAACACTATATTAAAACTCACGAAGTCTGTGCAGCAAAATAAACTCGGCCAAAAGTGCCGATCAACAAAGCATGAAATAAAGTATGCCCTTAGGACTTGTTTTTCTCCTCACCAACTCTTGAATAATTACAGGGAAAATAAAGCATAAAGACGGCGTATCATGCAGCAGCAGGGCTTCGATATTTATAGGAGAGTGCTTAGGTTTTGGGCCCCCTAGTCCTTAACATGGAAAGAATCCACGAGCAACCTTGGGATGCAAGTAATACTTGATAAGCTCGACCCCAACAAGAAAAGTCACATCTATCTCCAAGAGATCCCTTGCGGATCCTAAATCTAGTCGGATAAGGAAAGATATTTAAGTTAGATCATCTTTTCCTTATCCTTCTAGACCTAGGAGAGAAACTTCGCCTGTTGACCACGACACTCCTCCTATCTGTCTTGGCCAATATGGTTCTCCCTGACATGCTTCCAGAAATGCTGCTTCTTTTCCCTGTTTTGCCCAACTTCCACCTACAAGGCAGCAGACATCCTCCTGCCCAGTATATGTCCTCCCAGACATAGAAACAAGACAAAACACACACAAAGACTTGATCTAAACTACCTAAAACAGGCACTAGAAAGACACGAAATATGGACTCATCAGGGACGTAGATATAATCCTAGGAATGGATTGGTTAACCGAGAATTTTGCGACGATTTGATGCGACCTGAGACAAATTTTTCGTTTCAACCTCCGGGAGAAGAGCCAACCGTAGTTTTTGAATTTGAGAAGAGAGTAAGAAAGAGCATACCGATAATTTCAGCTTTGGAGGCTCAGAGGTTGATGAGAAAAAAAGATACAAAGGTGTATCTAATCTACTTGAATAAAGATGAAAACCAAGAGCTGAGTGTCAATGACGTGCCTATAATAATAGCTACCAGAATACGATTGGAATGGCCCCTTACGAAGCCCTTTACGGAAGAAAGTGTAGATCGCCGCTCTATTGGGACGAAGTAGGCGAGAGAAAAGTGATAGGGCCGGAAGCGATCGAAGAAATGATAGAATCTGTGCATCAGATTCGCGAGAGGATTAAAGAAGCTCAAAGTCGACAGAAGTCGTACGCCGACAACCGAAGGTCCAAATTAGAATTCAAAATAGGGAATAAAGCCTTTTTGAAAGTATCCCCTTCGAGAGGAATACACCGTATCGGTGTAAAAGGAAAGCTAAGGCCTCGTTTTATAGGACCGTTTGAAATCCTTGAGAGGATAGGAGCCGTATCATATAGATTAGCGTTGTCTCCCAGTTTTGGAAATTCACATAACGTTTTTCACATGTCGCAATTGAGGAAGTACGTTTTTTATCCAAAGCACATGATTCGTCAAGAGGATATGGCTTTGAAGCCAGACTTAAGCTACAAAGAGAAACCCGAGAAAATTCTAGACCGTAGCTTAGAACAAAATCGATTCCCTTAGTTAAGATTAAGTGGTGTCATCACGACCTTGAAGAAGCCACATGGGAACTCGAAGAAAAGATGAGAGTAAAATATCCCGAGCTGTTTTCTTGAGGTTAGTAAATTTCGGGACGAAATTTTTTTTAAGGAGGTGAGGATGTAATACCCCGAGTTCTCATAAGTCCTTAAATGAGTTAATATGCTTCATTATCAAGTTTTGAGTGATAAAATTTTTCTAAGGAAAAAGAAAATTTTTGAAAAGACTAAAATGCCCCTATGTGCTTCAACGTGAACTTATGTGTTTTATTTACTCGAGTTGAGGATGTGATCCATTGATTGAGTTTATTTATATGAGTTTGAGCATGAGTATGACTTTAGGAGAATTTTGGGAATTTTTACTTTTGAGTGAATAATAACGATAACCGAGAAAACGCTATTCACCGACGAACTTAGAATTTGACCTAATCAGTGTCTTTTGAATCTAGAATTAATTCTAAGACCCCTGAGATATGTTGGAAGCTTATCCGAGATCACATGAGAGAATTATAAGAATTTAGTCCTTAACGGATTAATTAGCCGATTAATTTTTAGGTTTTCTTCGTTACTTGGAATTTTGACCTAAAAATTAGATAATCAGAATCCTTGATTTATTTAGTGGGACATGAGATAGGTTCGAGATGTTTTTAGTTTCGGAAACGAGACGAGAAGATATTAGAGCCGTTTTCAGTATAAATGAAATAATACGGACTTTTTATCCGGAAAACTTTTTCAACCGGGTAAAATTATATCTATCAAGAGAATCTCTCTCCCTCTCTCTCCCACCGACCTCACTCATCTCTCTCTCCCTAATCTCTCTCCCTAGACCCCTAAATTCAACACCTACAAAGAATATAATGATGATTATTCCTTTCTTAACTTACTACATTTCATTTCATCATTTCTCATTATCATCAATCTATCTCTCAAACACTCTACACTCTCTCTCTCTCAAGCTCTCTCTCTCTCTCTCGTGACTTCTCTTGGAAGAGAAAGAAGAAAAATTCCTCTCCATTTCTTCCCCTCTCTACCTAGCACATACACACAGCACATACTTGAAGAAATTCTCCATTGAAGCCTCCAAGATCCAAGCTCCAAGCTTCCAAGAAAAATCAAGAGATCTTCAACCTTTTCAATCTCCTATATCCAAGTTGAAGAGGTAATTATTCCATAAGTCCTTTAGTTCAATATTCAATCAAAAATCATCTCAAACTTCTTCAAAATTTTCGGCACTTAGGCCTTTGAAGAGATGATTAATTTTATTTCATTTTTTCTTGAGGATTCAAGATGGAATCCACCATGAAAATCGAAGCTAGAGATTGAGCCCTTCAAGCCCTCATTTTCGGTCCAAGAAAATTCAAGAAAGGAGTTTGATTTAATTTTCTAAAGTAGGTTTATTTATTTAATTACTTGTATATATGTAATCTCCCTAATCTCTAAAGAAAAACATACATGCATGATATTTAATTTATGCTTAGGCAAAAACTAGGGTTTTTGATTTGAGAATCGAGTGAGGAATCGATAGAAGAATTAAACCCTAGGAATTAATCTATGGTTAAAAGAGAAAAGAAATTAAATTCCCTAAAATCTTGTTAAAACCGAAAAATTAGGCAAAAATAGGAAATTTTTTTGATTTTCTTGAGTATTTGATAATTTGATGTTTGATATGTGTTTATGAGTATATTTTTTTGAATGAGTATATGTGCATGAAAGATTGAGAAAATGCATGCCTAAATTTATATGTGGGTGCCGTGTATTTTGAGGTGTGGAGAAGTATTTTTATTTAATTATTTTGTTGATGATTTGATGATATAATGAGCATGAGATGATTATGAGCATGTGATGATTTAAATCCCCTATGATGTTCTTTGAGAAAAAAATTAAGTTTATGCATAATTTTAGAGAAAATGATGTTTATGATGATTTAATGATTTGGATGATTTTGATAGTATGATGTTTAAGAAGCATGTTGTGTGAAAATTTTGAATAATAGATGTTAGTAGAATTAAATGAGATGAAAAGAATGAATTTTAAGCATGAAAAGAGGAGAAAAATCGAAAAAGATAAGAAAGAATACCTAGTGTGTGTTCTAGGTGTTCTTGGTGAAAAATATGAGTTTTTGAATATGTGTTCTTGGTGTTCTAGGTGTTCTTGGTGTTTATTTGAAGATTTAAATATCATTAAAATTAATTCTAAAAGAAATTAATTATTAAAAATAATAAAATATTTAATATATTTGTTAGAATAAAATTAAAGAGAAAATAAAAAGAAAAGTCATTAATTTGAGTAATGAGTCACAAATTGAGAAAGATAAAGAAAAATAATTTCTTTATTAAATAATTAAAGATTAAGAGAAAAAGTTAATCGAGTTAAATAAATCGAGATTAGAGAAATTAATAATCGAGAATTAAATAACGAGGAATTAGAAATCGTAATAAATGAGAAATAGAAGACGAGAAAGAATTAAAGAAATAGAGTTAGGAATCGAGTATGAAAATTGAGTCGAGTAATTGAGAATTAAGTCGTTTGAATAAATGAGAAATAACGAGAATAATAAATACTAATTGTAGAGTAGAGAATAATAAACAATAATAATTATATAGTCGAGTATAAGTAATCAACGAGAAGCTTTAAATCGAGTATGAGTTTAATTATCTGAATGATATTAAATTAGTCGAGAAGTTTGAAGTTTAATAATAAAGTTAGAGCAAATTAACTTAAATAAGAATTTCTTCATTAAATAAGAAATAATAGAATATGAGAATAATAAGTTGAGTCGGGCTTAGAAAATAAATAAAGAAATAAGTCGAGTAAGAGAAACTATGAGTTTAGAATCGAATAAGAATTATTTGAGCGAACTAAAGTAACTAATTGAGAAAGGTTATAAAAAGAGAATAAGATTTAATAAGAGTTATTTTGAGAATCGGGTTTATAAATAATAAGTATTTGAGTATTTATTTATGAATATTATGCCGAGTAATGATGTTCGAATAAGTCAATCGAGTTTGATTTTCAAATCGTTTTAAATTAAAAGAGTCGAGGAAATAATTGTTGGAAAATTTAGTAAAGTTTTGATTGATTCCAAAACCAACTGACCCCAACCGAGTAGATATTGTCATATCCTAATGTTAGTATTTAGGCTCGCTGTTTGAGCAATGTTCAGATTTTATCTTTACAGGACTCCAGCTGAAGACGACAACATAGCTATACTCGGATAGAACTACAGATGGAAACTCGGATGTGGAACATCAGTTGGAGGACTCAATTTGATAAATCGACAACATGAAGTTCAAGGCAGCTGAGGTTTCAACTATTCCTCTTCAGACAAAATGTCAGATAAAGGTAGCGATTAGATGGAACATCAGCTGAAGACCACTCGGATGAAGATCAAACGTCTCAACCGACTAACCAATGTTGAAAGACAAAGGTTGAAATTTGAATTTCAAATAGGAAGTCACGCGAAGGTTTGACGTTCTGTCATTACCTCATTTGGCCCAACAAAAGGTTGTCTCAGAAGGAAAGAAGAAGTTCACAGTCGCCAAATCAGGAAAATCTGCAGAGATGAGAGACAAGCCATCTCTTTCACATAACAGAGATCAACGGCTCTTCCAACGGCAAGTTGATCCTCACCGCCTATAAATAGAGGCATTTATTCATTCATCAAGAAGAGACAGAAGCTAAACTGCAATTATTCTCTTTCTAAGAACATCACCAGCTGAGAGTTCATAGAAAGTTAGAATCTGTCTTGGTGTTTTCGATCTTAGTTTGAGTCTTCCTTTGTTCAAGCTTAGATCCTAGCTCACTTCTTTGTTAGAGCTAGTAGTTAGAAAACCCACCCTTATACACATCCCCTAAAAAGGTTGTTAGGATCCTGCTCTTCCCGAAATTGAGTAGAAAGGTTGATAAGTACCCGCAAACTTATCTGTATGGTTGCAAAGCCCGCGTAAGCTTTATGGTAGTTGTCCTAAAGAATTTGGACTGAGTTGTGTGGACTCACAACTCCCCATGGACGTAGAAGATCTCTCCGAACCACGTAATTTCTTTGTGCTTTTGTGTTTTCTGTTCAGTTACCTTCTGCATATCTAACTGTCCAACTAACCAGCACTCAAAACTGCATCTTTACATTTCAACTGATTTGGTTGTTGACCGACCTTGCATCTGAGCGTGAGTTGTTTTATACGAGTTGTTTTTTGTATTCACCACATTCCGCACAGCACCACTCAGTTGTGGTATTTTTTTAGGGTTATTTTTTAAAAATTCTATCTGGTGTATTCCCCCCCCCCCCCATACACCAGAACTCGTATCGGGACCATCAAGTGGTATCAGAGCAGTGGTTCACAAGACCGCTGTCTCAGTTTCACGAGGTATGAATCGAGGTATTTTTCTTTAGTGGTCAACTGAATAGATCTTTTTCACGCTAGTGCATTTCTGCTTGCATTTGTCGTCTGTTTGTTGTGTGCAGATGGATGTTAAAGACAAGATTGTTGTCATGTTCTTGGTTGTGAACTATATATCCTGGAAAACTCGGATGAAGAAGATTCTACTGTCCAAGCATCATCGAATCCAAGAAGTGATTACATCCGGACCGATCACCATCATGGAAAAAGTTATTCGCACTCCTGCAAATCCCAATGATGGGATGTAACTAAGGTGATAGTCGAGAAGAAGCCAGAAGATTTCACTCCTGAGGAAGCAAAAGTGAGCCAGCTGGATATCTGGGCTCAGAGCACTATCATGTCCACAGTTGGACAAGACTATCTTCCATGGATAGAAGAGTGCAACACAGCTAAGGAAATGTTGGACATTTTGGCATCTCTTAGTGAAGGGAGTGACGAAACCAAGGAAAACAAGTTTTCCCATGCTTGTCAAGATTTTGACAATTTCTGTCTAAAAGTCGATGAAACCATTGATCAGTTGGAGCTTCGGTTCATGGATATCATCCGAAGGATTCAGTCTATCCGACGAGGAAAATATACTTTGAGAGAGATCAATCTCAAAGTATTACAAGCCCTACCAGCTGAGTGGGACACCTTCACCAACATTCATGAAAGCCGAGCTGATCTTGGAGAGATGGGAACGGACAGACTGTTCTCAATTCTGAAAGGACACGAGTACAAGGTGAACCGACGAAGATCAACTCAGTCCTCGGTGCAGATGAGTCGACATGAGGATGTTGGTTCCGGAACAAAGACAGTAGCACTTCGAGCCGATTATTCCAAGCCGCGAATATCAAGGGCAATAAGATCTGCGGACACAGCTTCGAAGGAGCCGAGCAGAGAAGAGCTGAAACAGAGTATTACCGCCATGTCAAAGAAGCTGGCTGATATGGAAACTCGGTTCGGAAAATACAAGCGGTTCTATAAATCCAACTGAACTCGAGATAACTCAAAGCCTGTGAACAACGGTTGCTTTGAATGCGGCAAAGAGGGACACTTCAAAGTTGATTATCCAGATCTTTCGAAGAAAGATAGAGATGCGTTGAGGGCCAAGCAAAATGCAAAGAACAAGGCCATGGTTGCAGAAGAAGCAACTGATGACATGGACATCTTCACCGACACCGAAGATGAGGACGAGCTGACTTCCACCAACAACGCTATCGGACAGGATCAATATCTCATGGCATTTGGAACCGACCAGAATGATGCTGAGGTACATTCTAATCCAGTTAATTTAAATTCTTCCAATGCTACAAACATGCAGGAAACATTAGATGAAGAGTTAGAACCCTCTTGGAGTAACTTCCTAGAACTCAGTGACGAATTGCAACAACAATCGGTTGAGTTTAAGAATCTTCAAGAACAGTTTGGACTTGATGAATCCTTAACCGAAAAGGATGATCTGATCAAAAATCAAATCGAAGAGATTGATGATCTCAAAAGTCAACTGAATGTGGCCAACCAAACTAAGGCTCCAATCGATGAGGATTTAAAGAAGCAGATCAAGGAGCAGCATGAGCAGTTGAACAAGCAAGAGGCACAGATCGACCAGCTGATGAAGATGTCAGACGCACAGACCGAGAATATAGCTATTCTTCTCAAGGATCTACAAACTGAGAAGGACAACCTGATAAAGCTATATCAATCGTCCAAAATCATCGAGAATCTCATTAGTTACCGACGACAAATGGATGAGGTGTCTGGACTCGGCTACGACATGGTCAAGGACACTGGAATTCCACCCGCAATCTTTATCAAGGTTGTGGATGTCACGGTTTCCAAACCAAATACTGTTGAGTCTGCAACTCCCCAACTTAATCCAACCTTCACGTCACAGCAAGTACCTACAGCATAACTTGCTAAGGGAACTGCAGCTGAGAAAGGAAAAGGAGCTGTGGTTGGAGAACTGAAGAATCCATCAGTTGGGATAACAACCAGGGGGAATGTTCCAGGACTCAGAAGAGGAACCAGAAATATCGGAGATACAATCAAAACTGACCTCAGAACCGACCTCAGAAGGGATGGAATCAACAGAACCGACAGGGATTCAACCATCAGAATCAACATCGGTTCCATCATCAGAACAACCAGAGGTTCCATCAGAGTCAACCAATGAGGAATAGTTCCAACAGCTGTGGATATTCATGCCAGAACATGAAACAACAACCGGGCATGAACAGCTGTCATCGACAGCCAGGAAAATGGAATCAGACTCAGCCACAAAGATTCCAAAATGGCGTCCGACCTCATCGACAAAACCAAAAGGGTCAGAAACGTCAACAAAACAGGGGGAACGCCTCTCCACCTAAAGCTGACAATGGGAGAAATCAATCTCCTCCCAAGAAACAGAACATCAATAATAACAACAAGCCTAAGGATGACCGAGGTGTTATTATAGTTGATGGAGAAGGAAAGATAATTTGGAATGACAAATCTATCCGAATCTACAGGGAATAACGACCCACAGTTCAAGGGGGAACTGGTTCTAACCCTCCAGGACCCAACTAAAATTGGGGACCTAAGCGTGTTCCTCTGTGCAGGAGCTGGAGGAACAGCTGAGGAAGAATAAAGCATCACATACCATGTGGGTGATGGACAGTGAATGCTCGAAACACATGACAAATCTGAGGGATTTGCTTTGGAGTTTCGTGGAGAAGGAAGGACCATCTGTTACCTTTGGTGACAACTCAAAAGGTCACACCAAAGGCTACGGTACCCTTGAAACCAATCACCTATCTATTTCCAATGTTTCATATGTTGATGGATTGAAGCATAACTTGCTCTCCATCAGCCAATTCTGTAATAATGGTTTCTCTGTCAAGTTTGATGCGCAGGGCTGCAGGGTCAAAAATGTCATAACAAAGCAAGTCATATTGTTGGGAAATCGATCCCCAACCGGGAATGTCTACTATGCAGATTGGAATAGTAGTCCTCCTGAGACCTGTCTTTTATCGGAGAGCAGTTCAGATGTGAGTTGGCTGTGGCACAAAAGGCTCAACCATCTGAATTTCAAGACAATGAACCGCCTTGCGAGACAGGAACATGCAAAGGGTATTTCAAACCGTGTGTTTTCACCACCACATATCTGCAGTGCGTGTCAGCTAGGAAAGCTCGCTAGATCCTCCTTTCGGTTGAAAACGATTCCATCAACCGACCGAGTATTGCAGCTGATCCATATGGATCTCTTCGGGCCTGTTACTCCCAAGAGCATGAATGGTAACGAATATACACTTGTTGTTACTGATGATTTCTCTAGGTACACGTGGACCATTTTCATGCGTCACAAGAGTGAAACTCGAGATGAGCTACCCAAGTTGATGGATCGGATATCTAACCAACAAGAGATGAAAATCATTTCTATCCGATCAGACCGTGGAATCGAGTTTCTCAATGAAACCATCATCGAATACTGCGAAAAGCACGGAATCACTCACCAAACATCGGCTGCTCGTACTCCACAACAGAATGGAGTAGCCAAGCGAAGAAACCGAACGCTAAAGGATGCTGCTACATCCATGTTGACAAGCTCAGCTCTGCTAAAGAGATTTTGGGCCGAGGCAATCAACACAGCATGCTACACCCAGAACCGGTCTCTTCTGACCAAGTAGTTGGGAAAGACTCCATATGAATTATGGAGACGCAGGAAGCCTGATATTTCATATTTTCGCGTTTTTGGTTCTAAGTGTTATATTCACAACAATGGGAAGACTCAGTTAAAAACTTTTGACGCCAAGGCTTCGAAGGGCATATTTCTTGGATATGCCGCTCGGATCAAGGCTTATAGAGTTTTTAACAACAGTTCTCGTGTTGTGGAGATAACACCTCATGTCAGTTTTGATAAATCTACTTTTTAGTGCAGGGAATAGGCTAAAGGACAACAAGTAGATCCACATATTCCACCAGCTCTCACCAGATCGCAGATTCTAAGGCAGAAGAATCTGGCTGAACCATTGGTATGGGCAACCGAGGATGATGATCCTTGTTCCTCTGAAGATGAACATGAGGACCCCAGCTCATCTCAAGGGGGAACTTCAGCTGATGTTACTCCAACTGCATCAGCATCCGAAGCCCAACCTAGCCCAGTTCGAGATATTATCCATGTTGAGGATCCAGACTCAACAGCAGATAAATCACCAGTTCTGAAGATCCCAGCATCTCCCACAGCTCAGGTTATCCCATCCTTTGAAATCACGGAACTGCCACTGTTGGAAGAAGAAGGAAGACGCAACAAGAGATGGTATTAAGATCATTCCAAGGACAACATCATCGGAGATCCAGCCAAAGGTGTGCGTACTAGGAGCAAAGTTGCAAATCCAGATTCAGCCGAGAAAGATTCCAGCACTTACGCCCAATATGCTGAGGAGTTGGCAGTTCTTGAGGAGTTCGAGCAAGCTGGAGATGTTGCCATGATTTTAAGTTTCGTAGCTGATGTGCTAGAGCCGAAGCATGTTATGGAAGCTCTCAACTGTGTTCATTGGACAACAGCCATGCAAGAAGAGCTGAATGAATTTCTACGCAACTGTGTATGGGAGTTGGTAGAAAGACTAAATGGTGTTAAAGTCATTGGATTAAAGTGGATTTTCAAGAACAAGAGAAATGCCATTGGATTCATCGTGAGAAAAAAGGCAAGGTTGGTAGCTCAGGGATATTGCCAATAAGAAGGAATTGATTTCGAGGATTTCTTCGCGCCTGTTGCAAGGTTGGAAGCCATCCGAATATTTCTAGCCTATGCCGCATTTCACAAATTCAAGGTTTATATTTCTAGCCTATGCCGCATTTCACAAATTCAAGGTTTATATTTCTAGCCTATGCCGCATTTCACAAATTCAAGGTTTATCAGATGGATGTGAAGTGTGCTTTCCTCAACGGTGATATTAAGGAAGATGTTTATGTTGAACAGCCTCTCGGTTTTGAGACTGGTGATGGAAAAGTGTATAAGTTGAAGAAAGCAATCTATGGATTGAAGCAAGCACCTAGGGCTTGGTATGACACTTTCTGTGGTTTTCTTCTGAACTCGGGGTTCAAACGAGGGTCAATTGACAAAACACTGTTCACCATAAAAGTTGGAGAAAACATACTTGTTGTGCAAATCTATGTCGACGACATCATATTCGGTTCCAAGTCGGAGGAGCTATGCAAGAAATTCTCAACTCTCATGAAGGAGAAATTCGAGATTTCGATGATGGGTGAGATGAATTATTTTCTTGGGCTACAAGTGAAGCAGTCACCAAAAGGGATTTTTATTAATCAGTCCAAATATACAAAGGAGCTCATCGCAAAGTTCGGTTTGCAGACAAGTAAAACCACAAGGATCCCGATGAATACTAACTGGAAGATTGAGCCCGGATCTGAGGGAAAACCCGTGGATGCCAGTAAGTATAGAGAGATTATTGGTTCTTTGCTATATCTAACCGCCAGTCGGCCAGATATATCTTACGCGGTTGGAGTGTGTGCTCGGTTCCAAGTTCAGCCGAGGGAAGCACACATGTTGGCAGCAAAGAACATCATTAAGTATCTGAAGGGTACTGTTAATGTTGGGTTCTGGTACCCCACTGACGACAATATCCAACTGTCCGTATACTCAGATACGGATCTAGCCGGAGATCGGTTGGACAGGAAGTCCACATCTGGACACTGTCAGTTCATGGGAAGCAAGCTAGTTTCATGGTTTTCCAAGAAACAAGCATGTGTTGCCACTTCTACAACCGAGTCAGAGTATATGGCTACCGGTAGTTGTTGCATGCAAGTGTTGTGGCTCAAGCAACAGTTGAGAGATTATAAAGTAGCAACTGGACAGGTTCCCATCCATTGTGATAGCTCAAGTGCAATTGTTATCTCTTTGAATCCTGTTCACCATTCTCGGACGAAGCACATTGACATCCGACATCATTTTATCCGAGATCATATTGAGAAGAAGGATGTATCTATGGAGAAGATTCCAACTGAGATTCAGAGAGCCGATATCTTCACCAAACCTCTAGCCGAAGCACGATTCAAGATGTTATGTGATCTCCTTGGATTGTTAAATCCATCAGATGAGGAATCAACCGAGGTGAAGAGATAGATATCCATCTGAGGGGGAAGCTCAGATGAAGGGAGAATCTCAGATGCGGATCGCCATCCGAAAACATCAGACGTCAGCTGAACAGACAAACTCGACTCAGCTGATGGCATGCCGTAACATTGGAACACAGCTGATTCCGACATCAGCTATCAGGTATCATTGATGTCTGCAGGTGTTTTGGTCTTAAATGTGAATGTTTGAAATAAATTCAAACATTCTTGAGCATGTCAGATAGATTAAAATAGTCATCATAGTGCATTTAATGTAAAGTAGGGCTGAACATCAATAGCCTTTGTGCGACTGGGCTGACACAAAAACAGTTCACCTTCTCACGCGCGTGTGTTGGAACTCGGAATGTGACGTCAGTCAGAGTTAGTCAACAGTCGCGAGATCTCAGCCGTTGATGGATTCGTGCCATTCAATCTTGGCCATCTATTTCAAACGACCCAATAACCTATAAAAGGCGGAAAATCAGGAAATGATTTCTTACCTTCTATACTTGTGTTTATCTGAAAACTGTTCATCTTCGTCTCTGATTTTGTATCACCATTTTCGGCTAAGTTCTTCTTTTCTTCTCTCTATATATAACCTTCACTGGAATACCAAAATGGCATCGAAAGCTTCTTCGCAAGAAAAGAAGATGGCATCATCAGGACCAGCACTTGTCCCATCGACGTACGAAGAATCATATGATATGATGATATCCATAATTCACTTTGAGCAGATTCTGTCAAAAGAAGCACTGGACTCACCGAAGTTATCCCCTCTCGCCGATCTTCTCAGGGATAATCGTCTTCTTGAGTGGGCAACGCTCTTTCCTACCCACTTACTCAGGCGACATGTTGGAGAATTTTACATGAACTTGAATCACGAAGTGGGAGTAGGCCTTGTTTCGAAAATCTCCTGTCGACAACGCGACGTCCCTGCTAGAACTATCCGCCGTGTCACCTTCCACCTACCGGTTTCCGAGATGTTAAGATCCTTCATTCCACCGAATCTGACTGCCACGGATACTGTCGAGAACATCTCAGATGCAGATGCAGATCTATTTCTTGAGAATGCTCTTATCACCCCAGAAAGATTGAGGAGCAACCTGCAGCGCACAAAGTTGAAACCCGAGCATCGACTTCTGTTTGATGTTATATCCAAGGTTATCTTTGGATACAGTGGAGCTTTGGGAGATATCAGCCGACCCAAGCTCAAGCAGCAGATAGCTTTGGAGCACAAGCACAACATCAACTGGATCAAGTACTTCGAACACCAGTTGACGATGGAGAAGCTGAAGATTTCAGAAACTACAAATGATTCCGGGGGAAAATTGTTGAGTGTTAAGGGAACTCTCAATTTTGGAGTCAAAATCTCTGCCCTGATACTTCTCGCCACGAAGGATCAGAACATGGTACGGGAAGACTGTGAGGAGATGTTGTTCCTAACAGCCAAGAAAGCTCTTGATGTGATTCGGAGTGTCTATACTCCAAAAGACAAAAGGGAAACTGTAAAATCAGCCGTGGAGAAAGATACAGCTGAGGAGCAGATGGAATCTCAGCTGCCTCCAGCTGTCGGCCACTCTTCAAAATCGACAGCTGCACGCCGACTCAGAGATGAGTCAGATAAGGATAAAGAGGAAGAGCCGCTTAAGAAGAAGTTGAAGGTTCGTATCAAAAAGTCAGTTGCGAAACCAGCCGAGGAGGTACCATCTGAGTTGAGTCACTCAGTTGACGCGGCTGCTTTCGAAATTGTTCCTCACAAAGATGGGATAGAAGGCCTGGAAACTGATCCGGAAGATAAGCCGAACATGTCCTCGGATGCAGGTTCGTCATCCAAGGAATCCGAAGATGTTCTATCCTCCCCCACGACAGGAGCTGATGCCGTACAACACAGAGAGGTTCTCACAACTGATCTTCAGTCAGAAATTCCGAGCTCCCCACTCGATGCCAACATTACGACCTCTTCTTTGGCAAATGTTGAGGAAACTCTTGAACCTATTCCCTTTGAAAATCTCTCTCCTTCCCCCATCGACGAAGAAGCTGGTCGTCGAGCTGTCGTGCTGGAACATGAAGGCAAGTTGGTATATTGCTTTCAAAAGCTGATTGGTATGTTCCCCGAGGCGCGCGACATGCCCACCTTTGCCATGCTCGGAACTGAGCTGTTGTATCAATTCAACATCATTTTCAACAATTGGTATGTCAAGGAAGATACCGTTCGGATACACAGCTGAAACCAGCTCAAGGCAGATGAGTCCCGTCTGAGGGAATACTTCAATTATACCAGCCTCGAGGTTGCGTACAACAACAAGATCGCACTGCTGACTCGCCGTCTGGATATCAGCAAGGCAGAAGGAAGAGACACAAGGGAGTTATCAGCAGATCGCGAATGTGTCACCTTCCTTGACAACATGCTGGCCAAGTCTGCAGAATTCATAGATGATATTGACGCAGCTGCAGCAGCAGCAAAGCAGGAGGAAGAAGAACTTCAACAATACCTGGCCAATCACCAAGTCATGGTTGTTGTTGAACAGCCAGCACCATCTGAACAACCAGCACCATCTGATCAGCCATAACCCTCCTCGGATGAAATATACGAGCTGATCACTGAGAGAGTCAATCAGTTGAGGAAAGAGATGATAGCCAACATCTAGCTCAACCGCGAAGAACAGCAGAAGATGATAGAAGCTCAGTTTGAGAAACATAGGAAGTTGCTGGAAGAACATGATGCGTTAAAGATGAAGTTGGATGACTTCTCAACATCCACCAGCAAAGACATCAATGACCTGAAGACAACAGTTCTTGGAATCAAATCAGACCTGAACGCGTTCAAGTCCATCTCAGAATCCGATCTTGCAAAATCTCAACAGACGCAAGACAAAGAATGGGATTCTCGGTTCGAACAAAAATGGGCTGAGTTCGTCGCTTTTCAAACAGAAGTCACTGAAACCTTCGCTGCAATGAAGAAAGCTGATCAAGAGCGTCGTGATAAGGAATTGGCGAAGAAGGTTGATGTGGAATGTGCTGTATATGAACTCTTCAACCGGATCCAGCAGGCTGAACAAAACCTCAGCTGGTGCCAAAAAGGGGGAAATATGAGACGCAAGCTGAAGAAGATATGCCAGCCGGAAAGAAATCTCAGCTGAAAAAGACCGAGCTGAAGAAGATAGCTCCGAAGAAGTCCACTCTGAAGAAGCCAACCGACAAGAAACAAGAACAGCTGAAATCTATTGTTGTCGGAGGAGAAGAAATGGCTAAGGACATGGAGCAGGCGAAGAAGTATGGAGTTTTCTACAACTCCATAGCCGAGATTGCAGTCGAGATCGATGCTGAACTCGACGGTATTACAACTGAAAGTGTATTGCTGCTGTTAAAGCTATGGATGTCCCGGAGAAGGATTACATGAATCCGGAATGGGTGAAGAGATTCGCGGCCAACCAAGCAACAAGAGTTAACAAGTTCGAGGAAGAGCTTGCCAAGGTTACCAATAACTTGGATAGAAATGTTGCCTCCCGAAGCCGACGACACATTGAGAAACATCAAGTGAAGGTTGAAGCAAAAATGAAGCAGCAAAGACTGCCGGAAAAGATCAAGCTCCAGGGACGCTTCAAGCATGTTGATAAATGGATGCCGGAAGAATGGAATGATGATTGGGAATCATTCAAACAAGAATTTGTGAATGATTTCTACTACAGGAAGGTGTTTGCAACTGAGGATTCAAGAAGAGCATTCAAAGAAGCACTAACCGAGCTTCACTCTGGGGATCCGGGTATGTTCAACCAGTTCAGACGAGCTATGATTGATGCAAAGCTGGACATGAATACCGTCCCTGTCCCTCAGAAGGTTACATATCTTCCTCCATTCATTTCAGATACAAGAAATCCTAACAGGCAGAAGATCGCAGCTAAAGTAAGAAAAGTCTGTCAGGAACATGGAGTGGATATCTCGAAGGAATCAGATGCCAAGAGAGAAATTTTTGTCAGGATTTTCAGCAAGTATGGGCTGAAGTATTAGCCGAGATAGAGTTTTTGAGCCACTGATGTAATTGATTTCTATGCATATCTGTGTAAACACATCAGTTGTAATGAAAACTTTCATCATATATCCGATTCATCTTGATGTACAATTTTCCAGTTGTCCAAGCTCTGATTCGCAAAATTATTTCAATACCATATTATAACTGTGCTAACCCTTTGATGTTTAACCTTATAGACTGTCTAGAATTTCAGCTGAGATTATAGATAGGCCAGTGGGGTTTAGATCAGTAGGGTTTTGGCATCATCAAAAAGGGGGAAATTGTTGGGAAATTTAGTAAAGTTTTGATTGATTCCAAAACCAACTGACCCCAACCGAGTAGATGTTGCCATATCCTAGTGTTAGTATTTAGGCTCGCTGTTTGAGCAATGTTCAGATTTTATCTTTACAGGACTTCAGCTGAAGACGGCAACATAGCTATACTCGGATAGAACTATAGATGGAAACTCGGATGTGGAACATCAGTTGGAGGGTTCAACTGTTCCTCTTCAGACAAAATGTCAGATGAAGGTAGCGATCAGATGGAACATCAGCTGAAGACCACTCGGATGAAGATAAAATGTCTCAACCGACTAACCAATGTTGAAAGACAAAGGTTGACATTTGAATTTCAAATAGGAAGTCACGTGAAGGTTTGACGTTCTGTCATTACCTCATTTGGCCCAACACAAGGTTGTCTCAGAAGGAAAGCAGAAGTTCACAGTTGCCAAATCAGGAAAATCTGCAGAGATGAGAGACAAGCCATCGCTTTCACAGAACAGAGATCAACGGCTCTTCCAACGGCTAGTTGATCCTCACCGCCTATAAATAGAGGTATTCATTCATTCATCAAGAAGAGACAGAAGAGCGAAAGAACGACGATATACTGCGCACAAGCTAAACTACAATTATTCTCTTTCTAAGAACATCACCAGCTGAGAGTTCACAGAGAGTTAGAATCTGTCTTGGTGTTTTCGATCTTAGTTTGAGTCTTCCTTTGTTCAAGTTTAGATCCTAGCTCACTTGTTTGTTAGAGCTAGTAGTTGGAAAACCCACCCTTATACACATCCCCTAAAAAGGCTGTTAGGATCCTGCTCTTCCCGAAATTGAGTAGAAAGGTTGATAAGTACCCGCAAACTTATCTGTACGGTTGCAAAGCCCGCGTAAGCTTTGTGGTAGCTGTCCTAAAGAATTTGGACTGAGTTGTGTGGACTCACAACTCCCCATGAACGTAGGAGTTCTCTCCGAACCACGTAATTCTTTTGTGCTTTTGTGTTTTCTGTTCAGTTACCTTCTACATATCTAACTGTCCAACTAACCAGCACTCAAAACTGCATCTTTACATTTCAACTGATTTGGTTGTTGACCGACCTTGCATCTGAGCGTGAGTTGTTTTTTGTATCCACCACATTCCGCACAGCACCACTCTTCCAGCTGAGTCTTCTTACTCAGTTGTGGTATTTTTCGAGGGTTATTTTTTAAAATTTCTATCTGGTGTATTCCCCTCCCCCCATACACCAGAACTCGTATCGGGACCATCAATAATAGAGATAATAATTTAAGAATCGAGTTTTAAGACGAAGTTAAGAGTCGAGTTATAAATAGAAAATGGATTTTTATATCAATAAGAGTTTAATTAAAAGAAAAAGAGAAATAATAATAGAAGCGTAAGTAATAGTACGTATGCGAATACTTATAAGTAGTTGAGAAAAGACGACGTCTTTGGAAAAAACGTCGTATATTGAGTTAAGAAATATTAAATGATTATTTGAGCTTTAATCCAAGAAAACTTTTATTATTTGAATTAATGTCTTTTCCAAAACTAGAGTCGAGTAATGACGAGTAATTGTTAATGTGACTTGAAGTGTTAATCGAGTTTGAGATAATAAGTTTGTTTAAATTCCAATTTAAAATTATGATGATTGATTGAAATTCTATGTTGAATTAAATTCATTTGAGTAGACTTATGTGATTAAACATAATTGAATATGCTTAATTGAATCTATAAGCTTGAGTAAAATATCTATGCTTTGATTATAATGAAATGATTGTTCAAATTGTTGAGAATGCGTGCTCATGACGAGAATGATGTTCATATAATTGAGTATTTAATTGAGAATGTGAGTAAGGATTCGAATAATGAAGTTTAGTCAGTTAACGTTTCTTTAACTAAACAAGAAATGCTAAGACATTAGCAAATATCATTAATCAATTAACGAGTAGCATTAATGACTTAGAAATAAGAGTACGAGATGCAATAATTAGTAACCGAGTAGAGTGAGAACCGAGAACGAGAAAGTCGAGAATCAAGATTGTCTTAGGAAAGATAAAAATAGAGAGAGACGAGTCAAGTAGAAGTCCTTCAATCGAAACAAACGTCTACTTTACGTCTTAAGCATCGTGTCTTACTTCTTTTATCGATGTCAAAATATAAAGGACCGAGCGGGACAGAGAAGTAGCGAGGACGAAGAAAGAGTAAGCCGCCTAGCTAATCGTCGGAAGTCAGGTGGGCTTTTCTGAACCAAAACTATCGATGAATGCTATTATGATAATTGAGTATTATTATGTGAGTTTTTAAAGTTTAGTTGACTTGCCGTATTTACTTGAGTTTTGGTATGTGTTATCATCTCCTTATTGAGATATTATTGTCCTGTGAAAGGCAAGAATCCCACGTGTGGTATATGAATTGTTTGAGGTGACTGTGAGACTTGCTTCGGTTGGGCCGGTCACAGTGTTCGAGAAGGAGGCCTACTTCTCGGCATAGTGAGAGTGAAATGTGGTAGATGATACATATTGCTTGAGTATATATATATTGACTGCGCAGTTTATTCGAAAGGAAAATATTTTTGCATTCACAAGTAAAATTGTCTTCACTGCATTAATACTTGTGATGCTACGGCAAGGCAAGTTCAACTGATATAGCTCTAAGAGCGAAGTTTTAAATTAGTTTTGGCATATGTCCACTGAGTACGAAGTACTCAACCCTGCATGTATTTTTAAACGTACAGGTTAGCGGGATGCGGATTGAGAGGACAGCTTGGTGGTGTGGTGTGATATATGTTTTGTTGATCGAGTCGAAAGTTAGACTGGCAATTGCATGTCCTCATACATGTAGTTGTTGGGTTTGAGTCAAGGATTCCGCTGCAATACTATGATTTTATTATTGAAGTCTTTTGGATATTATACTCTGATACATGTTCTAATTCCGAGCGATGTGCTCGATACTAATTTCTGTTTTTGATAATTCTCGTTTCTTGTTGACTTGAAATACTTGTTCCCATTCGAACTTGATATGTAAATTATTCGTGCTCGTTGGTTGATTTGATATATCCTTGAAAGCATGTCTTGAATGTTACCGCTTTCCGTTGATATTCCCTTGTTTCCCCGAGCATGTTTCCCCTTATTTGAGTTGAGTGATGGATGGTTTAGTAGTGTTCGCGTCATTCGTCGCACCTCGGGAGTCGGGGTGTGACACATACACTTATGGTAGTCAAGCTAGCGAGGTCCAGGCGCTCCTCTTGCATTGGCTGTAGTTGCGTAGTGGCTTCGTCAAATCCGTGCATCCCTGTGGCATAGCGAGTCATCAGGTGGGCAAGGGAAAACCTCTGATTGCGAGAGTTTACGATATCCTTGAAATGGTGCATAGCATAAGCCCCAAAGTTGAGCCTCTGCTTGTGCACCATGCTTGACAGTATGAAGATCTCTTGGCGAGTGACTGAGTTGCTGCTATCCTTCTTCCCGAAAAAAGTTGTAGGCAAGGATTCGGCGACACACCCTCAAGGCATCATCCTTCATCATATGCCTCTTTGCCGTGCCATTCTTGAAGAAGGGGTCATCACTGAACTCCGCCCATTTCCTTGCCAACTCATCAGCATCCAGTTGAGGAATGTACTTCAACGCTCCGTTGTACTCCTCGCTCCTTATCGTGCGAGAATCCTCAATGCCCAACACCTGGTTAAAATCATTCACCGACAGCTCCTCCCTTGCCCCCATGAACTTAAACTTCATGCACTTCGTGTTGTGATTCCCCACTACAGGGCTCCTCACTTGCAAACACTAATAAAATTCATACACAAACTCCGGATACACCCTCTCTTGCCACTCCAAAAACTTCTCCTAACCAATCGCTGCAAAATACCCATGCACTTCTTACCAAACCCCCAACTCCTCCAATGCGCTCCGATCAACCAATTTAGGGAGAATGATTCCTCTTCTTGGCATCTTCCTTATTCCACGATTAGAGGCTCTGCCCGACACTGAGATGCGCTACTTGGGTGGTGCAGATAACACTTCTTTGCCCTTGGCGACAAACCCTGCTCCTTTGGCCTTTTTGGTTGGGGGTTCCTCCAATTCTTCCTTAATTTGTTCATCCTTCATAGCCTCTGAATCATGCTGCTCCACCAAATGAGATCTCCCTCTTCAACCCCACCGGGTACATTTTCCTCCTGCTCCGGTTCCTTACCAAACAAACCGCCTGCCTCAGATGCAGCGGTTTCCTCCTCATTGAGTGACGGAGCAGGCATGTCCGTAAGTAGTCGCGCGACATCCTCCTCTTCTTCCGTGTGAGAAGATCCAGACATAGGTGACGGTTTAGTGGAAAGTTTCCGAGTTGCTTTGGTGGGGGTAGAAGTGTTAGAAATGGGTTTGGGTGGTATTTCCACTCATGGATATTATTGAATTTTTATTTTTAAACCACTAATTTATCAAATAAATCATAATAACAATAATTTATATATACACATATACACACAGTTATACACTTATTTTCATCAAATAAATTCATACTTCCATTTAAAACATATACTCATATTTCTACATACTTAAATTGATAAAATCCATCTTCAAATTCATCACAAAGCATATATATCAAAAACTAATTTTTACAATTCATCATCTTCTCCAACTTTTCTTTTCTTAATAACATGCTTATTTCTTCATTCTTTTTACTCAATCATGTTTATATATCATCGTGTACCTCAAATAAAGCATGAAACTCAAGAAGTTATTCAAAGAACAATAAAATCATTTTTAGGCATAAACTGTCAAATTTTTCATGCTTCTCATGCATATATATTTATTTTCTTCAAGAACTCATCTTAGCATGCTTTTAATAATTTTTAAAATACATAGAGATCATCAAACTCAAGATAGGAATCAAGACACAAAAATTTCTATTTTTCTTCTCCAAAACTCACGGTTATATACTCATATGATTCATAGATTTCTTTTCTTATTTCTTTGCATGGAGAGCTTACTTAAGCATGGATTCATGCTAAAAAAACTCAAAGATAGATTTATCTCTTATCATACTCATAATTTTCGAAACATGGAAAAAAAAACTTGGAGTTCTTAGGCAAAAAGGTTGGAAAATCTTACTACTTTTCCTTTAATCGATAATCTCTACTTCAATCCTCGCAACTCTAGCTTCCTTTCCTTGATTTTCTTGAAGAAAAATTGAGCTTATGAGGAGGAGGAAAACTCGGAAGCTTGAAGAAGAAAAATGAAGGGAAGTGAAGTTCTTACTTTGAAGTTTGCAAGAAGTAGAAGATTAGGCCTTGAACACTTGGATTTCTAGCCTTGTTTCTTGAACTTGGTTGAAGAAAATGAAGACTTGAAGCTATGGGGCTGCTGCTGCCATGGAAGATATGAAGGAGAGAGATGGTAGTGGTGATGGTGAGGAGGACCGAAATGAGAGAGATGAGAGAGAGGGATTGATGCGTGTGGAACTAAGGGGAGAAGAGAGAGTGTTTCTCACTCTCTTGAGATGAGAGTGGGATAGAAATAGGTAGAGGGAGAGAGATACTAGCTGATAAGGATGGGGAAAATTTAATTTTTATCTAATAAAAATCGCGGGTAGAAAAGATCTTATCAATACAATATGTTCCTTTTAAACGTTAAACTTTATTCCCTCTTTTCGACACTTTCTAGACATCGGATTTCACTCTCGTTCGCATCATCACTCGTGAAATAATTTAGGGGTTCTAAAATATCCAGCTCTCATGTATAAATTTCAAATAACGAGAAAGTCGTAAATCTCTACCGTGCATACTCGTCTCCGATTCAAAAATAGCTCAAAACTCTATTTTTAAATCTCGGATTTCTTTCTAACTTGCGTCATTAGTCACAAAATAATTTCTAGAGTCGGAAAAACCTAACTTTTATAGGCAATTCCCGACTAATGAAAAAATTGTAAAAAGTCGTGACAAGTATTCAGGGTCGAACCCAAGGGAGGTAGCCTGTGATGACCTCGATGTCACTGGACAGGAGTTGAGTTTTGGTTTTGGTCTGTAATACCCCTAATCTTTATAACCTTAATTAGTTGTCTTAAAGGTGAATATGTGTGCTTAAGTACTTCTTAAATATTACTATATGTGCTTATGTGTGATTCTGTGTGATAAAAAATTTTGTTAATAATTTTTTTTTGTGGAATTACCAAAATGCCCCTGAAGGGCATAATCGTAATTTTTCTCATTTCAAGACTCGAAAGGAAGATGTTAAGAACTATACGAGTTTAAGAATGTGAGATTTAGTATGAGTTCGAATTTCGGATAATTTCGAGACAATTGACTTTTGGATGAATTGTAACTTTGACCGGAAAATTCAACCATCGGTCAACAGACCCCGATTTTAGTTTGATCGGTGTCATTGGAATCTAGAATTTATTTTAAGAACAATGATACGAGTTTGAGAGTTTTCTGAGATCGTTTGAACCGGGTTTGAATTTATTTTGAAAATGCAACTAATTGTATAGTAATTACCTCTAGTGGTGGGCATCAGGAAAATTACAAATCGTATTTTGACGCGTCCAGATTTCCGACAATCAAAATTGGCGCCGTTGCTGGAGAGGTACGTTTTCCAGTGATAATCTTATTTTGTTTAAGCTAACCTCTTTTGTTTTCTCTGTGTATGCTTGGTTGTGGTCTTGCAAGTGCACCTCGAGGGCATCTTTGGTACTACCCTGAGATCAAGAAACTAGCTAAGCGACTACGAGCACAAACAATGATGGAAAAAGGAAGTAGAGAAGATATGAGTTATGCAAGCAAGAGTTACAGATTTAGACGAGGAACGTGGAGATCTCGAATGAGGAGATCTAGATCTGGAAGCAAAGAACCCAACTAACGACGAGATGGAAGAAAACCATCAAGAGGAGCGTGAGGGCACGATGAGGAAGATGGTGTTCCCCACCAACCTCAAGCTGCGACCCATTGGCATAAGGTTGCCCGAGCCCACCAGGAATTGGGAGCTGAAGCACACTTTCATACAAATACTCCCGAAGTTCAGTGCCATGCTTGGTGAGGACCCTTAGAGACATCTACAAGACTTCGATATGGCGGTCTCGACAGTCCGTAAGGAGGGCAACATGGGAGAATTCATTCGGCTAGTGTCTTTCCCCTTCACACTCCATGACAATGCTAGAGTCTGGCTTTATTCTTTGAAGGAAGGGAGTGTGACGATGTGGGCATAACTTCAACAAAAATTTCTGGAGAGGCACTTCTCAACTGCAAGTATTATGGCTATGGGAAAAGCCACCACGAGCATCAAAATGGGCACTGGGAGTCTTTCTATGACTATTAGGAAGAATACAATAAACTGATAGCAAAGTGCCCACAACACAACATTTTCACTCATGATTTGATGTAGAATTTTGTAGGAGGTTTGAGGGCCACTAAAAAGTCCTTTATCAATGCCTGTTGTGGGGGGAATATTGCAAACAAAGCCCCAAGTGAAGCTTTCAAATGGTTAGGAGATATGGCTGAAGACTCTCGCGACAATGGGGAAGAAACATTCAAGCAGCCTACCACGGAGCCCACGGTAGTAGAGGCCAAGATCGATGACCTATGCTCTGCTATGAAGATGTTGGTCAATAACTTGGGCTAACAACAGAAAAAGGTGGTCAAGCCCTATGGACTTTGCCCAGCCACACACCATGAGACGGATGCTTGCCCCATGCTCTTTGTAGAGGATGTTAATGCACTTATGCAAGCAGGAAATAACAACAATCAACAGATGAGGTTCGAGCCCAAGAATCAGTTTGACAACCCTACTTGGAAAAATCATGAGAATCTGAGATGGGGACCCAACCCTGGGCACCAAGGAAACCAGCAAGGGCATCAACAGCGGTATCAACAACCTCCAAACCAGAACAGAGGGCCTTCTCTGACTGATGTTGTAAACACATTGGGGGCTAATTTCACAAAGGAACATGAGAAGAATGCCAAATTCAAGCAAGAAATGAAGTACACCCTCCAAAACCTACAAAATCAAGTGGGCCAAGTGTTGAATGCCATGGCTAGGATGGAGAAGAGACAGGGAGAACTCCCCCCTAAAGTAGAGATACCTCAGCAGGCTCAACTCAATGCCATCGCTTTGCAAAGTGGGAAGCCACTTCTTACTAAGGTCTTCATTTCGGGAACGGAGCCTATGAAACAAGCTACCGAGGACACAACAACGAAGGACAACAAAGAGAAGGGACCACTCGAAGAAAATCTGGTGGAGAAGGAAGTCGAGGTTGAGAAGCCATATGTTAGACCTCTAACACCTATCATACAGGCCCCTTTCCCACATAGATTGACTAAAGGAATGAAGGAGGATGAATTGATGGAAATGTTCAACATATTCAAGAAGGTGGAAATTAACCTACCCCTCCTCACTGCACTTAAGACCATGCCTCGTTGTGCCAAGTTCATGAAGGATCTATGCATGAAGAAAGTGAGGATTCAAGACGATGCAAGGATCATGATGGGGGAGAATGTGTTTGTAATGATTCAAAGAAAAATGCCAAAGAAATGTGGAGTTTGGGGATGTTCTTGATCCCTTATGTAATTGGAAACACACGAATAGATAGGGCGATGTTGGATCTGGGCGCTTCAATCAATGTCATGCCCTTGTCGATGTACAACGAGATGAATATTGGGGCAATGAAGGCCATGAGGGTAGTGATTCAGCTTGCTGACAGATTAGTGGTATAACCGGAGGGCATTATGGAAGATGTATTGATCAGAGTAGGGGATCTCATCTTCTCTGCTGATCTTTATGTCTTAGATATAGGGAACACTGAGATCAAATCTGTAGGATTGCTGCTAGAAAGACCCTTTATGAGGACAACAAGGACCAACATCGACTGCCATTCTGGAAAATTAACTTGTGAATTTGATGGCGAGAAGGTGTTGTTTGATGTTTACAAGGGCACGAATGGTGCCGTTGGGACTGAGGACATGGAAGGGGTGGACTATATAGAGCACACAACAGTATCTCAAGAGCTCCACATGGACACTGATAAGTATGCAGATCCACCTCATGATCAATCAGGAGGGCTTATTCCAACGGTGGAAGAGGTTTTGAAGCCGGAGATCACGAGATTGACAAAGTTGGGCATCATAAAACCTATTCCAGAAGGGGAATGGCTCAATACAGTGCTTATGGTGCCCACCACTTCTGATGTACAAACCATGAAGGATGAAAAGGATCTGTTGGTCTACAAGAATCTCACAAATGGATGACGAGTATATGTGGATTACAAAAGGGAAAGATAGAAGTCTAGCATGCCATACATCTCGATGAATCTAATTGAAAAATTTCTGAATTGGCTGAGAAAGGAGTTCGATCAAATGATGCAAGTTAAGAGGTTTGAACGAGGGGGCAACGGGTGCTACTTCATCAACCTAGGTTCAACTTATGGAAATGCAAAGTGACTACCAAGAAGAAAGGTCCATATGAGGTTGTGTCCACTATCAAAGTAACGCGGTTGAGATCAGGGACTTGAAGTAAGGAAAGTTGTTCATGACAACAAGTCAAAAACTCCAACCCTATCATGAAGATCATAATGGAGTAGATGGTGCCCTCACCACTACTCAACCTCATAAACTGATATAAAGAAGGAGAAAGTCGAGCTCACGACTATAATCAAGAGCGCTCACCAGGAGGCAACCTGGTAAGAATTTTGTCTTCTTATTTATTTTCCTTTCGAGTGAGTTTGTTGTGCTAACTTAGGTTGTAGAGTGTTTTGTTATGTTTTGGAGTTGTCTGGTCTATGCGTGAAGGAATGAGGGCACGACCGATATTATAGAAGGCACGAAGAAGTGGTCGGGAGATCGAGGGGATTCTGGAAGCATCTGCTGATATTGATTTTATCAAAAATAAAAAAAATCCCTAAAATATCTGCTTGTCGCGGCCCTTCGTCTCCCCCATTTCAAAATTCAAAACCCTTATACCCTATTTTTCAGCATCCCATTCCCCCACTCTCTCACAACCACCACGAACCTCTACCCTTAAACTTCTTTCTCACCCTCCACAACCTCCATAACCCTTCACCATCAAACTTGAGTAAATGGAGAGGAAAACCTGAAACCGCCGTTCCCAAATACCCCCCAGCCAAGAAAACCAAGAAACTTAAGAAGATGGCACCCGAAACCCCAGCTACTGATGCCGAGCAACAGAACTCATCATCTCCCGACCATGACGAAGAGGTTGTCGCCTCTCACATGCTAGAACTGGAGGGGAGGAAACCCTCAAACTGAGGAGGCAGAGAAATCAACCGAGTCTCCACCCAAAGAAAAGAAGACGAAGAGGAAGCACGATGCTAGGGAGTCCACTCTGCTTGAAGAAGAAAAAGCAGAGGAGCGAGGAGATATTAAACCGCATCCAGGAGGTAGAGAATATTGTTGGAGCCAACAATTACATCCTCAAGGAGATCCTCTGTACCCTCAAGGAGTTCAATCAGAGGTAAGAAACCAGGTACTCTGGGGAGCAACCCGCTCTCTAGTTTTGTGTCCTCTCATCTTTTTAATTTTTAGTAGTTTAGGCATTACAAGAAAAAAGGTTATAGACGACGGGAAATTCGCGTCATCTATAACAAAATCTCTCGTCGTCTATAGCCTCGTAGTCTATTGGGCGCGGTTATAGACGACGGTAAATTTCCGTCGTTTATATACCTTATAAACGACGGGAAATCCCCGTCGTCTATATGCCTTATAGACGACGGTATATCGCCTATATAGACGACGGTTTATCCCCGTCGTTTATATACCTTATAGACAACGGTAAATCCCCGTCGTCTATAACCAAATCTCCCATTGTCATTTTATAATATAGACTACAGTTTTTTTTTTAATATGGACAACGCTATTTCCCTGTCGTTTTTAGGATTAATAGATATCGGTTTTTTCTGTTGTCTATTGTATTACCAGTTCCTGTTGTCTATTAAAATACAGTAATATTGATTTTTTCCAATCAAATAATAATATCATAAACATCACAAATCATAAAATCAAATATATTGTTATAAACTCAAAGTCATACAATCACTTTCATTACATGTTCTACAACTAGCCTTAAAACAATAATAATGTCTCCAAGAATTCCGTTATAAACTCTCCAAAACAATAACAATGTCTCCAAGAATTCCGTTATAAACTCAACCAAGCCATCCATCCATTCATGCATCCAAGTGACTTCCATCTACATGATCTAAATGAAAACCACTACTTCATTTTCATATCTCCAAATTTCATAAAAGATAAAAATGATTAAAAAGGTAAAAGGCTAAGAAACTTACCGTCATCACTCTGTAAATTTGTTAACAAAATCAGCCCACTCCATACGCACTTCATCAATTTCATTTCTTGAATAATATCCTTTATTAAACTAGAAATAAATAAAAATAAAAAATAAATTAGATCATATATAAAATTGAACCTTGAAAGTAAAATAAACTTACAAGTAAAGATATTGGGATGGGGGAGTTAGATCCTTCATTTTCAATGATATCTTTCATGTAGCGCATTACATAGAATCCACATTGCGACCCATCGGGTTGTTGTTGACACTACACCAAATGACATAATGTGACCATCTCCATTTAAAATCATATAATTACTATTCAAATAAGCATTAAGAGTTTCATACCTCGATAACTTCCCACAAGGGAGTCAACTTCCCCCTTTTGGCACATCAAGAGACTCTAAAGTGGCAATATTGCAAAAAATGTAAGAGAATTCAGAGGAGAAACTAAGTCAAAAACAAGATGCAAAACCACATTAATTATAATACAATATTGAGGTTACTAATATACTTTATCACTCTTCCATTCCATCAGATTTAGTTCACAAAGAAATTAGAAATGAATTGGCAACAATCATAACAGAATATATAAGAATTTATTAGTTGGTCAACTAACAGAACCTCTAGCCATTGAGCTGAACACAACTCTCAACAAACGCATAAAGTCCTAACACACCCGAATAGCAAGATTCTTCGACTTCCCAATGGCACGATCAAACACCACTACTTCATCATTCAAGCTTTTAAAATAGAAATGCTGGCCATTTTTTGAAAACTAAATAGGGCCCTCGACACCACAAATATGAAAAACAGATTCTAAACTCCACAATCCATCATTCCTATTCATAATCTCAAAGTTCATATTTTCTCGGTTTGGGTGATTCAGCGTACGCATACACAGCTAGACTAGGAGCTTAACCTAAGAGAATGGGTATATATGCAAAGCAGATTCCAATTTACAGCAACAATTGGAAGCCAACACAACAGGAATATGGCGATCAACAATAATGAATGAGGACGAACGCTCTGCATCACTTTTCTTCAATTAACAACTAACCAAACCACATACTTCACCAAAATCTGCGAGCTCCTAATGATCTTTAAACTATGGTAACATGGCCCAAACATATTAACTCCATACACTCTTTACTAACTTAAAAATGATACATAAGCACAAGCTGTAACATCAAATATTTAATGCCAAGCTGTAACAACAAAATTCACAGTAAGAATTATTAAAAATGAAGTACTTCTCCACATTTCACATGAATTGAAACAACAAACAATGCATCAAAGAGAATTTCTTTCTTTCTGTATAAGTTAGTATAATAAATATACAAACATGATATAATGATGGAATAAATATTTAAGGCAACTGCAAGCGACATCATTCACACCCTCACATACACACCTCTGTTTCATTAAGTGCTTTTCCAGATTCTATTCTATTGTACAAGTTTTCTTAATTATTCTCAGCCAGTTTAGCTTCATCACCACTCTTCCCACCTTAATTAATGTTGCATCCTAGTATTAAATTACATTTCTCATAACATCACATCACTGCAAAATCTCTTATGAATCTGCAAGGAAATGTTTGCTTCATTCACATCACTGCAAAATCTCTTTGCCGCATAATTATCCAAACTGTGGTAATCAAATATTATTGACATGATCATCAGATTACCCACCTTCGCCAATCACCATTAAAATGCTAAAAAAAAGGAGTCTTTATTAATAAATTATACTGCACAAGACTGTCTACAGAGAATAGAAGAAGTAGACAGTTACCTACATATATAGACATATATGTCAAGAGAGAGAGAGAGAGGGAGGGAGGGACGAGAAGTGGTGGAGATGCTGGTGATATGCTTGTTTTCTTTGATTATACCTCTAAATTTTATTTTAATTCTTGAATGAAACACAACCATAAAAGTTGATACTAATACTATCGGTAAAAATTTCACTGTCGAAATATCTTAGCGTGAATCTATTAATCCATGTATTAAATCCATCAAAACTTTAGGAGTCACTTATAGTGTATACAACATTGCATTATATTTGTACTTTTTAAAATCATTAACAACCTTTTACAATACTACTACCATAAGACATAATAATAAAATCACATTATCATGAAAATTCCTTAGTTTCTACCAACCTTAAACCACTTCTAGCCAACTCAGAAACAAGAGAGACCTAATGCATTGCACATGGTGAAATTCCACACAACTTTAACGTTTAAACTGATGACTCTTATTATTACTTTTCTATTTCTATATATTTTATATATATATATATATATATATATATATATATATATATATATATATTCATTCTAATATTTTGAAAAGAAAAACACAGATCAGAATGAGAGTAACTAATTTTATCAGACTACAAACTCTCATGATCTTCATCTTCACCATCCCACTATTTCCCACAGACGAATATCACCTTCTCGTGCAAAGCCTAAAAAAACTTCCAATCACTGCCGCCGCCGGCGATGTAGTTGCGGCGGTTCAAATTGAAATTCCTAAGATACCGCTACTCCCTCCTCTACAAGATCTATTAACTGGAGAGGCTACCATAAGAAGCAAAAACATTCAAAAAGGATAAGCACTAGAAAAAATCGGGCTACTATTTCTTATCTTTTAGTGAGGAGATTCAATTCGGTCATCGCAAGCAATGCAGACAAAAGAAACCATGATTTTTCAAGTGTTTCTGGAGGTGGTGTGTGGCACTGTTGTTGTTGCACGTATCAGACAACTCCAAACAAGTGTTTTTTTTTTCTTTTGTTTCTTATTGACACTAGCATTCATAGAACTCACTCAATTTGTGGGAGAACAGACTAAAGCATAATAGCAGCCGCACAATATGCAGCACCTTAATGTCCTATAACGAAATCTAGAACTAGAATGTTAAATAAGAATTACCTTCTTAACTGGACATGAGGCGGGCTGGTGGTGGCGGATGAGAGGTGGGCTGGTGGTGGAGATGAGGCCGGCGTTGGCGGAGTTGTCGAAGGGGTAAATCTCGAAGAGGGTGCGCGACTGAGGAGGGGGTGTGCGGCGGAGGAAGAAAGAAAGGCGAGAAGAGAAAGAGGAAGACGGCGATGGTGGCGGGAGGCTGCAATGGTGGCGGGAGGCGGCGGTGGCAGGAAAGGCGAGAAGAGGAAGACGAGCAGGATAGCGGTAGAAGACGAATTGAAAAATTAGGGATTTTGGTTTTTACTTTTTAAATTTAAAAAAATGAAAAAAAAAATTACAAAGGGTTAAAACGACGTCGTTACGATATATATATGTGTGTGTGTGTGTGTGTGTGTGTGTGTTTTAAGTGCGGTAATAGATGACGGGATTTGAAACCGCGTCGTCTATAACCGAGGTGATGTAGACAACGGGAAATGTACAGTCGTCTATTATATAAAAAGACGATAGGAAATCTGTCCCGTCATCTACAACCGTACGAAAGCAGTAATAGACAACGAGAAATCTATCCCGACGTCTATTTAACTGCTTATAGACGACGTCATATGCATCTCCTGTCGTCTATTCTCTTATAGACAACGCGAGTAAAATTTACGTCGTCTATAACGCGTAGTCTATTACCATTTTTCTTGTAGTGAGGTTTGTTTTTCTTTTTGAGTCTATATATAAGTTTGAGTCTGTTGGATTCCACCACTTTGCTTGCAACAAAGTGTGTGGGTATGTTGGTTTGTGTGTCTATTCTGTGTTTGCTTTGATCAACATGAGCTTGTTCTTTTTTATTTTTTCTCTTTCTCTGTTTTTTTGTTCATTCTATGGGCTTAGATGAATAGGAACGATCAATGCATATGTTGCATAAACCTGTGAGATTTTGGGCTCTGCATGATATATCATGATATATGCAGTTTTGTTTTCTTGTGTGAAGATGTATTCTCATCTAGGATTTTGCTAGAATTTGTCTACTTGGCTCTCTATCCTTTAGATGATATAGGCATTTCTTTCTATGAGCCTACTTAGCTATAAACATCCCTCCCTGAGAAAAGTATATCCCTTGTTAGCCCAGTTTGAACCAAATAATTCATTCAAATTAATCTGATAAAAAGCCCAGAAACATCATGGTCATTATGATAGGCTTAGAGATCACTGGAAGAAAAACAAAAAGGAATTTGTGAGCTGAAAAAGAAGAAAAAAATCACCCTAGAGCTTAAGGCAAAGAAATCCTAAAATTCTTATGAGGGTGGTTGCTTATAAAAAGGGGGGGAGGGGGGATAGAAAAGAAAAGAAAAGAAGAAAAAAAAGAAATAAAAAGAAGCAAAAGGTGTGCTAAGACCCGTAATGCAAAGAGTCTAGTTAGAAGCAAGACCCTGGAGGCCTCCAAGAAGCCTATAATGACCTTTGCCGGTACCTAAATAATCTAACTTGCCTAAAGCACCATTACAACCTGCTAAGTCCTATTGATAATCTGAAAACCCTAGTTTTTAATCAATGAAGAAGTTATGAGCCAATAGACAAACCTATAGCATGACCAAGATTGAGAATGATTTGAGCGTAAACAGTCAACCATGCATACACGAGAGGTGATGTAAGGGAGTGAATCTCATGTTGGTTACCCAATTTTGACCTATTTTATTGGCCTTGATGAATGAACATGGTGTTGTGTCTTTGTTTTTCTTTTCATGCTGATCTTATTTCGTGTATGTTGTTATTTTTATTTTGGTTTCTTTCATAGGGTAAGTCTGACCACATACTTGAGGACAAGTATGAATTAAAGTGTGTGGGTATGACGAGCCCTATTTTCGTGCTCTTTATAATGTTTGTAAAGGTTTAGATCGAGTCTTTTCTTCTTTGTTTTGGGTATTTTGTGTTTGGGAGGACACACTAGTATGCAGGGGCACATGATTCCTGCAAATAGGCACAATGGAGCAGATAAAGGGCATTGAAGAAGAAGTAATGCAGCAGGGTGCTGGAGGTCCCAAGGAGCTTGTTGATGATCACGACGACAAACGGCAAAGCCACGAAGACTCCGTGTACTGAAAGTTAAACCTTTTCCGAAAATGGAAACAACAAGTATTGACAGAGCCACAACATCTTCAACGGTAGCCTCCAACAGCAGCAGCAGCAGCAACCAATGGCATAAAAGCAAAAACAAGGGACTGAAAGTGAAGGGTTGACCAACCAAAGGGATGTCGGACTCCAAACTCGATTATGAAGCGGATTTCAAAGGCTTGGATGCAACTACCACTTAGGGAAGCCGCCATATAAAAGCCATCCATTCCCTCTACCCGGACATCATTGGTTATCACCTCTGCCAACGAAGAACACAACGCACACTCTACTCTCTCTCTGCAAACTTTAGTTTTCTGCACAAACAATTCTCCCTTTACATTTTTTGTCAAGACCTCTATGAGGCAAACACTTATTTGCAGTTTTAAATGTTATTGATGCTTTCGCTTATTTATTTCTTCGCTTGTTTCTTCATTATTATGTCTAGCTAAGTTGTTAATGCTTGAGTTGGTTGAGATGCTGTGAGATGTGAGTGTTGTGTGTGGGAGAGGTGAGGTCGGAAGCTCACCGAAAAGCTGCTGGTCACGTTCCCGATGTGCTGGGCTAGATTCCAAAGTGATGGAGCCTCCATATCTCCTGCGGTGGCCAACGGAGGGGCTACGGAGGCAAAATCCCTAACAATACTGGGTAAAAAGTGTAGGGGTTCCCCTCACCTCCGGTCTTGTTGTGGGCACTGGAGTGTGGTGTATGCCGCAAGCCATGCTTATAGCCATGTTGGGCCTTCTAGATCCAAATGCTGCTGACGCAGAGGGTTCAATTGGTAACTTTTCCAGATGCGAGCTAATTATGTGGACAATAAGGTGGGCTCCAAAGGCAAGCTCGATACTGAAAGGAAGAGCTGGGAAGGAGATGCTCACTTGCGTGACATGGTGACAGTAAAGGGGCGTGAGTGTCGAGGCCCTATAACCAAAAGACGTGCCCATGCAGTGACTATTCGAGGGCCTGAGATCCAAACACACATACACATACATCGAACCAAATCACGACTGACTCAAGCATGCCCTCCATATCTGATTAATTTAGTATTTTGTTTCAGTCTAACTTCTAGTTTATGTTTAGAATGACCAAAACCAAAACTCAACTCATGTCAAGTGACATCGTGGTCATCGCATCCTACCTCTCTTTGGGTCGACCCTGAATACTTACCTCTAACTGTACTTAGTGGTGGGCATTAAGAAAATTACAAATCGTACTTTGGCGCATCCGGATTTCACGACGACAGATCCGAGCGCCGTCATGGATATTCAAGAATAAGCGAGACGCCATTGGATGTGTAGTGAGAAACAAGACTAGACTGGTAGCTCAAGGTTATTGCCAGTAGGAAGGAATAGATTTTGAAGACTCATTCGCCTCAGTTGCTCGTCTGGAAGTAATTAGGATTTTCTTAGCCTATGCCACTTACCACAAGTTCAAAGTATATCAAATGGACGTGAAGTGCGCATTTCTCAATGGCGATATTAAAGAAGATGTTTATATAGCACAACCTCTCGGTTATGAAACTGGTGATGGTAGAGTCCGAAAACTGAAGAAAGTCATCTATGGACTGAAACCGGATCCGCGCGCATGGTATGACATATTGTGCTGCTTTCTACTGGAGTCAGGATTCATCTGAGGCTCAGTCGATAAAACTCTCTTTACCATCAAAGTTGGAGAAGATATCCTGGTGGTACAATTATATATCGACGACATCATCTTTGGATCCAAATCCGAAGATCTATGTGAGAAGTTCTCTCAACTCATGAAGGAAAAGTTCGAGATGTCCATGATGGGAGAGATGAATTATTTCCTTGGGTTGCAAGTGAAGCAGTCGCCAGAAGGAATCTTCATCAATCAGTCCAAGTAAATAAAGGAGCTAATCTCCAAATTTGGACTGAAGTAAAGCCGAACAACGAAGATCCCAATGAACATCAACTGGAAGATCAACCCCGACTAGGAAGGAAAGCTCGTCGATGCAAAGAAGTACAAAGGGATTATCGGCTCGCTACTTTATCTAACTGCTAGTCGACCAGAAATCTCCTATGCAGTTGGAGTCTGTGCAAGATTTCAAGTTAAGCCTAGTTCATATGGGACTGTGGTACCCAACAGATGATAACATTGAACTGACCACTACTCAGATGCAGACCTAGCTGGAGACAGGGTTGATAAAAAATCAACCTCAGGATACTGTCAGTTTATGGGAAGCAAATTAGTTTCCTTGTTTTTGAAGAAACAAGTATGTGTCGCCACCTCCACAATTGAATCGGAGTATACGGCAGCTAGAAGCTGCTGCATACAAGTTCTCTGGCTGAAGCAACAACTGAGAGATTATGAAGTGGAGACAGGGCAAGTACCCATCTTCTGTGACAGCTCAAGTGCGATAGCCATCATGGTGAATCTAGTTCACCATTCCATAACTAAACACATCAACATTCGACATCACTTCATCCGTGATCATGTTGAAAAGTTGGATGTCATTGTTGAGAAAATTCACACTGACATTCAGAGAGCTGACATTTTCACAAAGCCTTTGGTGGAAGCTCGATTCAAGATGTTGTGTCAACTCCTTGGATTGCTCAACCCAACCAAAGAAGAAGCCATGAAGATGGAGATCACAAGTTGAGGGGGAACTCAACTTGCGGGGGAACTGAACAAGTTCGATACCCCATTCAGTCCAGCTGAATGATGGAGTCAAATCTTAACTGAACTGACGACTTGAGTCAGTTGAGTGTAAGCTGAGTAAAAGAGACAGTTGAGATCCATGATGACTGAGCGGTACTCTATGTTAACTTGTTCCTTTTTGTTAAGGCGGGTGTTTTGAAATAAATTCAAACATCTGTTTACAAGTTATTCACATTGAATTAGTCAAGCAGTCACATTCATTGAAAAGCTAGTCTAAATCGATAGACCATGCTTTTAGATCGCAAGTGGGCTGACAAAGACATACCTACTCTCCTCACGCGCACGAGTGTTACTCACTGCCATTAACGTGTTCCATCACCGTCATTTCTGGGAGCAACTTTTTCTGAAACGGCGCATTGAAGACTTCCGTTTATCCAGAAGAAACTGCACAATTCAATCTGATCCGTTGATTAGGATCTCATCCCTCCTATAAATAAGGGGCCTTGCAATTCATTTTACATATCAATCCGGATTCCATTATCTCAACAACCCAAGATTTTCTACCTTATCTCATGAATTTTTGCCTTGTGATTTTCTCTCTTGCTAGGGTTTATCTTCCTTTTCAGAAAATCCTACCCAGATTGAGAATATGCCTTCCCACTTTGCAAAGCAGTTCTTTTCTTCCGCCAGCCCTGAATCAGTGAAACAATCCGTTCAACAAGAATGCTATGTTCGTGGCTACATGAGATGCAGATGCCTCAAAGGACGACTAATGATGTGGGTGCTTCACTACTTCATTGTGTCAACCAGTTAATGCAGCTTCCTGAGATGTTCTTCCAATTGCATGTCGAGTTGAAGATCTACAATCCCACGTCACCAGAACATGTCATTTGATACCTGTCCATCAGGAGTCCCGAGCGGATCTAGGCACTCGTTTCTGAGATAAGTTCATGAAGGGTTTTTTCCCGTTCTCGAGCTCATCTCAGTTGATCTTCCTTCCTTAACCATTGTAGCAGCTATGCAAGTAGAAGCACCAGGAGTCATTGATGTTTGTACAGTCTTGCTAATGGTCTTCCTTGCCCTGGAAGTGAAAGGAAAATAGGCGCGATGTTTTGCCTCTTCGTGAATCGCTGCCAAAGTGCCCTCCCTCTAATCTTGTACTTCATCTTCTTTTTGTCGATGCCAAAAAGAGAGAAGTAGTACATGCAGTCACCTTGAAGGTTTTGCTTGGGTTAACATATCTTTGTTGATGCCACCTCAGGTGAACTGATGCAAGAATGAAGATCCTGCAAGGCTGTTGCAGGCTCAAGAAAAGGCTCATGGCCTTAGCCTCCAACCTTGGCAGGAAGGAGTTGAAAATAAAGACCTTTTTGAAGGAGAAGAAGGATTCTTTGTTGGTTATCAAGACTGAATGAGAGACGGCTGAAGAGAGATCAATCACCTCGCCATGTTGCTTGAGGTAACTAAGTCCAATCACTAGCCTTGATAAAGACAGACAAGGCTGATAAAGGTCAGAGAAGGTATGACCTCAGCCTCCAACCTTGCTAAAGATGAAGATCCTTCTTCGAAAGAAAAGAAAGGTGGAGGAGACAAAAACGAAGACCCTAGAGTAGGTTAGAATGTTAGAACTGTAGTTTAGAAAGAACTCAGTTGTAAGTGTAATAACTCCCCAATTTTTTATATATAAAAACAAGTTGTTGGTATTAAAGGTCTTCAGTTATTGACCTCACTTGATGACAACCATCTCGTTGTCCAAGTTTGAGGTTAATCATTTTAATTTTTATATTTTATCTTGTGCTAATCCATCTCCTCTTATAGACTAGAATTGAGTTTATCATTTACTCTTTTTGATATTAATTGTATGATATCAGTTAGAAAAGTTAGGTGATGTCAATATAGATTTTGGCATCATAAAAAAAAAATTATTGGGAAAATTAGTAAAAGTTTTGATTGATACCAAAACCCAACTGACCTCAACCGAGTAGATAAAATTCATCAGTCTAAACTTAGCTAGAGCTCACTGTTTGAGCGTATGGATTTTATCTTTACAGGTTTCAAGCAGAAGAAGTCAACCGGACTGAAGAAGACAGTTCGTGAAGAACTCAGTTGAGACCCAAACTCAGTTGAACAGGAACTCAGCTGAACCTCAACCTTAGCTGATCCACGGACTCAGTTGGACATCAACTCAGTTGACTTCTCAACTGACCCATGCAGCTCAAGCGTAAAGAGAAGTTATGTCGAAATCAGACGTCGCGAAGCTGAGAAGAGAAGACTTTGAAGACGTTGAAGGCAGAAGAGTTGAAGTCCAAATTCAAATCTACTCGGAAGCACAAATCAGCTGGAGAACTTACTATAAATGGACCGACAACAGAAACGTGCATAAAGCGAAGGTCACAGTTGCCATTTTAGGAAAGTTTCCAGAAAAGTAGGTGGAGTGCCATGATTTTGGTAGAGATCAAACGACTCTTTCCACAGCTAGTTAGATCTTCCTCTATAAATAGAGGTCTCCACATCAAAGCTAGTGGGCAGAGTTTTGGGAAGAGAGAAAATCATCAACGCAGAAGAAGCAGTAGAATCTTCCACTCTCCAGCAAGAAGACCTCAGTTGAAGACCAGTAGAAGTCGAGTGTCCATCCCTCCTCCTTGTTGGATTTGAGGCATTATTGTTCAAGAGGTGATGCTGCTCAAATAAGTTGGTAAAGTTTATGTAGCCAAAAGTACAGCCGAAGTGTCAAAGCCGCTGCGTAGAACAAACTCTGTGAAGTGTGCTTCAGTCCGTGCTAATGGAACCTAGAACAATCTGGCAGAGACTTTCCTTATCTGCACAGATTTTGCAGGATCTTTTCCATGATTATCATAGATGCAGACGAGATACTTATTAAGCAGATATCAGATGTGTTCCCCAAGCCTTATCCTCACAAGAAAATAAGATCTAATGAGATATACATGATGGCAAAGAGATCTAGTGTTTCAAACCTATATATATTCGACATCAACATTGTGAGGGTTGGCCGTTTTTGTTTTATTGTTTGAGTGCATATAGTTTCTTGAGAGTATTGTAATTGGGTGCAGGAATTGTGAGGATTTATCTTTGATAAATTCAGTCTATAAGAGAGTTAAGGGTTGGACTAGAGGTTCGAGCTTAGGTTGAGAGATTGTAAATCGATCAATCACGAATTCACGTGAAGTTAGGAAGAGGGTGAGCAAAAGGGTAGCATAAGGTGTCGACCTGTATGTGTAAGATCCTCAGTAGCCATTTCTTCTAATAGTGGATTGGTTCTCTCTTGGGCAAAGGCCCCCCAGACGTAGGTTGCAAAGCCGAACTGGGTTACCATATCGTGTGTCTTTTTATTTCTGCGTAGTTACTTATTTCTGTTATACTGATTGTGCTTAGTTTTCCAGTAACACAACATCTTTATATACATAAAGTGTTCGTTTGGATCTAACACTCTTGTTCCTCCATCTAGCCTCTCAAAAAGCATGTTCTTTTTTCGAGTTTAGAGTATAGGTTCTTGCATATATTGTGTCCAAGCAGACTCTCTCCCAAAAGATCGAGTCTCTAAGCCTTATGACGAAGCCTTCACTTCTCTCTGTGTAGAAGGCTTCATAGTTGGAAAAATTCCCAACCCCCAAACCTCGGGTCCGACTTTGAACCCGCAATCAAAGTTATTAGGTCCCTTTGAACCACAATCAAATATCATGTCCCTTAAAACCCGCAATCTAAGATCAGGTCCCTTAGAACCCGAAACTCATTACCGGGACCATCAATTAATTAATTAATTAGTTTACTTAATAAATTGTCAAATTAAACAAATTATTGTTCATATCTTAAGAATTGGTCAAATTAATATTTTTTAAAATAAAAATACGTATTCAATCGATTAATTAATAATTGGCCAAATAAAGTATTTATTTGGCCAACTAATTAATTGATCAAATTAAATTTTTTAATAAAAATAAAATTATTTCTTTGATCAATTGATTAATTGGTCAAAGTAAATTGATGTTGTAAAACAATTGTGATATGAAAAATGCACATAGATTTTTAATATTTATATACTCTTCAAGAGTTGAGTCTTATTAAAAAGCGATGTGGGGCTGGGAAAATAACCGTGGAAAATTGGTTAAACCGATGGTTAACCATTAACCATTATAAATAGTTACCATTAACCGTATAAAATGATTAATACATGGTAAATGGTTAGTGACTCTAAAAAATTGACGGTTATTGGTGAACCGAATAACCATCTCGGTTAACCAAAATAACCGATTAAAATTTAAATATTAATAAAAAAATTATATTAAATAAAATATAATATAAAAAGAAAATACAAATTCCAGCTACTCTTGTTCCAGCTATGAAGTTAAGATTGGTTGGGAGAATTTTATATAGTCGAGGAATAAAAATTCAAGCATTCAGTACTCTTGTTCATATTAATTTATCAAGGAATTCTAAGTGATTGTGCTTATTGAACAGTATGATAATTTTCAATTTTTGGGGGGATTAGTCACTGTGACGAAAATGGCATGTGTTATTGTGTATACATTGTGTTTATTGCTTGGTGTTTACTAAATATTGTTTGCTGTTCATGAGTCCATTACTGTTTGGTGTTTCCATTTAACTGAATTATAAATATACTCTGTATGTTTCTGCTATTCTTTTTCAGATTCTAGTTAGCCGTAATTTACTGTACCTATATAATTTGTTGTGCGGAAGTTGTTGGAGTTTGTCATGTTTATTTTTAGATGGAAATTAATGGTAAAGAAGTTGTAAATATTGAGCATGACGCTTAGATGGGGGCAGGGGCAGCCACATCTTCGAGAAAGCCACCCTTGCCTTCAAACAAAAGAATACACAATCAAGGTGGAAGAGACAGAGACCACTAATACTCCATATAGATGGTCAGAATGGTGGAAATTCTATGAAGAAACAATATATATATATTTATATATATATTTTTTTTTTAATTTCATTTATTTTGTTGGTTATTGGTTAGGTCATGGTTAATGATTTTAGTATTTTTTTAAGTTAAATTAATCGAAATTTCGGTTAAGGTTAACCGTAATTAACCAAATTACCAGCCTACATGTGGAATAGAAATTTTTTAATGAAGAATAGAGAAAATTGAACATTTACTAAATTTAAATTTCTCTATAATTTATGAAAATAAAATCACTATCGTACATATATGATCACCTGAATGCATACATACACATACGTACACATATATATTCATCTTTTTAAAAGAACATACATTTAATTCAAATAGTGTATATTGCGTAAATTTTTTTATTTAATTAATTTAGTCCTAGATCTTATTTAATTCCATTCGAAAGTCTAACTATTGAATAAGATTTTCAGATTTTGGGTAGATTATCATTCCATATTTATTGAGAGAAGTTTTGGAAATATTAAATATTAAATAAATGAATATAAGAATAAAAAATATTTCAAATGATGATATTTAAATATTTAAAAAATATAAAATGGAGGGAGATGTAGGATCTAAATTATAGGGCAGGCCTCGAATGCACATCGGTATTAATAATAAAACTAGTGTGTAACTTGTCGAAAAATCGACGGGAATCAAGTTATGTTATTCCTTAAGGAAGTACAATGTTATCTATAAGAAGTCTTACAAAAGTGATAAATTATAATAAAAAAAATATATAGATACTACACTAAATTCAAGGGTAGAGAGGGTCACGTAGTACCTAAATTCATGGAGAGGCTTTGAATACGCATCGATATTAATAATATATTGATACTACACTAAATTTGACATCTTAATTTGAAGCTATAATGACGAGAATAGATTACGAGCCAATAAATCAAAATGAAATTTGAATTATTTTTGTTAGTTTTTTGTATTTTATTTCATTTTCAAGTCTGTTAATCCTTTTCTAAATAAATGAAAGAAAAACAATTAACTAGTACGTGATTGATTATAGCTAAGATGGACACACGGATAATTAATTCAATTCGTTGTTAATGGATAAATGTAGTTTTCATAAATCTACCAAATCTACAAACTGGGCCAATTTATTCTTGTTCAGTGCTTGCCTTACCAGCCCAGTACTTTAATGGGTTTTATCCTGATTGCTTTCTTTCGGCCCACCAAAACTCGTGGTGTGCAATTTTTTTTCCTTCCAAAAATCGAAATTTGGACCGGATCAAATTGAAAAACTAAATTCGGTTCGCTTGTTCGTTAAACGATTTTTAGAGTTTGGTTTTCAGGTTCGATATATTTTTCTTCTCTCTAAACACCGAAAGCCAACTTATGGTACAATTCTATTTTATTAATTTTGGCCCAAAAGATTTTTTTTTTCAGAAGCCCAAAACTGTGTGTAATCCTACTAGGGGTGAAAGTATGGAAAACGGGTTACCGGGTTACCCATATCCTACCCGTACCCGGCCGGGTATTGGATACCCAATACCCATAATTTGCGGGTATTAGATGGGTATGGGTATGAGATTTATAGAAAATACCCTAACGGGTATACCCGTTAGGGTATTGGATACCCGGTCAAATACCCGGTCAACAATATACAATTATTTATTATATATAATTACTACTTTTATACTATAAATTATAAATATATTCCTAATATATATTCATTTTTAAGCTAAAACCTAAACCTAAATATAACTCTAAACACAACCTATGAATAATATATATTCATAATAATTTATTTGTTGAACTTAAATGTTTAAACTACGTTTAGTATTGATTTGTTGTTGTCGTCTAGTTATTGTTACATAGTTGGTTATTAATTTGTCGTTGAAAATTATCGAAAAATCGAGCGGGTAAAAAATTATCATATTTTTGTCTTTTTTATTTATTTTCTAAACGGGTATACCGGGTACCCTATACCCGGGTCGGGTATACCCGGCCGGGTATTGGGTACCCGTTCAACTAAAATGGAAAGGGTATGAGTATTCATTTTTTGCTTATTTGGGTACGGGTACCCGCAAATGTGGGTATGGGTATCCACGGGTACCCGTTTATTCACCCCTAAATCCTACACACGAAAATTCAATTATTCACTTGTAAAAACTCAATTTCGCACTCATTGTATGTAAACGGCTAAAAAAAAGAAGCTAAAATCTGAATTGATGACAAAAAATAAAATAGTTTGCAGGAGCAGGATTGCAAGGGTGAAGCTCATTCGGTTTGTTAAGACAGAGCGCGAGTCCAGATCAGCTTGTGTATGAACTTCACAGCTTGCTCCCGAGATCAATCACACAATACAACCATAATGCTCGATGTTAGGCTGAATCGAGTATTCATTACTCATTGAGTGGAAATTTGCTAATTAACCCATCTTGAACTAATCCCATATGGGAACGAAACTGATTCCATCTGGCTTTTTCTCCACTATTTTTCATCTTGTCGAAAATTCGCCTCGCCTCCCCTCGCCTCCATGGCTGTGCACAGCTAAGTGTTTACCATCATGTTCCACCCATGCCCTCAAACACATCAACTGCACATTCTATATATATGAATATATCCACACTTTGCATACATGTCTATTAATCGAGCTACAGTAACTTATGGGGTAGTGGGGATTCAGGACACCAAACTGCGGGCCTTCGATTTGAGGACACTTTGCAAAAATTTACATGCTCCGTACGACATTTTTTGGCAGCCCAATCGCCTATGTGTCAGCCACATCCCCGTCATGTCACCCTCAATGTGTATTCATTTCTGTGAAGCATTTCGTCGAACAGTTGAAGTGCAACAAAATGTGGAAGGCTCCGAATGTCGTCTGCCTCCTCCTATGTGTCAGGCCATTTCGAGAGCGCGGAGCGTTTCCAAATGATGACGGCGCACCCCAAATTCGACCACGACACCGGAGAGACCTTTGCCTTCGGATACTTCGTCATCGCTCCCTTTCTGAAACTTTTCTAATTTGATTCAGACAAAAAAAAGCATAACTCCGTTCCTATATTCTCTGTAAATGGCGCTTCGTTCGTTCATGATTTCTCAGTGATGAAGAATTACGTCGTGTTTCCCAACACGCAGATCGTGATCAAGGCGTCGGAGATTCTGAGGGGAAAATCGATGAAATGTGCAAAATGTGCAAAATGGTTAGCAAGTTTTCATAGATGTGCAAAATGTGCAAAAAATGTGCACTTCAACTGTTCGACGAAATGCTTCACAGAGATGAATACACATTGAGGGTGACGTGGCGGGGATGTGGCTGACACATAGGCAATCGGGCTGACACATAGGCAATCAGGCCAAAAAATGTCCTACGGAGCATGTAAATTTTTACAAAGTGTCCTCAAATCGAAGGCCCGCAATTTGGTGTCTTGAATCCCCACTACCCCATAAGTTATTGTCCTAAAAAAGCGTGCAGCTCCTATTAATCATTACAAACATAAACATTCCCTCCATAGCCATTTTCTTGAGCATATAATTTATCGAGGTCTCCTAGTCTTGCACAAGCAGCCAACACATATTAATCATTAGGCTGCACCTGCACGTTCCTTCTTCATCCGTTTCAAAACATCCACTCCTATATATCTACCATCTCAGTAAACGATATGCATGACGCACCCCACGCCAGAATATCAAATTACTACCAACCTAAGTATTCGAGATGAAACCATTCTTGACTGCAATGCACCTCCTCTCCTTTGAAATTAAGCCAACACGACTTCAGCAATGTGATTCACATTCTCTCTCATCATATCACGGAACAACAACACAACTTCGCTAAATACATCACCCTTTCGACATAATTACATTCCAAAGCCAAGTGTACCTTCGGTCGGCCAATTAATCCAACTCCTTTCCTTTCCACCGTAATTTATTTCCATCAATTCTCTGCATTTTTAGAGGAAGTGGGAGTTTACGAGGTAATTGCTATAATCTGGGATTGAATATTTTGGAGCTGTTTCGAGGTCTTACATGATTTTATCAGTAACATCAGCTTTTGTTCTCGAACATGCGAGCAATGTCTGAAGCAAGTTTACAGCAGGTTTAGCTCTTTCCAAAATACAAAAGAGATAGATTTGGGTGTTAATTGATTGAGAATCGGTCTCTCAAGCTAAAATGAAACTCTTTTTTTTTTTTTTTTTTTTTTGGAGGTGACAAGCTAAATTGAAAACTGATTGCATTCATGACAATTTATGTCGTTAATCAATTTGTATTTTGGTTTTAGAAAGGGCAAAAAAAAAAAATTGGGTACGTATGATATATAGTAAGATTTTATTTGATCTTGTAATTTTAGTGCAACCGGTTCTGCCCATGCGACCCAACCCGCATCAGCTGTCCATAATTTTTTTTAACGGCGTCATACCGTATAATTTTTTTCGAGAATAAAATACAAATCGGACTCTAGCCTGGTGGTTCATTGCCTTGCCTATCACTCCCTCATAGCCTCTAACATGCATCATGCACAATGCAACACTCAACAAGATGTTGACACCTCATCTTTGTGCTTTAAGATTTATTTTAAAAAATAAAGTTTTATTCATATTATAAATTAATATAATATTTTAACCATGGGTTAAATGACCAACTTGATTTTAGTTTGAGTGAAAATTAATTTGTTAGTCAAACATTTAGTGGGCCCCACATCTGTCTTCATGGCCAAATTTTAAACTCCATGGCCATCGACGAGGAGTTGCCCGGAACGTGTTCGGACGATGAATTTTTTTTACGGCGATTAGTGGATCGGTAGTATGTAGGTTGTAGTTCTGTATTTTTGTCGATGGTCAAAATAAAATGTTCCGATTTACGTATGGATCGAAGCAAGATGAAATACATATTTTTTGTCCAAGTTTGAAATACTTTGGAATATCCTCTTTGCTTCTTTCTGTGAAGCCTCCGAAGTATCCCTTAATCCCATTTTTTTTCCTCTTGGCAACGGCCACCGCCTTTGAGCAGTTGTTTCCGGCACCGATGAAGTGAGAGGCTCGCATTTTAATTCCTATACGAACGTGTCATTCGACCATTTTCTTCCAATTCCGGTGGGTGTGACGGGCGATTTCCGGTGGGTGTGACCGGCTATTTGGACAATCTTCTTCCAATTCCGACGCGTTTGAGGCTAGCTCTCTACTTCGTATGCGGTGGGTTTGACCGTTTAAGAAGCATTTACCAGCGGCTCGGTCCGAATTGGAGTGTCTATCTCTCAACCGTTGGTGGATCTCTTTCTATTGTGCTCTTGAAGACGTCGCAGTTGATCTTTTGGAGTGCAAATTGTCGACGACCCAAGCCAAGTAAGTATGCTAATGAGGGCTTGTTTGAAGTTTTATTTCAATTTTTTGCGGCAATGGGCATGTTTATTTTCGGATGTTTTAGGTGTAATTGTGCATTGTAATTATTTTTCTGTTATCGTTAATTGATATGTTGTTGGAGAAGTTAGTCTTTACATGAACACATAATGTTGAACTGTATCTTATGCTTGATAAGACAGAGGCATCATCTTAGTTCATGTATTTATGTCGTTATGTTTATTCTTTTGCAGCTGGTGTCATTTTTGTGTTCGCTAATTGTGGGGGCTTGGTTATGGACAATGGGGATGTTGCTTTGAAAGTGGTGTTGGGTTTAATAGACCCTTCTCTCGGTTTTAACTTTGCGATTTTTAAGTCGAAAGTTGATGATAATGAGGAAGCAGATAGAGTGGTGAGGCCTAAGTTTGTTGGTAATTGGCCTAAGTTCGTTTTTAATGTTCAATCGCATGGCGAGGAAGAGTCAGAATGTGTTATTGTGGGTGCCACACCGAGTAAACTGTTTAATGGGGAGGCTACTTTGCATATTGGGAATCCGTTGAAGGTGCTAAAAATGGAAGAAGGAGTTGTTGGTGAGAATGTTATTCCATCGAAGGAGCCTAAAGAAAAGAAGAAGTAGTTGTTGATAATGCCAAGGAGGCATGTTCAATGAAGGTGCCAAAAAGAGAAGAATGTCATGTTGACAACAATCAGAGGGAGAGGGAATTTAAGGAGCCAAAAACAGAAGAATGTGATGTTGACAATAATCAGAGGGACAGGGAAGTTCGAGGAAAGCAGCCGAAAAAAGAGGAAGCTGATGTAAAAGTAGAAGAAACAGAGCCTGTTGGCGGGCTTGGTGGAATTAATGCTCGAATGGTTGCTGTCAAAATTTGTTTTGTTCTCGAGGATAAATTAAAGATCGGCACTTCTTTTCCAGATTTGGAGCAAGTGTATTTGTTGTACTCTTAATATGTCCGTTCGAAAGGTTTTAGTGTTCGAAAAAGAGAACAAAGGTATGGCACGAGCACCAATATTAGATCTAAGGACTTTATCTGTTCATGCACTGGCTTTCCTAATTATCAAAGTGTGAAGCACAAGCTAGGTGTGTACAAGAAGTTTGTGGTCCGCACTAACTGCAAAGCGAGGATAGGTGTTTCAAGGAATGATTTGTGTGAATTTATTATTGCTCGGTTTGAGAAGGAGCACAATCACGAGCTCGTAGATTTAGATCAGACGTTTATGTTGCGTTCTAGTCGTCACATGAGCTATGCACAGTGATGGAAGCTTTGAATTCGGCTGGTATTGGGGTTACCGCTGCGTATAATTTCATGGCAAAAGAATGTGGCGGTGTACAGAATGTTGGATTCACCAAGAAAGATGCATATAATCACATGGACCGTGCGCGATTGCAAACCGAGGTTGAGGATGGAGATGCAAGGCAGTTGTATGACTATTTCAGCGAAAAATCCAGATCGGATCCTTTTTTTTCTGCAAGTATCAGCTTGTCGATGATGGGAGACTGATGAATATTTTTTTCCTGGATAATCGATATGCTGTTGACTACAATGCCTTTGGTGATGTCCTATCCGTCGACACCACGTACCGGACGAATAAATACAATCTGATATGTATGCCGTTTGTAGGGATAAACCATCACACCCGCAACGTGATGTTTGGTATGGCTCTGTTGTCTGACGAGACCACCGGCACATTCAAGTGGTTGTTCGAAACCTTCTTGCAGTCAATGCATGGAAAGCAGCCAAAGGTAATATTCTCTGATCAGTATAGGGCCATGATGAATGCCATCGATGTTGTTTCCCGAACTCGAAACACCGTCTTTGTCAGTGGCACATAATGAAGAATTGTGCATCTAATTTTGGAAAGCTGGATGGGATTTCATCATTCAAGTCGTTATGGTACAAATGCATGAACATAGTTGAGAGAGTGGAAGATTTCGAGTCTACGTGGACGCAGATGATGGAGAATTATGAAATTCCCAACCGAAGCTCGTTTGATGGAATGCATAGTATCCGTGAACGGTGGGCCTCCTATTTCTCACGAGGCATTTTTACTGCTGGACTCCTTGCCACCTCCCATAGCGAGCTAACGAACAAAGTTTTGAAAAATGTTATGCGCCACACTGTCGCCTTGATTGAGTTTGTGAAACAATATTGAAGACATGGCGAAGCACGGAGCGTACAAAAGATGGAATTGGGATTTGGGAGCCGGGTCACGCCATCACCCACTGTGGACTTCTTAGAAAAGCTGCTCGAGTATTCACCCGTACAATTTACAAGCAGTTTGAGCATGACCTTGCGAATCGCATCACCGTGGTTGTGGATGTTAAACCTGTAGTTGCCCTAGCCGACAACAATAGGAAGTACGCAGCTAGATGCCGAGAAATAGCTGATTATGACCAGACGGTGGTTTTTAATTCCGTCACAAACGTTGCCACCTGTGATTGCGGGAAGTGGGAGACAGAGGGTCTGATTTGTCGGCAAATCTTGCAGATATTCGTAATTGAAAATGTTAATGACAATTCTGATTGTATGATTTACCGTAGGTGGACGAAAAGAGCCAAAGATATCATCATATCTGCCCAAGATAATAGTGTGCAAGAGAGTGCAATCATGAGGAACATTACCATTGCTGATGAGTTTCTGAGAAACATGACCGAACTCGTTTCTACCGGGCTGAATACCGAGAGTCTACGGTTGCAATTCCAAGCAAGAATGAAGGAAGTCACTGAAGAATTCAGAAACATGGTTTGGAGTCATGATGGCGATAAGGCTCCGGTGAAGCAACCACATATTACAGTTCCTCTCTTTCGCGATCCGAGAAAGCTTTGCCACCGTGGTTTTGCTAATGTTAGAAAGGCACATCCTTTCCAATCGAAGGATCGAAAGAGGGGTCGGAAATCAACTCCAAAAAGCGGACTGGGTAAGTTTTATTGCTTCTGTTCTGTTACCTAATATAATATTACACTTAATGTCTTTGATTGTATATCCCTTTTTCACTATGGCAGCAAAAAAAGCCAAATTGGAGCCGACTTCGCCACTGAAAACCCAAGACTTCATGCCACAAAGTGGTGAGGAAAAAGTTGAGAGGGAGAAGGGCGGTGATTCTAATATTGATGAGTATGATAATGATTTTATTAACTTAACACTTTGACGTAGCTATTTATTGAGGATGTGATGTTTGTATCCATAAATTGATTGCAAGACAATTTTTTTTTTCTATTGAACATAGTTTGGTGAGATTTTCATTTAATGTCATTGGTGGGCATGAGTTTTCTGGATTGCTTGAGTATTTGAGATATATTAGTTGTGGTGTGGTTGTTCCATACATGGTGAAACCTTTGTTTTTTTAGGAATTGTGCACGCAAGGTGTTCGATAAAATGCCATAAGCATAGGTGTGACAAATGCATGCATGGTGTTCGATAAAATGCCAAAGGCATAGGTGTTCTGATGCATGCATGTTGTTCGAAGAAATGCACATTCTACCCTTTATTTCTTTGCAGCTTGTACTTAGATTGTAAGGTGATTGCGGGAATATTGAATAAAACCAAGGCAATATTAAGTCAAATGTTTGATAAAATGCATTTATATACATTAAGCCATTGCATAAAACCAAGCAAATTTTAAGTCCCCCCCTACCGCACAATATGAGTGCGGAGATCTTCATTACATGTCTTAAATTTCCTCGTCATTAATCAGTCCGAGTAATTCATACCCTCATCATCGCTTGTTGGGCACTCTACAGCAAATGCTCTATCTTCCAATTCTGAATCCGGCGACGGTGTCGGGCTTGGCAGTTTCCACTCGGTGAAAATGCGGCTTAAGTAGATCCAATTCGCCTCTCCTTCTTGACGGTAACACATTAATTCTAGGTTTTCCTACAGCGGAATTTTAAAAATATATTAATGCAACAACATATAGTACCATTTAATGCTCACGGTATAGTATCTTACAAATGCGATTTTTGTCCATACAACTTTTGAGGCTTCGACTTTCCAGACTAATCCATATTGAACATGGGTGACATTCTCCCTTTTCCAAAGATTGTTGAAATTATTGTAACGTTGTTCCCATTCTGCAAGCTTACAACGCCATCCTCCAATGAAGATGACTGGCCCCGAGTAATCGATTGACTATTTTGCTCCATGGAGCATCTCCTCTCCGGTATGACCTTGAATCCATTCCAAATGAAGAGCCCCTAGAGCCCTCTCCTCCACGCTTCTCGACCAAACACCCGTGTAGAAGACTTTGTCTTGTGAGATTGGTCTTATGGGTGCCATTTTTTGTGAAGAAATGAAAAGTGGTGATAGTTGGCATACATCCTTTCATTTTTATAGATCCAAATAATCAAGATGGTTTTTGTTTTCACGTGTTTCCCACTCTGCAAGCTGCAACTTTTTTTGTTTTTTTACCTTCACGCTCATGTGTCAATTATTCAACATGTAAGTGGTTGTGATGAATTCACTTTACCTATCGTACAGTGAAAGTTTTTACCATTGCCAAATTGATATTATGCAATACATGTGCAGAAAAAAGACGATTTATTGATGGCCACACGAATCATGATTTGACAGTGAAATAAGTACAATAATTATAGTCATGGCCAAAGTTAAATATTATACAATGCGAGGAAATAACTCATCCTCCATATGGTCGAAACAACAACCTCAAATCATCGTAGAATGGCTCCGATCGATTTTTATAGACCGCTGCTACTGGCCAGTCCTGAAGACATATGAAAAAATATATTATAACATGTGAAGAATATGTTCGAATTTTTAAGAATTACGACATTTGTATAACTTATATTTAATATCATCTGCCACCCCATTTTATTTTTCGGTGATACCTTCCCATTCATGTGGTTGTAGTTGACGTCGTTGTGAGTCATCAAATAATTAAATGTGTTGTACCTTAATCTAAACTCCTCGACTTTCCGCCACAATGAAGGAATGGGGAACTCTTGTCCAGTATCTCGTAGTATGATTTGTTGGACCCTTTGAATCCCAGTGCGGTTATTGTTGCACCCTTGAATCCAGAAACCTTGAAGCCACTGCTCTTTCAACAGCCCAAGAAAATATGCCTCAACTTTCATAGCGCTCCATCACACATACACACTCTCTTTTTCTTCATTTTTTCCTCCATTGAAGCTCAAGCTCAAGCTCTTTCCAAGATCAATACTCCTCCGTCTACCGATCAAATCCGAATCCGAGTGTATATTACGAAAGGTAAGAGCTTCGTCTCTAATTTGATCCGAACAAATCTCCTTGTCCCTCTCTTCTATTTTTTTCGAAAACTTTGAAGGATGATAGCATGTGATTTTCTTGTTCGATATATGTTTTAGGATGTTTAGAATCGAGTTCTACGGATCAAATCATGAAGAGAAATCAAGAACCCTAACCCCTATTAATACCGAAATTTTTCAGATTTAGGGCTTTTGATTCATGCTCGATTTCTTCGTCGAATTGATGATAGATTAGTATTTTGATGTTAATTGATCGTATGAATTGTTTTAGATTTTTCTAAAAATAAAATCCAAAACCTAAGAGACAAACAAGGCTCGATTTAGGTTAGTAAATGTTATGATATGCTCGATTGGTTGATGGAAATGAGTTATACGATGCATGAGGACGAATATATATTAATTTGAGAATTTTCTAAAAATAAAACGAAAAGTGTAAGAGACGAAGATGTGGTGATAAGTCGAGGCTCGATAACATTTTGATAATATGATTTGCATGTTAGTAATGCTTGATAGATGATAATCGTTGTCGTAAAATTTGAATGAAAACGGAGAATGTAGAATTTTACGTAAGAGACGAACGACGGTCGATAAGTCGGGAATAAATGATGATATGAGGTTATGATTTGCGTAATAATGATTCTCGATAGATAATGAACGATAGTGTAAAATTTGATCAAGTTCTAATGATGTTGGAATTTTCATAAGAGACGAAGACACGAGCATAAGTATTGATAGAAAAATCGAACCAAGGAAATAATTGGATATTAATGACTCTTAACCTTATGAGAACAAATTTGTAGTTGACGACACTTTCACTCGAGTTTTGGAATGATAATTATAAGTTGAAATCGAGAAGTTGGAATTCGAATTAGGAACTTGTTTGGTTTAGTAATTGTGTAGATTAAACGACGAGGTTTTAATCATTGTTTTAGTAATCGAGAAATGAAATGGAGTTCATCGCGTATGAGGTTAAGTGTTGACTGCTTTGAGACAGTAATTTCGTGTGAAAAACAGAGGATTAACATAAACCGAACCTAGAAAGTCGTGCGTCGAGTTAACGAGCACTAGGGTTCCACGCGGACTGTTTTGCGATGCGTTACGGAACTGTCATATCTCCTAGCTCGCTTAACGAAATCGAGATCCGTAAATTGGAGAGTAAACTAGACATCTGAGGCTTTCTTTTGGTACAGGGAACGTTCCCTGCTTCGAAATCCCCTGTTCTGTATGATGGTTACTGACCTGTACGGTAATTTTCAAAACTCGTTTTCTTAAGTTGAATTCTTTTCAACCTAATCTCTTATGATCCTTTAAGTTGATATAAGCTATCGACTATCATTAATGACTGACCCCAGTGTCGAGTAATAACCCGGGCGAGTTTTAAACGAGAAGTGTTCGAGTCTCGTTCTAGATTAACTAAAAGAATCTAGTTAAGCGTGCAAATGCCTAAAGCTTAAGAACTTAAATGATTAATTCGATTTCAGTTTCGAGTTCCATTTTTCTTCTATCGACTCGACAACTTATCATTGTTTTATTACTTGCGTTCAAAGGAGGAGATCGAGAATAAAAGACAGGACGGAAGACGGAAGTACGTGTTATAGTTCTGTAAACGTTCGAGGTGGGCTTTCTAAAACCAAAAACTGCAATGAATGCCATTACTTGTGAAGTAATATTATGTGAGCGTTGCTCGAAAGTGTTTACATATGTTTGATAAATGTGTATTAAAGTATCTATCGAAGCATAAATGAATTGTTTATGTTAATTTTCTTATGCTTCTCTGAGTTAGCCCTCAGAGCGCTAACCAGAGTATTGGATTCTGAGTTAGCCCTCAGAGTGCTAAACAGATATTCCATCTAAACGATCAGATTCTGAGATAGCCCACAGAGTGCTATCCAGAGGGATAGATTCTGAGTTAGCCCACAGAGTGCTTTCCAGACAATCGGATGTGAGTTAAAACTCACAGTATGTTATCCAGAATTAAATGAACAGCAGTATAAATTATACAAGTGTTTATGAAAAGATGTATGATTAATTTATAATAAAACTCTTGTGAGTTGTTTTCGGCAATGTGCCAACTAAGTACTTTTGTACTTAGCCCTGCATGTTTGTTTTTGAATGTGCAGGTTGAGTGACGATGGCGGAGGAGGTTAAGTAAAGGTCATCTTTAAAGAAGTAAAGTTAATTGAGCCTCGATTTTACATTCGATATGTGTTATCATTTTCTACGTTTTTCCGCTGCCAAACTGCGAACTAGTTTTAGTTAGTGTATAACTTTAGATCTAAGTTTCTTTCTTTGAACTTAGTCTCTTTTAAGAACAGCTATGTTGAGTGATCCTTCGTGATCGACTCTTTCTTTCATTAAATAAAGTCGGTTTTCTTATTAATATAAATCCTTTCGGTTTAAGTTGTTCATACTTTAAACCTAGTTTTCTCTGATCACAACTTTGTCGAGCGATCTTTTGTGATTGACTCTCTCTTTTATCCAATGAAGTCAAGTTCTTAGTAGTTTCAGTTATATTTGTCTGTTTATTCATTCATACTCCCCTTCTTCCCCGCTTCTTTAATCCAATCCCTACTTACACCCCGGCCTTGCCGTCTCTCGGGATTTGGGACTGTGACAGAATGGTATCAGAGCATTCGTTCCTGCTCTGACCGTGAGTTATTTTTCTAGTGATACCACAGAGTGATATCAGAGCAATCGTTTCTGCTCTGTATATGAATTTCTTTCAAGTAGTAAGATAGAGTATTTGTATATACTTTATACCTGAGTCTTCTGTTGAGAAAGTAAAGTTTAGTTTGATTCACTAAACTTAAAAGTGTAGTAAACGACTCAACCTCCCGCTACGTCAACTCAACCAACAAGGAAAAGAAAGGTATGAAAAAGTGTTTTAAATGTTGAAAGTTTGAAAGTATTAAATACACTTCTGTTGTGAATTAAGTGTGCCAGTAAGAACTATATGAAAGAATAAAAGATATACTTTGTGGAAGTATGTGAAATTATGTGAGTTATAATTTCTTTAATTGAAATTTGATTGGCATAAGAACTTAGACTGTTACTCTAAGATTCTTCCTAATTCATTGAGAACATAGACTTTGAACCTAAGGCTTTTCTCGATTCCTCGAGAACCTAGACGTTTTGAGAAAACGTTAGTTCAAATGATTTCGAAAGAAGATCCACAAAACGGGAAGAACTTCTGCAGACGAATGCCACGTGCGTATAGTGACATGAACAAAGACTTGGCAAAGTCGATCTTTGTTTTAAGAGCCGATAAGATTTTCCTCAGAGAAAATAAAATAAATAATAAAAGATCAGTTAATTCTGTACTAAGTAAACGAAAGAAACGATTAGACGTTTGAGAAGCGTTGGCTTCGAAATAAGAAAGATACGATCGGGACGAAGAGGAAAGAATAAAGGGAATCAAAGAGAATGAAGAAACAAGTGTTACTTCCGTACTAGTAACACAAATGAAGTCGTCTTTCAATGGGAGTTCGCTCCGTTATAACTCGAAGAGGAGATCCGTTTTATTATTAAGAATCGAGTACGAAAATTTTAGCTAATTTCCAACGATCGCTCGATTCCGACGACGATTAAAACTTGTGTTCTAAAAGTTATTCCTTAGTTGATATCCCACTTTAATTTTGGAATTTTATTTCATACGTCGTAATTGAACGAAGAATACGACGAATACGAGCATTAGGTGACGAGAACGACAAGTCTTTTATAAACGAATGTTACATAAGTATAAGAGACATGAACAAGTCTCTTTGGAGTTGACTTGTTTTAATATTGAAGGACCGTTAAGAGTTTCTCTTCAAGAAAGCTAAGAAGTCTAAGCTAAGGTGATTAAGTGTACGTTAAGACAATAAAGATAAGTTAAGATGGTTAAGGTAAGCTAAGAACGTTAAGAGTTTGTTTGCAATTTGAGAAAGAAAAAAAATGCTAGATGATAAGATAAGATAATTCCTTAGTGAATGGATGAGTGCTTAAGGCACGGAATTGACGAGAATTTTTGGTTTCCTTAAGTTTCAAAATACCACCAAGAGTTGCAAATAACAGAGGAAGAGGACGCGGTAGGCCTGAAGGACCGGGAAGAGATCATAGACATCATGAGAGGGAGGAAGATCAAGGACATCAGGAAAACCCTCCACCTCCACCACCACTACGTCGTGACATAGAGCATCTATTCCTCAAAAGAAATCCACCTATCTTTAGTGGATCAGGAAACCTGAGCGATGCTGAGCTTTGGGTAAGAGCTATAGAAAGAATTTTCAAACTTCTCAAATGTACGGATTAGGAACGCCTCTCATGTGTTGCGTTTCAACTCGACGGACCAGCTGATTTTTGGTGGGAAGCTAGACAGAAGGTCATTCCGACATAGCATCTGGCTCAATTTACATGGGATGAGTTTAAGGAAGCATTTTACGACAAGTACATCCCTAAGACCTATAGAGCAAAGAAGGAAGCAGAGTTTTACAGTCTGAAACGAGGGAAGATGACAGTGACTGAATACGATGCAACCTTCTGTGAATTGTCAAGGTATGCACCCGAGCAGGTAGATACGGACGAGAAGATGGCAAAGAAGTTCTGTGGGGGACTTAGACATGAACTAGGAGTGGCACTAGCCAGCCATGGAGGACTGAGCTATACAGATATACTAGGACGAGCCTTAGACATGGAGGCAGTTGTGCCTGATGAACGAGAGATTGTAGCGCCCATATCAGCACTAACCCAGATACCAACTCCAGACCATTCCAACAACAGAAACAGCAACCATAAAGTAAAAAGGAAATGGAAAGGAGGAAACCAGGGTGAAGATCAGCATGACTTTCAACAGCCGAATCAGAATGACCCACAAGGACAGTGGCAGGGACAACAGGCAGATAATGACCAAGGAAGAATCACAGTACCTAACTGCCCTAAGTGTAACAAAATGCACTTTGGTAACTGTTTGGCGAACTTCGACGGTTGTTATAACTGTGGTCTGAAGAGACACGCGAGAAGAAATTGTCCGAAAACGTTGCTAACCTTGAGAGCTATGCAAGCTCAGCCACAGCCGCAACAACAACAACTTCAATAGCAACGAGAGCAGAATGCATGGGCATTTGTGAATGGGCTAGAAGCACATGACAAGGGCAAGGGTCACTAGGCAAATAGTTGGCTTATTTCAGACTAATAGTATTTTTGTATAAGTCCTCGTTAGGGGCAAACCAGTACTCGTTCGACATATATGTATATATGACCCCGCGAGTGGGCTCTGACTTCGTAACAATATTTCTTCTAAATCGTAGGCTTAACGTAAGTGTTAATGAAACGTTTGATATAATCCATAGGATGGAAAATTATGATTGTGGTATCAATTACCATTCAGAAAGGGTTAACATCATAGCAGATGCGACGAGTTGCAATACTCCAACTAAGTTCGGATGTCTCTTTATCGAGGAAGAAGCACTTATACGAGAATTCGAGACGATAGATTTAGAGGTGCTCGATACACCTAAAATCGACAACCAGCCGAATAGTAGCACTCATAGCTACACCAGGCCTACGAAAGATAATCGTAAGTGCCCATAGAAAGGACAAGTTGATCAAAAAGCTTTGACTTAAGATAAGAACGGATAAACCTGACGATTATTCCAAAGCACTAGATGATACAATCGTATTTAAGATAGACTTTGTATCCTGACGACGACGAATTGAAGAACGATATCATGAGTGAGGCTCACGATACACCATAAACCGCTTACCCAGGAAGTACGAAGATGTATGAAGATTGAAGAAAGAAGTTTCGAGAAAACGAAAGTCTTACGTATATGCGACAATCAGAATTTAATTCGGAAAAGAAGATAAAGTTTTCTTTAAGATTTCTCCATTAAAAGAATCATTTGATTCACATTAAGTATAAGCTTAAATGAAGCTTATTATGAGTATCAGATATCTCGGAAAAGATGAATTTGAAATGACGTATAGATTGGCCGTGTTACCAAGTCTATGAAATGTTATTATATTTGTGTACCTCATATGAGAAAGTACGTGTTCGATTCTAAACGCATGATTCTTCAACAAGACTTAGTTCTTGATTTTCGATATAAGTTATGGAGAAAGAATGCAAACGATTTTGGATCGAAAAGTGCGAGAGTCAAGAAGTAAGTCGACACGATCAGTTAAGTGTTCTGGAACTACCACGGGCAAGAGGAAGCTACGTGGGAGCTTTTGTGAAGGAGGGAAGCAAATTTCGGGACAAAATTTTTCGTTAGAGGGGTAGAATGTAATACCCCGATATTTTCTCCGTCGCTTAAAATAAAAATTTTATAAGAAATTAAGGCTTTGCACGCCTAAGCTCCCGATTTTCAATTCTAAGACTAACGGTGAAATCCGTTATTAAAAATAATTTCCGGAAGTCAGTGAAACGAATACTGTATTAGGATTTTCGCGGACGAAAACTTTTTAGTACGAGAACTCAGATCGGGAAACCGTCTGATTTTTACATTCACGAAATTTCGATACGACTTCGCCCGAGAAAGTTCGTTTTTATGATTTTTCCGGACGAATTTTGGACTGTGACGTCCCGACTTTTTCTCGGATTTTGAAAAATGAATTAGGTTTTCCGAGTACGTAAATTATTTCCAATCTAACGGACGAATTAGATTTTGTCAATTCCGTAACTAACTAGAAAAGTATTTCTCGACTTTTAAAACGGTGTTTAAGAGCCGGAAACGAGTCATTTCGTTAATTATTTCCCTAGCCAAACGCTCTCTAACGACTCACCTCTACTTTTGGGATATTTCCTCTTACTTATGACTCACCATAAGTGAGTCATCACCTCCCTCACTAAGTCTCCATTACCGCCACCCTCCATCACACATACACACTCTCTTTTTCTTCATTTTCTCCTCCATTGAAGCTCAAGCTCAAGCTCTTTCCAAGATCAATACTCCTCTGTCTACCGATCAAATCCGAATCCGAGTTTATATTACGAAAGGTAAGAGCTTCGTCTCTAGTTTGATCCGAACAAATCTCCTTTTCCCTCTCTTCTATTTTTTCGAAAACTTTGAAGGATGATAGCATGTGATTTTCTTGTTCGATACATGTTTTAGGATGTTTAGAATACGGATCAAATCATGAAGAGAAATCAAGAACCCTAACCCCTATTAATACCGAAATTTTTCAGATTTAGGGCTTTTGATTCATGCTCGATTTCTTCGTCGAATTGATGATAGATTAGTGTTTCTTATGATGTTAATTGATCGTATGAATTGTTTTAGATTTTTCTAAACATAAAATCCAAAACCTAAGAGACGAACAAGGCTCGATTTAGGTTAGTAAATGTTATGATATGCATGAGGATGAATATATATTAATTTGAGAATTTTTTAAAAAGAAAACGAAAAGTGTAACAGACGAAGATGTGGTGATAAGTCGAGGCTCGATAACATTTTGATAATATGATTTGCATGTTAGTAATGCTTGATAGATGATAATCGTTGTCGTAAAATTTGAATGAAAACGGAGAATGTAGAATTTTACGTAAGAGACGAACGACGGTCGATAAGTCGGGAATAAATGATGATATGAGGTTATGATTTGCGTAATAATGATTCTCGATAGATAATGAACGATAGTGTAAAATTTGATCAAGTTCTAATGACGTTGGAATTTTCATAAGAGACGAAGACACGAGCATAAGTATTGATAGAAAAATCAAACCAAGGAAATAATTGGATATTAATGACTCTTAACCTTATGAGAACAAGTTTGTAGTTGACGACACTTTCACTCGAGTTTTGGAATGATAATTATAAGTTGAAATCGAGAAGTTGGAATTCGAATTAGGAACTTGTTTGGTTTAGTAATTGTGTAGATTAAACGACGAGGTTTTAATCGTTGTTTTAGTAATCGAGAAATGAAATGGAGTTCATCGCGTGTGAGGTTAAGTGTTGACTGCTTTGAGACAGTAATTTCGTGTGAAAAACAGAGGATTATCATAAACCGAACCTAGAAAGTCGTGCGTCGAGTTAACGAGCACTAGGGTTCCACGCGGACTGTTTTGCGATGCGTTACGGAAACTGTCATATCTCTTAGCTCGCTTAACGAAATCGAGATCCGTAAATTGGAGAGTAAACTAGACATCCGAGGCTTTCTTTTGGTACAGGGTACGTTCCCTGTTTCGAAATCTCCTGTTCTGTATGATGGTTACTGACCTGTACAGTAATTTTCAAAACTCGTTTTCTTAAGTTGAATTCTTTTCAACCTAATCTCTTATGATCCTTTAAGTCGATATAATCTATCGACTATCATTAATGACTGACCCCAGTGTCGACTAATAATCCGAGTGAGTTTTAAACGAGAAGTGTTCGAGTCTCATTCTAGATTAACTAAAAGAATCTAGTTAAGCGTGCAAATGCCTAAAGCTTAAGAACTTAAATGATTAATTCGATTTCAGTTTTGAATTCCATTTTCTTCTATCGACTCGACAACTTATCGTTGTTTTATTACTTGCGTTCAAAGGAGGAGATCGAGAATAGAAGACAGGACGGAAGACAGAAGTACGTGTTATAGTTCTGTAAACGTTCGACGTGGGCTTTGTAAAACCAAAAACTCCGATGAATGCCATTACTTGTGAAGTAATATTATGTGAGCGTTGCTCGAAAGTATTTACGTATGTTTGATAAATGTGTATTAAAGTATCTATCGAAGCATAAATGAATTGCTTATGTGAATTTTCTTATGCTTCTCTGAGTTAGCCCTCAGAGCGCTAACCAGAGTATTGGATTCTGAGTTAGCCCTCAGAGTGCTAAACATATATTCCAACTAAACGATCAGATTTTGAGATAGCCACAGAGTGCTATCCAGAGGGACAGATTCTGAGTTAGCCCACAAAGTGCTTTCCAGACGATCGGATGTGAGTTAAAACTCACAGTATGTTATCCAGAATTAAATGAACAACAGTATAAATTATACAAGTGTTTATGAAAAGATATATGATTAATTTATAATAAAACTCTTGTGAGTTGTTTTCGGCAATGTGCCCACTAAGTACTTTTGTACTTAGCCCTGCATGTTTGTTTTTGAATGTGCAGGTTGAGTGACGAAGGCAGAGGAGGTTGAGTAAAGGTCGTCTTTAAAGAAGTAAAGTTAATTGAGCCTCAATTTCACATTCGATACGTGTTATCATTTTCTACGCTTTTCCGCTGCCAAACTGCGAACTAGTTTCAGTTAGTGTATAACTTTAGATCTAAGTTTCTTTCTTTGAACTTAATCTCTTTTAAGAACAGCTATGTTGAGTGATCCTTCGTGATCGACTCTTTCTTTCATTAAATAAAGTCGGTTCTCTTATTAATGTAAATCCTTTCGGTTTAAGTTGTTCATACTTTAAACCTAGTTTTCTCTGATCACAACTTTGTCGAGCGATCTTTTGTGATTGACTCTCTCTTTTATCCAATGAAGTCAAGTTCTTAGTAGTTTCAGTTATATTTGTCTGTTTATTCATTCATACTCCCCTTCTTCCCCGCTTCTTTAATCCAATCCCTACTCGCACCCCGGCCTTGCCGTCCCTCGGGATTTGGGGTTGTGACAAATACAAATTGTGAAGTTTGTACAATTGTTTGCATGTATTTCACTTCTTTATGAAAACACTTGCAATAATGAACTGTAGGTATGACTTGAACTCGAAAAAATAGGATCGCCATTGTCAAATGGCTAACCTTTGCTACTGGCCAATGTCGTCGGTGATATTGTTATTGTATGTCGTTGGCTACTGACAAATTGGTGCTAATTAATGATGGCACACATAAAATGGGTAATGTATCCTTACAATAAGTACGAATTAAATAGAATATTGCACTTACATCCCTATTATGTACAAATTGCGAATGTCTAAAAAAAATTGCCGGAGAGCTTAGAACAGTGATACTATTTCATGATAATTTCAATTAATTGATTCACTATAGGGAAAAATATTACTTTTAGTCACTACAAGTGGTCGAAAAACTGATCGCCATTGTCAATCGAGGGCTAAATAGTAATGGCCAAAATCTCGTATTCTCTATATTGTTGATCACAAAACATTGGCCTCCATACATTACAATGAAATTTTCTGTGGCCACAGTGGAAAAATAATATTTGTAGTTGTAATTATAATTTAATGTTAAATAATTGAACAAAATTATTTGAATTTTACACGCATGCTGGGTACCACTTTAATTTAAGGATATGTGGCAATTGGAATTGGAAGTGAAAAAAAGACGCTAATGGCCAAATTTTTTCCACCAAATAACAATTCACACTCATTTACTTTAAAGAACAAATTACTTCTCTTGTTTGCATGCATCACTTCCACCACAAAGTCAAATATGTCTTCTTCATCAAATGCGACGAGCACTTGGCCTTCAACTCCTCAACCAACACGGTGTATCACCCACGGCGCGGAGCTTAAACTCGTCCCTTCAAAAACATAAAAAAAATTCGTTCCACCGGCACTTGGCCTGCCCGTTTTGTGGATTCAAAAAGTTTATCGATCCAGAGATGCATCCATACCAGCGAAAATGCGTAGCTAATCTCATGGCGGAGAAGGTTCACTTCGAACGAATAACGAAAAGATTGAAGGTCTGTGTCCTAGTTCTTTTCGTAATTCTTGTAGTCCTCGCTACATTTCTCGTCTTCTCCACAAGAGGACAGGTTTGTCGGATCAGTGCAAAGCAAGTGGGTCGATTGATGTAATTGATAGAGGAAGGTGTTTGTGAGCAGCAGTTAAACGCACGCAACGTGTTTGTGCAATGTGTTCTATGAAACCTCTACCATACAAGGGATCTATTAATTAACTAATGTTTTGTAGGAGTTTTTATGGCATACAACGTGGTTGTGCCCCTGTCTTGTATGAAGCCTCTACCATAAATTCAGTCCATTAATCATCCTCGATTTTGGTGGCCTTTTTAACGAATTCAAGGTGTTTGTGAAATGTCCTATATGCGCGTTCTACAACGACTCGCACGTGAGTTCCATCAATTGGATTGTTGTTTTAGCAAGTCAATTAATTTTGTTGTAAAAGCTTCTAATTTACACATGTATTGAAGGATACAAAAATAAAACAACTCCGTCGACACATTATGTAGTGTTCGATAATATTTACCACCAAGCAAATAACTTGTCTCGTATTCTTTGACCATTTAAGCAACCACTTTCATACAAAAGATTTCAAACGTGTTCATCAATAGTGTGTTCAATAATAACACAACACACTAGCCAAAAATAAACTACTACTAAATAATGTTTTTAGGTAGCAACCTACAGTACATTGCGTCAAAATATACATCGACATCTCCATTCATTGCTTTACCCTCGAGTTGAATAACTCGGAACAATAGAAATCCCTGCACTTCTTCGAACTAAATGCTTCGGAGGACAGGTACGAGAGCGGGCGACCCGCAGCCAAACACTCGATGAATTTCAGCGAATATATTCCACAATTGTGTACGTTCGGCTGCTGTGGCGTGATGGAGTGTTGAACGATATCCCACACTGCCTTCTTCGGGCCTGTAAAGTGGGTCGCACCAGTGTCACCACACATCCAATCTAACCTAAAAGACATGTTGACAAACTCATCCTTCACTACCCGCCACCTCCGGTCAGTTTCATACAAGGAATCATACACAACAATCTCCTGGTCTAGGATGCGTATCTCGTATGCAATGAAGTGATTGTCAAAGACATGTGCAATACCAAATACCCGATCTACATCTCGCCAGGGCTTGCCAAGGAGATCAGGCCTCCTACCGTTGGCATATGTCATCAAATAACTGCGATATGGTGTTACATCCGTTTCCCTCATATACAGCTGCAAATACAACATCACAGTTACAAATTAATGGGGAGTATGTTACTAAATAATGAAAAAAATGACAATTTGGGAGCAAGGTATTACCCAAAACCAGCTTTCAACTACGGTCCACCGCTCTAAGAATAATTGCAGTTGCAGATTTGCTTTGTAAAGCAACAAGTTCAGCAAAGCATCACAATTCTGCAACAATTTCAAAATGAGAACATGGAAAATAGATTGACAACAACCTAAAATAATTTTTCAAAATATACATAGTTGAAACATAAAAAAATACCACAGTGGTCAGCCATTCTCTTTTTGCAGTGATTGTAGCAAAAAACCAGTCCCCAACCTTATAAGGGCAAACACTACGCAGCTTGAAAGAGCTGACAGACAATTGAAGAAGCAATGAATGTGATAGCAATTAGCTGCCAAGTATTAAAATGACAAAAAATTAAACAACATGTACCTCTCGTGCTTAGGTGGTTTAAGATACCATGTCAAAAATGGCTCCAAGTATGAATCGTCATATTGCTTCAAAGGATCGAACATTTCACCAGACGGACCAAACCGGGTTCCAACCGTCTTCAACGTCCTCTGCTTCAGGCCACTCCTCTTAGGCTTCACTGACAAAGAACCTTCACTACTCGAGAATATTACCGTTGGGTTGGAGCGAGTGTTGTATCTCTTCTTCTTCTCCACAGCCTTCGGCAATACCTGCTCCGCCTCCACTTCCACAGCATCTTGAACCACAGTGTCTATCTTGGAACCAACAACCTCCACATCTTCAACGTGCACCTTAGCCTTCTTTGGTCTCTCCGTGCCTAAGATATCATAGGTCAAGTCATCCACTAAACTGGCAAGCTTCTGCTCATCCACTTCCACCTCTTGTGCTCCATCATCAGCCATCACCAATTGCTCAAAACCTGCATCCTTGCCATCATCATCAACTGCCCCGTCAGCATGTAATGCACCGTCATGATCATTTTGTGGATTAGTCTCATCCTCTACTCCATCCTCTCCATCCTCTACTCCATCCGCATGATCCTCTACATCATCATCATCATCATCATCATCTACGGCATCATCATCAACCTCTACAGCATCACTACCATCAACATCATGGACCATTGTAATTTGTCCATTCTCATCCACACATTTATCCTCCAAATCAGCCCTAGTATGGCTAACAAATGAAGCACGCAATTCATCCAAAGAAAGTGCAGTTTTGGATGATATCGGATGAACAGGACAGTTCATTAGTTTCTCATCATCTACAGTCAAATCAATAACATCTCCTTCATCTACAACAACTTGTGCACATTCACCTTGTGCAAAATCCCTGCTCCGCATTTCCTTCATCCCAAACTCCCTACTGCTCCCCATGTCTGCATTCTTACCAAAACCCTCAATAAACTCTAATATAATGGCAATATTTTTATTCATTAAACACATCTTCTCATTCATGGAACCCCATTTATGATTCATCTCCCTACACGATACTTCCAATCTATCCATCCTAACACTCATAGTTTGCATGAACTGCCTTTCCTGTAAATGCAACACCAATCAAATTGAAATTCACCACCAAACAATGTCAAACCCAATAAAATTCATCCACTGCAAAAAAATAATCAACATTCAACACCAATCAAATTCATCCACTACAAAAAACCAATCAAATTCTACACCAATCAACTTCAGATTCACCACCAAACAATGTGAAACCCAATAAAATCCATCCACTAGAAGAAAACCAATCAAATTCAACACCAATCAAATATAATTATATCACTTGATTACCAACACTAACATGTGCTTCGGGTGTTGAAACCGAGGGAAACGACTGCTCAGAACGCCAATCATCTTCTGCATTACGAGGCACGTTTTGACCAACGCCAGTCGTTGCAGACCGCAAGACCGGACGATGCTTCATAGAGCATTCTGCAGCCTCTAGTATCAACTTCCCCTTCACTGATTTCCTCCCGGTAGGCTCGGCTTTCTCATCCACGGCTTGCTGTTGGATACCATTATCCATGACATGCTTCCCCTCCTCCGACTCCGACTCCAACTCCTCCTCCAACACTGCTTCCTCATCCAGATATGATTCAATATTGAATAACCGCCCATGCTCTTCATTCGAGGCGACAAGAGGGTGCTGCAAAAACAAACCATTACACTACATCAAATTCAAAACAACAAAAAAAAAGCAAAACAAATTACAATCAAGGGTTCAAGAAATCTGTACCACTAACTTTGCCCTGTCAAGGAGCGCCTGCACATTCTTGTATGTCCGTTGACCCAAAGCCGTCTTCCAGCGGAGCACTCACGGATACAAATTCTTCCAACCGTGGAGAATAGAAGCGCAGGCAGCCCCGACTGAAGGAAAAATCTCGTAGATCCAACATTGGAACACGAACAGGAAGCCAAAGATCTCGAAATTGGGTTTCTCACTGTCCGGTTTCTTCACTAATCACCTCATCCTATCACAAGCCTTCTCAAACTCGTCGACAAAGTACTTGTAGCTAAACAGACCCCAAGGAAAATCAGTTACTGTTTGTAAGTTATCACAAACATGCAAGAACTTCATATCTAGCTTCTTTGCCTCAGTGTCGTGGGGAAACAAAACCCCATAGATGAATAAGGCATGGGCTAGCTTCAAGCAAGTGTCCCCACCCCCAGCTCCCCCTTCACTGTCTTCAACGGCTTGTTTGAAAGCATCCTTAATTACCCTAAAAGTCAGTGTCTCAACCTTGTTCAAAGACTTTTCCCATAGTGTGGAGGTAGTGGGAAATTCTTCAAAAGGCCCAAAATTCAAGCCGGAAAGCAAGTAATAGTCCCTAGAACCGAAAACAACCTCTGAGTTATTGAAATTAAACACCAATATTCCTTTGCGGCGCTTCGACTGGTTCAAAAGTTTCATGCAGTGGTAGAATAACTGACATTGAAAGTTTTGGGGAGAATGTTGTAGGTCCAGTAACCGCCCGAATGGCCCATCTCTAAACTTGTCAAAATTCTCTTCGTCAAGGCTGTCACTTATCAGTTTAATGACAACCTCAGAATGACATCGTGCCGCCACGTTTGCACCTACACAATAATTATCTAATATCAATTCCAACATGCCTCAACCTCAACTTAACGCACATTATTATTAAAAAATTCCTAACCAACGCACTATAGCACACGGCATCAATGCAGATTTCAAACAAAGTAAAAGATCCACAACATATTGTCAAATCTGCGAAGCCACAACAACAAAATGAACGCACGCTAATAATAAACCAATTCCAAACAAACAAACCAAATTCTTCCACTGCTCCTCAAAATCTTCCACATTATATACATAATGTGGAGGCTTCAATGCAGATTTCAAGTCCAAAAATCCACAAATCTACAAAACATAACGTCTCAAATGCAGATTTCTAGTCAAAAAAATTACATCACCCTCGCACAATATACACAAGCCATAGAACAGGCTACTTACGAACATAACAAAATGGGCAAGCTGCACAAAATAATCCATGGTTTCCAGAAATTGCTGCACAAAATAACGTATGAAATGCAGATTTCAAGTCAAAAAATTGAAGCATCTAGATAATGAATATGTCTCACACGCAGATTTCAAGTCAAAAAATTGCATCACCCTCCACATTATGCGCAAAACACGGTGAACACAACTACATCCAACAAACCCTACAACACTAAAATTCAAATATCATCTATCATAGCACAAAAACAAGCAAAAAGTCGACAACTCACAATGTCATCTACCATTCACAAAAAAAACAAAAATCAAAATGTGCGATAAAGTACCTTCCGACGGCATGCTACCAAATTCGGCCAAGGAAGCCAAAATAAATTGAAATTGGCTGCTTCAACAACCCACCCACGTCGTCTCTTTTGTCCTTCTCATTCCCGTCTTCGTCGAAATGGGTCTCTTCCTCGTCGAAAAAAATCGCCGACTCGCCTTCTCCACCGCCGCTCACCACATCTCCCTCACACGCTGTGTAGCACAACAATAGCAAAATCTTTACTCGATGTCGAGCTTTTCGTGGACGAGAAACCACCTCTCTTGTGTACTAGTCGTCGTCGCCGAGGGAGATATGGCTTCTCCTCGTGTGTATCGTCGCCGGCGGGAAGGAAATAGAGACTCTCCACCTTCTCTCTTTCGTAAACCCTTTTTAGTATTAAAAAATGTATTGTGATAGATTTGTAGTTAATGAGTTGACCACATTTTTCTATTCACTTGTATTGTCTCCAAATTAAATACAAGGTCCAAAATTTGTCATTATTTAATGCATTGTACTTTCAAATCAAAAAATAAACTAATTACAAATAATTTAATAATTAATAAGATAAAAACTTAAATAAACTTAGCCTTACATGTTTTAATGTTAATTGCCATGTAATTAGTTATATAAACTATTGGCCATGAAAAAAATAATTAATTAATTCGGTAAAATCAGAAACCAATCAAGAAAGCCATGGTGAGAAAATCCTAATTCGCCTATTTTTTAAAATAAAAACTACCAACAATACCTTTTAGTATTGTACCAAACTTCAAAACTAAAATTACTACAAATAAACAAACCATTATAATTAGGCCTTAACTAGAATTTATTGATATCAATTCATTTTAAGCAAAAATAATTGAGGGCCTATCATATCATTTCTTTTAAATAAAGACCGTATTTAAAATTAATTAAGGGCCATACATAAATAAATTTTACTTAATACTACACCACACAAATTATAAAGACCTTACATTAAATAATAATATTTAATAAAATTAAAAAAAGTAACGAAAATACTGTCAAGAACAAAGAAATTAACGAATATAATATATATATATATATAACGAAATTAAGAAACGATTAAATAAATGTATTTACTTAGAACAATGCATTAGGCCAAACTTAATTAAATATTTATTTAGAACAATAAGTAAACATCACAACTAAAATTAAATATTGTTAAATAAAGTTAAACTAATTAACAAGTCTACAACAAAAAAAAAATACAAGATTTGAGAAGAAAAAGTACAAAAGTTGGTAGCACAAAAGGACAAAATGAATAGTGTCAAACCATAATTGGAAAAAGAGAATAAAAGAAATTCTAAATTGGTATTTTTCGAAATTAAATTAAATCAAAAAACAAAAGAAAATCCTAAAAGCTACTTTCAATCTCAACCGTTGGTGTATTGTGCATGTTGCATATTAGACAATGCTAGGCGCATTTTTAGTTTGTTTTTTAACAGTACCAAATAGTATAAATAAATAACTTCGGCAAGAATACACAAAATGGGACTCTAGCCCAGTGGTTCAGGGTCTTGCCTTTCAGTCCCTCAGTAAGTTCTTATAAGGTGCATTTTTTTTTTGTCATTATTCTCCTTTTTTACATTATTGTACCTATTGAGATACTTTGAAATCCTAATAACTATGTGGTAGGATATTGGTATGTGTCCAATTATCCGTTTGATTTACTTTTTCATTTTTTTTAAAAATATTTTGTTTATAAATGATTTATTCTATTAATATTTATTAATTCCAAATTATGTTTTATTTTCAATTTTCTAGAATTATATATGTGAAACATTACCTTTCTTCGTATTAATAATTATTTTTCATAATAATTACTTAATCAAATAACTACAAATACTACTTGTCGTAAATAAAAATCAACATTGTTGTTAAGAAAAGTAATATCTATGGAACATTACCTTTATTCACATCAATAATTACTTTTCATCACAACAATAATTACTTGACCAAATAACTAAATGTACAAGTTGTTGTGAATAAAAGTAAACATTGTCATTAAGAAAAGTAATGATTGTAAAACATTACCTTTCTTCATATCAATAATTATTTTTCATCAAAATAATAATTACTTGACCGAATTACTGAAAGTATAAGTTGTCGTGAATTAAAAAACATTCTCCTTATGAAAGGTAATGTTTGTAATGATTGTGAAACATTACCTTTCTTAATATCAATAATTACTTTACATCACGACAATAATTATTTGACCGAATTACTAAAAATACAAGTTTTTGTGAACAAAAGTAAACATTGTCGTGAAGAAAAGTACTCCATCCGTCCTATAACAAGTGGCTCATTTCATTTTGGCACGGGTATTAAGGTGAAGGGTAAAAAATGGTTAAAGTGGTATGGCCCACAACTTTTGAAGGGTTAATTATTTTCTTATTTGGAAACGAGCTACTTATCATGGGACACCCTAATATGGACAACGAGCCACTTGTTCCGGGACGGAGGAAGTAATATTTTATAACATTACTTTTCTTCATATCAATAATTAGTTTTCATAACGACAATAATTACTTTAATTTTTTTATATTTTTCAACCACGATACTAATTCGAGATTAATAAACCTTAATTAGAAAATAATTTTTCTAAAGAGATTGAATTACATAAACCCCTAATTGGGTATTAATAAATCCTAGTTGGAAAATTATAAACTCTAAAGGGATTGAATTAATCAAATCCCTAATTAAAGATTAATAAACCCTAGTAGGATTACTTTTGTTCATAAAATTTGTTATATTAATATTTGTTTATGAATAAGTGAAAGTAATTAAGAAAATAAATTAAAAAGAAAGAAAAGAAAGAAAGGAAAAGAAATTAAAAAACAAAGAGAAAAAGAAAGAAAAAAGAAAAGAAAGTAAAGTAAACTAAAAACAAATTAAGAGAGAAATAAGAAAAGGAAAAAATTGTTTATAAATAATTTATTATATTAATATTTATTAATAAATAAGTGAAAGTAATTAAAAAATAAATTTAAAAAATTGGAAAAATGCTCCTTCTGAGAATTAAACTCAGGTGATTGGGGCAGTAGGCACCGCGTAATACCACTAGGCTAACAACTAATTTTTGTGAATAATAACCATCTGAAAATTCAAAAAGGAAAAAGAAAAAAAATAAAGAACTGCGCCGCTTGAGAATCGAACTCGGGACGTCCAACACTATATGATGTGAGCACGACTGAGCTGCTTACAAACTACAAGTTAGATTTCAAGAAGTAAATAAAATGGGCTGATTACAAGTTGATGGTCCCCGGTAACGAGTATCTGATGTATGGGGGAGGGGAGAATACATCAATAGCGATTTTTCGATTTCTAAATCTTTTTACTGAGTTAACTGCTCAGGTCAGTTCGCTCAACAACTGAGAAAATTAGTTGGAGCTGATCACACAGTCAGGTGCATAGCTGATTTCTTTGGCTAAGGGTCAGCTGTGTAATCTAACTGAGATTTCAAAGAGTTAAGTTATGTGGAAGTTGGTGGAAATTCAAGCTCGTTACTTAAACTAAAATTTTTATAAAAACGGGGAAGATCAAGTTCCCAAAACTTAGTGCAGTTTGTAAGAATGCAATTTGTATGCAAAGTTAGTTGGTTAGGTAATTGAAATATAAATACAGAAAGTAAATACTAGAAATAAACGACACAATATTTTTACGTGGTTCAGAGATTGACCTCCTACATCCACGACTTCCTTTTCGGGAAAGTAATCCACTATATAAACTACGCGTGCTTATGAAACGTTCCACTTGGTTTGCGGGTACCAAGCAACCTAACCAATTCGATTACGGGTTCAAACCAAACCTTACAACACTTTTGCAGGTAAGTGTACAACCTGGTTTTAGATTGCGAGTTCTAATGGACCTAGTGTCTTTGATTGCGGGTTTAAAGACATACTTGAGGTTTGGGGGTTGGGGGTTTTCCAACTATGAAGCCTTCTACACTGAGAGAAGTGGAGGTTTGTTCCTAAAACTTAGAGACTCGATCTTTAGTGAGAGAGTCTGCTCAGAAATAAATATGCAAAAACCTATATTCTAGATTCGATCAAAGAAAAGACTTTTAGAGAGGCTAGATGAAAGAATAGGAGGAGGTGTGTAAACACTCGACTTCTACTGATTCTGTAATACCCCATATTTTTGCGCTATAAAAAAATAAAATCAAGAAAACCTTAAAGACCTTGTGTCTTAAGATGATTGTCATATATCTCAACAATATTTGATGGTGAACAAATAGAATAATTACTCGTTTAAGCTTCTCTAAATGAAATAAGTCCAAAAACATGCATCTACCAAAATCTTTTATTAGCATTAAGAAAATCGAACCTCAATCGTAAGGTTTATTCAATACTCTTGAGAGCTTATAAATTGGTAACTTTCTTTTAATGTTGATCTTTATATTTTCTTATAGCAGGCCGATTTTTTTTTGTAGAAGCTCATTTCCCCTAGTCCTAGCCTTTCGTTGAAAGTATTCCAATGTCTGTTAAAGTTGGATCCAATAAATTGAAAAGAATAAAATAATTGATAAGATAATAGTAATAAAAATTACTGTAGAAGTTGTCAACTTGTTAAAATCTTTCCATCCACTTGCTTAAGTATCAACTTGCAAGAAAACAGAAATAAAACAAAAGAGAAAATAAATTTAGAACCGTTGCCGGCAAGGCTCTTTCTCTATTTAAGCCAATTTCCTTTGCTTCTTTCACCACACCAAATGCAATGCAATACAGTACAAAAATTCAGAGGTTATCCACAGAAGAAGTAAATCTGAGATATTACTCGATCACAATTAAAAAACCATTTTCTTTACTATTCAAAGTCATTATCTGCCTTCTTAATCGAGTATATTAAAATATAAGCTTAAATGGGAAATCAATATTTTCACCACAGAGAATCAAAAAAATCATAATCACAATTAGAACAAAGAAGAATGAATCAACAATTAAATATTGAATGATTATATCAGGAACAACAGAACCACAACTAACAATCACAATCCTAATTAGAAGTTTAGAACAAGAAATGAGATCACCAACTGAATTGGAATATTTGTGCTTATGAACCAACTGAATCCCGTGATCGATCCACTTAAAATACCTCAGAACCTATTCTAGAACATGAAATAACAATTAATATGGATAGAAACATTGCCCCCCCCCCCCCCCCCCACCTGTTTTACCGAAAGAAAAGAGGGTTGAGGGGGTGATTGCTGGCAGCAACGGCATCGTCGGTAGGAAATAGCCGTGAGGGCAGGAGGAGGCGGGAATAATCTAAATAGGAGAAAAAGAGAATAGGGGGAGTTAGAGCATATACTACAATGATCGAAGGGGGGGTGTCGAACGGTGGTGTCGAAGGGGATCGACACACCTCCCACTCGACACACCCTATGTCGAGGCCACAGTGGGGGATCGACACCCCCCTGTGTCGATCTCGGTGGCGATGGCGGTGTCGTTCCTTCGACACACCGCTCGACTCCAGCAGCATGCAAAATGGGGACACGTGGCGTGTCCCCATTGGTCCTTTAATTTTATTTTTTTTTCATTTTCTGATTAAAAAATAAAAAAAGCAACGGCTTAATTTTTGTGTCTCCAACGTATACATTTGCAGCATTAACGGTTATATCTCATTTTTTCTTTATATATATATCCCTTCATCTCATTCATTCTCCACACAAATTTCTTTCTTCATCCATTCTTCTCTACAAAAAAAATCACTCTTTCAAATTTATTTTGTGCAAAAAAATGGCTGACGACCAGTTCAATTCGTGGTACTCGCAAACTTTTGGTTCAATCCCACCGAACCAATCTCCAAATCCGGCGAATCCACCTCCCAATCTGCGAATCCAAGCTCCCAATTCTCCTCTTCTCCCGGTTTCGGCCAATACTCGGCCCGTGCAGGGTTTGGTGCTTTTTCGCAGACGCCGGATTTCTCCCAATTTTCCCCGTCGTCGGGTTTCTCCGAATTCCCTCCGACGACTGGGTACTCACAGTTCTCACAGCCGCAGGAGTACGGCCAATTCCCCCCGTCGGCTAGGTTCTCGCAGACACCGAGTTTCTCCCAAGTCCCTCCGTCTTACGGCTTCTCGCAGTCGCCGAGCTTCTCGCATGCGCCGGGCTTTTTGCCTGGGGCGGGCTTCTCGCTGTCGCCGGGCTTCTCTCAAGTACCCCCGACATCTGGGTACTCCCAATTCTCGCAGCCCCCAGCGAGTACGGCTCGACTCAGACGTTTCAACCTCAACGACGACGACGACCATGTTGAAGTGGAGGAAGAGGAAGAGGAAGAGGAAGAGGAAGAGGCGTACGGCGATTCCCACCAAGAGGAATCGGATGAACGTGAACCAACACCACCGCCCCCGCCCCGCCGCAAGGGGAAAGCTGTCGCGACCTCAAGCACGGCCACTTCTCCGGCCAAGGGGAAGGGAATGGCACGCCGCAAGGGGAAAGCTGCCGCTGCCTCATCCAACGGGCCTAATAAGCCACTGCGAGGTCCTAACTACTCGACCGCTGAGGTTGAATACCTCGCAAAGTGCTACATTGACTACGGGATGGACGCGGTCACCAGCAATTACCAAACCTCATCCGCGTTTTGGGAGAAAATAATGAACCAATTCAACGCCCACATAACTCCCGCCTACCTAAGAGAAAAGAGTGCGATGAAGAGTGCATGGGGCCGCGCCAAGAAACAGATCCAGAACTTCGCCGGCATCTACATCCAACAAGAAAACCAACTCGGAAGCGGGGAGAACGACCTCTATCTGTACACAAAGGCCCAAGATCTGTACACCGCCGAGCATGGGAAACCCTTTCCGTATAAGGCTGCGTGGGAGCTCTTGAGGTATATCCCGAGTTTCACCAACCCTTCGAAGCCAACTGCTCCAAAGCGGACGAAGATAAATGAATCCGGCGAGTACACTTCGTCTGCCAGCGGCACCGCATCCACCACATCCGCGAGCGATGCAAACACTCTGCAGGTTCGACCCGAAGGAGTGAAAGCGGCGAAAGCGGCGAAGAAGGGAAGGAAGGGCAAAAATGCGCTACGGGAGCAGGCGGCAGAAGAGTTGGCATCCCTCAACAAGCAATCGAGGGAGGAGTGGGCGTTCAATATCTATATTGTCGACACGTCGAATATGAGTCCCGAGCAAAAGGCGAGGTACGAAAATGTTCGCCGCAAACTTGCAAGGGAATTCAATTGGGAAGAGTAACTGTCCTAATTTGTTTTTAATTATTGTAATGTTCCAGTTTTTAATTATTGTAATTTTTTTTAATTAGTGTATGTTTTAATTTTTTTTTAAATTCAATAAAATTGTCATTTATTAATTTCTGAATTTAATTAAGTTATTTTTTATAATATTTATTACAAATAAAAAAACAACAAAATAAAATCTATTCAATCATTAAAATCACGCTTCCCAGTGCTTAGACCTAGGTCTTACTCAACCCCATAGTAGTGGAAAAATCAACCTATATCTAACTCAACACCACCAATCATTAAAATCACGCTTCCCAGTGCTTCAACCTAGGTCTAACTAAACACCTGTAGTACATGCTCTTAGTGATGAGGGATCTGTAAGAAAAAGAGAGAGAAGAGAGGGGCTTACCTTGGGCGAGCCGCGGCGGCAATGTTGGTGGCGCAAGGCAGAGAGCAGCGAACAGTAGAGTGCAGCGACGACCTTCTCTATGGCCGCTGCAGTAGCCGATCGGATAAGAGGGGCAAGCGACGGTGGTGGCAACTTCTCTGCCGCTGCCGTGCGCTGCTACTAATAATTGGCGGTGGAGGTGAATCAGACGGCGGCGTTGTCACTTGGAATAGTGCCCGTCGCCAGATTTGCAGAGAGAAGAAATGGGTTTTCGATTTTGGAGTCTAAGGTTTTGAATTGGGGTTTTTATGAAATTTCAGAGCGTTAGAGAGACTAGAAGGTTGAGCTGGGAGGGGAAGCGAGCGGAGAAGGCGGCGGCATTGGTCTCGCCGGAAAAGGGGAAACGAGAGAGGATGCGGTGCTGCTGCGATTTTAGAGAGGGAGTCTGAGACGAGAAATGAGAGGAAAGGGGTAGAGATTGACAGTGAGGCGAGATGGACGGTGGTGGCGGCGCCGTACGACGGCGAGAAGGTAGCAACAGTGACCGGCTAAGATGAAGAAGAGAGAAGAGAGGGAAGCATCTGTCGTTAGGATCAAGAGAGGGAAGGAGATATGGGTTCTGTGTTGCAGACGAGAGGTTGAGAGAGAGAGATAAATGGTTTGGCATAATTTAGTTTTAATTAATTGAAGGGGGTTGGGCTTATTTAATTTGCCAAGCGTAAGGATCTGGACTAAAATAAATAACTAAGGTGTTGGGCTTTGGTTTAATTATAAATGTTAGGCCTTGATTAATTAATAACTAGGTTAGAAAACTATATTCCTTACGGATTTCTTTAGTTAGTAAAATGAATTGGCCTAATTAATTAAAATTGCTAATGAACAGTAAACTAAATAACTAAATAACATAATTTTATTAGTATTAAATTTGCTACTGGATTATAAAATGAAATTATTGACTATCATATGTTAATTGATGACGGGCTACTTAATTTAGAACTGAGCTTATAATAAATTTAGGATCTGAGTTATCTTTTTAATATGTGAATCTAATAACTCAAAATTTACAAGTTAAAGTTTAATTGATTATTAAAATGAGACATTCATTAGTCTAGAAGAATTCTTTAAGATCAGATTCTCCTAGCTCATTCGAAACTTATAGTATCGTCAATTATATGTTTAGGCGCGGCACGAGGAGAACGCCGACTGTGTTAATTGATTTCTCAAGACGTATTTGATGTCATCATTCAGGTAGGCTATATCTTTCCAAAATTATGTTTGAGTTACTAAGCTCTATAAAATGCTTGTTATCCATAAAAATTGTTTTAATGTACGCTCTACATGTTTAATGCTCTGAAGTTAATCGATCGAGATTTTCGGCTGGCCTAACACGTTAGTCGGAAATTGTGTACACCTTTGTTAGTAGTGCAATGGGTAGATCTCCATTGTGTGTTAACCTTATAAATGAGATTCTCTGGGTCTCGGCCCGAAATCCAACTTTAGACCTAGGCTCTCTGGGTTTCGACCCGAAGTCTGAATGAATGAATGAATGAATGAGAATGGACCCGTCTGGCTAGAGGTTCGGGGTCACAGTAAGAGTAACATTGTAGAGTGTGACAAGCGTGCACGTAAAAGGAAAAATGTTTTGTATGTTTAGAAGTGGCTTTTGGTTTTGGAACCTTCTAAATCATACTGATATGGATGGATAACAATGCTTTATAAAAATGTTTATGAAATGCACTACCCACTGAGTACACTAGTACTCAGCCAAAATGTTTTCAAATATTTTCAGGTTGATCGGCGGGTGATGGTGAACGACGTTGAGGCTAAGACTATCTTTTGTTAAGCTTCCACTGATTGTCGATTCTTTATGTTTCTAAACTTGAGAATCTTGTACTCTGATTTCTTATATGTCTTTTGTCGAGAATTCGTTCTCGTTTCCCTAAATATATATCTTAATGGAATGTCTTTTGTTGATTCATTGAGCCATTGAATCTTAAGCGATCCTTAAATGATAAATGAATTAGACTGTTGGGTTGTTTGTCGTCTTTCTAAATTTCGGCTCCCTCCCAGTGCAAAAATGAGATGACGCCCAACTTTTTTTGGGGCCATGTCTCATTATATATGATAAATGAGTCCCCCCTTTCTATCCCCGCTTCTTAATTCCACCCCCGAGTTGCATCCTCGACACGTGTGCCTTCTCTCAGGAATTGGGGTGTGACATATTCTTCGACTTGGTTGTTCTTGCTCTGGAGAGAGTGGTGGTCTGCTGTTTTTTCTTTACTTCACTTTGCTTGTCTTGCTCTCTTCTCTCTCACTCTTTGTCACATCCCGGTTCCATAAACCGAGACACGACAGAGGGAAAATAAAGAGGCGGAAAAGAAAAAGGCTTATTTTTTTTGCACATATAACAATTTATTCACAAATTTAATGAAGTGGGGCGACAAAACCGCGCTACACTCATTAAAATAAAATATGGGGTCATAACAAAAGGAGTCGACCATCCACTTCACCAAATGATATTATCATGAGGGAGTGGGAATTCGAGCATCCAAGAGAAGTCAGTCACAAGGCACTTTCCATAAAAATAATAAATAACATAAAAGAGAAATATTCAGAGTTGCATATTTAAAACGGCATAGCGGAAGCACACAACAGCTATAACAACAACCCCCGCCTCAGCCTCGTGTCCCATCGCCTGCCTCCCAACCTGAAAACATTTTGAAAAGATTTTGGGCTGAGTACTAGTATACTCAGTGGGCATGTCCCAGTTTGGAAAGATTTTTGGAAACATACTAGATTATCCATTTAACATGGTATGCATCAGAGGGTTTTAAAACAGAAAACCACCCTTAATCATACAAAACATACTATTGATGCATGATGTGACATTCAATCTTTATACTCTGACTAGGAACCATAGCTATGGTTACCATAGCCTATTTGACTTGTACCTAGGACAGAGTCCATGAAGTAACACAGTCAACATTAACATAGGTCAGGAGCCTTAGTTCTAGACCGCTTGCTACAATACAGATGGAGATCAACCCATTGCATTGCAACGTGGTGCGCACAATATTCATCTAGTACATGTATACTCACTGAGTATCTCGATCGATTAACATAAAGTATATCACATGAAACTCACATTAAAATATTTTACAGATAATTGAATTTTCATGCTATTTTAGAGTTCATTAACTCAAATATAGTTTTCGAAAAGATTATCTACCTGATAGAGAATTCAATGCTAACAGTAACACAAAGACATCATGACTTCACACAGAAGTACCTCGAGCTAATGTTGTGAGAAAATTGAGAGAGAATAGAAACTGAACGATGAAAATGAAAATCTTAAGCGCCTATTTATAGGAAGAAGCAAACAAGTGTGCAGTAAGCTACTGCGATGCGGAAGCAGCTGAGTAGTAAGCTGCTGCGATGTGGAAGCTGCTGCAGTGCAGAAGTAGCTGCAAAGCAGAAGCTGCTGCGAGGCGAAAGCTGCTGCAAAGCGGAAGCAGCTGCGAAGCAAAAGCAGTTGTATAGCAACTTACGTATTAAAACCCTTTAACGTATATAATTTTTTCATATAAAATCGTTTTTGAGCAAACTTAGCGCCTATAGACTCATATTAAAATACTCTACACAACGATTATAAACATGATATGTTTATTTTCACAAAAAGTAATTGACTTTTTTGATGCGAAAATAGTTTAAGATATTTAGGAGTGTTTACTTATTTAATAGTCAATTTGGAAAATTCGGGATATTACACTTTTCTTCGATGTGGAGACCTCTATTTATATAGAGGGAGATCTAACTAGTCGTTGGAAAGAGTCGTTTGATCTCTGCCAAAAGCATGACACTCCACTTGCTTCACTACAAACTTTCCTAAAATGGCAACTCTGACATTCATTTTTTGCGCGTCTCTGTTGTCGGTCCATTTATAGTAAGTTTCCAGCTGACTTGTGTTTCTGAGTAGTTTTGAATTTCGACTCCAATTCTTCTGCCTTCAACGTCTTCAAAGTTTTCTCTTCTCAGTTTTGTGACATCTGACTTCAACACAACTTCTCTTCATGCTTGAGCTACACGGTTCAATTATGGAGTCAACTGAGTTGTGGTCCAACTGAGCGAGTTCCTCACGAACTGACTTCTTCAATGTGGTTGACTTCTTCTGCTCGAATCCTGTAAAGATAAAACTCCCTACGCTCAAACAGTGAGCTCTAACTAAGTTCAGACTGATGACTTTTATCTACTCGGTTGGGGTTAGTTGGGTTTTGGGATAAATCAAAACCTTTACTAATTTTCCCAACACAAGTCCATGACAAATTTACATTGGGCCAATTGATGAATATTATTCAAGTTGGTGGGCTGAATTCTACATAAAGTGTGGGCTCGTTACCACAATCAAATTTAGGAGGCCCAACTTGAAGAATAAAAAAGATGCTTATTTTCTTGCATAAATAAGAGGTCGTGTTAAAATGAGTCTATTTATGAGTTTAATTATGGTCATCAATAATTGGTTACCAAGAGTCTATGTTGCACGGGTGCGTGGGAGCGTGTGCAGGGGCATACGATACGGATACGGGGATACAAAATTTTGAAAATTTGAAAGTGTGATTCGGCAATAATATGTCCAGTTAATATTATTGAATATATATAATAGTAATAAAATATATAGAAATTTAAGTTTTATATAAATTAAATATATGTAATTCACATTCTCTCCTAGCCTATAAATAACTTGTAAATCACTTGTAAGAAACACCTTGAGTTATAAACGAAATTGGCATTGCCGTTTGTGAGTTGAATTCTCTTTTATAGAGCTTTTCACTTGTTCTCGAACTTATCAAGATAATTGAGAGGTTTTGTAGCATTCAACCATACCGAGGTTTTTGGTTGTTATATAGTCAACGGGTCGAAGGTTCTTCGTTCTAGGGTGTGATCAAACTGGATTCTCGATCTAGGAAGTCTGTTGTCTATCTCTTATACATGAGGTTCTTGGATATTTATCCAACGGTTCCCCCATCCGTATCACTATAGTTGAGGCGCTACCCACTAGGCTAGCTCGCTCATTTGTGAATTGACTACATTTAATAGTATATATACGTTAATGACGCCGTTTTTTCTTTTCTTTTTTTTTAAAGACGCGGGTCGGGTCGGGTTAGGTTGGGGTGCAAGTCAAAATTGATTGCACTATATACAACCGGTTGTAGGGAAATTTTTGTGTTTTACTTTTAGTATTCGAGTATTTTTTTGTTTTGTTTGTTTTTTGTATTATTTTGGAAGCGTACTACTCCCTTTGCCATTGATGACCCCACCCCACATCAACTTTATTTTTACTTTGTTATCATCCTAACAACTTTATTCCTACTTTTTGGTCAATACCACTTTTTTTTGTCATTACCACTGTTTTTTTGTCATTATCTCACTACCCCTACTTTTAAACTTTTACCCCACTCAAAATAATTTTATCAAATTTCTTTATCTCCGTGCCGAACACGAAATGAGACATCATTTCGTGAACGGAGAGAGTATTTATTATTGGAAACTAGGAAGTATAAAATTACTCTCTCATGTACTATTATTCTTATCTCATTTGTTTTAAGCATGAGTATTAAGGAGAAAGAAATATTTAGTGGAGTTTTTCATTAATACTCTCCCCATCCATGAAATGGTTATCATATTGTAGACGATATGAGTTTTAAGAAAATGGTACTAGTAGTTGATAATAGTGAGTATTGTTGTGAGTGGAGTAAGGGTCCCACAATAAATGTGAGTGAAGTAACATAAGTGAAAACTATTTTATGAACAAGCTTAAATAACAAAAGTGGCAACCATTTCGTGGATAGATAGAATATTAAATATGGAACAAATAGTGAAATATAAATTTTACTACTAAAATAGCGAAATAAAAGTCTGTATAAATAGTAGAATAAAGTATGTTGAAAGAATATGAATAATAAATTATAAAAATATATGGACAAAGAAAAGTGAAAGGTGAAGAAGTGATTAAAAGAGATAAAGAATATTGATAATTATTTTGGTGCAACTAATGTATACTATACACATACTTTTTGTTTTTAGTGTATTTTGTCTTTTAGTGTTTTATGTTTAGTGTTTTTTTTCTTTTTTTTTAATTTCCAGCTTTTTTGTTCTTTTTTTCCTGTTTTTTTTTTATTTTCAGATTTTTTTTTCTGTTTTTTTTTTCAGATTTTTTTTCTCTGCTTTCTTTTTTTTTTTCTTTTTTTCCTTTTTCTTTAATTACCAACTTTTTTTGTTCTTTTTTTCTCTTTTTTTATATTTCCATATCCTTTTTCTGTTTTTTTATTTACAGATTTTTTTTTATTTCCAGATTTCATTTTCTTTTTTCTTTCTTCTATTTTCTTTTTAATTTTTTTTTCTTTTTTTTTGAGATTTTGTTTCTTTTTTTTCAAGATTTTATTTTCTTTTTATTTTGTTATTTTCAAACATTTTTTTTATTTTTTTTCGCCTCTTCTTTTTTGTTTGCCTCTTCGTTTTTTTTACATCTTCGTTTATTTCAACATTGCCGCGACGAAATGTAATGATTGTGAAACTTTACGTTTCTTAATGACAGTGGCGGGGCTAACCTTCCGGAGGCCCCGTACGAAATTTAAAATTGGGCCCTTTATTCATAGTAAAAAATGAATCGAAAGTATAAATCAAATATATGTATATATTAAAGAATGATACGTTTTTTTGGTCAAATTACATATTAAACATATGAAAACTAAGACATTCACTTGAAAGGATTTGTAAGTTTTGAAAAAAAAAATCAATAACAATACTTTCATAATCAATTTCTTTAAAAGAACATATTCAATCGCCATCAAAGCACGTCCAATCGTCCATTTAATCTTTCGTGCGATACAGTTGTCCGTAAGTATGACTTAAACAATTTCAATTTTGAAAAGCTTCCTTATGCATTTAGAGAGTAAATAAATTGTTCTAAAATATTAAAATATCATTATTATTTTTCATTCTCACGTAAAATATTTTGAGCAATATTACTATTAGTGGCAGCCATAAAAAAGTTAATTATTACTAATAAATGACTGTGGGCCCAACTTAATAAGGAGATATGCCCAAAGGCCTCCAACACAAAAATTGATACACAAGAGAATCAAACTCGTGTGCTTCTCCTTAAGCTTTTAAACAAACGTCTTTCCACTGAGCTAATCCTTTAACTGTTAGTATTTTCAACTATTTAAAAATATATACACATATATATATTTAGGGGCCCTCGATTTTTTGGGACCCTGTGCGGTCGCCCACTCCACACATCCCTATAACTGCTCCTGCTTAATGATAATGTTTACTTTTTCAACGACAATAATTACTTTAACGTTCGATTAAAAGTAGAACTTGTCAAGTTCCAAAGTAGACATTGTCGTGACGAAATGTAATGATTGAGAACCATTACGTTTCTTAATGACAATGTTTACTTTTTTAAACGATAATAATTACTTTAACGTTCGACTAAAAGTAGAACTTATCAAGTTCAAAAGTAGACATTGTCGTGATGAATGTAATGATTGTGAAACATTACGTTTTCTTAGTAAAAAAGTTTACTTTTTTCAATGATAATAATTACTTTAATGTTCGACTAAAAGTAGAACTTGTCATGTTCAAAAGTAGACATTGTCGTGACGAAATGTAATGATTGTGAAACTTTATGTTTTTTAATGAGAATGTTTACTAAAAATTAGAAATAAGAAAAATCTGAAAAAAAAATGAAAAATATAAAAAGAAAAAACTGAAAAATAAAATTTGTAATTAAAAAAAAACTTGCTAAATAGAAACCTGGAAAGGAAAAAAAAAAAACGGAAAACACATATATTTATAGGATATATAGGATACAAATGATGGCATATATATTTATTTCATACTTCTCAACTTGAAGTTTCTGTGGTATGAGTTCTTTTATTAGCTTAGATTTGATTTGGTTTTGATATATTTTTTGTTCTCATGAATAGAAATTGATTTTGAGGAAATACACTCATATACCCACTTTCTACCTTAACAATACAAATATTGTCAAGGAATTTAATTTGTACAAATTTTACCCACTTTTTGTGTTTTTGGACCCTTTTACCCTTACTAACCCACTTACTCTCTTTTTTTCTCTTTCTTTTCTTCTTTTTCTCTTTCTTCTCTTTTCTCTTTCTTCTCCTCTATTTCTCTCACCCTCACGCAACCTACTTTTCTTTCTCTCTTTCTTCTCTTCTTTTTTCTCTTTCTTCTCCTTTCTCTCTCTTTTTTCTACTTCCTCACGCAAGTTTCTTTTTTTTTTCTTCGCTTCTCTTATTCTCTTCTACTGGGCGGTGGCATACTTTTTTTTTTTTCTGGTTTTGTTGCTTGTATTTGTTCTAAATGGAGGTACTGAGATATTTTTTGAAGTTTCTTCCATACTTTCAAATCTATTTACGTAATGATTCGTTTTGTTGTTGATATAGTAATGGTTACGAAATTACAGTAGTTACTCTTTAATTATTTATGTAATGCCCCGGAAATTCCTTACGATCTCAAAATTTTAAAGTTAATAATATAAATGGCTTTGCATGCTTAAGTTCACGATTTGAAATTCTAAGACTAACGGTCGAATCTGTTTCCGAAAATAAATTACGGAAGTCAGCTAGACGACTACTGTATTTAGGGTTAGCGCGTACGAAAAATTTTTAGTTCTTGAACTCAGAACGGAAAACCGTCTGATTTTTACATTCACGAAATCGCCATACGAACTCGCCCGAAAAAGTTCGTTTTTATGATTTTCTGGACGAAACTCAGACTGTGTCGTCCCGAGTTTTTGTCGGAATTAATTTTATAAATATTATTTTCCGATTAAGTTTAATACGTTAGAATTTTTGGTCGAATCGGATCGTGACGATTTTGTGCCGAGCTACGTTTTTCGTCGTTCGATTTCCGTAACGTCGTATCGCGTCGGAAAAGCGCGTATTTCTTTTTTCCCTCCCCCTCTAGCCGACTTCCCTCTCTCACTTAGGCTTGATATTTGTGTTTTATATTGTATTATGTGTGACACCTAATGCTATACTATTCAAACTTTACACCTTAGGTAGTAACTATTCCTACTTTACACATATTACCTAAAGTAATACCTTATAACAAATTAAATCACTCATCTCCTCTCTCCCTCATCATTTTCGGCAGCTTCCCTCCCTCTCTCCCTTCTTCATTTTGTTTTTCCATTGTTGGATCTTCAAGTTCTTGAGCAAGAAATCACACAAGTCTTCATCCAACCATTGAATCATATAACTTTCTTTGTTAAATCTCAAGGTAATCCTCTCATCTATGCTTCTATCCATCCATCATCCATTTCTTTTATTTTTTTTTTGATCGAAAATTTAGGAATGATGAACTAGATGTTTTGATCTTCGATTAGTGAAATTAGTTGTGATTAGATATGAATTCTATGATCAAAATTGGAAGAAAATCAAGAACCCTAACTCTATGATATTACCGAAAATTTGGGGCATTTGTGTAGGATTTTTGAATCCTTAAATTGATGTTATAATCATGCTTAGAAAGTGTTCAATTAGGGATTAAAACAAAAAGAAATCGAAAGCCCTTTGATTTGTTGAAACCGAGTTCTAGGGTCTAGGGTTTGAAATTGGGGGTTTTGCATTTTAATGTGTAATTGGACTTCAATTGATTAATTGATGTTATAATAGAATGATTAAAAGTTAAATGGTGTTGATTAATGAAGAAAATCACTCTCTTAATCTTTGTGTAAGTACCGAAAATTATTAGAAAAATTAGGGGTTTGATATAGCTTGGTTTAATTGATGAAATGATGATAGAATATGGTTTCTAATGATATTAGATGATGCTATGAATTTAATTAGAATTTTCTAAAATAATCATTGAATTGGTAAGAGACGAAGATCTCGAATTAAGTTGAGATATAGTGATGATATGAAGTGATGATGTGCATGAAAATGAATCCCGTTAGATGATGTTTGATGACGTAGAAAATGAACGAAATTCGATAACTTTTAAAATCGCGTAAGAGACGAACAATTAGTCGTAATTAATAACCGAGAAGTCGAATGAGAATTCTAACTTGATAATATCGTTTATGATGGATTTGAGAACGATTTTGCAGTTGACATCATGAGCTTTCGAGCTAATATAATATGAGTTATAGTGATAGTCGAGAACTTAGAACGAACCTAAGAAGTTATACGTCGTATCCATCGAGCAACTAGGGTTAGTGCGGCAGTTTTGCGATCCTTGCCGGAAACTGTGATAACTTTTAGCTCGTTTATCGGATTTGCGATCCGTAAATTGGAGCGTAACCTAGACATCCCAAACTTTCCAATGGTATAGGGCTCATCCCCTGTTTCCAGTTCCCCTGTTCTGGGCAGTCCCCAGAGTTACTGCCTTGCGCAGTGAATTTTCAGAATTTATTATTCTAAGTTGTTTCGTTCGCAACTTAGTTTCTTTTGATCGTTTAAGCCGTAATAACTTGCTGACTATCTTCCTACTGACCCTAGTGTCAAGAAAGGAGCCTTGAGTGCTAAACGAGACGAGATCTTATCTCGTATCCGTTCCAGTAAAGAAATCTAGTTAAGCGTGAAAATGCATAAATCGTATAATGAACTAGAACTTAATTTCCTAAGTTGATTTCTTTTCGAACTTAGTTCATTTTGATCTTTTAAGTTGTATTAAGCTATCGACTACCCTCTCTACTGACCTAAGAGTCGAGTATGAGATTTTTCGAGTTCTAAACGAGATTTGTTCAAGTCTCGTTCCCGTTTAATTAAAATGAAACTAGTAAGCGTGCAATTGCCTAAAGAAATGAAACGACTAAAACTTTTTCGAGTTTCAATGATCGATTATCTTTTACGACCCGTTTTTAAGTGTTAATTTTACGATGAAGGAGGAAGCCAGCTGTAAGGAAAGGACGGAAGATCAGAAGATCGGAAGCTAGTACTTATTAGTTCTATATCACAAGGTGGGCTTTTATATATGAAACAAAACGAGCAATGCTCGGAAAATCTTTCTTTATTGCTTTGATATCTGTGTTTTCAAAGTGATAATTATGGCATGAACTGTTTTATGTTTTATGTGAGTTCTCTTGTACCTATCTGAGTTAACATTCGTGTTTTCCAGATTTAGAGTTAATCTAACTAGGTTAACTAACGATCGGCTCTGAGTTAGCTGCTAAGTGCTTTCCAGAGTTAGTGCACTTTGTAACCTGTGGTGTATGTGATATCCTGTTGAGGGGTACCGATCACGGTGAATGAGAATTGGTCAAGATTGAATGTAACATACCAGAAAAATATTTGCAAGCCAAATTGAGAAAAAGAGTCAGAAAATGTTTAGTAGGCACGGGCTTTTTCAAATAAAACCCCGATGTGCTACAAATTATGAAATGCCATATTTTATCTATACCTATGATTATGTTTTCGGCATCGTGCCCACTGAGTACTTTTGTACTTAGCCCTGCATTATTTTCTAAATGTGCAGATTGAAGCGACGTGAGCGGCAGTGGTTGAAGTTGGGTTGAGAAGTTAGGAAGCTTTAGTTATGACTCTTCCGCTGCAAAACTCTAGAATCTTTTTGAGAATATGTATATTGAACAAAACACTGTAGTATAAGTCTGTAATCGTGAACTTAGATACCTTTATGTATTTTGTCGAGTAATCACTCGTGATTAACTCTTTCTTTTTAATAATCAAGTCTTGTTCATTGAATGTATGTTTAGTCAGTTAGCCCCCTTCTTCCCCGCTTCTTTAATCCAACCCCAGTCGCACCCCGGCTTCTGCCGTCCCTCGGGATTTGGGTCTGTGACAATTTCATGCAGGTGTTACGATAAACATTTCGTAACTTGTTACATTTCGTAATTGATATTAGTGGTTACGAATTTAGCTTCAATTATCTTTTCGTAACTTATGTTATGATGTACTACTACAGTACGAATTAATCATTTCGTAACTTATATTCAGAATGATGTGGTATCACAGTAAGAATTAATAATTTCGTAACTTATATTCAGAATGATGTGGTATCACAGTAAGAATTAATAATTTCGTAACTTATATTCAGAATGATGTAGTATCACAGTACGAATTAATCATTTCGTAACTTGTTACATTTCGTAATTGATATTAGTGGTTACGAATTTACCTTTAATTATCTTTTCGTAACTTATGTTACCATGTTGTGATGTGGTAATCCACTACGAAATAATCATTTCGTAACTAAGTTACCATGTTAAGATGTGGTAACTCAGTACGAAATAAACATTTCGTAGCCGGGTTATCATGTTGTCTTGTCAATAAAATCCTAAATCCTAAATCTCGACGAAATTAATGGCATATTTGTTTAATGATATATCGATTTTTCATATGATTTCTTGTGATTTTTTATGTATTTTTTTAGGTTGATTTCTAGGCATATTGAGATACGGTAACCCAGGTACGAAATGATTATTTCGTATCGAATTACCATGTAGTGATGTGGTAACCCACTATGAAATAACCATTTCGTAACTGAGTTACCATGTTGAGATGTGGTAACTCAATACGAAATAAACATTTCGTAACTCGATTATAGTTATTTCATACCAGAGTTACCATTGTATGTTTTATTTTGCATTTTCTATCAGCGTATTGATTTATTTCATTGTTTGTTTTATGATAGGCCGTATGAAATTTAGCCAAAGAGTGCATTCCTATATCGTCGATCGTTATAGCATTTGAAGAGTTATTTAGTGAGTTTGAGGTGCGACTCAAGAAGGATAAGAGCATTTGTACAACTTGTATTTGAATTATGTTGTAAATAAAATAGGTTTGGTTGATAATGTTTTTAGGTTATGTACTACTATTAGTGAATACGAATTTATATTCAATGATCATTTTGTAATTTATATTAGTGGATACGAATTTACATTCAATGATCATTTCGTACATAGGTTACTATATTATGATGTAGTAACATAGTACGAATTAATCATTTCGTAACTTATATACGAAATAAACATTTCGTAACTATTTACATTTCGTAATTTATATTAGTGGTTACGAATTTATATTCAATAATCATTTCGTACATGAGTTACTATATTATGATGTAGTAATAGTACAAATTAATGACTTCGTAACTATTTACGATATTACAAAATTGGTAACACCGATACGAAATTGTTGCATGTTAATATTAATGGTTACGAAGTTACAATAGTACTCTTTAATTATTTCGTGCGGGGGTTACGATATTATGATGTTGTAATTTAGTACGAATTTACCATTTCGTAACTGGTATATGATGTTTTGATATGGCACAACTGTACGAAATAAACATTTCGTAACTATGTACCTTTGTAATTATGTGGGTGATGGTCTTGTTGTCGTAGATAACATTTTGATCTACTTTTTCGCATGTTTATATTAGTGGATACGAATTTACATTTAATGATCATTTCGTACATGAGTTACTATATTATGATGTAGTAACATAGTACGAATTAATCATTTCGTAACTGATATACGATGTTGTGATACGGTACCACTGTACGAAATAAACATTTCGTAACTATGTTACCATATTCGTCCGCATTTGTGTTACCATATCGATAGGTGATCACCCCATTTAGATCTAGACATGTTATATTTTACAAAAAAAATTGTGATATTTTTCATTTATGGTTGTTTTGGAAACTAGTGCACGAATTGGTAAACCCGTTCCAAATTTGTCATTTCTTACCAAGTATAAATTGAAATAATTGGTATCCCCTATAAAAAGTTTTAATTTATTACCGAGTTTTAACTCGAAACAAGTAGTAAATCCGTTATGATGTCTCTCTTTTCGTACCAGATACAACTTGAGAGAATTGGTAGTGATGTTACGAATTTGTAATTTCTTACATGTATTAAATTTGAGCAAGTGGTAAACCCTGTTACGAATTCTCTTTTCGTACCAGATACAACTTGAGAGAATTGGTAGTGATGTTACGAATTTGTAATTTCTTACATGTATTAATTTTGAGCAAATGGTAAACCCTGTTACGAATTCGCTTTTCGTACCAGATACAACTTGAGAGAATCGATAGTCCAGTTACGAATTTGTAATTTCTTACTATGTACTAATTTTGAGCAAGTGGTAAAGCCGTTACAAAATAGTTATTTCCGTACCTCAATGTATCATTAAACAGTTGCATACATTCAGTAATTGTAGACATTCAAATATTATTGATACGAGTAGTATGAATTCTATAATTCCTACAAAGTTTAGTTGTAAACAATTGGTGAAATTATTGTGTACTAATTTGGAACAAGAGGTAAACCTATTACTAAAACATTATTTCTTATCGGACACTACTTTAAAGAAATTGGCATAACGGTTACGAATTAAACATTTCATACGAAAAAATAAGGATCTAGTACGTGGTAAATCTGTTACGAAATTTGTCATTCTTACCCTCGTAACCTAAAACAGTTGCATACATTTAGCAATTGCAAATATCTAAACCAAAAAATATATCATATTGAGAACTATTTTTAAATTAGCAAAATAGATATATATTGTACAAAAATGATGACAAAATAGATATTATTTCAAATCATCGAACAAACAAACAATAAAACAAATCGTACCAAGCCCACGAATTTCAGAAATTTGAAATTTTGAAACCAAAAACTAAAATTTTTTAGATCTACATGACATGATGTTACTATTTATTCAATTCGTAACTGATAAGCATATCCAAACATTAACAATACGTTAAACCAGTTACGAAATAAATATTTCTTAACGAGTTACCAAATTCAAACAATTTCTAAATCGATCATTCTGGCACACTGTTACTATTTGTTCAATTTGTAACTGATAAACAAATATTAGCATTAACAATACGTTAAACCAATTACGAAATAAACATTTCGTAACAAGTTACCGATTCCAAACAAATTTATACCAATCAACATGGCACCCTGTTACTATTTATTCAATTCATAACTGATAACTAGATTCAAGCACTAAAAATACATTAAACCAGTTACGAAATAAACATTTATTAACGAGTTACTGCATGTGTTACTGCATGACAACATGCTACTCACGTACCAATGTGTGTTAATCACCAATATTAGTACTAAAATGTACGAAATGAATAAATCGTAACGACTATAAATTCGTAACAACATATGAAATGCATGTAGAACACCAATACATCTAAATCGCCTAGAAATCAACCCAAAAAATATGATAATTCAGTTACGAAATGTTTATTTCGTATTGAGTTACCACATCTCAACATGGTAACTCAGTTACGAAATGGTTATTTCGTAGTGGGTTACCACATCACTTCATGGTAACTCGGTACGAAATAACCATTTCGTACCTGGGTTACCGTATCTCAATATGCATAGCAATGTGGATTCATCACTAACGTTGTACGAAATGAATAAATCGTAACCACTGTAAATTCGTAACCACGTCTGCAAATATGCGAAAACTAGATCTAAAACACCAATTCATCCAAATCGTTCGGAAATCGCCATAAATACACCAAAAATCACCAGAAATCATATGAAAACAAATAAATCTATAAAAACATATACGAAAAAACCATTAATTCCGACAAGATTTAGGTTTTTCTAGAGAGAGATAGAGAGAAAGAGAGAGAGAGGTGGCGGAGATGGAAGGCGCTGTGGAGATGGGTAGCGGAGATGGGAGGCGCGGTGGGGAGGAGTGGCCGAGATGGGAGGAGCAGCGATGGGGATGGGCGGCGGAGATGGGAGGCGCGGTGGAGATGAGCGGCGGAGATGGGAGGAGCGGTGGGGATGGGTGGCAGAGTTTGGAGGAGCGGTGGGGCAAATTTTTTTTTTTGGGTTTGTCGATGGAGAGAAAGAGAGTAGAGAGAGAAAATAGTGATTCAAAATGTTGTGGGAAATGTAATTGGGACTAATATTAACTTTCACCTCTTACTAAGGGTATTTTCGTCCTAATATGTAAAGTTTGGGTAGAATTGGACCAAATTAAGTTGCATGGCAAAATTTGTATTTTTATGGGTGCTATAGGCTAAATCATGTCTTCTCTCATTGATTTTTAACCTTTTCATCCCATTAGGACAGAAAATATTGTGCTCATGGTTAGTATGTGCAAATGATTATTTTTCTCTAATGTTCTTGAGCTAGACTGAGCAATTTTGATTTACAAAATGTGGTAATATCTTTTAGTAGATATCTCATTAATTTTCAAAAGTTAGTATACCGTATTTCATATATGCTATTGATTATTGATTACATATTGTCGAACAAGTTCCCATTGAAATTAGAGCTTAATGCTTTTTAGTATAAATCTTTTCTGATTAATCCTTACTCATCAGTTTATTTTGCTTTGTTTGATTCTTCTTCCTCTTTTCTTCTTCTTTCGTATTTGCAATGTCTTTATTTTTATTTGTTAGCTATATTGTAATTTATCTTTTTAGTTTTTCTAATCCTGTATTTGTGTTGTTTTGCTTGAGATTTTCAAATTTTTGTGTCGATTGTATCAATATTTGATTGCATGATAATGCATACATAGAAATACCTCATATATTTTTTTTGGAGTTGTGATATACTACTATATAAGTGTTTTCTTTTTTGACATGATATATATATATATATATATATATATATATATATATATATAATTAAGTAGAAATTTTATAGACTTCATACAAATATTTTGATTTTGACAACGAAGTGTGGTTTAGTAGTACTATATTTCTATTCTAAACATGAAGTTGGAGGTTCAGGTCATTAGTGCGTGAGTTGTAGCAAAAAAAAAAGCAAAACTTTTAATAGTATTAATTTATATAGTAATAATAATTTATACAATAATAATATATATAAAAAAAGAAAGTTACAATATATGTTATAGATACTTGTTACAATTATAAAATAATTGATAACCATATAATTGCACCGCGCAATACACAGGTGTAAAACTAGTAAAAATTAAAAAATAGAAAAAATAATAAGCGCATGCATCACACGCGCCTCGCGTAAAGGCATGTGCGTGTGATACACGCTCTACGCGCGCCGTTGCATGCTATCCAACCGTTGCACGGAAACAGCCTGAAGAACATTAGATTGGAATAACGGATACAACCTAAATAGAAAAATTGGGAGGAGACTTTACAGTTAAGAGTCGAGCCGAAAGGTACAGACGGATCGTCAACCGTGGCCCGGCCCAGCCCAGCCCATAAAGGTGTTCTTTTCTTTTCTTTTTCTTTAACTCAGTTACAAACTGTAAAGATCGAAATTTCGTTTTTTTTTCTCGGTAACAAGGTATCATCGCCGTATCGGTCACAAAATTATGAGCGCAGAATTCATGTGAAAATTAAATTGGATAAATTCGATAATATCCAGCTGAATTCTGCTGCTTTAAAGGGGCATACGAACTCCAAATCCAATGTCTGTGCTGAATCAACTCTTCAACAGGGGACTCCTTGGAGCAAAATGGTTAGTTCAATCGATTCCCTTCTAAATTTTTTATTTATTGTATTTTAAAAAACTGTTCTACATTAGGTAGAAAAGAAAGATTGAAAAGCTAAGAATTTATGTTCTTCATCGGGTTGTTGTTGCCCTTTTTCATTATTTTATTTCTGAATTGCATCTTATACTGCAATTTGCATGTATTTTTTTATATGGTAGGATCTGCAGATGTGTTTCCGTTTATGATTTCTGCGATCCGGCATAGTGGAGTTTATTTATTTATTCTTTTGGTTGTGAACCATGAGATGAGAATATAGTAGAATTTGAATTTTATTTGTTTCAGATTAGTATATATTTTTGTAAGTGCAAGATATTTGGATCTAAAATTATGAAGAATTATGAAATTTGCACCTAGCAATTTAATTTGGGTTTTTTTTAAGAGATTGCTCAAAATTGTATTATGCTGAATGCTGTTATAGGATGGAGAAATCTGCGTTTATGTTTTTGGAAGAGTTGAGATTATGTCTATGATGTGGTGCTGTTTTTCTTTTATAGGATTTTGGCAGAGTTTTTCTTGAAATTGCCATAATTAGGATTGATTGTCCATAATTGTGGTGATTTATGATTGTTGGTGGGTTGTTTGTAGTAAAACATGCTTAACATTGGCGATTTCGCGTATCAAGTTATTGCAAAACAAGCGAGACGTGCAGCTGAGGCTTATGAGGAAGGAGATAGCAGAATTTCTGCAGGCTGGCCAAGAAGCTATTGCTCGAATTAGAGTACGTTGTTAATCATCCAAAGATCTTGTTCACTTACGACACAGTTTTTCCTTCCGTTTTAATCTCTGATATGATTAGGTGGAGCATGTTATACGAGAACAAAACACATGGGAGGCATATGAAATATTGGAGTTATTCTGTGAATTTGTTCTTGCTCGTATACCAATTCTTGAAAGCCAGAGGTAAAAACAACGTCGATCTTTTTTCTGATTTTGAGATGTTAAGAAAAACATCAGAAGAACATTTTCTTTATTACATAAGTTTATCAGTTTATTTTTAGCAACTGGCCAACATTGATTGTCATAACATAGTACGTTGTTTAGATCTTACAACATTGATTATCTAGACATGTTACTCGCAAATGCTTATTTGAGTTTAACCCTTTTCTGAGCTAAGTTATATGCTTGTGTAACGATGCTCGTGAGTCCTTTCCTTACCCAGAGCAGGCGAAAATGTAATAATCAATTAGAGTGTAGTCAATTTATCTTAGTTCACTACTTCATGCTGCTTCTCAGAAGAGTTTAGCATGCAATTGCTGTTATCATAGCTAGCATAAGCTCGATTCTGATCAGTGTAACTTTTTCTGTAGTTGTGTGAGTATTGATAAATCTCGACTTTAAATGTGATTCTGACAAACAAGTGGTGCATATTACATCTTGACTCGGAACATTATGCCTTTTTTTCTTTTTTTTCTTAAAACAGAGAATGCCCTATAGAGTTGCGGGAAGCTGTGGCTAGCATCATCTTTTCTGCTCCAAGATGTTCGGATTTGCTGGACCTATTGCAGGTCCGGAATCTGTTTGCTGCTAAATATGGAAAAGAATTCATAGCTGCAGCGTCTGAGCTTCGCCCTGACACCAGTGTCAACCGGACAGTTAATAGACTCGGGTTTTTAAGCTTTATTTCACTATCTTCGCCAAATTTTATCTGATACATCATCTAATCTTCAGATAATTGAAAAGCTCTCGGTGAGTGCTCCGCCCTCAGAAGTAAAGCTCAACATACTGAAGGCAATTGCACTAGAATATAACGTCAACTGGGATTCAACCAAAACGGAACAAGAATTCAGCAAGAAACCGGAGGATCTTCTCGTAAGTATCTCGTTCCGACTCTTTACTATTTTGAATGCTCCTTGTACTACACCTACGGTTCTCTTGTGTCTTGATTTCAATTTATTTTGGGGATGTCGACTTTACATGATAGATTAGATTGATAATACGTGACGATTGAATAATTGAACGATCAAACAATCTCAAAATTACTCAATCTCATCTAAACTATCACAAGTAAACACTCAATTGCTTAACCTAATTATGCTGTATTGTTCTTTCGTATATGTTATAGAACGGACCAAAGCAAATAGCTGCACATCCTCGCCCGGATTCAAGGGCAGAAGTTAGGAGAGGATCGTCGACTGCAGATCAGTCAGCAGCAACTTCTGTAAATGGTAACCATAGAGCATCTTCTTCTTCTCTCAGCAGCACTTCGTTTGTAGGTACGAGGAGAATTGAGTCGACGACAAGAGAACAAAAGTCGAAACCAAATAATGAGATCAAGAATCCAAATCCACAATCATCCGATGCCATGCAAAGTGCTCGTGCCGCTATCACTGCAGCAGAGCGTGCATCAGCCTCTGCACGTGCTGCTGCTGAACTGGTGAATGCCAGGTTTACCTCGTTCAAGCAAGACGAACCCAGAATCTAACTCCGTAATTACCATTTTAATTAGTTTTTTTAACAGCTTGATGTAAAGTCTTATGGAGAGAAAAATATGGGCTAAATTGAAAGGTTCAATAATAATTAAATTAATCAAATCGTTTTGTTGTGATGAACTTTTAATCGATGAGATTTTTCTTTTGTGAACTGTTTGCTTGTGTTTATTGAAACTATTTCGAAGTATTCAGGTGCGGTTCGATTTGGGACGAGAGACCGAACTGCCCGAATGCTCTGCCCTAAAGTCTTGTTTGATATGATATTATATGCATATGTAGTATTGCAACATGCTCGTAACTGTGTGTAACAACGTGGTGTTGTCAACAAACTAGTACTATATGCTATGCATAATAAATATAGAAGAAGTGTGAAGAGAAAGAGTTGTACACTTGTACCATGATGATCATATCATAAAGTTGGAAAATTTTGCAGGTGGAAGAAGAGAAGGTACAATGAATTTCCTGATGGAGAGAAAGACAAAACTTAGTTGTGAATGGGTTACCCAACTTTTCTTCTCCTTGATAACACACATTCACGGTAATGTGTAAGTGTTGCAGTATGATTGATGATGAGACAAGCAGACTTCTGTCTTTATCATATTTCTCTTCTCATCATCATTTAACGACTCAAATATTCCTCTCTCTCTCTCTCTCTCTCTCTCTCTCTCTCTCTCTCTCTCTCTCTCTCTCTGCTTTTTTCCCTCTAATATCAACTTAATTCTTCATGGCCTTTATTGTTCAATTCGTTCGAAAAGATTTAAGGAGTTGCCGTTGACCGTTGTTAAGGCTGATGTTAGTTCGTCGTGATCTTCATATCGATTGATCTTTTCCCTCGATTGGACGTTCCACTCAATTTGTCTACTTCTCAATAAAGAAAGAATTAACCCGTCAAAACACTTTAAAAGTGGCGAAACCAACCTACTTTCTATATTTTTCCTCTTATCCTTAATATTTGTGTCAAATCAGTAGAAAAAATGAGCATAATGGAGGGAGCATTTATTAGGCATTTTGGAACATTTCGTTTTGGTGTTGTAAGTGTATATATGAAAAAATAGATAAATCTTATCATAATCTAAAGAAGTTTAGATTTATTGTAAAATATTATTATCTAGTAGTATCAAATTAAAACCTACTACTATGTAGTAGTATATGCTAATATAGAGTAAAAATTACTACTAGTAATTAGTAATCTTGCATAAATGAATTATATAGTACGGATGAATTTGTTGGTTGCCAGCAGCAATGGTTAATTCTTCTTCGTAGTTAAATTTCCAATTTTGCCCTCTTAACTTTGTGTTTGATTTTCACAACTCGAACTCTTTATTTTTTAAAACGACATTTCATCTCGTATTTCATTGTACGAATAGCTAGAGAGCCAAATTAGTACTCTGATGCTTCCTAAATTGCGCCGGCCAATTATCATCTCTAGTTAAATGGTAGTCGGCACAAAATAACGATGGGTTTCCCCTAGGTTATAGTATGATATGCAACTTTTCATAAAAATAGATTTAGTATACAGATATGATTGCATACCCAAATTATTTAATAAATTTAACACTTACAGTATATACCTTCTTCATGCAACTAAAAACACAAATCTGCTTCAAAAAAGGACAGTTTCTTCAGCACAATTTCCAGCATATTTCAGAATTTTGTACTAATATTATCAAATTTCATACTAAATTTCAAAGATTTTAATTATATGTTGATATTAATAAAAAAAAATCTTATGATAATGAAAGAATAAATTCATAGTATGCCACAACTATGCATGATAAATTCTTTTTTTTTTAGAAGCTATGCATGATAACTTCGTGTCTATAATTATTCCATTTATTTTCTGTACTAATATTGCAGAGATATTGATTTCTTTTGAGTATGGGTGCTATTGTAATTGGCTAAGAGTAATTACGGATTTAAGTCTCTTAACACATGAATTTGATTCTTAATAATCATAAATAAAAAAGAAAGACAAAAAAAAAAGAAGTGAGGATTCATTTTTAACGTCGACGGTACCGTTCTACGGATTTACTATATATACGTACTGACTACTTACAAATGAAGATACATTTAAAAACTTTAAACAGATAAATTACAATCAAATCTAGGGTTCATTTATTTCCTTGATTCATTCTTTACAAATAATCGACAAAAACTGAAAATCTTTCCACAGCTGCTAAAAACCTAAATAATAGGGTATCATCAGTAATAAATACTCCATTTTAAGTGCACAATTTTATAAGCACGAGAGTTGACTGGGCAATCGAATGTCTTGTCTGTTTATTTCTAAACTTTCAATTACATTTTGCACTGTGCACCGATATACACACCTCTATTCATATATCATTACCCAAATTAGTAAAGTTTAGATAATTAAATAATTAATACAACATAAATTGTCATTATTAATCATCGACAAAAACTGAATTTTTTTTTCTGCTATTAATGAAGCAGAAAACCTAAAGATTATGCATTAATATATACTCGTAAGGGTACAATTTTATAAACACGAGAATTTATTCATGGGCAATCAAATGTCTTGTCTGCTTATTTTATCCAATTTTCAATTTCAATCACTTTTTGCATTATAGCCCATACCTATATTATAGTACTCCCTACGTCCCACTCATAATATTTTTATATTGGTGGATATGGAGATTAAAAACAAGAGTAAAAAGATATAAGTGAGCATATTCTATTACTTGTAGTGTTTTGATTAGTTAATTCTTTTTTATTTGAATATAAACAAGATGAATGAAACGTCTATTTAAAAAATATGTAAACATAATGAGTGGAACGGTGAAATTACCCTATTTCTTCACACAAATTTGTCAAATTGATAACATTCAATAGCTTTCTACCTAGAGGCATCTCATGTACTCACAATTGAAAGATAAAAATAAATAAATAGAAAATATAAAAGAGAAACTTTAGACTTTGAAAAGACTTATGCTCTTTAATCATAATTTATAACCAATCCAACTAGTTTTGCTATTTGAGTTTAAGAGTCTGTTATACTTCTACTGTCCAAAAAATGGTTGTCACTTTTATCATTTAAGTTTGTCAACGAAATGGTTGTCACTTTTTCTACTCTACTCATATTTATTGTGGAACTCTTACTCCACTTACAGTAATACTCATTATAATTCACTACTACCTACCATTTTTTTAAAACCCGTGTCGTCTAGAATGTGGCAACCATTTCATGGACGGAGAGAATATATGGAGTATCATTCATCAATTAACACAATTCATCATTTAAAGAAGTTCTTGTTTAATACCGAAATGATTTTTTATTACGCACTTATTCCCTGCGTTCGTATAAAGATGTCCAATTTGGAACAGTAACCATGTTCGCATAAAGATATCCAGTTTGCTTTTTTGTACAACATTAACTTCTCTACTTTCCAAATATTACTACCCTTTGTCATTTAAGACTCACCTCACATCAACTTTATTTCTACATTTTTATCATCCCAACAACTTACATCAACTTTATTTCTATCTTTTTATCATCCAATAACTTTATTCTTACTTTTTTGTCAATACTACCTCTTTTTTGTCATTACTGCTGTTTTTTTTCAATTATCTCACTATCCATATTTTCTAATTTTTACTCCATTAACTTTCACTTTATCAGTTTTCTTAAATTCCGTGTCCAAAACAAACTGGACATCTTTATGTGAACGGAGGGAGTATGTTATTTTTTTTACAATAATTCTATCCTGTCATACGCGCAAAAAAAAAGTTAATTAAAGAAAATAGAAATAATCGCATTTCCCATTAGAGTTTAGATTTTCAATCAGCGTATATTTCTTTTTTTCAAATAGTATAGAAAAAGAAATCTTATTACTATGTACTCCCTCAGTTCACGAAATGATGCCCCATTTCGTGTTCGGCATGGAGATTAAGAAAGTTAATAAAGTTATTTTAAATGGGTAAAAAAGTTAAAATTATGGGTAGTAAAATAATGACAAAAAAATAGTGGTAATAATCAAAAAGAGGTGGCATTGACCAAAAAATAGGAATAAAGTTATTGGGATAACAAAAAAGTAGAAATAAAATTGATGTGAGGTGGGGTCATTAATGGCAAGAGGTAGTAATTTTAATAAAGTAACGAGGGTATGTTGGTAACGAAATAGAGCATCATTTGGTAAACAAAAATAATGAATGAAACAACACATCATTTCGTGAACGGAGAGAGTCGTAACCGGTAGTTTTTCTTTCTATCTTATTTTATTTTATTTTTCTGTACTTAAGAGTTAAAGGGACGAGGACCCAAAAACTTTTAAAAAGAAATTTGTAAATTTCAAATTAAAGACTAAAATACTTTACCGAAATTGGTTAGATAGCAATATTACTGCATATATGAAGTCCTGCGCATGAGCAGAGAGAGAAAGCCATGTGATCAGAATACGAATGAAAGTAGATTCAGAAAATAACTTGAATTAACCGTACTGATGATCAGTAATTAAGGTAAAAAGTAGTAGCTACTACTTATTTTATTGAGCAGAAGAAAAAAAATGTCAATTAATTAATTGGGAATAAAATAAAATACTAGGATGGGGCAGTAGCAGCTTTAAACGTCTCAAAAATTGTGATATTAAGCTGACTCTATATAAATATAGGGGTCTTCGATTTCTGTACTCCCTCTTTAAGAGTTTAATTAATTGACTAAATATTATATGGACTTATAGTATATTTAGATGGGAATGCAACTTTTCTAATGTAGTATTTCTGGCCTACAATTAACCCTCTTACGGACAATAGTACAACCAAGTCCTGTTCCTTTCATCAATGAGGTCTCGGGATTTCAGCTATATTAGAGAGAGAGAGAGAGAGAGAGAGCTAACACGTTCTGTACTGTGGATCTGTTGAAGTGTAACAGTGGACTGATTCTTTACTCAATGGAATATTGCGAAATTGTTAGCTATGGTCTTATATGGTGTGACATTAAAAATTGGACAATTTAGTGGTGGAGCTTTGTTTTCTTGTGCGCGCAGTAGAAAATGCATTTTCTTATATTTTATGAGTGCATGAAATGGAGTATATTTTAGTACAAGGGTAAAATACTAAAGTAAACAAACAATCTTTACTAACTATACCTCGTGTTCATATTGTTCGAATTATATACATGCGTACGTTAAAATTAAAATAACAATCTGTATATTCATCTCTCTAGGCATCGTTACCATGTACGTAGTATTTTATCCGAGCTTGATAGTAGTAGTATTATTATTTTTCAATTTCACTAACCGCCGCCATCAAATTAAATATGAGTGTAGTGGCTAAACCAGAAATAATATTTGAAGGGTTCCATTATTATTATTTTTTCTACTCCCTATGAGAATAACAGGAATACTTTTCCAATTTCAGGATTAAAGCTACTCCAATATCTCTCTTTCCGCCACTAATTTGTTATTTGTGTACAAATATCTCGACTTAGAGAAATTCAAATTTATAATGAGCTAGTCAAGTTAATAAGTCATGAAATCCATCTTGATTGACCATAATTAAATTGGGCTAATTTAACTTGTTATGATTAGGAGGGCACTGAAATATGGACAAAAAACAAGATCTTGGATATATAATAAGTGAAATCCATCTTGATTGACCTAGAGAGAGAATGGAGGGTGTTTCAGACATGATCATAGGTTAACTAGACTTTAGTTTTGCTCTGTCTGTGTGTTGCCACATACTACTATACTAGCTACAACAAGTTGACCTGCCAATTAGAGTTGCCATTTACTTTTGTTCCTTCAAATCCTATTTTGGCCCTTGCAGCTGCCTCCTCAATCTTCATCTGCAGCTTTTGAGCCCAATATTTACTTATAGACCTCCAAATTTCCTATCCTATGTTTTCTTGTCTCTCTCTTTCTCTCTCTAAATTAATAGTTGATTAGTGATAATTAGTGATCCCCATATAATTGTTCAATAAACGTAACACTAGTTTGGTACAAATTAATTCACATCTTCCACAAATTAACACTTTGAGGAGCGACATATTTGTATGTTCTGCCTTTAGGTAAATCTTTTACAAACTAATAAGTTTAATCATGTTTGTATTGTGAAATATATGGAATGAGAAGATATTCAAGAATGTGACGAACATAAGTGATGATGTGATTGAGTTAATAAATGATCTTTCACCCTATAGTTAGGGTGATTGGATTCACAATCTTTCTCAATGCTTTGATTTGTTAGATAAATGTAGCTTTATTTTGTTTTTCTTGAACATTGTATCCATTTTGTGTTGAGCCCCTCTGCCTGATAAATTAAATTTTACTTACAAAAAAAAGGTGAAAACTAGCTTGTTGATGTCTTGGTATGATTAATCAAAGATGTTGACCTGATGGAACTTTGAACCATATAGATGGCTCGGACTATCTTAGAACATCAATATTGATTGAGCTACAAGTAGACTCAACCATGCTGTTGGTAAGGCTCATAATGCTAACTCATATGAATTAGTTTTGATTTTTGGATTTTGATTTAATTTAAATTTGAAAATTACAATAATTGAAAACAATTACATTAAATATATGATAATTACATTAATTTAGAAACAAATAAAAACAATAAAGAAAAAAGAAAAAAAAAACTAAGAAACGAAAAAAAATGTAGGAAGAAATAAATGATAAAATACAAAAACAAAAAACAATTAAATAAAGAGAGGGGGAAAAAAGAAAAAAAAAACAATTATAAACAAAAGAGGGGGAAAAGAAAGAGAGAAAAAAAAGAGGAAAAAAAAAAAGAATACAAAAATAGGCGAGTCCGTTGGGTTTTGAACCCATGATCTCAAGCTTAAAATTTGAGGGATCTACAACTAAGCAACACATATATAACACTCATTAATGTATTTACTTTTTTTTTTTTAATATTAGTTTCGGCGCATTTCACGCGCACCCTCCATTTGCCCTCTTGAGCCGGGCTCATCCGTCCTTGACTCATTATCCGAAGGCTCATCGCTAAGGCCGACTCAAGCTAATGAGCGAAGGCCGACTCGAGCTGGCGGATGAGCTCCTTGATGCGAATGCTCCTATAATACAAAATCAGTCTAAAAATAGTCATATTAATTATTCAAATCGTATCCGATCTTTTGATAGAAAGTGATCCGGATATTGACAGTTCGTACACAGTTCACTACACATCAGATCCTTGCCTCAGAGTGAGCAATTGTTGCTTGAGCTGACAAATTTGAGCCAAATTTCCTTGAGAAAAACGATGTGCAAGGTCGCTCCAGAGCTGTGAAGCATCATCTAAGTACATGATACTGGAGCTAATCTTAGGTATCACCGAATTTCGGAGCCAGGACACCACCATGCTATTACAGCGAAGCCACTGCGTGTAGAGCAAATTAGTGGAAACTGGTTGTGTGATGGTGCCGTTGACGAAAGCGAGCTTGTTCTTCGCCATGAGCGCTGTAGTCATGGATCATGCCAATTATTGTAGTTAGATCCATTCAATTGTTGCGTCACGAGCTGAATTCGTAGATTATCACTGCTTGAGAGATAGTATGGACTAGCTTGATCTTCACTCGAATGAATTGCTTGATTATTGGTTGGCCTGATCGAAGCCATCGGAAAACGATCGGAGAAAAATCCAGCGGAAGAAAAAGTTTTGCTCTGTTACCATATCAGGAAAAGAGCTTAGAGAATGAAAGAAGATTTCCATTGTCATAGACACAAAACAAATACAAGTACATGAGTATTTATACTACTAGCTACTCTATAGCGATGACGCAAAATACTACACAAGAACTAATAGAAAAAGGCAAGTCAGCAACAATGCCAACACAACATGAACCGCATGAACTGTGCACGAATTGTGTAGTGAACTGAACTGTATTCTTATACTGTTCAAACAATTGCATGTTGGCATGTTGCCTGTATAATGTTTTTATGCATACAATTATTATATAACAAAGAAACATTGGATCTACTTTTTGTATTTTTCAATAACATTGACAAGAAAAAATATTTGAACACCTTATCAAACTGCAGTGAGCAGATGCAAAGATAACTGAACACGTATTGATTTGTCACACAACCTTTTTCATCTCGAAGGAAGAGGAAATCAATAATTTATAAAATTTATACTAAACGTAAAATAGCATATATATATTTTTTGAAAAATAAAAAGAAAATCGAAAAATGATTTTTCATTACTTATTTATATAGCATGTCACATATGAGGAGGCAGGTGTAACGCTTTCTCAATCAAATTCCGGCGGATAAAAAAATTGGTAAAATTCGACTGGTAAAAGATTTAAAATAAAAAGTCAAAATCCCCAAAATTGAGAATTTACCTCAATTACTATTTTTAGTGGAATAATAATGACCAAAGGGTAGTTATTTTTCTTTTTCTTTTTTAATTAAGAGAGTGATGGAATTTATTTGGTATTTTAAAAAAATTATCGTCTTTTGTCGTATAATCGTACGTCCTATATAAGAGCTTTTACGAATTATTAATCAAATAAGTTGAGAAGTTTTTCTAAAGAATTATCTTTCTTTTAATTTTTGCTTTTAAGTAGGTTCAATTTAAGCATTTTTTAGCTCAAATGTGACGGTATCACCTATCAACACATTTCAAATTTAATACTAACATACTAAACAAAACGATTGTTATGTCAAAAAAAGTGTAATCTAAATGTGAACTTTTTCATAACATCAAAAGAAAAGACGTACTTCCTCCGTATTTTTTTAAATGTCTCATTTCACTCATTTCTACTATATTTCTATAAAAGTCTTACTCTATTTTTTTTACCATCATACCCTTCTTACTTTTGAAAATTATTATCTTTTGCCATTTAGGATCCACCTCATATAAACTTTATTTTTATTTTTTTATCATCCCAATAATCTTATTCTTACTTTTTGGTCAATACCACCTCTTTTTGGTCATTATCACTTTTTTGTCATTATCTCACTACCCCTACTTTCTAACTTTTACCCTACTTTTTAACACTTTACCAGCTTTCTTAATTCTCGTGACAGGTCAAACTAGGACATTTATATAAATACGGATGGAGTACTATACTAATGAGGTTTAGTTCATCTGGTCGATGAGGTACCATAATTCTCTTTTTAGCGAGAGGTTTTGAGTTCAATTCTATCTGTATTGTGGTGTAGGTTATTTTTCTCTTTGTTGGTAGTATAGTGGCCTCACCCTTTACAGTGGTGTAGGTGTATGGGGGGAATACACCAGTAACTCTTGGTTAATTTGATAGTCCAGCTAGCTCAACTACTGTAAAGGACAATTGGAGCGCTTCACTCAGTCAGGTGCAAAACTGACTGAGGTTTTCACCAGAGTTACTAACTTTGCAGAAAATGGTGGGTTTTGACTCGTTACAAAACTGAAAACCTTTTGAGGGAATGTTAAATTCCCTAATCCGTTTTAATGCAGAATAAAAGTTTGTTTTCGTGCTTGGTTAGTTTGTTAGTAATTTGAATGTAAAATACTGAAATGTAAATGACACAGTATTTTAACGTGGTTCGGAGATCGACCTCCTACGTCCACAACTTCCTTTTCGGGAAAGTAATCCACTAGATAAGCTTACGCGTGCTTATCAAACGTTCCACTACTTTTACGGATACCAAGCAACCTAACCAGTTCGATTACGAGTTTGAACCAAACCTTACAACACTTTTACGGGCAAGTGTACAGCCTATAGTTCTTTTCCAGGAAAGAACAAAGCATGGGTCTTAGATTGCGGGTTCTAAGGGACCTAGTTTCTTTGATTACGGGTTCAAAGAAAGACTTGGGGTTTGGGGGTCTGGGTTTTCCAACTAGGAAGTCTTCAACACTGATAACAATAGATGCTTCTTCCTAAGGCTTAGAGACTCAATTTTCAAGAGAGATTCTGCTTACTAACTATGCAAGAACCTACTACAAATCTAGACTCTATCAAAGAATGGATTTTTTGAGAGGCCAGACGGAAGAACAGAAAGAGGACTTTTCACTCTACTTCTACTGGTTCTTCAACTCGGCGGTTCTTGCGCGCGAGAAAATCTGCTTCTGTTTCTTTGCGTGGATGCACTTTTGCATGCTCTGTCTCTCTCTCTCTTTCACTCTCTCTTGAAATGGGAAGACCTCTATTTATACAGAGGGAGGTAAAGTAGCCGTTGGAAGTAGCCGTTTGACCTCTGCCAAAAGTATGGCACTCCGCCTTCTTTTCTGCGACATTTCCTAAAATGGTAACTGTGACCCATGCTTTATGCATGTCCTCTTGGTCGGTCCATTTATGAAAAGTTTCTTGGCAGACTTGAGCTTCTGAGTAGATTTGAATTTCGAACTCCAACTCATCTTCTTTCTCTGTCTTCAAGGTCTTCTTTTCTTAACTTTGTGTCGTCTGACTTAATCACACCTTCTTGACATGTAGAGTCAACTGAGCTTCAGTTCGACTAGCAAACTTGCCAGAAAAAGACCTCTATTAATTTTTCAAACAGTGAGCTCTATTTAAGTTTAGGCTCATGGCTTCATCTATTCGGTTGGGGTCAATTGGGTTTTGAGATGAATCAAAACCTCTATTGATTTTTCCAACAGTAATGATCTCACGTTTATGTGGTGTAGAGGTCCACTTTTATATGGTGTAGTGATTTATTTGATTATTTGATATAACTCATGTAATTCACTCAAAAAGGAAAAGACGTACTATAATGTGTTATATATTAGTATACTACCTCCGATCCCTAAATAACTTCTTATCTTTTCTTTTTGGGACGGTTCTTAAATAACTTCCTACCTATTATTGCCATACCCACACATAAAAATATTTTTCTTTACCTTTACTTTTTCTCTACTTATAACAACTTTTTCCTTAATGAATGTGTCACTCCATCCTAGGAACTTATTTCAGGACTGGAGGTAGTATGATAAATACTCCCTCCGTTCGTGAATAAGTGTCCTACTTACCCATTTTTAAATGTTCGCCAATAAGAGTCCTACTTTGCTTTTGGACACAACTACCCTTTTTATTCTCTTAATATTACTACCCCTTGCCATTGATGGACCCACCCCATTTCAATTAGCTCAATTAATTAAGCCACTAATTATATCTCTAATTAAACCCTAATAATAATCCAATAAAATAAAAATAAAAAAAACCACACCTACTATACCGGTTTCTATCTCTCTGATTCTCACTCCCAAACCCTACATTTCGCCGTTTCCCCAAATCACTCTCTCAAACCCTAGATACTCTCTCTCTCTCTCTCACTCTCACAGTCGCGATGACTGCCTCATCTCCGTGCCCATCTCCTGATTTCCCTAAATTTTGTGGTGAATCGACAGAAAATGGGTCTGATTCCTCTCCATTGCTTGACTCCTCTCACCTCTCTTTTCCAGATTTGCCCGTCGATCTCTCTTCAACGATGGTGCCTGAAACTGTTTTCGACTCGATGCCGCCATCTGAATCTCCATTGAACTTCGGTAGATTCACCGATCTCTCGTCGACGGTGGTGGCTGACACTTGCTTTGACTTCATGCCCCCGTCTGAATCTCCGATTAACTTGGATGGATTCGGCGATCTATCGTCGACTGTGGTGGCTGAAACCTTCTTGGACTCGATGCCGCCGTCAACGGTGCCAGATGAGCCTTACTCATTTCTCCAGTCCGAGATTGCAAAAATAAGGGCCAAAAGGGAAGAAATGGAGGCATAGGTTGCTGCCAAGAGATCCACCGTCGATGATGAGCTTCGGCCACCAAAATCAGCTCGTTTGAGCGAAGAAAGCTATCTGCAGATACTTAGGGACTATTGCCCTAGTGTATTGCGGCTTCTCCCCGATCAGATTATTCTGTTTCCTTCCATTAAAGAACATGATGCTGTACTTGGTGTGATGCTGACTCTGTGAAAATTCGATGCATGATTTTTTGTTTCTGAAAATTCCCTAACTCTCTAAAAGAGTATGATGTTGCACTGTCCGAAATCTTGTTGCCTTCTGGATAGAGCATGATACTGCACTTGGTGTGATTTATTTCTGCATTGTTGTTGCCTTCTTGAAAGAACATGATACTGCACTTGGTTGGCTTTATTTTTGCATTCTTGTTGCTTTCTGGAAAGAGCATGATACTGCACTTGGTTGGCTTCATTTCTACATTCTTGTTGCATCTGGAAAGAGCATGATACTGCACTTGGTTTGCTCCTGCTGCCTAATTATAATAACATGATGATGCCATTGTTTGTGGTATGCTGAATTGGTGATTTGTTAGCTGTTTATTGATAGTGTCTTGTTGCAAGTCCACCACTAGGTTAAATTAACTTAGTTTTGGAGGTTTATGCATTAAAAAGAGTCAATGATGCAAGCATTTTCATTAATAACAAAAGTTGAGACTACATGCATTTCAAAAACAGCCAACAAGGCCAATTTACATTCCAAACAAGAAGATGCATCTTTCATGTTTGTCCCTGTAAAAATGCTGCAAAAACAAGTCTCTTGATCCATAATCTGTGATGTTCACATGCTGCATACCATTAACCAATGATTCTAAGCTAATATGTGCAACTTCTTCACTCCCTTGATCCTGTTGCATGTTTAGATGCTCCAAACTATTAAGAACTAGTTGTTCTTCCACCTCAATGCATTCTGGGAGTATCCCAGCCCTTATAAGATTCTCTTTTCCCATGTGTGGGATCTTGTAATTGTTACAGCTCTTCACTCTCATGATTTCTTGTAGGCAGCATTGTAAAGTTAAAAATACATCATTTATTTTGTAGCATGGATATTCCTCATAGGCTTCAATGACATTTTTGATTATATCATCCACTGTTCTTGCATTTTTCTCATCCTTCAATGATTGAATGGATCTGAAAAATCCTAAATCATTCACATTAGTGTCAGGGAAATTAGGTGGTTGTCAAACTAGTTTGATGTTGAATCCATCACTCTTTGCTGCTGCTTGCCATTCAGGATCATCATTACTGAAATGTGGCTTTGCATTGTCCTATTGAATGATTATGTTTCTGCTCATTCCTTGTGGCTGTTTTGCTTTAACTACTGGTACAACCTGCAATGAAAAAGAACATAGAAACAGTCTACATGATGAATCAGTAACGATTCTGATAGAATTTGATGCAATGTTGCCTTACTTTCTGAATGAAATAGTCCTTCATAACTGGTTTGGTAATTGCTGGAATAGCCTTTGTGACCATGGTGCCTTTGTCTCTATTTTTGGAATTCCTCTGTGCTGGTTCTGTGAATATGAATGGGAATATCCCAAACTTGCCATCAATTATGATTGTTCCATCTACATCTGTCTGTGGTTTGTCAACTACAGAAATGAACATTATTTTTTCAATGTGGATCTTTGATTTACATGTTCTGTGAGGGCCTTCTTCATTTGCCAGGATATAATACCTCTGTGATGCTCTTGTGAGGTTAAACCACTTCTCATCCACATGAATAATATTATACATTGACTGAAATTTGATTCTTCCATTCTGTGAGATGCAACTTAACATGCTTAGGCTTCATTTCAGCCGAGCTATCTTGTTTGGTTCTGTCAGGAAAGGTTTGATGGCACTTGTGTGTGCCTTGAGCTGTTTGCCCTTAATCCATTTATGGGTCAACCCCACACTAACTCCTAGGGATGATGAAAGCTTTCTTATACTAGTTCTATCTTGAAATGAAAGATTTCTGACCTTATCTTCATCCATAAATTTCTGTCTTGATACATGTTTGTATCCTTTTCTTCATTGACACTACATGGACAGCTTTGTGCTGAGATTTCTGTGATTATATAGTCTTCCAAATGCGATAAATAGTTCTTGGATCAACATGGAATAGGATAGATGCTTCTTTTTTGGCGCCATATCGAAGCTCATTGTCGTGGCTGTTTTGGAGAAGCCATTGGGCTATGAGATTTTTTCTTCACTGCTCAAATTCGGCCTCCCTCTTGCCTCTGCCATATTTAAGGATTTTGCTGCTGTTTTGTGTATTTACTGCACAGAAAATGAGTTGTAATGAATGCTTGTAATGATATTTTGAGGTTTAAATAGGCACTTTCTTGGGTTAAGTGAAGATCTTCCCTCCCTTTTTGATTTTAAGAGGGAAATCTCACATTTCCATCCTTGTAGAGTTTTCCCTCTCATTCTTTGTATTTTCATTCTCTAGTTTGTACAGTTTTTTTTTTCGTAACAGGATTACCAGGTTATTTAATGAATTTCAGATTTTATGTTTATTTAGCATTGCAATTATTTCACTGGTTATTAATGCTATTTATGCTTTTACTACTGTTCGAAAAAAAAAACCTTTATTGCATTCCAAAAAAATGCCTAAACAATAAGGGAAAAAACAATAGAGAAAAAAAACCTGTAAATAATAAAGAAGAAAATAATGCAATAAAATTAAAATAAGTTAGTCACATTAAAATAAATTAAATGGAAGTCATTCACTTTCTTCTTTAAAAATCATGTCCCACTTAAACAAGGATTAACAATATAAATACTTTTATTAACAATAGCCATACTCTTTAACTTTTACAACTACAAAAGTCACTTTTTTCAGCTTTATTAATTTCTGTGCCCAGCCCACTCTTATTGCTGAACGGAGGGAGTAGTAAACTAAATTCTATTAAAACTAACTTAAATACAATTTCAATTTGGTCATTTTTTTGTCTTTAAGGGGACATCCGGTACGGCTTCTCAAAAGAAAAAAAAAACAAAAAATAAAAAATAAACGTTATGATTGTTTTCCTGGATCATTTAACTTAATATATGACGAGCACAATATATATAGATATTTATAAATGATAAAAAGGAATAAGCTCTAGTTAATAGAGTTTAGTATATTATTTACCTATTTCTTTATTTATTTATTTATTTTGTGTAAGGGAAGAGTTACGAATTAATTAACCTAATATTTTTCTTCAGTAAAGTCTCATTCTAATAATCTAGACCCGAAAACCTTATCAAATGAAATAAATATTAAGTATATATTATTAGTATATCAAAGATCTTTCCCGTTAAAAAACTGAAATAATTAACAATACTCTACATGATAATCTTGAATTAATCTCAGATATTAATCCCAAATCTGCATCTTCTACTTCTTCACATCATCACTTCCAATAATACCATCCACACGGACCGTTTTCTTTAACGATTTTTATTCTTTTTTCATTTAATTTCTTGAAAATTAAAATAAAGAAACTCATATACATCCGTCCAATCCCCCAGTTGAAGACAAAGTGAGATGCGAATCATGAATGTGAGAGCACAAAAACCTCCAGAAGTAAACAAAAAATAAATTTATGAGCCTAGCATGAAGATTTGTCAGCTTGATTTGGATTCCTTCTGTTTCATTGAGAGAGAGAAAGAGAGAGAGAGAGAGAGAGAGAGAGAGAGAGCGCCATGATCAACAGTGAGCACTCGCAGTCACCAACAAAATGAAGTTGAAAATATTTATAACACAGAAAAACAAAAAAGAATCCATGTTGATGCCGATTGATCAAAATATACGATCCAAAATTAAATGTTTTGCATTAATGTTGGCGGCCCCAGCTGAGTCCTTCCTCTCGATTCTGCAGCGACAAGTCTCTAACAGCACCACCGCCGAATCCCTGCCCCACCGGCGCCCCGATGCACGTATAGTTGTTATTCCCTTCCTCTCCGTAGCTCTGGTTCGGCACCACGTGTCCCATGAAGTAATCAGTCGCCGCCGCCGACGCTGGATATTGCGAGTGGAACGAGAGCATCCGCGGCGGAGAAGTGTACATGTAGGCCCCACCGTGAGGCTGCTGCGGCGGTGGAAACAATCTTGTGGAGTACATTGGTCTCAAGGGCAGCCCGTTGTCGCCTCCTTGATGATACGTCGGAATCGGCTGCCCGCTGCCCAAACACACACACACACACACAAACTTGTTAAGAAAATGTAGAATTAAATCATACAATAAATTAAAAAAATAAAAATAGTTGCGAGAATTCAGACAATCTGAGAAAGAGACCATACGCTGAAACATAACCTAGGTGTCCGGTAGGAGTTAAATCATTAGTGAAGACCAGTTGACGCGCCTTGTTCAGTGTCTCAGTCTCTCTCTCTAAAATAGGAGTATAATTTTATGCAAATTAACAAAATTAAATATATGTATATCTCGAATAGCGCGCGGCTTACAAATTAGAAGGGATGGGATGGGATGGGATGGGAAGGGAACCTTGACGGTGGCGGTTCATGTGGCCGCCGAGGGCTTGAGATTTGCAGAACTTGAGGGAACAAAACCTGCATTGGTAGACCTTTGATGCCTCCATTTTCCCTTCCTTACCGCCGCTTTTCTTTTTCCTGTACCCTGCCAATTAAAGCAACTTTGATGAGACTAATCCTACGCCCTAAATTCACATTCATTTTCCTTCTTCTTCTTTTTCTTAAAAAAAAAAAAAAAATCGTTCATTTCAATTAAAATCTTCCCACTTCCTCAAGTGGATATCATATTCCACATATAGTATAATTTTTAATTGCTCATGTCTTGTCATTTTAACTTTCTAGGGTTTCGTTCTCATACTCCAGAAACCAAGAATATATATACATATTGTGTACAGAAATATAATTAATACCTAAGGACGTTTATTAAACATCAATTAAGATGGGAAATTAATGAATCGACATATGTTGAAGAAAAAGTAGAAGCAATTATTAAACTGAAGAGAAAAAAGTATGTACCAGCAGAAGAAGAGCTGTCCTCAGAAGTAACTTTTGCATCTCTTGCATAATCCTCAGGTAAGTTGTTGAGGTCTAATGGATTTCCCTCTGATCTCCTGGTAAATACGAAACAAATTAATTTTCAAGAACTTAAGAGAAAAAAGAAAACAAGAAGAATGGAAGATGATCAAGGAATTAAGTACTGATAAAGAAGAGTTGAGTTGGTGTTTGTGTGTGTGTGTGTGTGTGTGTGAGTTTAATTTTCTGGCTGGGTTGAGGGCTACATACATGGAAGCGACAGAGAAAGACAGATGAAAATGAGAGAAAATAAAGTATATTTTTGAAAAGAGGGCGATCAATTTTTTTTTAGATGGAAGAGGACTAAAGCTTGGGAAATTATAAGACTTCAGTTTGGAACTGAAATGTAGAAGCTAGTTGAGTGATGTTGAAGAAAGGAGGCTTGAAAGTTCTCTATCAGTTTGCCAGCCCCTGTGGAGACATCTCTCTCTCTCTAAAAATGAAAGAACAGAAGGTCTCGTGACTTTAAAAAGGAGAGGATGAAGAGAGGCTTTTGCATTCGGTTCGGGTTGAGAGAGAGAGAGAGAGAGGAGTGAGAGGGACATGGCCTTATGATTTTCTTGATAAATAGGTTTATAGACCTACTTCTACTAGCCTGCATAACACACACAACACACACTAAATTATGCACAACATACATTCATTCATTCATGCATGTATAACTCGAAGCCTTAAGTTTCAGAGCAGTGACCATAAAACATGCATCTTATTGGTGCAGATAGCATCAAACCCTTTTTCATTCATTTTTATCAGAATTGCCACTACACACACACACACATGCTCTAAGGGCATTGAAGACAAAGGCTTTGCCTTTTAGACATGACTGTGCAATTGTGATCAATTTTGATGTAAAGAAGCATGCTTTGAGTTTATGTATTAATTGGATAAAAGATCCAAGCCTAATGCATGATGGGTAACAATCAATATAGTACTTGGAGTCCAAGAAATTTTAAGCAAGCCCTAATTTACAATTCCAGCTCTTTTGGTAATTAATAAAGTTCTGATCTAAATCAGACCAAATTAAAATTCAGTTGCCAGATTTTTGGGGACTACTCTGGTTGTCTTGATTGGTTGCTTCACGATTTGTTTTAATTAGCCTTTTCGATTTGTGAGGTGTAATTAGTGGGACACTAATAGGTGGTTAATTGTTTAAAGATGTTATATATTCCCTCTGTTCCGTTCAAAAAGTCCCATTTTGCTATTTCGGGTGTCCCGTTCAAGAAGTCTCATTTTTTTTGGCAAAAATTAACACACTAAAATCCACTTTATGTCACACTCAAACGTGAACAGTGTTGTTTACTTTATTGTACAGTGTTTTTCCACTCAGCACACTTTAACATTAATAATAAAATACTACCTTAATCACATTCTAACTCTCTTTTTCTTAATCTACGTGCGATTCTCAAATGAGACTTCTTCACTTCGACGGAGGGAGTAATTAAAGGGACTGCACATAAAGTAAAGAGAAATGCGGTCCTCAACTTATTACAGTATGATCCAAAGAGAGAGAGAGAGAGAGAGTCTTGTTCCGAGTGAATTTTGGTTTCTTCTATCCAATAAGTCTGGCAGTTATCTCTTCCTTAGGTTTGTCTTGTAAATATTTAACATGAAACCAATAATTAATGCACAAATCACCTCTAAGTAATACATACTAATTATAATTAAATTTTAAAAGCAAATATTAGGTATATTGCATATGGCCTAGGGTGCATATTGCATATATCTAACAAACTGTAAAAAAAAAAAAAACAATAAAAACTAATTTTGGAAGTCCGGTCTTTGCAGTATAATGATTCCACATTGGTATGATATAAATTTCCCACTTATATAATGGAGTATATATCTTTGTAATTCTAAAAAAAAAAAAAAAACAAACTAGTACTAATATTTTGAGGAGTGTCAATATGTAATGACTGAAATATTAATTATCGTAATTAATATTTAAAATCTAGTATTAGTAAACCCACCGCTCTCCCTCCTTTTGAAAAAGCTATTCAATGTTTATATTGGACTACAAGTATCATACTTATACAGTTTCCACGAAAATGAATAAGTTTTTTGTGGCACGTATTTTAATACAAGTGCAGCCGATATTAATTTAAGGGTTAATATCATGAAAATACACAAATTTTGAGTCAATTTTTATTTTTCTCACGATCTTTCAATTTTGTGTGACAATACACAAATTTTGAGTTAACTTTCAATTTCCCCATGAACTTACAATTTTTTGTGACAATGGACGAACTTTGTGTCCAACTTTCATTATTCTCACGAACTTCAACTTTGGTCCACCTTTGAGTCAGTTTATGTGGCAATCGAGAGTGTGCAGTTTTTTCGTCCGACGACTAAATTAAACGATCTCTTCTTTTAATCTCGTACGTTGTCATTTAATCTCTAATTAACTTACCTATTTAACTGTCTTGCTAGGATTTTTGGTGATATAATTTGTCCTATTTATCCAATCAAGCCATTTGGAAAGAAAAAGACATTAACATATGAGTTTTATTTTGGCATGAAGATTAATGACAAAATTGAAAAATTAAAAAAAAATATGGAGAAATTTTGAAAAAGATGACACCCTTGTCTTTATAGGAGAAATATGGAGAAATTTTCATCCCAATATATATCACCCTAAACTCGAGCAAGATAATAAAATATGTTTGTTAATTTTAAGATTAAACAATCGGGTACGAAGATTTAAAAATATGGTAGTAGTTTAATTTAGCCAACTAACGAAAAGACTTACTCTCGATCGCCACAATTTTAGCGGAAAAATGATCGTAGGGAAAGTCGAAATTGGACCAAAGTTTAAGTTCGTAAGAATAATGAAAGTTGACTCAAAGTTTGTGTATTATCATAAAAAGTTGAAAGTTCGTGGGGATATTGAAAGTTAACTCAAAGTTCATGTATTATCACAAAAAATTGAATATTCGTGGGAAAAATGAAAGTTGATTCATAGTTTGTGTATTTTCATGAAATTAGCCCTTAATTTAATGGAGAAAGAAACCCACCATAGTGAGTAGAGAAAAATATAAAAAATAAAATAGTAGATAAGGCTATATTTTAAGGTGGAAAAAAGAAAACTAACAATAACCTTCGTGAACGGACAGAAAAAGAAAACTAGCTACAGTCCACTCGAAGAACGAGAATATGTATTGTGGTGTTGTACGTGTGTGTATGTGTAGTAGACGAGGGGTGGGCGTGAGCGTTGAAAATATGTAAAATATCTCTCTCTCTATCTCTATCTCATTGGAGATTATAAATCCAAATTTGAAATTCATAGACGTTAGTCAGTGATTAATAAATATTAATTTTTTTCTTCAGTTACTTTCGAATCCTCTTTTTTAATGCCCTTAATTACTCCAAACTGCAACGTAATTACACCATAATTACAATTAATTTTACCCAAAGATAGGTTGTACCCAAATTTTTATGAGAGGATTTTACAACTAGTACTTCTTAATAGTTTTTTTTAAATTTTAGCACTCCTTATAAATTCTTAAAATTTTAGCACTTTTGGACATTTTTGCCCTTCCATCACCTATCTGGTAAAAAACAAAATTGTGACTGAACAAAAAAGAATACATTCCACCACCACAACCCTGCAACCGCCGCCGCCGTGCCACCACCACCGCCGCCGTGCCACCACTTTCCGGCTGCCGCCGGCGGCTACAGAAAAAAATTTGTGACTGAACAAAAAAAAATCACCACCATTTTTTCACCGCTGCCGCCGCCGTCGCCGGCGGCCACAATTTTTTTGTGAAGTCAGAAAAAAAAATTGTGAAATCACAAAAAAAAAATATTCCACCACCATTTTTTCACCACCGCAGTACCGCCGCCGGCCACAAACTTTTGGTGAAGTCAGAAAAAAAAAATGTGAAGTCAGAAAAAAAGAGGAAAAATTTGTGAAGCCACAAAAAAAAGAGGAAAAATTTGTGAAGTCACAAAAAAAATATGGAAAAATCGAAGCTGGGCTGAAACCTTTTCCCCCTATGTTATTAATGCACAAAAAAAAGAGAAGGCCCAGCACCCTTGCAGCTCCCATTAGACCAACCAACACAATCAAAACAAACCTCTTTCATCAAACATCAACACACAAAAATTTGCAGGCAAATTGAAAGAATGTCACCCCAAATAGTAGTATATGTTGTTGGGAAATTTATTAGTAAGAGTTTTGATGAATTCCAAAACCAACTGACCCCAATCGAGTAGATGTTGCCAGAACCTATTGTTAGTAGTTAGGCTCGCTGTTTGAGCATTGTCTAGATTTTATCTTTACAGGTCTCCAGCTGAAGATGGCAATAAGGCATCACTCAGACAGAACATCAGTTGTGAAGAAAGACAACTGAGAGTTCATCTCTTCAGATGCAAAGAGGGGGAAGTCTTCAGAACATCAGTTGTAAGGAAAACAACTGAGCGTTCATCAGATGAGAAGCAATAAAGGGGAAGAGAACATCAGATGAAAGAAAGCCATCTGAGCGTTCGAACCCAACTGATCAGATACAAGGAAGACAACTGAGTGTTCAGTTTCAGAACATCAGTTGTAGAACTCAACCAAGAAGATCAACAGCTTGAAGATGAAGTCAGCTGAGAGTTCAACTGTTAGGTGGCAGATAGAACATCGGCTGAAGAACAAGCTAGTTGAAGATCGAAAGTCTTAACCGACCACTCCTTGTTGGAAGTCTGTTGTTAAGATTTGAATTTCAAAAAGGAAGTCACGTAAGGGTTTGACCGTTCAGTCATTACCCCATTTGGCCTAACACAAGACTATCTCAGATGGAAAGCAGAAGAGCACAAATGCCATATCGGGAAAGTCTGCAGAGATCAGAGACAAGCCATCGCTTTCAAAGAACAGAGATCAACAGCTCCTCCAACGGCTAGTTGATACTCTCTGCCTATAAATAGAGGCCTCATTCATTCGAAGAGGATACAAGACACACACGCGAGAAGAAACCATAGAGCGAAAGAAAGAGTAATATTTTTCACGAGCTGAACTGAATCTCTTAGAACATCACCTGTTGAGAGTTCTAGAGTTAGTTAGTTTTTGTGTCTTTAGATCGAACCTTGAGAACATCACTTAGTGAGAGTTCGTAGAGAGTTAGATCATAGCTCACTTCACGTTCGAGCTTTTAGTTGGAACACCATTTTCGTTCACCTGAAAAGGTTTAGGATCCTACTCTTCCTGCAACTGAGTAGTTAGGTCGTTTAGTACCCGAAAACTAAACTGTAAGGTTGATAAGTACCCGCAAACTTATCCATAACGGGTCTCAGCCCGCGTAAGCTGAGTGGTTTGTCCAGAGGAACTTGGACAGAGTTGTGTGGACTCACAACTCCCCGTGGACGTAGGAGTGTTAGCTCCGAACCACGTTAATTCTCTGTGTGCTTGTGTTTTTCTTTGTTCAGTTATTTCTTGCATTCTCATCTGACTGACTAACCATCATACAAACCGCATTTGTGCATTCTCAACTGTTTTGGTTTTTGACCAACCGTCCTTAATAGCGTGAGTTGTTTTACAAGTTTATTTTCCACCACATTCCGCACAACACAACTCTTCCGGCTGAGGTTGCATACTCAGCTGTGAGATTCCAACTGAGTCTTTTTACTTGGTTGAAGTAATTTTCTAGAGTTTAATTTTAAAATCCTAACTGGTGTATTCCCCCCCATACTCCAGTAACTCGTATCGGGACCATCAAGTGGTATCAGAGCAGTGGTTCAAAAGACTACTGACTCTGTTTCACAAGGTGTGAATTCGAGAAAGTTTCTTTAGTGGTCAACTGAACAGATCTATTTTTTCACGCTAGTGCATATTTACTTGTATATATGCTCTATTGTTGTGTGCAGATGGACATCAAGGATAAGATCGTGGTAATGTTCTCGGTTGTAAATTATACATCCTGGAGGACACGGATGAAGAAGATCTTACTGTCGAAGCATCATAGGATGCAACAAGTACTTTCATCCGGTCCGATCATCATCAAAGAGAGGATCACTCGCACTCCTACAAATCCCAACGATGGAGATACAGTTGTGGAGTTTGTGGAGAAGCAGCCGGAAGACTACACTCCAGAGGAAGCCAAGGTGAGCCAGTTGGATATCTTGGCTCAAAGCACGATTATGTCCATTGTTGGACAAGATTATCTCCCTTGGATTGAAGAGTGTGAGACTGCCAAAGAAATGTGGGATATCCTGGCATCGCTGAGTGAAGGAAGCGATGAGACGAAGGAGAACAAGTTCTCACATGCATGCCAAGACTTCGACAACTTTTGTTTGAAGACAGATGAAACAATTGATCAGCTAGAGCTCCGATTTATGGACATCCTCAGAAGAATCCAGTCCATCCGAAGAGGAAAATACACACTAAGAGAAATCAATCTCAAAGTGTTGCAAGCTTTACCGGCTGAGTGGGATACTTTCACCAATATCCACAAGAGCCGAGCTGACCTTGGTGAAATGGGAACTGAAAGATTGTTCTCAATCTTAAAGGGAAATGAGTATAAGGTGAACCGAAGAAGATCTCAGTCCCCGGTTCAGACGAGTCAACTTGAGGATGTTAGCTCAGCCTCAAAGTCAGTTGCTCTCCGAGCTGACTACTCAAAATCGAGAACATCGAGGCCAACCAGATCGGCTGACACAACTGCAAAGGAGCCAAGCATAGAGGAATTGCAACAGAACATTGCAGCTCTGTCAAAGAAACTAGCCGACATGGATACTCGGTTCGGGAAATACAAACGATTCTACAAATCAAACCGAACTCGAGACAGTTGAAAGCCTGTCACCAACGGTTGCTTTGAATGTGGGAAGGAAGGTCATTTCAAGGCTGACTGCCCAGATCTATCGAAGAAAGAGAGAGAAGCGTTAAGGGCCAAACAAGCTGGAAAGAACAAGGCCATGGTTGCAGAAGAAACAGCTGACGACATGGACATCTTCACTGACACTGAAGATGAGGATGAGCTGACTTCCACCAACAACGCTACCGGTCATGATCAATGCCTCATGGCTCTTGGAACCGACCAGGATGATACTGAGGTACACTCTAATCCTGCTAAGTTAAATTCTTCCAATATTTCTAACATGCAGGAATCACTAGATGAAGAGTTGGAACCCTCATGGAGTGATTTTCAAGAACTCAGTGAGGAACTGCATCACCAATCGGTTGAGTTTAAGAGTCTTCAAGCTCAGTTCGTCAAACTTGAAGATTCCTTAACCGAAAAAGACGATCTGATCAAGAGCCAAACCGAGGAGATTGAGAATCTCAAGAGTCAACTGAACGAGGCTAAGGCTCCAACTGATGAGGAGCTGACAAAGCAGATCAATGAGCAGCAAGATCAGTTGAAAAATCAAGACACTCAGATCGACCAGCTGATAAAGAAGTCAGATGGGCAAACCGAACAGATAACTGTCCTCCTCAAGGAGTTGCAAACTGAGAAGGACAATCTAATCAAGCTGTATCAGTCATCCAAGATCATAGAGAATCTTATCAGTTACAGCAGACAGATGGATGACGTGTCAGGACTCGGTTATGATGTGATTAAAGATAGTGGAATTCCTCCAGCAACCTTCATCAAAGCTGTTGAGGTCAAGGCTGTCAAACTGAACACAGTGGAATCTGAGTCATCACAAAGTAATTCAACCTCTGTTTCTCAGCAAGCTCAACCGACCAAGGCAACCACAACTGAGAAGGGAAAAAGAACAGTAGATGAAGGACAGAATGTTCCATCGGTTGGGGTATCAACCGAGGGGGAATGTTCCAAAAGTCAGAAGAGGAATCAGAGGCGTCGAAGACATAATCGCAACCGAACTCAGAATCAGAACCGACCTCTGCATCAACCTCAGAGTCAACAACAGAAAAAATGGAACCGACCGCAGAACCGACATGGGTTCAATCATCTGAATCAATAGCGGTTCCATCCCCAGTTCAACCAAAGGTTCCAACCGAGTCAACCGATAAGGAACAGGTCGAACAGTTGGAGATACTCATGCCACAACATGAATCATCAACAGGGCATGAACACCTATCAACAACACTCAAGGAGTTGAAATCAGAATCAGCCACAAAGATTCCAACACGGCATCCGACCTCACAGACAAATTCAACAGGATAAGAATCGCCATCAAAACAGGGGGAAAGCTTCTCCTCCGAAAGATCAGAATGGGAGAAATTCAACTCCTCCCAAGAAACAGAACATCACTACTAACAACAAGCCTAAGGATAACCGAGGTGTTGTTATAGTTGATGATGAAGGAAAAGTGATCTGCAATGATAAATCCATCCGAGTATACAAGGAAAAGCGACGCACAGTTCCAGGGGGAACTGGTTCTAACCCTCCAGGACCCAACTGAAATTGGGGACCTAAGTGAGTTTCTCTTTGCAGGTACAACAGAAACAGCTGAGGAAGAATAAAGCGTCTGCAACAATGTGGGTGATGGACAGCGGATGCTCGAAACACATGACAAATTTGAAGGATTTGCTTGGAAGTTTCGTGGAGAAAGAAGGACCCTTAGTTACTTTTGGTGATAACTCAAAAGGTTACACCAGAGGTTAAGGTACCCTTGAAACCAATCATGTTTCGATTTCTAATGTCTCTTATGTTGATGGATTGAAGCATAACTTGCTCTCCATCAGACAATTCTGTGATAATGGTTTCTCTGTCAAGTTTAATGCACAGGGTTGCAGAGTTAAAGATGTCGGATCAAAGCAGGTCATATTGTTGGGAAATCGATCTCCAACCGGGAACGTCTACTATGCTGACTGGAACAGTAGTCTTCCTGACACATGCCTGCTATCAAAGAGCAGTTCAGATGTGAGCTGGCTGTGGCACAAAAGGCTCAACCATCTGAACTTCAAGACAATGAACTGACTCGCCAGACAAGAACATGCAAGAGGCATACCCAACCGATTGTTTTCAACAACACATAGCTGCAGTGCATGCCAGTTGGGAAAGCTCGCTTGATCCTCCTTCCGGTTGAAATCAACTCCCTCAACCGACCGAGTGTTACAGCTGATCCATATGGATCTCTTCGGGTCAATTACACCCAAGAGCATGAACGGGAACGAGTACACCCTGGTTGTAACTGATGACTACTCAAGATATACGTGGACTATCTTCATGCGCCACAAGAGTAAAACCCGAGATGAGCTACCCAAGTTGATGGATCGGATATCAAACCAACAAGAGATGAAAATTATTTCTATCCGATCAGATCAAGGAACTGAGTTTCTGAATGAAACCATCATCGAGTATTGCGAGAAGAATGAGATTACCCATCAGACATCAGCCGCGCGTACTCCACAACAGAATGGAGTAGCTGAGCGAAGGAACAGAACACCGAAGGATGCAGCTACATCCATGCTAACCAGCTCAGCTCTGCCAAAGAGATTTTGGGCTGAGGCGATCAACACAGCCTGCTACACTCAGAACCGGTCTCTTCTGACCAAGCGGTTGGGAAAGACACCATACGAGCTATGGAGACGCAGGAAGCCAGATATTTCTTATTTTCGCGTTTTTGGTTCTAAGTGTTACATTCACAACAATGGAAGACTCAGTTGAAAACTTTTGATGCCAAAGCTTCGAAGGGCATATTTCTTGGATATGCCGCTCGGATCAAGGCTTATAGAGTTTTCAACAATAGCTCTCGTGTTGTGGAGATAACACCTCATGTTAGTTTTGATGAATCTACTTTTGAGTGCAGGGAACAGGCTAAAGGACAACAGGACAATCCACAAGTTCCACCTGTTCTCACCAGATCACAAGCTCTAAGGGAAAAGAATCTAGCTGAACCACTGGTATGGGCAACCGAGGATGAGGATCCATACTCTTCTGAAGATGAATGCGAGGACCCCAGCTCGTCTCAAGGGGGAACTCCAGCTGATGTCCCTCCAACTGCGCCAGCATCCGAAGCTCAACCAAGTCCGGTTCAAACTAATGTCAATGTTGAGGATCCAGACTCAACAGCTGATCAATCACCAGCTCTGAAGACTCCAACTCAGATCACGGAACAACCACAGTTGGAAGAAGAAGGAAGACGCAACCGAAGATGGTATGAAGTTCATTCCACTGACAACATCATCAGAGATCCAACCGAAGGTGTACGTACAAGAAGCAGAGTTGCGACTCAGGATTCAACCTAGGAAGATTCCAACACTTATGCCCAATATGCTGAGGAGTTGGCAGTTCTAGAGGAGTTCGAGCAAGCTGGAGATGTTGCCATGATTTCTTGCTTTGTAGCTGATGTGCCAGAACCGAAGAACGTTGTGGAAGCTCTCAACTGTGTTCACTGGACAACAGCTATGCAAGAAGAACTGAATGAGTTTCTACGCAACTGTGTATGGGAGTTGGTAGAAAGACCAAATGGTGTCAAGGTGATTGGATTGAAGTGGATTTTCAAAAATAAGAGAGACGCCATTGGGTTCATAGTGAGGAATAAGGCAAGGTTGGTAGCTCAAGGATATTGTCAACAAGAAGGAATCGATTTCGAGGACTCCTTCACGCCGGTTGCAAGGCTGGAAGCCATCCGAATCTTTCTAGCTTATGCCGCACATCACAAGTTCAAGGTGTATCAGATGGATGTGAAGTGTGCATTCCTCAACGGAGATATCAAGGAAGATGTATATGTTGAACAGCCTCCTGGTTTTGAGACTGGAGATGGAAGAGTGTACAAGTTGAAGAAAGCTATCTATGAATTAAAGCAAGCACCAAGGGCTTGGTATGACACTCTTTGTGGTTTTCTTCTGAACTCGGGGTTCAAACGAGGCTGAGTTGACAAAACCCTGTTCACCATCAAAGTTGGAGATGATATACTTATGGTGCAAATCTACGTGGACGACATCATATTCGGTTCCAAGTCAAAGGAGCTGTGCAAGAAATTCTCAGATCTTATGAAGGAGAAGTTCGAGATGTCAATGATGGGCGAGATGAATTATTTCCTTGGATTACAAGTAAAGTAGTCACCAGAACCAGAAGGGATTTTCATCAATCAGTCCAAGTATACAAAAGAGCTCATCACCAAGTTTGGATTGCAGACAAGTAAGATCACAAGGATCCCGATGAATACTAACTGGAAAATTGAACCTGGAACTGAAGGAAAGCTCGTGGATGCCAGTAAGTATAGAGGGATCATCGGTTCTTTGCTATACCTAACTGCCAGCCGGCCAGACATATCATACGCAGTTGGAGTGTGTACTCGATTCAAGTTCAACCAAGGGAAGCACACATGTTGGCAGCAAAGAATATCATCAAGTACTTGAAGGGAACTATTAATGTTAGATTGTGGCATCCAACTGACGACAATATCCAACTGACCGGATACTCAGATGCAGATCTAGTAGGAGATTAGTTGGACAGGAAGTCCACATCTGGACACTGTCAATTCATGGGAAGCAAGCTGGTTTCATGGTTCTCAAAGAAACAAGCATGTGTTGCCACTTCTACAACCGAATCAGAGTATATGGCTGCTGGAAGCTGTTGCATGCAAGTGTTATGGCTGAAGCAACAGCTGAGAGATTATGAAGTCGTAACTGGACAGGTTCCCATTCATTGTGATAGCTCGAGTGCCATAGCTATCTCTCTGAATCCTGTTCACCACTCTCGGACAAAGCATATCGACATCCGTCATCATTTTATCCGAGATCATATTGAGAAGAAGGATGTATCCATGGAAAAGATTCCAACTGAGATTCAGAGAGCTGATATCTTCACCAAACCTCTAGCTGAAGCACGGTTCAAGATGCTATGTGACCTCCTTGGATTGTTGGATCCATCAGATGAGAAACCAGCGGAAGTGAAGAGATAGATGACCATCTGAGGGGGAAGCTCAGATGGAGGGGAAAGCTCAGCTGAAGGGGGAATCTCAGATACAGATTGCCATCCGAAGGAATCAGACGTCAGCTGAACAGACAAACTCGAGTCAGCTGATGGTATGCTGCAACATGGGAACTCAGCTGATTTCGACATCAGCTGGCAGGTAACATTTATGGCTGAAGGTGATATGTTCTTGAATGAGAATGTTTGAAATAAATTCAAACATTCCTGAACCAGTCAGTTACATTAAAAATAGTCATCATGTCGCATTAAATGTAAAGTACGGCTGATCATCCATAGCCTACTTTATAGTGCGACTGGGCTGACATGAAAACTGTACACCTTCTTACGCGCTGGTTGGAACTCGGATCAAAACGTCGAGTCAAAGATAGTCAACAGTCGCGTAATCTCAGCCGTTGATGGATTCGCGCCATTTAACCCCAGTCGTTGATTTCAACCGAGTCAAAAACCTATATAAGGCGGAAAATCAGGAAGTGATTTCCTACTTTCCTCATTCGTGCATATCTATACAACTGTTCATCATCTTCTTCAATTCTGTCTCTCCCAATTTGGCTAATATTCTCTTTCCTCTTTGCATATATATATATCCTCACTGCAAATCACAATGGCACCCAAATCCTCCAAGAAGATGGTATCTAAAGAACCAGCCACTTTCCAGAAATCATTCGATATGCTGATATCAAAGATACATTTTGAGCATATTCTTTCGACAGACGCGCTGAAGTCACCGGAGCTCTCTCCCCCTCGCCGGACTTCTCTCTGCGCACGGCCTTCTTCACTGGGCAACTCTCACTCCCTCCCTCCTACTTTGGAGGCAAGTCGGAGAGTTCTATTTGAATCTATTTGAATCTACGTCACGAGTCGGGAGTTGGACTCGTCTCAAATGTCTCCTGCAAACAACGCGACGGCGTCTCCCGATCAATCCAAGATTCAGCCGTTGAGATTCAAGTCTCACACGAATTGGGAAAAATCATCCCACGGAATCCTCAGGCCACTGACCTGGTTGATAACTGCACGGATGCAGCAGCAGATGAATTTCTCCAGCAGGCCCTGATCATCCCAGAAAAGATGAAGAGTAGCTTGCAAAGAACTAAATTAAAGCCTCAACATCGACTTCTGTTTGATGTTATTTCCAAGTGCGCTTTTGGTTATGGTGGAGCATTTGGTGACATCAGCAGACCAAAGCTCAAGCAGCAGAAGGCGCTGGAAGAGAACCATTTGGTGACATCAACATTAACTGGCTGAAATATTTTGAAAGCCAGTTGGTATTGGAGCAACAGAAGATCTCCGAGACCACTTCTGAGTCCGGAGAGCGGTTGTTGAGTGTGAAAGGTTCACTCAATTTCGGCACTAAAATTTCTGCGCTGATCCTGCGTGCCACAGAGGATCAGAACTTAACTTGGGAAGACAGCGAGGAGACGCCTCTCAAGAAGATGTTGTTGTTCCCCACAGCCAAAAAGGCTCATGACGTTTTGTCAGCTGTGTACACTCCCAAAGAGAAGAAGGGAGCTGGAAAGCTAGCTATGGAAGCAGACACAGCTGAGGCGCAGTTGAAGTCTCAACCTCCTCCAGCAGTTGACCGAACAACCAGATCAACTTCTAAACGCCAGCTGAGGGATGAGAATGATGAAGAAGAAGAAGAAGAAGAGGAGCTACCTCTCCAGAAGAGACCGAGGATACGATTCAAGAAGCCAGCTGTGCAACCAGTTGAGAAGTTGCCAGCTGAGGAGAAGCCAGCGGAAGACACACCAGCTGAGAAGTCAACTGCGTCAAGTCAGTCGGTTGACCCAGCTGCGTATACCATTGCTCCTCGAGATCCAGAGACAATGGTAGAAGGGAAGGAAACAGATGTCGATGAGTCGAGCTCATTCTCAGATAGCTCGTCTTCATCTGAGGAGTCAGAACACAGTTTACCCTCTCCCCCACCCGTAGCTGATACCGTCCAAACCTCGACCGGATCCCAACCCAGTCCAACTGACCAGCTAGCCCAATCACTAACCAAAGAGGATCAGATTCTCACAACTGATCCTCAGACAAATATTCCGAGCCTCACGCTCGATGCCAACATTGTGACCAGTTCTTTGGCCAATGTTGAGGAACCGTTTGAACCATATGCCTACTCAATAGAACCCTCCCCCATCAATGAAGAAGAAGACCGTCAGGCGGTTGTAGCTGAGCATGAAGGCAAGCTGGCCTATTGCTTCAAGAAGCTCGTTGGGATGTTTCCTGAAGCTCGCCACATGCCGATCTTTGCCATGTTTGGCACTGAGTTGATATACCAGTTCAGCATCATCTTCAGCTACTGGTATGTCAAGGAAGACACCCTCCGCATTTATGGCTGGGACCACCTCAAGGCTGATGAGTCACGCCTGTGTGAATATTTCGAATACTCCAACCTTGAGGTAGCTTACAAGAACAAGGTCGCTGTTCTGAGTCGCAGATTCGATCTCAGCAAGGATGAAGGGACAGACTCAAGGGAACTGTGCAATAATGCAGGAGTTGTCACCTTTCTGGACTCTATGCTAGCCAAGAGTGCTGAGTTCGTGGATGAGTTTGATGCATCTGAAGCAGCAGCTCAGCAGGAAGAGGCTGCATTCCAACAGTACCTAGCAAATCGTCAAGCCATGGTTACTGAACTGCCCCCACCAGTTGAACAACCAGCTCAGAAGCCAGACCAGTCTGGACCCTCTGCTCCGACAGCTCCTTCCACAGATGAAATTTGTGAGCTGATATCTGAGAGGGTCACTCAGCTAAGAACAGAGCTGTTGACAACCATCTAGCAGAACAAAGAAGAACAGGTGCTCCTGATCAAAGCTCAGGAAGAGCAGAACAAGAAGCTGCTAGCAGATAATGATGAGATGAAGAAGAAGATGGATGCATTCACAACATCCTCCAGCACAGCCATCAATGAACTCAAGACCTCAGTTCGTGCAGTCAGTTCAGATCTGAACATATACAAGTCCGTCACCGACTCCAACCTCGCCAAGTCTCAACACACCCAAGATCAAGAATGGGTTTCTTAGTTCGAGCTACATAGAGCAGAGTTTGCAGCTTTTCAAGCCGAAACCTCCGCAACTCTCGCCGCATTGAAGAAAGCAGAACAAGAGCGTGGTGACGGTGAACTGACAAAAAAGGTCCAAATCGAATGTGCAATTGATGAACTATTTAACCGAGTTCAGCTCGCCGAACAAGCCCTCACCTCCCTGAATGGCTCAATCGCAACTCTTTTTGCTGATGCCAAAAAGGGGGAAGATATGCAGACAGAGGAAGCTGAAACTCAGGGGGAAGAAGTTCCAAAGGTAGCTGGTCAAAGGAAATCTCAGCTGGAAGAGACAAAGACAGCTCAGATGTCTGGTCCTAGGAAGCCAGCCGACAAGAAATCCACTGCTGTCGGAGATCAACTGGCTGAGGACATTGAGCAGGCCAAGCAAGCTGGAATCTCCCACGATGCCATAGCTGAGGTAGCAGCAGAACTCGACGGCATCACAACCGAAGAGTGCATTGCTGTTGCAAAAGCTATGGGTGCTAAGGAGAATGATTATATGAATCCTGCATGGATTAAGAAGTTCCCAGCTGGCCAAGCCAAAGGTGTCAAGAAGTTTGAGGAGGAGCTGGACAAAATTGCCAGAAATTTGGACAGGAACATTGCCAGCCGTAGCCGAAGAAGAATCAACAAACATCAAGCAAAGGCTGAGGCAAGAAAGAGGCAACATCAGCTGCAAGGGAAGTCCAAGCTCCAATCTCGGTTCAAGCACGTTGACATGTGGATGCCAGTTGAATGAAATGAAGACTGGGAGTCATTCAAACAAGAATTTGTGAATGACTTCTACTACAGAAAAGTCTATACAACTGAGGATCCACAGATAGCTTTCAGAGAAGCATTGACCGAGCTGCATACTAGGGATCCGGGGATGTTCAGTCAATTTAAACGAGCCATGATCACAACTGGATATGACTTGAACACCGTCCCTGCTCCCAAGAAAGTCACTTACCGCCCTCCGTTCATCTCAGGCACAAGCACTCCCGACAGACGGAAACTCATGGCTGAAGCAAGACAAGTGTGCAGAGAACATGGAGTTGATTCTGGGATCGAATCAGCTGCAAAGAGAGAGATCTTTGTCCGTATCTTCAGCAAGTATGGCCAGAAGTTTTGAGCTGAATTAGTTTTTCAGCAACTGATGTAATTTTTTTAACTGTTTTGTACCTATCTGTGTAATCATCAGTTACAATGAAAACTTCAAGGATATATATTCGATTCACCTTGATGAACAATCCCTCATTGTCCAAGCTCTGAATCGCAAAGTCTTTTAAATACCATGTTATAACTGTGCTAACCCTTTGATGTTTCATCTTATAGACTGTCTAGAATTTCAGCTGAGATTTCTGTGACAATACACAAATTTTGAGTCAACTTTCAATTTCCCCATGAACTTACAATTTTTTGTGACAATGGACGAACTTTGTGTCCAACTTTCATTATTCTCACGAACTTCAACTTTGGTCCACCTTTGAGTCAGTTTATGTGGCAATCAAGAGTGTGCAGTCTTTTCGTCCGACGACTAAATTAAACGATCTCTTCTTTTAATCTCGTACGTTGTCATTTAATCTCTAATTAACTTACCTATTTAACTGTCTTGCTAGGATTTTTGGTGATATAATTTGTCCTATTTATCCAATCAAGCCATTTGGAAAGAAAAAGACATTAACATATGAGTTTTATTTTGGCATGAAGATTAATGACAAAATTGAAAAATTAAGAAAAAATATGGAGAAATTTTGACAAAGATGACACCCTTGTCTTTATAGGAGAAATATGGAGAAATTTTCATCCCAATATATATCACCCTAAACTCGAGCAAGATAATAAAATATGTTTGTTAGTTTTAAGATTAAACAATCGGGTACGAAGATTTAAAAATATGGTAGTAGTTTAATTTAGCTAACTAACGAAAAGACTTACTCTCGATCGCCACAATTTTAGCGGAAAAATGATCGTAGGGAAAGTCGAAATTGGACCAAAGTTTAAGTTCGTAAGAATAATGAAAGTTGACTCAAAGTTCGTATATTATCATAAAAAGTTGAAAGTTCGTGGGGATATTGAAAGTTAACTCAAAGTTCATGTATTATCACAAAAATTGAATATTCGTGGGAAAAATGAAAGCTGATTCAAAGTTTGTGTATTTTCATGAAATTAGCCCTTAATTTAATGGAGAAAGAAACCCACCATAGTGAGTAGAGAAAAATATAAAAAATAAAATAGTAGATAAGGCTATATTTTAAGGTGGAAAAAAGAAAACTAACAATAACCTTCGTGAACGGACAGAAAAAGAAAACTAGCTACAGTCCACTCGAAGAACGAGAGTATGTATTGTGGTGTTGTACGTGTGTGTATGTGTAGTAGACGAGGGGTGGGCGTGGGCGTTGAAAATATGTAAAATATCTCTCTCTCTATCTCTATCTCATTGGAGATTATAAATCCAAATTTGAAATTCATAGACGTTAGTCAGTGATTAATAAATATTAATTTTTTTCTTCAGTTACTTTCGAATCCTCTTTTTTAATGCCCTTAATTACTCCAAACTGCAACGTAATTACACCATAATTACAATTAATTTTACCCAAAGATAGGTTGTACCCAATTTTTTATGAGAGAATTTTACAACTAGTACTTCTTAATAGTTTTTTTAAATTTTAGCACTCCTTATAAATTCTTAAAATTTTAGCACTTTTGGACATTTTTGCCCTTCCATTACCTATCTAGTAAAAAAAAAATTGTGACTGAACAAAAAAGAAAACATTCCACCACCACAACCCCGCCACCGCCGCCGCCGTGCCACCACCACCGCCGCCGTGCCACCACTTTCCGGCTGCCGCCGGCGGCTACAGAAAAAAATTTGTGACTGAACAAAAAAAAACCACCACCATTTTTTCACCGTTGCCGCTGCTATAGTCGCCGGCGCCTACAATTTTTTTGTGAAGTCAGAAAAAAAAATTGTGAAATCACAAAAAAAAAATATTCCACCACCATTTTTTCGCCACCGCCGTACCGCCGCCGGCCACAAACTTTTGGTGAAGTCAGAAAAAAAAAAAATTGTGTAATCATAAAAAAAATTTTTGAAGTCACTTAAAAATATCTGTGAACTCACAAAAAAAATATGTGAAGTCAGAAAAAAAAGAGCAAAAATTTGTGAAGCCACAAAACAAAGAGGAAAAATTTGTGAAGTCACAAAAAAAATATGGAAAAATCGAAGCTGGGCTGAAACCTTTTCCCCCTATGTTATTAATGCACAAAAAAAAAGAGAAGGCCCAACACCCTTGCAGCTCCCATTAGACCAACCAACACAATCAAAACAAACCTCTTTCATCAAACATCAACACACAAAAATTTGCAGGCAAATTGAAAGGATGTCACCCCAAATAGTAGTATATGTTGTTGGGAAATTTATTAGTAAGAGTTTTAATGAATTCCAAAATCAACTGGCCCCAACCGAGTAGATGTTGCCAAAACCTATTGTTAGTAGTTAGGCTCGCTGTTTGAGCATTGTCAAGATTTTATCTTTACAGGTCTCCAGCTGAAGATGGCAACAAGGCATCACTCAGACAGAACATCAGTTGTGAAGAAAGACAACTGAGAGTTCATCTCTTCAGATGCAAAGAGGGGGATGTCTTCAGAACATCAGTTGTAAGGAAAACAACTGAGCGTTCATCAGATGAGAAGCAATAAAGGGGAAGAGAACATTAGATGAAAGAAAGCCATCTGAGCGTTCGAACCCAACTGATCAGATACAAGGAAGACAACTGAGTGTTCAGTTTCAGAACATCAGTTGTAGAACTCAACCAAGAAGATCAACAGCTTGAAGATGAAGTCAGCTGAGAGTTCAACTGTTAGGTGGCAGATAGAACATCGGCTGAAGAACAAGCTAGTTGAAGATCGAAAGTCTTAACCGACCACTCCTTGTTGGAAGTCTGTTGTTAAGATTTGAATTTCAAAAAGGAAGCCACGTGAGGGTTTGACCGTTCAGTCATTACCCCATTTGGCCCAACACAAGACTATCTCAGATGGAAAGCAGAAAAGCAAAGATGCCATATCGATAAAGTCTGCAGAGATCAGAGACAAGCCATCGCTTTCAAAGAACAGAGATCAACAGCTCCTCCAACGGCTAGTTGATACTCTCGCCTATAAATAGAGGCCTTCATTCATTCGAAGAGGATACAAGACACACATGCGAGAAGAAATCATAGAGCGAAAGAAAGAGCAATATTCTTCACGAGCTGAACTGAATCTCTTAGAACATCACCTGTTGAGAGTTCTAGAGTTAGTTAGTTTTTGTGTCTTTAGATCGAACCTTGAGAACATCACTTAGTGAGAGTTCGTAGAGAGTTAGATCATAGCTCACTTCACGTTCGAGCTTTTAGTTGGAACACCATTTTCGTTCACCTGAAAAGGTTTAGGATCCTACTCTTCCTGCAACTGAGTAGTTAGGTCGTTTAGTACCCGAAAACTAAACTGTAAGGTTGATAAGTACCCGCAAACTTATCCATAATGGTTGCTCAGCCCGCGTAAGCTGAGTGGTTTGTCCAGAGGAACTTGGACAGAGTTGTGTGGACTCACAACTCCCCGTGGACGTAGGAGTGTTAGCTCCGAACCACGTTAATTCTCTGTGTGCTTGTGTTTTTCTTTGTTCAGTTATTTCTTGCATTCTCATCTGACTGACTAACTAGCATACAAACCGCATTTGTGCATTCTCAACTGTTTTGGTTTTTGACCAACCGTCCTTAATAGCGTGAGTTGTTTTACGAGTTTATTTTCCACCACATTCCGCACAGCACAACTCTTCCAGCTGAGGTTGCATACTCAGCTGTGAGATTCCAACTGAGTCTTTTTACTCGGTTGAAGTAATTTTCTAGAGTTTAATTTTAAAATCCTAACTGGTGTATTCCCCCCCCCCCATACTCCAGTAACTCGTATCAGGACCATCATATGTCTAGTAGTATTATACCAAAAATGCAATCAAATGTCACCCCAAATCATACAAATTTAGGCAATTGAGCAATAACAGAGCTCTGATGACATTAAACCAGAATGGATATTCAAAATCAGAGACAAAAATCCCCTTACAAACAAAACTAAATCCTCGCAAAATTACTCAATAAAAGAAGCAGACATAAATCATTAAGTCCTACCAAAACATTGATAACATCTCAGAACCTGAGTTTGGTGAAGAACCAGCGGTTTTTCCCGGTCTTGAACCGCTTCTCAAACTGCTCCTTAGTCTCCTTCGCCGCTATCACCTTCTTATCCATCGTCTGCAGAGCATCCACAGTGACAACATCTTTCAGATCCACGTCGAGCGTGTAGCGCGGAGGCAAACAGAGATAGGTAGCGCGGCGGGGTCTGGTTGTTGGGCCGGGCTCTCGATCGGAGCTTCGAGAAGGCCCGCTTGGGGAGGGTATGGATGACGTAGAAGATAGGCGGCGGCGGAGGCGAACGGAGGTTGGCGGCGCGGCGGAGGCAACGCCGCCCTCGTCGGCGGCAGTGAGAGAAGGCGGAGGAAGAGGACGAACGCCGCCCTCGTCTGGTGTGTGTGTGTGTGTGTGTGTGAGTTGACGATAGATCTGGGTGGTGGCGGAGGCGAACGGAGGTAGGCGGTGCGGCGGGGCCTGGTTGTTGGGCCGGGCTCTCGATCGGAGCTTCAAGAAGGCCCGCTTGGGGAGGGTGTGGATGACGTAGAAGATAGGCGGCGGCGGAGGTGAACGGAGGTAGGCGGCGCGACGGAGGCGAACGCCGCCCTCGTCGGCGGTAGGGAGAGAAGGCGGAGGAAGAGGACGAACGCTGCCCTCGTCTGGTGTGTGTGTGTTTGTGTGTGTTGATGATAGATCTGTGTGGGTGTGTTTTTTTGGATGAGGAGGGAGTAGATGGGAAATAGAAAAATAAAGTAGGGGTAAAAAAGAGATAAAGTGTTAAATTTTCAAATTTTTATAAGGAGTGCTAGATTTTGAAAAAAACTATCTTAGAAGTGCTATTTTTGGGAAATTTCTCAATTTTTATCTTGATGAAGTTGATTGACACGATCTTCACTTATTTGTAACACTATTTATTATTGTCATATGGCATAACCTTCAAATTTCATTGCAATTCCGATCACACCTTCAAATTTTGGTAATCGGAATACTAATATGGATTTTTTTTTGTTGTGTCTTCAATTGTAACTTTAAAAATAGTCAAATGTCACGTCTCCATATTAGTTTTTCGATCACCGGAAATTGAAGTCGTGATCGAAATTGTAATGAAATTTGAAAGTTGTACTTGATATGCCAATGATAAAAAGTGATGCTATTATTATAAATGGGTAAAAGTCATACCTTCGTTTGAAATCAACCCAAAAATTAAATCGATTGCAACGTAACCTTACAGGCGGAGTTGGTAAAAACTTTGAGTAGTAATGTTGAGTCTTAGGATAAAAAATTGAGCTTTCTTAAAAGAAAAAAATAAATAAATAAAAAGAAAAACCTCTTAGTTCATTTATATTTTTCTAAAAAATATGAAATTTCTTCAAAAGAAATTATGAAATTGGTATAGTTTTCGCACTATAATGGTCCGACAATTGAATTTCTAAGTGGGGCAAATAGGAGTAGTATTTAGGTTACGGAATGAATATTGGCCCTTTGAGAAAAAATTTGGGCCGTGGTAAAGGAATATATTTGGACTAACATAGAAATGAGTATTTTGGCTGTCATGAAAGTTTAGTGCAATAAATCATGTTGTGGTTTATTATATTTAGGCCCGACTTATAGGACCTAATCATTTAATTAATCTCATATGATAGAAATGAAAACTTCATTCCTGAAATACTAGTATTATACCCCAACGATGCTGGAAAATATTTTATAATTTTTTAATTACACGATATATTATTTGCAAACAATTTTATTACCACGAAATTGAAGGTGTATGTATTTGCAATGAAAAAATAAATTATAAAAGTAGGATGATTATAAAAGTATAGAATTAACAAAAACAAAAGGATTATGAAATTATGATCTATATATAGACAAATTAATGATCAATCAGTAATTATTGATGAAATTGATGCTATAGCTATGATCCATGAAGAAATTTAATTATTGATTATCTTTGCTTTGTGAGAAATTGGGGGCGAAAATTAATAGATATTACATAATACATTTTATTTAGAATTGGGATAGACAAAATGGATGGAAAATAAATGATCATTTAATTGTATTAATTCTTTGGTAAAACCGAAAATTTGGGCAGGAAAGTTCCTCAAAGCTTTTATGTTTTAATATATTAATACAGATTGCATTATTTGCTAATATCATAGTGTAATATTTGTCAATTTCTAAATTCAACATGATTGGGTTGATGTTTTCAATCATTATATTAGTAAAAGAAAAATGATTGTAACTTTGCAAAAATCTTAAATCTCTCCATTTCTATCTATCTATCTAAATTTTCAAATTTTTAAATAAAAATATATATTTAAATATCTACTAAAATCTTGTCTCCCACATCAGTATTTCATTGAAACTTCACCTATTAAAAACCTATAAATACCTAAAATCATTGTATATTTTCTTATCTTATGTACCATCGAATTAATTTGACCAATAATTAATTGGCTGAATACATAGTTATATTTTTATTGAAATTTTGATTTGAATAATATTAATTTATTCATATTAATTTAGTCAATAGTTAATAGATTCGAGGTGTCTCTTTTACATAGGATGCCTTTAATCTTTCAAATCTTATTTTTTTAAAATCTTATGATGCCCCGTTAGTTAGTGCATCAATCGAATCTCAATTGCAACCAACATTTATTTTGCATAGTGATCGATATTTTACAACTACATCACAAATTTAGCTTTAACTAGATAAATTATTATTGCAACATTGAATTTTTTTTTCCAATTAAATAGTCTTGCTTATTAATCGAGCAAAGATTTATTCTTTATGCCTGTTACAATAATAATAATATTTTTTACTTGCTGGAAAGGAGAACGGTGGGATGTGAATGCTAGACCTCAAAAATATGCGTGTCTGTCGTATTCATCTTCTAATTCCCCCTATTGCATATTCATCTAATTTCTCTAATTGTTTGAGTTATTGAACATTAAATTATAGGTTTTAAGAAAAGAAAAACGAAGAAGATAATTGTACCTCTTCATATCCACAAAAAGTTTCCTAAAATCAAATAATAATTCTAAAATCTTCAATCCACAATGATTTTCAATAAAAGTTCACCCATTAAAACCTTGTATAAATACTTACAGATAACATAGGAAAACGAATACTCCTTACATATAAATACTCCTTATAAATATAGAGAATCAATATTTATTTTCTCATTTTGCATTACTAATTTTATTTGGTCAATTAATTGGTTGACTAAGTAAATAGTTATATTATTTTGTTGTGAAACTAATTAATTTGACGAATATTAATTTTGTCAATAATTAAATTCTCCATTTGTACAACTAAAAAATAATATTTATTATATTTATATGCTATGGCTCAAAATACCATGAAATCAAAGCTTAAGATTTTAAATCCTCAAATTATTCTTATATTTACGTTAAAATAAAATCGAAGCATATAATTAGACTTTTTGCTGCATTTTTTACTCTGTCTCATATTTTATTTTAAAGAGGAGGAGATGTGCCTGTGACCTTCGTAGATTTTATACATTCATATAAATGGAATTTTTTATTCGTATTGCTTTATTATATAAAATTCCACTTATTGAAAAGTTTATAAGTAATTAGTTACTCCTTCCGTCCATTATATAGTTGTCATATTATGGATGATACGAATTTTAAGAAAATAGTGGGTAGTAGTGAATAATAGTGGGTATTGATTGTTGTGAGTGGAGTAAGGGCACCACTATAAATGTGAGTGAAGTAGTGAAAAATATAAAGCTAAATATACTGTATTATATAGACCCTACAACTATAAATGGAATAACAATCATATCGTGGACGGACCTAAATGTCAAAAGTGATAACCACATCGTGGACAGAGGGAGTACAATTGTATATTTTCCTTATTCTTTGCACCATGTACAGTGGTCAACGGGTCAATTCTGACCCAAACTGTGGGGGTAGACGAGTCAATTCCGAACTAACATTTTAACATTTTTTATTAACTTTATATTGAACTCATCATTTAGGATATTTCAAACCACCTTCATTCTAATAGCCATGTAGATATCGAAAATTTAAAGAAATATTTTATTAATTTTAATATTTTATTTTATCATGGAATCTTATGATATTCATATAAAATAAGCTATTTAATTGATAAATATATCTTTATATGGTGATAAATATCTATTTCTTTGGGAACAAGTAAAGGATATACATCAATATTTAAGAGCCAATGAGATCGCGCCACCTCATCCCTCAAACCCATGATGGAGCCTAAAAGCCCACCAAATCCACCATATTTTTCTCTATAAATAGAGGTTTCCACATAACTTTAAATCACACCTAAAACTCATCTTCAAGAGCTCAAGAATTGAAGAGAGAAATTATATAAGATTTCTCTTTCAATATTCAAGGTGTCCCGGCGAGATTCAAGGCGTTTTTCGTGGGAAGCAACGCGTTCTTCGGCGGAAATATCTCAAGTGGCGTTTGATCCGGAAACAAGGCGAGAGTCCTCCAAGTCAACGTTATAAAGCTCGACGCTCAACGTTACTTCGGAAACAAGACAAAAGTCCACCGCATCAACACCACCAATCACAAAGCTCAAGTCAATGTCATCAAGTCAAAGCTCAACGTTTACTTAGGAAGCAAGGCGAAAGTCATCTACGTCAACGTTATAAAGCTTGAAGATAAAGTCCAAAGAGATCAAGGAGGCATACTTCTTATCAAATCTCAAAGGCTATCAAGTCCAAGGAGGTCAAGGAGACATACTTCACCATCAAATCTCAAGGGCTGCTTGAAGACCGTTCGAGGATCAACTTGAAGAAAAGAATCGGAGGATCAAATAGAGATTGAGCCCGCGCATATTCGATATTCTTATAATTGTATTCAAACTTATATTTATTTGAATAAATACATATTTTGTGTTTACAAGCCAATCTTCAAAATTATCTTTTACATCAATGTGAGAAAAAAGATATTTTCTATTAAATATATCCATTTCAATTCTCATACAAAATCGAGCGGGACAATATTTTTGAGAGCCAAATGTACTTTTATCTCACATCGATTTGGAGAAGAAATCGAGTTTTGAATTTGAATTTTAATCGGTTCAATATGAGTTTGAGACGAGAATATGTAATAAATTATTTTTTAATTAAATTTGAGATATATTCAAATATAAATATATATAGTGTGTGGATTTAGTATGAACTCATTTTTATATGAGAACCGTAGGAATCAACAATATCACTTACGTGATGCACAAAATACAGTACCTTAATGCACAAACATGTTAATGGACAAATTACACCAACTTAAGCACAAATTATTTAACACACTTTTAATACACAAATAACAGTAATCTAATGCATCAATTAATCTGAACCGTAGATTAAAAAATAATCAACGGTCCAGATTAGTTTCTAGTTCCTACCTAAGGATGAATTCTTATATGATCCTCTTCCTATATATATATAGATGGGTTCCCATGAAAATGCCCCTTAAAGTGAGAAATATGAATTAATCTCCACCATTGATCATATCTACATGGAGGGTCAAGATTTGGCCTGGTCAAACCCGGGTCAACCGGTTGACTTTTTTTTTTTTTTTTTACTTTCAGCTCACATGCACCACTTCACATATTCGGATGCACCAATCCACATATTCGGATGCACAACTAAGTGTATGAGATGCACAAGATTTTAATTTTTTTTTAATTTTTTTATTTATTTTTTATTTTTTTACTGTCAGGTCATATGCACCACATCATGTATTCATATGCACCACACTATAAAATGAGATGCACCACTAAGTGCATTAAGATGCATTAGTTTTGTTTTCGTTTTTTTATTTTCGTAAAACATTGTGTATCTAGTTACACCATGTGGTGCATCTAGTTACACTGTGTAGTGCATCTAGTTACGCATTGTGGTGCATCCATTTTTTTTCAGTTTTTTTTAATTTTTTTTTACAAATTCGGTACATCTCACTACACATAGTGGTGCATCTAATTATGTAGAGTGGTGCATCCGAATATGTGAAGTGGTGCATCTTGGGTGACTGTTTTAAAAAAAATGAAAAAAAAAAACTGAAAATCTTGTGCATCTAAATGCACTTAGTGGTGCATCTAGTTATATAGAGTGATACATCAGAATATGTGAAGTTATGCATCTTGGGTGACAGTTTATTAAAAGAAATTGAAAAAAAAAACTGAAAATCTTGTGCATCTAAATGCACTTAGTGGTGTATCTAATTGGTGCATCTGAATATTTGAAGTGGTGCATGTGAGCTGAAAGTAAAAAAAAAGAAAAATCGAAAAAAAGGTCAACGGGTTGACCCGGGTTTGACCAAGAAGTTAAATTTCAGAATATTTACCAAAGTTCTTGAGTAAATTATACATCTACAACTAAACTATCGCTAGTCTAGGTTATATCATGAATATGGAGAAATGCAGATTTAGTGATGAAAATGAAAAAATAGCGAGTGATGTGAGAGAGAATGAGAGGGAAAAGAAGGAGATGTCAAGTACCAGACAAGGAAACTATGCTACTAGTGAAGATGCCTTTGTTGATACCAGAGAGAATGAGTCTTCAATTGACTAGCGGATGGCGAGATAAAGATGAGGGATGAGCAGCATCGAAGGACGGCGGACCAACTGCAGCAGCTTCAGAGGGCGATAGAAAATTAGGGACTTAGTATTTTCAATTTGGGGATTTTATGTGCTCTACGAGAGAGCTGTAACAATGGCAAATGAATGGCGAAGAACGCAGGCGAGATTCAGGTGAAGAAACGACGGCGAAGATTGAGGCAAGATGCAGACAGTGGCGTACGAGGCAAATTTGTTGCGGAGATGAAGTGGGTGTGAAGAATTTGCCTTCGGAAAATTTTCAGTGGAGTGAAGAGTGTTCTGATAATTGGTAGTACTTGAATTTTTCCGCTGGCTGCACTTGGATCTAATCTAAAGATATTTCTGGATAATAATGAACCGAAAACGACATAAACCCTTACAACTATCAGTAGCTGCTTCACTATATTACTACCACACTTGAATTCTTTCGAGTAAAAGGAAAATCACCTGATTTATCTCAGAAATGGTTTTCGAGTTACTAATTCTCAGATTCGTCACGCTACTGCATTTCTTTTGACCGATTGTGAGCCAGTCGTCGATACCACCGCTGCCGGATGGGTTCCGGTATGGCGAGGCGGCTGCGGCGGCGAAAGGGGAAGAGAAGGTGTTGGTATTCTAGGGATTTTAGATGTTGGAAAATTGAGAGAGATTTGGGGATTTCTTTTTTAGAGATGAATTAGGGTTGTAGATGTAGCGGGAATTGAGAGGAATTGGGAGAGACGAATTGGGGCTAGAGAAGAATTTTCGCCAAAATATTCAGCGGGAGATAGAAGAGGATTCCCCCTCCCTAAATTCATATTAAAAAAAAAAGGGCTCTAATACATAACGGTTAGGGATAACGGTTATGGCAACCGTTATTAAATGGAGTTCATACACAACGTAACTCCTAACGGTTTAGTAATACCATTGTGTATATGATTAAAAGATAACGCTTATACATAACGTACGGCTCGATACCGTTATATATGAACTTATGTAACGGTTTTGGCATAACGGAGTTTTCAAATGTCCGTTATCTATGATAAAAGTAAGCTCATACATAACGGTATTTTGAAATATCCGTTATGTATGTAGTGTTATGTATAAGAGAAAATATAGTAGTGAACAACAACATTATCTACTAAAGATTGAGTTTCTAAAGCCTCATCATTAGGCACGAAAATATCTCTTTGTTCATTTTCCTCCTTTTGAAGCACCCGACTATTAAATGGAACCCGATGGATGGAATGATCCGCCCCCGACGATTCCTCTTTATCTATCTTAACTGATTGACCCTTATCAAATAAGGCTGGATCAAGATCACTATCTGTATCTACATCCTCAATAATTGGTGCAGAATCAAAATTACACAATGGATAATAATTGCATCATCATGATCATTATGGATGCAAATCTCTCTTTCTACATTCTGATTATTCAGTGCCTCACAAGTATTATTATCGTAACCAACATCTTGCACTGTTAGGCTAAGATCACATTCATCCACTTTATCATCCAAACCCAATGCCATATTCAAATCAAAACCCATCTCTCTGTCCAATATGGATACCCATCAATTTATCATTAAAACAGCATATTACGAACTACTTAAGAACAGAACTAACTCAGAGCAATATACAGAATATTGAGAAAATTAATATAAAAACAAATTAAAGCAAAATACACACAATTCACGAACATAAAAGGAATATGCAAATCGAACACCAGAATATACAATACATGAATACAAAAGTATATCTAAAAATTACGTACTCTTTCGCCCAACGTCGGTTTCATAGCCCTATCTCGTTGAATGTCCAAAAAACTTAGGAATTAGGGCTCGCCCAGATCTTCTTCTTAATGCTTTGAACATCCTCCGTCAATAATTGAGTTAATCTTCCAAGCTAACAATTGATAGGGGTTTCTCTGAAGAATTGGGGGAAAATCTGGGTGGAAAGGATAAACAGAGAGAGAGAGAAAGAGAAAAATGGTGGAATTAAAACTCGTCCAAAATTTGACATTGCTTATTACCAATCGGGTTTCAAAAATTACACATTTCAATTCAACATAAAATTGACGGCTGATTTCATAATTCAATTGATATCATGAAGGCGATGTTAACAATGTAATCGCCGACGTAATACACGTCGTAACATAGGCGAATTCTCCAGATTAAGGTACGCCGGCCATGGTCATCGGAAAAGGTGGTAGGCCCCATCAAAGATTTTGCATATCTTGACTTCATCATTACTCGCGTAGTCACTTCAGCTCCATACTAACCACATGGACCCCACATGGTTCAGTTAACCACCATGGTTAACCCATAAAACAATATAAAAAAAACATTATTTTTGAAAATTCAATTTCTTACTCCTAGATGACGTGGATGCATCTGGGACCTTTATTTACTACATGTCATCCATAATGGAACGTCCCGTGTTGAATTTGGATAGTGTCCCATTTGACGGGACGGAATATGGGACGTGATACACCTCATTTTAATGACTAGACTCCCTTGTAAATACTCCCTTCGTCCTGTTATTCTTGTCGTTTTCCTTTTCGGGTTGTTCTGTTATTCTTGTCGTGTTTTCTTTTTTGGAAATAATTAGGAGATAATTAATTTGTTAAACAATCCACTTTACACCTTTCATCATAGTTTTTCACCTCATTTTCTGTGTCATTCATTATTCTCCTTCTCTCTCTACTCACTTTATTCCACTTTATTTCACTATTTACTCTCTCTCTACCCACTTTATTTTACTTTACCACTTTATTTCACTATTCACTCTCTCTCTACCCACTTTATTTTACTTTAAAAACTCCACTAAACATACTTTCTATTCTTAATTATTTTCTCCTTAAACCCCGTATCCAAAAGAAACAAGACAAGTCTGGTGGGACGAAGGGAGTAATAAATATATAGGTTGCGGATTCGAATCATGTGTACATACGTAAATTAAAAAATACTCCCTCCGTCCATTAATTCTGTACCCACTTGTCCCATTTTATCTGTCCATTAATTCTGTACCCATTTGTATAAAAGTACCCATCTACCCTTACTAATTCATGTTATTTTCTACCCTTTGCCACTTGGACCTACACCTTTATTCCACTAACTACCACTTTATCACTACCTTTTTCACTATGGGCCCACCACTAACAACCTTTATTCCACTAACTACTATTTTATCACTACCCCTCAAAAACAACTTTATCCCACCAACTCCACTTTATCAGCTTTTCTTAAGTTCCGTGCCAGCACCAAATGGGTACACAATTAATGGACGGAGGGAGTACATAATAAAATTTATATTAATATTAGTGGACCAAAAAATATTATTAAAGAAAACAACAGAGGAGGATCAAGATTATACATTCGTTTACACTATCTACCTCTTCAACATCCATAATTATAGAACATAATTAGCGTATGACCCGTCGAAAATCGACGAGAAATAATTATTTAATAAAATTATTAAAATTATTAAACACAATATATTTGGTTGTTATACAAATTTTTACAAGTTTTTCTGTCACAGCCCCAAATCCCAAGGGACGGCAAAGCCGGGGTGCGACTAGGGGTTGGATTAAAGAAGCGGGGAAGAAGGGGGATGAATTAGAATGAACGAATAAACAGACATCAATAACATAATAACTTCTATGAACAAGACTTCATTTAAAAGAAAGAGTTGATCTCGGAGGATCACTCGACAAGTTGTTCAAAAAGGAACTGAGTTCATTGTACGGGCTTAGACCCAAAAGATACATACAAAATCTTGAAAAGATTTGCAGTGGAAAGCGTAAAGCATTGATACAAGTTTTTTATTCTAAATTACGACTCTTAACTCAACATCAACCATCGCCGCTCCCGTCACTTAACCTGCACATTTTATAAAACATATGCAGGGCTAAGTACAAAAGCACTTAGTAGGCACATTGCCGAAAATATATCATAAGTATAGATAAATTAGGCATCTCATTTTTGTAGCACATCGGGTTTTTTCAATAAATACCCGTGTCTACTAAACATTTTCTTTCTTATTTTCACAACATAGCTTGTGCAAGAATTTTTCTCAGATGTTACGTTCAATCTTGCCCAATAATTTTCACCGTGGCTGGCCACCCCTCAACAGGGTTCCACACACAATGGCTACTGTGTACACTAACTTTGGATAGCAGGTCGGCTAACTCAAAGTCCGATCGTTTTAGTTGGCAAGTCGGCTAACTAATAATTCTGGATAGCAGGTCGACTAACTCAGAAGGGTACAAGAGAACTCACATAAAAACAAACATTTCATGCTCTGATTATCACGTTGAAAACACATTTATCAAAGCTGTAAATAAAGATTTTCGAGCATCGCTCATTTTGTTTGATATATAGAAAAGCCCACCTTACTGATTACAGAACTATAATACGAGCTTCCGTCTCTGGTCTTCCGTCCTATCCTCGGTGTTGACTTCCTCCTTTTATCGTAAATAAACAAACTTAAATAACTTGATCGCAACAATAAAAGAACCAGGAAATCGAAATTGGTTTTAGTCTTTTAGGCCTTTGCACTTTACTACTTTCTTTTGATTAACGAATAAACGATTCTTCGATCAATTCTCGTTTATAAACTGACTCGGCTCATTACTAGACTCTTAGGTCAGTAGATAATGGATGTCGATAACTTATAACGACTTAAAAGTTTACAAGGAACGAAGTTGAAAACGATTCAACTTAAGAAATTAGGTTTTGGAAACTTTCTGCACAAGGCAGTGGATCTGGAGTTCGCACAGAACAGAGTACTTTAAAACAGGGGATGAAATTTACACCAAAAGAAATCCATGGGTGTCTAGTTTACTCTTCAATTTACGGATCTCGATTTCGTTAAGCGAGCTAGGAGTTATGACAGTTTCCGTGAAAGGTCGCAAAACAGTCCGCGCGAAACCCTAATGCTCGACCAAACTCGACGCACGATTCCCTAGGTTCGATTAATGCTATTCCACTTTTATTTTCACGAATTTCATCTCAATTCATTCAACATGAAATATCCTTTAATCGGGTTCACATTCACGTCTTTTGATTAAACAAACGACGAGCATTTCCTCGTCATTTTCAACTAACCAATTACTATACCAAAACAAATTTCAATTTCAAATTCTATTTCGACTTCTCGTTTATTAACTAAAACTCAAATCATCTCGTATCTCGGATGGAAATATCGTCAACTACAATATCATTCATAAATGACAATAATCATTAATATCAAATTGGTTTTACTTATTTGACTTTTCTATCGACGTTAAATCTAGTTTCTTCGTCTCTGAACAAAATTTCAATCTTCTTAGAATTCGTTCAAATTTTACGGTTACGATCATTAACTATCAAGATTATCATATATTCGAATCATAGACCTAAATCATTATTTATTCTCGACTTATCGACGATTGCTCGTCTCTTAACAAAAATCCGACGTTCTCCGATTTCGTTCAAACTTTACAACATCGATCATTATCTATCAAGAATCACTAATATGCAAACCATATACTCATATCATTAACGAGCCTCAACTTATCGATGTTTTTCGTCTCTTACGATTTTCATTATATTTTTAGAAAAATTCCAAATAATTATATATTCATCCTGATACATAGTACATACAATTTTTATTAACAATTCATGCATATCATAACATCTACTACATCAAATCATCCATTCTTCATCTCTTACATTTCTACTTTTATTTTTAGAAAATTCTAAATTAATTCATGTAGTCATCTAACACCACATAGAATACTAATCCATCAAACAATCATCAAGAAAATCGAACTAGCAAAAACCCCTAAATTTTCCCCAAAAATTCGGTAATATCAATTAAGTTAGGAGGGATGATTTCTTCATGATTTCAATCCATAAAACCTAATTCTAAGCATACTATAACATGTTTTAACCAAAGGTTCATCATCCTACTTCATTCCATTTTTTCGAAAAAAATAAGGTTGATGGAATCGAGTTTTTGTTCGGTTCATAACATAGAAGAAGTTCCTACCTTGTCGAATATGATCTCGGAAATAAAATCGATCGGTAGATGGATGACTTGTGATCTTGAGAAAAGCTTGAAGGAGACTCTTTAATGGAGGAAAATGAGAGAGAATGGGAGAGAGAGAGAGAGAGAGAGGGAATGGCGGATGGAAATGGGGAGAGAGGGAGAGAGATGACTCATGCTATACTATTCCATAAAGTGTAAAAATATCTCAAGGGTGATGACTCACTAGGTAATGGCGGTTTGTTTGTATTTTAAATGCCGAAAATATCTCGTTTCTGGGTCTAGAACGACGTTATAAAAGTCGAGAAATAATTTCTTAGGTGGTTACGTATTCGACGAAATCTAATTCGACCGTTAGATTAGAAATAAATCACATACTCGGAAAACCTAATTCGTTTTTCGAAATCCGATAAAAAGTCGGGATAAGACAGTCTAAAATTCGCCCGGAAAATCATAAAAACTGACTTTCTCCGGTGAACTCATATCGAAGAAAAAGTGAATGCAAATTCTGACGATTTTTTAATCTGAATTTTCGGACGAAAATTTTATCGGACGCGAAAACCCTAATACAGTAGTCGTTCGACCGTCTTCTTGATTTATTTTCAGAAACGGATTTCACCGTCAGTCTTAGAATCGAAAATCCTTAACTTAGGCGTGCAAAGCCTTAATTATTAATTAAATTTTTATTTTATCGACGGAATAATTATTCGGGGTATTACATTTTCTTTTTTGGTAAAAATTTTTCAAATCATGCAATTTACTAAATTAGTTATATATATATATATATATATATATATATATATATATATATATATATAGAGGTTTAGGATCATATTATTACTAAATAATATGAGGTTTAAGTCGTCAGCGGAGTTCCGTGAAAGGCAGCGAAGTGGCAGAGCATTGCTTCCACCGGCGCCAATTCGATATTGAAGATGAGGAATGTGAGTTTCTAATTTTTTTACTTTTTCTTTTCTCAATTGATTTTTTTGCCTGCGATTTGCTATTTGCTATTTGCAATTTATTTGCTGTTTTTATGAGGAAATTAGTTGAAATAGATATATATAGATGTCCGTGATTTATGCTTTAGTGAGTACATTGTTGTTTACTTCTTCTTTTTTGGACTTTGTTATTTAGAAAGTCTAGTTGAGAAAAGAAGAGGGATTTACAAGAAATTGATTCGATATACTTTACAAGATTCTTAATTGTTGGATTGATAAGTTTGATTGAATATTTCATTAGTCTGTGCTGATGGGATTCTATTAGAACGAGCTAAGAATAGGATTGATTGATTTTGGAATGTTGGAGATAAAGAATACTAACTTGTAGTACAATGAATTCAGATTCATGGAGTTTTGATTGTGGGATTCAACAAGTAAAATGGAGGAAAATGGCGATTTGCATTCTCTAAGCCTATCGATGAGTCCCATTCCAGACCAACTCTCAGCCATTGTCGTAGAAAATAAGAAAAGGGCTCTTGACAGAGGCGATCAGAAGCAGATTGTTCATCGGAAGTCGATCGACACGTTAGGCCAGAGGACCTCTCAGTATAGAGGGGTTACAAGGTTACAAACTAGTAGTACATTATTTTTTGTTGATTTTTACTTGATTATTATCGTTGGTTTTTGCTACATTGGTGTTTGGTTTAGAAATATTGAAGCTGCATTATTATTGTTGTATATCAGGCATAGATGGACAGGTAGATATGAAGCTCATTTATGGGGCAATAGTTGTAAGAAAGAAGGGCAGAGCAGAAAGGGAAGACAAGGTTAATTTTTGCAAAAATTGCACTTTTTATATTTCCTTCTTACAGAACATCATTCTTTCAATTACTAAACATTGCTCTGTTTTTTCTTTTGTCTAATTATTATGGTTGTGGCCCCGGGCCATTGACTATGATTCACATTTTCAGTTTATCTTGGTAAATTTTCCTTTATGCGTTATGTTTTTATCCTTTCCAAATAAATCACTACAAAAAATGATAGAAATATCGGGATTATTTATTGTAGGGGGTTATGATGTGGAAGAAAAGGCAGCAAGGACTTATGATCTTGCAGCCATCAAGTATTGGGGACCCTGCATACATATCAATTTTCCAGTATACATTAGTTTAACAAGATTGCAGTAGTGACATGAACAGGCTTAATGATCTGCCACAGGTTTGGTTTCCATTTATTTCTTTTTTTTTTTAATTGCCAAGCTTAAGCTAATCACATGGAATGTCACTTCCAACGTAATGTGATGTATTCTTTGCTTGTTTACATTATATTGCACTATCTTTAAGTTGATCTCCCTTGACACTAAAGATCTGAAGCGACTTGTCAGGTTTGAAGATGTATTTACTCGTCAAGTTATTCTGCCAACTTACTTTCTGAATCCTTGCACACTTATGAGGATGCACATTATGTACATGTGCATATGAGTATAGATTTATAACATGTAGATAAATGTTTGTGCTCATTTTTACAGGGGAGAACAACGGAAGGCCGAGATATAGTACTTGAGATTTTGAGTGTGTGTGTGTGTATGTGTGAGAGAGAGAGAGAGAAAGAGAGAGAGAGAGAGCAGCTAGGCTGAGTGAAAAAGGTGAGAATTCGAATTCTCAGTTGAAGTAAAAATTAAAGGAGGGTTCGGAAGATGGGTGAGAAAAGGCAAGGGTGCCAGTGCCACATGGTGGATGTGAGGGTGAATGGGGGGGGGGGGGGGAGAGAGAGAGAGAGAGAGAGAGAGAGAGAGAGCAGCTAGGCTGAGTGAAAAAGGTGAGAATTCTCAGTTGAAGTAAAAATTAAAGGAGGGTTCGGAAAATGGGTGAGAAAAGGCAAGGGTGCCAGTGCCACATGGTGGATGTGAGGGTGAATGGGGTAGTGGGAAGTTTACAAACCATTTAGTAGTTGGCCTTATGATAATATTTGGAAAACTTTGTCTTGATTAATCATTTTCTTTTTGTGAAAATTCCTAACTTTCAATTTTGTATCCTTTATGTGAACTTTTAGGTCTTCGGATTTTGAGGAGCTTGATGAAGTAGATATTCTTGTATGTCTTACTTGTGCTGATTGCCAACATATTCTTGAAGTGTTTTTGTTTAGGTTTGACTTACATGGAAATTTTTAGTGTTAATTTCGTATAAGTTTATTTATGTAAATATTTGAACTGATAATGGGCATGGATTCGACACGATGTGAGTAGGTCCCTTTTAGATTTCAATTTTGAGAACTCTCAACTTATGTGCTTCTGTTGCATTTTGGAAGTGGTCGATGATAGGTTCATGGAGGAGGTTATGTTGATTTTTCCTTTCGTATCATATGTGATCTTCAAAGAAGTTTCAGTTAGATTGGTTCCCATTGTAATGTGCCCTCATCATATCTTCTAAAATGTTTTATTTGCATTTTCTCCATAGCCATTGCTCGAGCAATTCTGAGATTGGGATTTCAATTTTTATTAGACCAAGGGACTTGATCATATATAGATAGATAAGGCTCCTTCTTAGTGATACTATTTGGCTATTATCATTTCTTAATACTTCTTTCATTCAGTTAGTCTTTTTTCTCTGTTTATGTGCTGTTTGTAATCTTTTATGGTGCAATCATTTTGGTTTAATCTATCTTACTCCGCAGTTGTGCTATTCCATTCTAGGGAGCATGAGAATTGTGGTCCTCAACCTGGATTTATGAGAGCTAATATTGAAAGTAATTTCAACTGAGCTTTATTGCTATGTTACTCTGTAAGTATGCAGTTAGATTCTTCATTTCAGGAGTTTGAGGACTTTGAGATTGTCATGCATAGTGGTGGATGTCATTGCAAAAGAGTAAGGTGGAAAGTCCACTAGTGTTGTAGCCATTGAGCTGAATGCATGAGAGCCTCTTTCTTTGGAGTTGTTGGTTCGACACAAATGGATGAGTTGCTGAGCTGAATGGAGTGTAGTTGCATTGTTCTCTTTCCTTTTAATACACATACACTTGTGGAATTTAGACTATATTTGGATGATGATTGTATGAATATTTTGGATGATATATGATATAATATTATGGATGATTTTGATAATTTTGTTGTTTTAGAATTATTTAATTTATGCAAACTTAAATAACAGAATATTTAAAATAGCATAAATACATAACAGTTCTTAATTGAAACATACATAACGGTAAAAAATGTTATGTTTAACAACCATATATAACTGGAATAAATTGTTATTAATATTGGTCAAACTGTTATGTATGACACAATAGATCACGGAGAAAAAATATCTTTCATAACGGAAACAAGCGTTATGTATAACTCATATAGAACGTATATTTCGCCGTTATGTATACTTAAAAACCCGTTATGTATGAGCGCATATACATATCATCACTATACATGACGGACTTTTTGATGCATAGATAACGGAGAGCGAAAATGTTGTAGTGGTTGCTGCAGTTGATCCAGCCTTGATTGATAAGGGTAAATCAGTTAAGATAAAGACAGAGGAACCGTCGGGGGTGGATCAATCCCTACATGATGAGCTGTTTAAGAGACATGTGCTTAAAAAGGACGAGGTTTGTGATGATGCTGATAATAGTAAGAAGACAGAAGAATATGATGTTGTTGCACGCTTGACTTGCTAAAAGCTTGAGGAAAAATTTTCAATTGGCCAAGTTTTCCCTGATTTAGAAAAGGTGTATCTGTTGTATTGCGAATATGCACGTTTTAAAGGCTTTAGAAAAATTTTCAATTGGCCAAGAGCTTGAGGAAAAATTTTCAATTGGTAAGAGTCATGAAATTCGTTGGAAGCTTTTTCATTGCTCTTGTATTGGTCTCCCTACTTGTAAGAGTAAGAAGAACAGGCTTGCGCTTTACAAGAAATTAGTTATCCGAACGGATTGTAAAGCAAAGCTTATTGTGGCTAGAGAAGAGTTTGGTCCTTTTGTTGTTACCACTTTTGAAGCTGACCACAATCACACACTTGTCCGTTCCAATTAGGCATATCTATTGAGATCTAGTCGAAATCTGAATTATGCTAAGAAGTCTGTTCTTGATGCATTGCAATCTGTTGGTATTGGTGTGAGCACTGCATGCAAATTCATGGAAAAAGAAAGCGGAGGTGTCCAGAATGTTGGTTTCACTCGCAAAGATGCTTATCATCACCTTGAACAGCGAAAAGGGTCATGAGAGTTGAGGATGCGGATGCGTGATGTTAGTTGATTACTTCACTAACAAATCCAATTCACGGCCATTTTTTTGGTGGAAGTATCAGTTGGATGATAGTGGTAGAATAATGAATCTTTTCTGACGAGATACTCGATTTGCGGTTGATTATTATGCCTTTGGAAATGTTTTGTCTGTCAATACCACCTTCCGGACCAACAGATACAATTTCATTGCAGCTTCGTTTGTCGGAATAAATCACCATACCAACAACGTCTTGTTTGGCGTGGCTCTTATGTCGGATGAAACCACCTGTTTGTTTAAGTGGTTGTTTGAGAGCTTTCTTGAGTCGATGCACGGTAAACAACCTAAAATCATCTTCAATGATCAGTGTCGGCCCATGATGAATGCGATTGATGACACCTTTCCCAATACAAAGCATCAGCTTTGTCAGTGGCATGTCAATTGAAATTGCACTACAAATTTTAAAAAGTTGAATGGTGATGCTATGTTCAAAAGGTTATGGCACAAATGCATGAACCTTGTTGAATTTGTGGAAGAGTTTGACAAAACTTGGAGCCAGATGATGTCGTATGAAATAGAGAACCGCTCCTAGTACGATTCAATGTACAATCTTCGGCATAGATGGGTGTCCGTGTTCACCCGTGGTATTTTTAGTGCCGGCATGTTGGCCACATCTCGGAGCGAGTCGACAAATAGGGCGCTAAAGAATCTTTTACGGGCTGATATCCCTTTTATTGAATTTGTCAGTAGGTCTAAAGAAGTTCAAAATGGATGGCGAGTTAAGGAGAGCAACGAGGATACTTGGGCAATTTGGAACCCCGGGCAGATCCTGGATGATAATGAACTATTATCCCATGCGGCAAATGTGTACACACGTACTGTTTTCAAATCATTTGACTATGCTTTGACTCACTCATTCAATTATGTTCTTGGTGAAATCCATTGCGTTCTTGACAATAGGAATCTTGAATTCAAGGCTAGAAGAAAAGGTTTGGGGAAGGAGGAGCGCACAATTGTTTTGAACCCAGAAACTAATTTTGCCACTTGCAACTGTGCTTATTGGGAAACTGAATGATTAATCTGCTCTCACATCATCAAAGTCTTCGATCGGAGAGATATATCAGTTATCCCTGAAGAGCTTATACTCCGTCGGTGAACTAAAACAGCGAAGAAGGATTTCTCCATGTTGCACGCATTTTTGCCAGCGTGACTAGAACCATCGCTGTTGAGTTACATGACATTTGCTAATCTAACAATGTGCCATTTATACGAGATGGTGTCGTTAGGATACAAGCAAGAGGCAGCACGGCGAAAAATTATGGAGCGCATGAAGAGTTTGGGGGACGAATTTCAGAGATCATGTCAGGCTTTCCTGATGCTGCAAGGGGCGGGGATGAGAAAAAAGAATACAGGATGCCTGGTGGCCAAAAATTTAGAGATTCGAAAATGGTGCCTCCTAGAGGCTTTGCTGCGGCAAATGCGACGAAGCCTCCGAAGTGTGGAAAGCGGAAGCCAAAATCCAAATCCAGTAAGTTTTCACCTCTTATAGTTTCTTATATCTCTTGTAAATATTGAGTAACGTCGATTAAATCTTTGTGACACGAACAAGAACTCAATCCAAAAAAAGCGAACAAATTCCCTAAAGAGAATGATGAAAAAGAACATCGCGATCCCAAAGTGGAACCTGATCTTGATCCTTTACACAAATATTATCCAGACGATATTTGCCGTTTGTCGCTTGCTTAGTTGGAAAAAATATTGCCTCAACGAACAATAAATTTTTCATTTTATACATACAGTATTTTCCATTCTATATTGTTTTCATAGTTTAGGGTTTTTATAATAGGGTTTTCATATTTAGGGTTTTCATATCTAGGGTTTTGACAGTAGGGTTTTGTTACCGATCCTGAATAAAATTTGTTGCGGACTTCTTTAAGCCAACTCTGCTTATTATTATTTTATTTACGATGTTATGTAACTTTACTTCGTAAATGAAACCCCATACAATTTGGTTCTTTGTTAAAGAAATTCACACACAATTCATTCTTGATAATTGAACTTTACAATGTATCGATAACTTTAGTGAGATAAAGTTGGAATGGATATAATTTGAATTAATCAGAAGTTGAGAAATATAGAATGGAGTATTAAAAAATTTAGCAGAAATCCCTAATAACTGTTTTATGGATAGATAGTAAAAAAAACTGACCTAATGTGAGGGGGCATGTCAGTTACTTACGAGGAGACATCATAAGTTGTATTAATCCGAGCCTACCCTATCAGTTTTCATCACAGAAGTCATTTCCTCCCATCATAACGAAAAGGGAGAAATTGGTTGCATTTCAATGGCTGAATTCTTGCCGGAATACCAAACAACTTGGCAATATGCAGAAGACAAGGCTCTGTTGGACGCCTTTTATCGACGAATGTGGAGGCTTGATATGATGAATAGAAGGGATGTGAACAATGAATTACGTGGCATTTTTGGAGAAATTGCGCGGAATTCTGGGGTCCGGGAAGAGAATTCTGGCTTCGATACCATCCAGCGCCTCCTGCATCATCTCCCTCGCTTCCGTATGTTCTAGGCGTTTAGCCGTTTTTTGGGGATTACGCTCAACGCAGATGGTAATCGCGTCAATACCGTTGGCCGTGAATATTTCCTTGTATTTCCTCTGGTAAGATTTGGATATGCATCTGTTTTAATTTTTTTTAAACACATCTCCAGAATTGGGTTTAAACTTTAAACATACGCACTGTGAATTATTATTTAGATAGAGGAGCCACCCATTTTCCGGTATTTCCGCAGTGAGGGTCTGCCTCAAAACAACTGTATTCGTGCCATTTTTAATGAGGCAAGACTCGCTTATGTCGATTTCAATTGGATTATCGGTGCTCAACTTTCTTGGGATCGTGGAACAGTTTCTGATAGAATAATGTAATGTTTTTATGGATTACTGTAGTAGTATTAGTAATTATTTAATGTGTGTTTGATAAATTTGTATTGATGTAGTTAGGAAGGCATGCATGCTCTTGTAACACAATTATAATTTGTATTGTCTCAAAAATTTAACTATTAGCCCCTGAATTCTGATAGGAATTATGTCTGGACATATGCCCTCTTGTTTTTTTATCAAATCATTATGTTGACTTCATCTTGCATTGTGATCATTATGATTTATAATCGGGACATTCTGAAGATCATGTATAATTATTATGATTTATATTTGGGACTAGAGTTTGTCGATTTCTGTAACATCCGTAAGGAAATACATAATAACTAGTACAAATGAAACACAGAAATAATAAACAATACACAATACTTGTTAGTCTTAATTGTGAAATATATCCAATTTCACTTTTTCTAAATTAGTTATATCCACTTGTTGGAAAACAAATTAGTTATGTCCATGTTTGGTATGAAGAGACCAATTTACCCTTGATGTTGTATTGTTTATATTATATCTCTTACACATTAGGTACGATTTGACTTGTTTCATACTTTTACTCTCATTAACCGAAAATGATTGTGATGTTAGGGTATGGAAGTTAGCAAAAGTGGTCAATAATTAGATAATTAGTGTTGCAATGATTAGTTTGTCTAGGGTTTACTCAAAACAGATTTTCCGATACTATATGTAAACCATAAAAAACAACCAAAATTATATGAAATAAAAACAAAAAAATATTTAAACTAGACAAAAATAACCAAAATTATATGAATTGCTAAATCTATTTAAACCCGCTCGGCTAAATGTATAATATTGAAAGATCCCACTCGAGATTATTGAAGATCCCACTCGAGCGGGATCTTCTAAATTTCGAGCGGGATCATTCCATGTTGAAGGATAAATATTATTTCGAATAAATTGTTAATTAATTACGTAATTTTTAATAAATTAATTATATAATACTATTGAATACGTAATAACTAATTAACTTATTAAAATAAAAATAGTAAAATATGTATAATATATAAAATTAAATATAATTATATCAATTTGACAACTTTTGGAAAATTCCGCTCGGTTAATTCATATATATTGGAAGATCCCACTCGAGATTATTGAAGATCCCACTCGAGCGGGATCTTCTAATTTTCGAGCGGGATCATTCCATGTTGAAGGATAAATATTATTTCGAATAAATTCTTAATTAATTACGCAATTTTTAATTAAATTAATTATATAATAATATTGAATACGTAATAAATAATTAACTTATTAAAATAAAAACACTAAAATATGTATAATATATAACATTAAATATAATTATATAAATTTGACAACTTTTGGAAAATCCCGCTCGGTTAGTTCATAAATATTGGAAGATCCCACTCGAGGTTTTTGAAGATCCCACTCGAGCGGGATCTTCGAATTCTCGAGCGGGATCTTTTGTTTCTTAAAGCTAAATATTATTAGAAACTAATTATTAATTAATTACTCTATTTTTAATTAAATTAATTATGTAATAAAATTGACTAACTATTAAGTTATTTAAATTAAAATGAAAATATATGTAAACTATATTAGAATAAGCAAAAATTTATTAATTGTAAATTGAACAATAATCCCGCTCGTGTGTTCTAACAAGAAATGAAGATCCCACTCGATATTATTGAAGATCCCACTCGAGTGGGATCTTCATTTTTGTTAAGTTTGTACGAGCGGGATATATAATTATTTGGAACTATTAACATTATTTAATTTTTTATATAGTTTACATATTTTTTGGATTGTATTGGTATTTTAATTCGTAGATTTTAATAATTTGTATACAGTATGTGATAATAATTGTACTATACAACTGAGTGTGATAGTAATCGACACTGGTGGATGTGAAAATTCATCTGTAAATATTCACGTGAATGGTATTTCACCATTGATGTAACAATTTTACTTTCACGTGAATTTGTACAATTTCACTCACCCAATTGAATGAATGAATGAATGAATGAATTCTATAAAAGTGGTAGCAGAGATGAATCTTCAAACACCACAACCATCAAAATATTTTGTACTCCTCGTAAAAAATTATCACAATATTGAAGAATGGAAATATTTCAACATCAAATATGGTGGAGAATGGCACGATTGTGAGTATGTGGGCGGTTCAGAATCGATCACTCAAGTTCTTGCTGCCACTCCAGCTTTTATCAATTTGAAATATAACATCGATGTGCTGATGCGTCGAAATTCGATGAGCACTCGGTACGAGATGTATTATTTATCGCATGCTCGAAGTGGACGCACTGTGAAGATTCTCTTGAGCACAGATCAACAATTTGCTCAATTGTGCATGGAGTCCCGTCCAACCGTGTATCTCATCCACAGCCAAATAGATGTGTATGTTCCATATTTCGAAGAACCTGGGGCGTCATCATTTCAATTCGACCAAGGGCAGCCGTCATCATTTCAATACGACCAAGGGCAGTCGTCATCATTTCAATACGACCAAGGGCACACGTATTCTGATGAAATGGAGCGTATCCAACAACAAATCAATTCCCAGGATTTCTTTTCCAACTTATATCCTAGTGGGTATAATTACGAAGCGACGTCCACGTATCACGTACCTGTTGTTGCGGATTGTCATTTTCCAGACAACGAAGATGATGAACCACAATGCACTGTCGAGTTGGATTCAGACGATGAAGATGTTGACAGTGCTGATCTCCAAACTGATAGTGAAGCATCTGAAGACTGGACTGAGGAAGGTTTACGCGATTTTACTATGGTGGAGCACAGTGCATGGATTCGTCCCAGTGCAACGACGGACGCGTGCGATCTAACCAACTGGTTAGTTCCGGTGATTCCGCCCGATGCTACGATTTCTCTCGTAGCACGTGATCCTGACCCGACAGATGATGATGAGTTGCGTGTTGGTGCTGTTTTCCACAACAAAAAAGAGATAAATATTGCAGTCGGAACGTGGCACATGGAGAGAGGACTTGAATTCAAAACTCCGAAATCAAATTATATTAGAATGAAGTTCTTATGCAAGTATCCGAATTGTCCATTTGAGTTGCGTGCAGCCTCACGTGGAACGAATACTTGGATAATACACAAGTTCATTCCTGAGCATTCATGCATCCGTCAACTACGACATGCCGCTCCGAAGAAAATCAAGATGAATGTTGTTGCAACTTACGTGGAGCGAAAAATCAGAACCAACTGTAAAATCATGGAGCCAAAGGCCATTATGGAGGAGATGTTACGCGAGTTCGGTATCACCATCCGTTATGATTTGGCGTTGCGAGCACGGCATTACGCAATACAAAGTATATACAGAGGGTATGTTGAATCCTTCTAGTTGTTGCCTGGCTATCTTCACATGCTCAAAGAATCAAATCCCGGCACGCTGACTGATCTTGAGGTTGGAAATGATGGGAGATTTGAGCATTTGTTCGTGGCTCTCGGCGCCTGCAGACTCGCGTATCCATTCAATATGAGACTTGTGATAGTTTTAGATGGCACTCATCTAAAGTGCAAGAATAGAGGTAGTTTATTTGTCGCTATGACGAAGGATGCCAACGAGCATGTTTTTCCACTGGCGATAGGTGTTGGCCCAATCAAGAATGATATATCTTGGAGATGGTTTCTAACCCGTTTGAAAATGGCTTATGGCGAGCTTAGAGATACATTGATTGTCTCTGACGCACATGTCTCCATAGCGAACGCTGTCAATGAGGTGTTTCCAAATGCAGTTCACGGTCTTTGTTACTATCACTTGCTGAATAAGTTGACGTGTTATGGGAAAGTTGTTGTAAGATTGTACAAACGAGCTGCTTTTGCATATCGCACTTCAATTTATGATAAGGCAATGACCTCTATTCAACAAGAAAGCCAAGGCGCATACGACAAACTAATGAGAGTTGGACCAGAGAAGTGGGCTCGATGCAAGTGTCCATTGCCGCGTTATAGCCATCTCACTTCAAATGCAGCAGAAGTGTGGAATCATAGAGTAAAATGGGCTCGTGGTCTCCCTATATGCTCAATCCTTGACGCTATAAGGTATATCATCGAGCAATGGTTCGATGATAGACGAAATTTGCCCAAAGGGGACGATGAAGTTATCACTCAAGAGGCGGCTAAGAAGATGACAGAATCAATGAATAAGTCATTTAGGTACGATACGAGTGGTGGAATCGGCTTGGTGTTCAACGTGGGTGATGGTAGAAGAAATTGGAAAGTTGATCTCAATTTATATAATTTATATGAGGTGGAAAATGATATATTTACTACTATTATGTTAAATTTCATCACATTTAAAAAATGCATGTGTTATTTGATTAAAAAAAATCGTAACTAAATATATATAACTTTAATTTCACAAACAAATATATTTTGGATTGCAAAATTGAAATCCCACTTGTTTAGGTTTAGATCCCGCTCGGTCTCCTTGAATATTTTTTGAGATCCCGCTCGAGTGGGATCTCTATATAACTCGAGTGGGATCTTTGTCTATTCATTTTATATAATTTATCTGAAGTGGAAAATGAATTATTTACTACTATTATGTTAAATTTCATCACATTTAAAACAATAAAATGCATGGATTATATGATGAAAAAAAATCTAAAATTACTAAATCAAACTAAATCATAACATAAATATAGTCTAAAGCTCGAAATTCATTACAATAAAAATTGTTCCAATTCTAAAAAAAAAGAAAAGTGGTACAAAGCTCTTAAGCTGGTCGACAAAGTTCATATATAGCACATGCCATCCTTAGTCTATATACTGTAGTGCGAGCTTGCCCCCATGGTATGGATGGACGCCCAGTAATCAATCTTTCAACTTGCATCAGTGCAAATGGAGCGCAACTGTGACTGTCTCTTTGCTTAAATTGATGATCAGCGTCAGCCACTACCAATTGCAATAGATCATCGACAGCGGTGCGCTCAATACGATTATGTTTCCAATAGAAGGCATGGCTAAGCACTACAGGCCATAAGTGTAGCAGTGGCTTCAACCTATCAAATTGCATTTGTTGCACTGCTGGATCAAGATTGTAGTATATGGAGTCGTACAAGGTCGCCGTCCATGCCAACATGTCGATACTAACCACCACGAAGTGTGTACTTACACAACACACTAGTATGACCTTCACAAAATGGACATGGAAGCATAACTCAATTAAATCTACTACATTATAACAAATAGTTTTCAACAAATTACTCAAAAATCTAAATTCACTTACTTGTGTTGCATCAAACATTGAGGTATGTGACGCTCCAGCGTCTTCTCTTCCGTGGATGGTAAATAGTATGCTTGGGGCAGGCTGGTACTGAGGGTGACTGGGTTTTCCCTAATGCCAATCATGTTCGAGCGAACCCTGTTTCATCAATAATATTAAAACCAATTTATCACTCAAGACAGTGTTGTTGAAATTAATAGTAAAAAGCTACTTACGAAGACACTCGTGTCTAAGATGACTGTGTTCCTACAATTCACACCAGGCTTCATCCCATCATCTGCCTTTAATCGCAGGCATAGATTCAATAAGTACAAATCAACGGCCTACAAAAGATGGTTAGATATTACATTAAATTAATAACAAATTTTAATGATAGCCATCTAACAGAGTACAAATTAACTTATCCCGGCAAGGACATCAATTTTTGGATTTAAAAGCTCCATAAACCATGCGTGATCAAGTTCTACACCACTATCTTCAATAATCATCTTGCCACTCGAGGGACCGTTGCAAAATTTTTGGAATTCTTCAACCAGGTCATCTGCCAGTGGGATCGGTGCAACTTCGGCTTGAAATGGCGTAGAAACTGAGGCTGCAAGCTTTTTCTTTCTAACCCCTTTCCGTTTAGGCTGTTTAACGGCCGCCTCTTCTGGTTGATGGCGATCAAGTGGGATAGCAGGGATAGCACTGATTGGCACTTCTTGTGAATGTTGCATTTGGGAACGATCTTGAGCGAGTGATTGTTGAAACGAGCTTCCAATAATCTACAAGGACAAAGTATTAGAATAATTCAAACATAATTAAAAAAACTGATTTTGTAATAAAAACTTTACATTACCTCTCCCAAGTGACTCCACATATCTATCTGATGACCACTTCCAAACATGGAATGCCGATGCGGATCATGATGCGTACTACCGAATTGTCCTTGCGGACGATATGCCGTACCAAATTCAGGCATAGAAAATCGGGCCGGAGTGAATGGCTCAGTAGTGTATGGGATGAGACTGGGCGGGGTAGTACAGGGCACAGTGAATGGTTCAGTACTGTATGGGATGGAAGTAGAGGGCAAAGAGGATGGTTCATAAGTGTATGGGATGGAACTGGGCGCCGTAGTAAAGGGCACGATGGTGAGCTCTGGTGGTGGTGAGTGGAAGATGGGCTCCTGCCAAGGCCGAGTTGTAGGTTCATTTGCAGGTGAACGTCGGGATGTTCCACATCGCATTTGATCCATCAAGTCCCCAAACCACTTGGCAAACCGAGGTACCCATCTCTTGTCCATCTTGTTCAGGAGCCGATCCTCAGATTTTTCCAGTTCCTCTCTCATCCAACGACGATCATTGTATCGGCGGTGGTGCTCGTCCCCACTGCTGGAAGATGATGATGCAGCTTGTTGGGATGCAGCTTTTGCAGTTTTGCGAGTACGCTTCCCCTTATCTTGTGGCTGAATTTGAGGCTCCTCGTCTGAATTGTCTGCCTCAACATATCTAGCACCCGCTCCATGTGATCGTCTGGGCCTTGAAGTTTCACGTGTCGGGTTAGCCTTTTCATCAAAAATTGCTTCCGTACGGGGACGAGAAGGAAACTGGTCACCATCCCTTAGCGGATTGCTGGGCGGGACAAAACCAATATTGAGAGCATTTGGATATTGAGTCGACTGCCAGTAAAACGTCATCAACTCGTCGTCAGAAACAACAATTGGTGTCAAATTGGGCTCATGTACAAAAACAAAATGGATATTAGATATGGCGTATTGTATAAGAACAACAAAGTATTAAGAGATAAAAAATTAATTTATTACCAGTTGAGAAAAAAGTGGTCAAAGATCTGTTGTAGGTCTGCTTCTAAACCTCCATTTAAGGCATCTGGGAGCCCCGGTCGGGTCATCAAGTCTTGCAGCGGCTTCCGCTAAATCTGGCATGACTTCTAGAGACCACACATGAAATGCCCACACTGCACCATAGAAGTGATATTTCTTTGTATTTAGCACATTGGTGATGTAGTGCTTCAAATTCAAGTATGAATATGCTCCCCATGGAAAATTATTGAACAGATTCAAATCATCAACCAATTTCCAAATCTACTGCGGAACCAATTTCTTCATGTCTCTACCGAGTATTACCGCGTACGCCACTATAATATGAGCCGCGCCGAGGTACAAATCAACACATAGATCACCATTTCGATCGGCAATGGGCGCCCGCGTGTTCTTAAATCGCTCCAGTAAGGCATTCCCAGTGATAGGCATACCGTTACAGAACCGTCGATAAACCTCCACATCCGATAAATCGTGGTCATCTGCCGGATTAAAGCTCGACTCGCCAAAGCTCAAACCAGTCACCAAGGTATATTCTTCAATAGAAAATCGGAGGTTTACGCCGTTGATATGGAACCACATCTCGTGAGGCTGAGAACATGGATAGTTGATCTCACGTGACAGTACGTGATGCACAGCCATCCCGCATTTCTGCCCAGGCTCCCAATAGACAAAATGCCCGAAGCACCCATTTATAAATCTCTCGACCAACTCTTGACCACCGACCTCATACAAAATCCTTCTAACATCTTCCAAAACACCAATCCTATAATACGTGCTAATAGTGGAACTACGGTTGATAGAGTCGGGCCTCTTGTATGTAATCTATGCACAAAATCAAAATAACAATTCATTACAAATAAAATAGAAAATAATTCGATACATAATCCAAAAAAAAAATTACCCAACTTCTTATAATAATCCACAAATAAAAATTGATTACATTTAAATACGCATATTTTTTAAATCCACACTTAATCTTTTCTACATGCCAATTACGTGAAAATTACAGGCCAAGTACGTGAACATATACGCATAATTTAAAAACTAAAACGAATTGACAATTTTCTACGCAAATGGAAACTATTTTTTTTAACCATCAAATTATTCGACTAAAATAAAAATTATTATATATTGTTAATTTTAAATTAATTTCATCCTAGAAAAACAAAGATCCCGCTCGGACATAGGGGTCCCACAGAAAATTCCGACCGAGCGGGATATACAACCCACCGAGCGGGATCTTCTTCACGGCGAGCGGGATTTCATATACGAGTGGGATTTCATATAATTTTATTAATATGGGATAAACTACACTATAAACCTAAAACATATGATTTTAATTTTGTACGCACAAAATCGAAACGCAAAAAATAACCAACAAATCAATCAACAATTAATTCTACAAATACTTCAACTAATAATTTAACTAATAATTCAACAATTATTAATTAATATAAAAAAAATTGGTTAACCTCTAAAGACATCTTGACGGTGGAGTGGAGGTGAGGAACGAAGATCCCGCTCGCCGCCGCTTGTTTTCTCTTTATTTGGAAGTGGAGGTGGGAGGTTTTTCGACGGTGAAGAGCGGAAGATTTTTGCACGGTGAAGGGTGGAGGCGGTGGAGTACGATGAATTGTATATAGGGCGGGATTTAGGGTGTTTAATGTCGCGTGATGGGCGGGATTTGTGATAGAATTGAAGATATATATAGATGATATATATTGGCGTGATGGGCGGGATTTGATGATAGCAAATTTAAGATATATATAGATGATATATATCGAATATTGAGTAATACAAAGATATGGGACAAAAATTTGAGTCAACCCATATTCTTCAACCAGTGCATATGATGCAATGTCATATCTCACAAGCATGCGCGAATATTTTGGAAATTTTGAATTAATACCTTATACGATTAAAAAATTCATAACATAATATATATAATAATTTTGAAAACAAAAAATATATATTTTTACGAATTCTAAATCCCGCTCGTGAAAACCTAGATCCCGCCCGGAAATATTGGAATTATTTTGAGATCCCGCTCGAGTGGGATCTACATAACTAGAGCGGGATCTATATTTTTTGAATTTATATAATTTATTTGAGTTGAAAAATATTTTTTTTATTACTATAAAATTAAATTTAATAAAATTTAAAAAATAATACCTTATATGATAAAAAATTATAACTTAATATATATATATATATAATATATTAAAAATAAATATATTTTTGTTTATGTCTTCTACATCCCACTCGTGAAAAACTAGATCCCGCCTGCAAATGATGGATGTATTTTGAGATCCCGCTCGAGTGGGATCTACATAACTCGAGCGGGATCTATGTTTTTTAAATTTATATAATTTATTTGCGTTGGAAAATGTTCTTTTTTATCAGTAGAACATTAAATTTAATGAAACTTATAAAATTAATACCTTATACGATTAATAAAAATTTCACAAAATAATATATTTCTGTCCACACATTTTTAATCCCACTCGTCAAACACTGAATCCCGCTCACATATTATTGAATTATTTTTAGATCCCGCTCGAGTGGGATCTACATAACTCGAGCGGGATCATTTTTTTTCAAATTTATATAATTGTTCTTCGATGTAAAATATACTTTGTTCTTACTATAATGCTATCATTATCAATTAAATAAAAAATTAATGATCAAATTACATTAAATAAATAACGAAAAAAAAATAATAATATCGGGGTTTTAACTCTTTCACATGAACTTGTGAGCGGGATTAGGGTTTTAACTCTACTCTCACCTACCTCTCCAATCTAACCTAATTAATTCATAAAGTAGTCAACAGAATCTTTGTCTTTCCAATTCCCCATGCAACACACGGTTAGTGATGTTTTTTTTGTCATGTTTCAATTATTTTAAGAGTATTTAAGTCAAATTAGATATAACTAATTTGATTTTCAATAACTGGATATAACAAATTTCAATATACAGTAAGTGGATATAACAAATTTTTACTCATACTTGTTATAATATGCATCACGAAAGCTTGAAAGTTTAGTTCAATACAAATACTAATTGCATGCCAAAATGATAAGCTTGTGACACTCAGAGATTCAGGGTTCACGGCATAAACTTAGTCGAAATCTAATAACCTTCAAAGTAAATTATATCTAGCAATTAATTTGAAGAATGCAAAAACGAGAGCTGCAACAACAACAACATAACCAATTTGCATTACCCTAATCTTCCACTCTTGGTTTTGAATTTTCACCTCCAGCATTCGTGCTAATCCTTCAGCCTTTTCATATTTTTTCTGCATTTCTTCGCACTCATTCTCTTTGATCCTCCAATTCTGAAGAAGTGTATCATGCTGACGAATCATTCGATAAAATGCACGCTTATAGTACGGCGGTAGAGGGTTATCAATCCACTCCCAAAAACCACAATCATCAAACTGAAACATAAATTTCATATCTTTAAATAAACCTATCACAATTTCAAAATGATAAATATAATCTGACTACTCACCCCCCTTCGACGACAACAATAGAACCTCCTCGCCGGGTTTCTCTCCGCCATTGAGACTTGTACCAAGGCTGGAACGGCGTGGGAACACAACCGAATAGGCAGTCCTTCATTTTCCATAGCTGAGAATTGGAAGAGTCAGGAGATTGACAGATTTGGGACGACGTTTCCGAAATATGGTACAACCAGTTAAAGTCAACGGATAAACAGTTGCACATTATGGCGGGATTTTAATTTGAATTTAATTATGGCGGGATTCTATAACTGATTTTGTGGAATTTGATCCCAATAAGATGATAGACTGATGATGTACAAATTAGCTAGACTAAAGGCTTTAAATGGAGAATTCAGCTTTGCCAGGAACAAATTGGTTTGTTTTATTGACCGCCAATGACATATACAATTGTAAACGATGATTTACATCGTCCAAACACAAATAGTGGTTCAATGAGACGGGCAACAAGCTTAAATAAACAGACACACAACGAACTAATACTATTACTGAACAATTAATCAAATGTTAGGTTTGGGCTCGTCCATTGTTTTATAAACAATAGTAGTAATTTTTGTCCGATTTGATTTGGCCAATAACATCGGTGATTAGACCATTACTATTTGATTTGTTATATAAGTCATATTAATATAAATGTTATTACACGTCGGTGATACCTTAAAATCATGGTTGACGGACTAGTTCTGACATGAAAGCGTACAAAGTAGACGGGCTGATTCCAGAACCGTGGAGACAGACGAGCCGATTCCATAGCGTCACTTTCAGTTTTATAGACTCTTGTCACAGCCCCAAATCCCGAGGGACGGCAGAAGCCGGGGTGCGACTGGGGTTGGATTAAACAAGCGGGGAAGAAGGGGGCTAATTGACTAAACATACATGAAAAACATCGACAAACTATGAATAAGACTTGAATATCAATAAGAAAGAGTTAATCCCTAAGGATTACTCGACAAAAGTATAAAAAGAAACTAAGTTCAAAAGTTACATACTTAGACTACTGAATATTGTTCAAAAGTACATCAAAGAAATTCAAAGTTTGTACATCAAAGAAATTCAAAGTTTGGCAGCGAAAGGGGTTCTAACTAAGCATCCTATCCTTTACTCAACATCAACCGTCGCCGCTCACCGTCGCTTCAACCTGCACATTTAGAAAACAATGCAGGGCTAAGTACAAATGTACTTAGTGGGCACGATGCCGAAATCATAATCATAAGTATAAATAATCTGGCATTTTATAACTGTAGCGCATCGGGGTTTTGTTGAAAAGGCCCGAGCTTACTAAATATTTTCTGACTAATTTGTATAAAGCAGCTTGCGCAAGCATTTTTAGAGTATGTTATGTTCAATCTTGACCCAAACTAATTCACTGTGGCTGGTACCCCTCAACAGGATATCACATACACCACAGGTTACAAAGTGCACTAACTCTGGAAAGCACTTAGCAGCTAACTCAGAGCCGATCGTTAGTTAACCTAGTTAGATTAACTCTAAAAGTCTGGAAAACCCGAAGGTTAACTCAGAAAGGTACAAGAGAACTCACATAAAACAGTTAAACATTTTATGCCAAGATTATCACGTTGATAAAACACAATTATCAAAACTGTAAACTTCATTTTCGGTTTGTGGAAAAACCCACGTTTTATTTGATATAGATAAAAGCCCACCTTGTAAATACAGAACTTATATGCAAAAGCTTCCAAGATTGGATCTTCGTTCTTTCTCTACAGTTGGCTTCCTCCTTCATCGTAAAATAAAATATACTTAAAAACGGTTCGTAAAAGATACTCGAAGAAAGAGAATCGAAGAAGTTTTAGTTGTTTCATTCTTTAGGCATTTGCACGCTTACTAGATTCGTTTTACTTAAACGGGAAACGAGACTTGTACCAATCTCGTTTAGAACTTGGAAGATCTTATACTTGACTCTCGAGTCAGTAGAGAAGGTAGTCGATGTCTTAATACGACTTTAAGGATTATAAGAAACTAAGTTGGAAAAAATCAACTTAGGCGATTTATATTTTAGTTCTTTGAACGATTTACGAAATTTCTCGTTTATTACTTCTTTAAAGAAAAGATAAGATATAAGGTCTCGACTGGTCTCCATCACTAGAGGTCTTGTACTTGACTTTAGGGTCAGTAGGTAGATGTTCGGTAGATAAAAACGGCTTAAACGATTGAAAGAAGCTAAGTTGTGAACTAAACAACTTAGAAAACAAGAAACTGAAAATTCACTGTACAGTCCAGTAACTCTGGAGGCTGTCCAGAACAGAGGACTTGGAAACAGGGGGTGAGCCCTGTACCACTAGAAAGCTTAGGAAGTCTAGTTTCTGCTCCAATTTACGGATCACAAATCCGATAAACGAGCTGGAAGTTATAACAGTTTCCGGCGAGGGTCGCAAAACTGCCGTGGAAACCCTAATTGATTGATAAGTTCGCCGTATAACGTTTTAGGTTCGTTTTAAATTCTCTTATTCAACTTTTTTAGAAACTGAACTTTCAAAGCAGTCATCACGTATCTCCGTACGTGACAAACTCCTTCTCAACTTGCTCAAAGGCACGACGTTCTAACGTCGGATTTCAACTATCAAGTACTATACCAACAAAGAAATTCCAAACGTGTTCTAGTTCCCGATTATCACTATAACCCATATTATATGAACTCGGATGCTTATGACATCAACTAGAAAGATGTTTTAAATTTCATTATAAACAATAATATCAAGTTAGAATTTTCATCCGACTTCCCGATTATTAGTTACAACTAGATATTCGTCTCTTACGCGATTTCCAAAAGTCGTCGGTTTTCGTTCAAATTTTACGACGTTAATCTACGTCTAATGTGAACTATTTTCATGCATGCAAACACATCTTAACATCATTATAACTCAGTTTATATGGTGATTTTAGTCTCTTACATTCCATTAAACATTTTTAGAAAATTTCCAATTAACTTCTATAGTCAACTAATATAATTTGCAACAATATTCAACTAACAAATCATCACTTATATCTAACATGTATAAACTCCTAATTATCTTATAAATTTTCTGATTTCATACATACTTTAAGGGGATGATTTTCTTCTCAAATTAACAACATTTATTTACTAAACATACTCTTATATCACTAATTAATCAATTGCAATTCTATTATCATTTAACATGCAAAAACCCCTAATTTATACTTCAAACCCTAATTAAATTTCATAATAACATAGGGCTTTCAATCCCTTTTCATTCCAAATACTAATTAAGCATCTACTAAACATGAATCCATGATCAAAAGAAGAAAATTAGAAATTCTACCATTTTCCCAAAAAATTCTGCATTAACATAGATGTTAGGTTTCTTATTTTTGTTCCATTTTAATCTCCAATTATCATATCTAACATATCTAATTTCATCATTCTAAGATCAATTCATCTATCCCATAACCTTAAAAATTTCGAACAAAATGGAAAAAGAGAAGAAAAGAAAACTAAATGGATAGAAATGGAGAGGAGATCATTACCTAAAGAATTAACAAAGGATGTATGGTGTTTTGTTGGATGAATTAAGGACTTGTATGATTTCTTCAAGCTCTTGAAGGGTCTTCAATGGTGGATGAAGGAGATGAAGAAAATGAAGATGGATGAATGGGAGAGGGCTGCCGAGAGAGAGAGTGGAGAGAGAGAGATGGAAATTGTTTTGTTGTAAATGATGAAATAATGAAAAATTTGACATGTGTAAAGGTGATTGTAGGTGTCATTAGTTTAACTAAGTCAACACATGCATGTTGACACCTAATTAAGGTGAGGTGGCGGCTGTCCATGCAGAAATTTGGAGGGTTACGTTTTTCCGGCGCGATTCGACGTTACGGGAAAACGAACGACGAAAAACGTTGTTCGGTACAAAATCGTCGCGATTCGATTTGACTTAAAGATTCTAACGTATGAACTTAATTAGAAAATAAATTTATAAAATATATTTTGACAAAAACTCGGGACGACAAGTCCGAGTTTCGTCCGGAAAAACAAAAAAAAAAACAAACTTTCCCGGCGTGTTCGTATCGCAATTTTCTAAACGTAGAAATTAGACGGTTTTCCGTTCTTAGTTTATAAACTAAAAAATTTTCGTACGCTTTAACCCTAAATACGGTAGTCGTCTAGCCGACTTTGTAATTTATTTTTTTAATAACGGATTCGACCGTTAGCCTTAGAATTCAAAAATTATAAACTTAGGCGTGCAAAGCCACTTATTTAATTAACTTTAAATATTAGAACGTAAGGAATTTACGGGGCATTACATCCTACCCCCCTTACAAAAATTCCGTCCCGAAATTTGCTTATCCTCTTAACTGATAGGGGTATTCCTTTCTCAATTCTTTGTTAAACTCTCACGTGGCTTTTCTTGGTCATAAAGATCTTCTTATCTACTCAATAACACATTGACTCGTTTCTAAATTCTTATGCTTTTCGTTTCAAGATCATTTTCGTTCTTTTTCCATAATTTAGGTCGGTTTTAAGACCGACGTTTTACTGACAACACTTTGTGCACAAAACGATTTATAATACTTTCTCAAAATGAGATACACGTAAGATAAGCATTTGTAACTTTGGCAATAAAGCCATAACTATTTGTATTGGAAACTATTCTTTCCGAGTTATTTGCTAATTATGAAAATCTTTGTCGAAGTTTTAAACTCGTAAGGCGTTTTACCTATCGTAACTTATTACTATTATTATAACAATTCGATTAATGGAAGTTATTCTTCCATGTCACTCTTTGAGCTAATATTATCGATCTTAGCATATCAGCGAGTATCTGAATCGTTTTCTCAGATTATTTAGTCAAACTGGAGACAGGAAAATGGTGCTAAGATTGAAGTTGGTATTTCGTACAGACGCACTATCTTACGGATGTATAGTCCTGATAACTTCTTTGATCTATGGAAAATTTTAGGATTTGGTAGGTAGTAAACTGATTAACGGCCTATAGAAAACTATCCCAAGGCAGTATTCCTACTGTTAACTTTGAGCGAGTCTTAAACAATTTAATACTATATCCTTTTATTTCCATTTTGGAACATTTAACGGTTGTAACAGCTCGCATGGTCGTCAGTGAGAACTTCCACTTACTTATAAGCTAAAGATATTCTATCAACAAGACAAAGTCTTGTATCGCTCTATTCCACTGGAAAACCTTTCTTAAATCCTTAATTGTTGTCATTGGAGATATTAAGTCTACTCTTAATTCCTATCAAAACTCTTTGTTTTAGAGTCATTGCCTGGTTTGTCCAATCTTATCCTTAGTCGAAACTAATTCATTTACTCATCCTTTTTCTAGGTACTTAGAATCATTCTCGTAATTTGGTATAGCTACTTGTATCGCTATTTGCTTCTATAATTGATGTTGGGGTATCGTGCATTACTACACCTATTATCCCAAATCCTTATATAAACGTTTCTTTTCCTAAGCAGAGATACCTAAACTTAGGTGGGGTCTTAGGACTCAGCGTGTCTATCCTTTCGCTGCTTTTACCTAGGTGGTAATTCATTTCACAAGCGTACTATTCTACTAATTTGAGCCATCTCCTTTATCTTACGCTAATTCCTTTGCTCGATAATGCACTCCGATCTATTATGATCTGTGAAGATCTAATTTCTTACACCCTATTTCAGTACATCTACGGTTGCAAGCCCTAAGTCATAGGTTGGTTACTTAAATTCCTGAGGTTAAAGTGTTGTGAAGCATAAACTATTGCTTTCTTATCTTATTTAACTTGATATCCAATGAACGTTCTTGAAGACTCATTTATCCTTGCGTTAAACATCACGGTGTTTTCCATGGGGAAAACGTCTGCCTAGTGAAATCATTACCTAACAACATTAGCAGATGGTTCTAAAATTCTTATAATTCTCCTGGTATCATTTTAAATAGGTTTTTGATTTGGGCAGTGCTAACAGTTCTAAGTTGATCGCAGAACCTACATGATAATCCGATGGTAGTCCCATCAATACTTCTGGAAAGATATTTTCATATTCGTTCCTAATTCCCACGTTCAAAAGTCTTGTTGGCTCTGGGGTCTCCAACTAGGTTCACGAGATAAACGATCGTATATTTCATTTTCATTGACTTCTTGATTTGTAGGGCGAATATTATCAGTATCCTTATGTCCATCGAAATTCCATAGAGTTCTGTTGGTTCTCTAATCGGGGTTGAGAAGAGATTTTTCTCTCGTTGTAGAGAATCATGATGTAATTCTCAAACAACTAGTTTATTCCTAATATTATATATGTAAAAACAATATGTTGAACATCATATCACTGTTCGATTGTTTGTTATCACTTTTAAAAGACCCTGGATCTAAATTCCATGTTCGACGAAATTAAGGAAATAATTTCTCTGAGGTTATCGTTCTTCCTAAAGTGTAGTTTTCCCTAGTTCGTAGCTAGCGCGTCCCAGTTCTATCCCTAAAGTTACTAAGGAAATAATTATAACGCCCTAAAATGGGTTTAGCCATGGCAAATTAATTATAAGGTTCGTCCAATACCTGCCAGCTTCCCCTTTCCTTCACGCTGCTTTCCTTGCCCTATCATGTAAGCTCCTATATTTTGTTGTGGTTGTAACGGTTGTGCCTGAGACTGGATTTGAGCTGTAATCAATGATTGAGGCTGGTCGTACTGATATGGTATTATCATTTGAAACCGTGTTGGGCAATCCTCACTTATATGCTCCAGCATCCCACATAAGAAACATCTATTCATGTTTGCTAGGCACACACCCTCATGCCTCTTACCACATTCTGAACATACAGAAACTTCCTGTTTCTGCTTTGTTGCCTGCTTCCGTTTTGGGCAATACCTCTTAACGTGTCCCTCGCTCATACAATTAAAGCACACATCAGACTTTGCTAAACATATACCGGGATGTATCTTGCCACACCTAGGGCAAGCTGGAGAAAAGATCCCTTCTTAGGTATTTCTCAGAATTTGGAGGTGTTTGGGTTGGTATACATTATTTGCCATCGGTGGGTTTGGGCAATTTTTCTTCATATGTCCTTCATATCCACAGTTGAAACACTTGTTAGTGCTTGCTTGACATATTCCAGGGTGCGTCTTATTGCATTTGAAGCAAATTGGAATGTGAACCCTTTCTAGTTGCTTTCTTTCCCGATTTCTATTCCTTTGTTGCCCTACTTTCTTTCCATCCTTACTTTCTTTTCCTGGCTGCTGATAATTCTGCCGAATCCTATTCTTTTTCCCCTAATTATTGCGGCTCTGGTAGCACTCACTGCTATTTCCTTCCCATTTTCTTTTTCCCTTATGATTAACCTTATTGTTGGGAGGGTCTTGGGTTACTGTCTCGTTTGGTACTGGTGTGGACTTTACCATTTTTCCTTTATTAGGCACTAATGCCTCTATCTCACAAACTCGACCTAGTAGTTCTTCATAACTCAATCCTTCCTTTCTGGCCACTGCTATTCCCAGTTCGTATTTAAGTTCTCCCTGAAGCTTCCTGGCTATTTCCTCCTCAAGCTTGGCTCTTTTGGGTACATACCTATCATGATATGCCTTCTTAAAATCATTCCAAGTAGTTGGAGCCGCTTGCTCTTCAGTCATAACTCTTTGCCTATTCTCCCACCAATATTTAGCTGGTCCGGTTAGCTGATATTTGGCATATGCTAGGCGCTCCTCATCGCTAGGTCTAATTATCTCAAAGATTTTGTCTATAGCGTGTATCCATCGTTCGGCCTCCATTGGGTTACCAGACCCATTGAAAGATGGTGGTTGTCTTTCAAAGAATAAGTTCGTCATACTATGATGTTGAGAAGGTTGGGAATGTGAAAAAGTTCCTGGATATTTCTGCCTTCCTTCCCTTATGCGTTGCTCTTGACCTTGGTCAGACTTTCTATGACTATCGGGTCCTCTTGGGTTGTTAACGACTTTCTACGACATTTCTAAACTATAGACTACAAGAATTTTCCTTGTTAGCATTTGCTTTTAAATTTTTTTTTTCAACTTAACAACTTCACGTATACGGAAATATTGAATTTAGTTTTGATTCTAATTCTTTCAACTTTTAACCTCCAAGGTTAAATTAAAAGCACTTATTACACGAGTTCATTTGATAATCTGGTTTAGTTATAAGATTCATAAAGGACTTTCTTGTGATTAAAAACCCCTCTTTTTTTTTTTGGGGTCATGTATATTATATATATACATCAAAAGATTATGTTAGTTTTGCCTTTAACAAGGACTTATACAAAACTAGACTACAACGAGTCTAAACTAGAGTAACTGCCTATGTGTACAGAATGCACTAACACATTGCGTTACTGTACTATTGGAAGTACTAGAAGGGAGACGATCCATAAGAATTTCGTATCCGTTAGAGTACTACAAAAACTATCTAGTTACTGATCCGACTATGTACATAACAGAGGGCTACTATACTACTGCGCGTCCCTGATGCTCCGTTCGTCTAACTGCGGTCTAATCTGCACCACCCTCTGCAGCCTGATCCTCCTCAGGATCCTCGTCCGGGTCCTTATTGGTATCCTCGTCGGTATCCTCCTCCGGGTCCTCATCATCTGACTCTGAACCGAAGGTAAACTGGAGTGCCTCGTCGACCCTCAATGTAGTGCCGTCTGCAAGGGTAAGTGATGGTGGTGCAGGCACATCCGAAGCTGTCATCTCGCTATCCGATACTAAGTAGTCCCAGCAGGTCACTGACACCCGCTTCTTCGGAGGTAGTAGGGGGGGTCAGAAAGTGCACTGGGCTCGTACTCCTCCCTGGAACGGACCCTGGACGGTCCTGCCTCAAACTCTGTCCTAACTCTAGCCAACTCCGCGCAAATCTCATCAAGGGGTCTGTAAGAAGATGGAAACTGTAACAGAGCGGCAAGCTCTGCGTCCGTGTCTAAGTACTCCAGTCCTGACTTGAATGGTCCCTGAGCTCTCACGGAAGGCCCTTGTAGGATAGGAACAGGTAACCCTAAACCGTCAACTGTCCCTGCAACTAACTCCTCTATGCCCATGCTAGGTATCATCACCGAAAGAAACTCCAACTGTGCGACAAACTCTGGATCTATCCCCTCGTGATCTGACTCTGAATCTGCTGGGTAGTGAGTGTAGGGGGGGAAATGCTTCTGAACTGGATATGCTGTCATGTGTCTGCTCAGGTAGAAGCGACTGTGTACCTCTAAAGCAAATCCATAATAGTTCCCTGTCGGCTCTACGTCGTCACCAAAAACTCCAAGATGGTACCATGCCGTGTCGTTTGCCCAACCACGCCATTCCTCTGGTAGACATCTAACCAAACCCATGATAACCTGAGCCTCTGTAACCCAATGCCGGGCGAAGTAGTAAACCGTCGAGAAATAACTGTTCTTCTTCCCTACGTCGTGTCCCGGGTTTGCCCCATAATCCCAAAACCTATCTACTAGCTGACCTTCCCAAGTCCGCTGCGGTGGAGATTGACTCCCATGAGTCAAATCACTATTGGATGACATCTTTTTTTTTTTTTTTAGAAACACGGATCAGTAACATGTAGGATAATATCTTATCTTACGAAAAATCTTAAATTACAAAATGAATATTCCTTATTCAATTGTAATAACACCGTACTTAGTCAAACCATCTTATCTTAGACATTTTAGCAATTTTCACAGAAAATTGCATTCGTACGCACAATATATAGAAATAAATTTTCGAGATTTTATTCCCATTTCCTATCTTATTAACCATTTATTTTCTTATAACTTTTATTTATTTATAAATCTTCATTATTTCCATTCTTGAAGAAAATTTCTTAACAATTTCACTTATTATGACAATACGTGTTCACTTTGTTCATGTTATTCAAGAGTAACATTTATTCCCAAAGAAAGTTAATACTCGTACTAGTTGTATTCTTCGTTCGAGAATGAAATATAAAATTAAATTCCATCAGAAAAATAGACTTTTATCTAGGGAAAGGTTTTAGAACATAAGTTCTAAACGTTGTCTGATTTAAACCTTCGTAGAAAGAATTCTAATCAAGCTTCGTGCTTGTTTCTTAATAAATAAAACATACTGCTTCCTAAAACTTAACAAAGCGAACTCCGTTAAAAGAAACGGAACGACGACGTTTCATGTTACTTATACGTAAGCATTATTAATTTCTTTTAAAACACTTATACCATACTAAAATAGGGTTTGCTCACGGGGCATAAGACCCATATTACTGAGTTCCTTATTATGTGGGTTGATCAGGTCCACATAACAGTCCCTCAATCACATGGAACTTCTGTCTCGTTTGCATCTTCCTTATTTTGAAGCCGATGCTTCTCTAACATCTACTTGTTCCTTTCGATTACTAACACGATTTACCTTTTTATTTATTTATTTCATTTCCTTGAAGGAAATTCTTATCGGGTTGTAAAATAAAGATCGACTTTGCCGAGTCTTTATTCATGTCACTAAGCGCACGTGACATTCATCAGAGGAAGTCCTTCTCGCGTTAAGGATCTCCTTTCGAAATCATTTCAAAACAACGTTTCTTAAAAACGTCTAAGTTCTCGAAGATCCGGAAAGTTCTTAGGTTTCAAGTCTACGTTCTCACTGAACCGGGAAAATCCCTAAAATCCAACTATATTCTGGTGTCCGAATAATTTTCAAAAGAAAGAAATTATTGCGCAAATAATCACATAAGATAGTACTTGTACTATCACTCAATCACATAAAGTATAAAATTTTTTACTTCCATAAAATTCTTAATTTCAGAACACAACTCATTCTCATTCTAAATTTTTTGAATACTTGCTCATAAATTCCCCTTTTTTTTGTTATTTTTTTTTTTAAAAGAAATCTCATTATAAAATTCTTTCACTTTTTCTTGTTGAGTCGACGTAGCGGGCGGTTGAGTTGACATCTATGTTCTCAATCTTAGCTTTAGAGTTTAACTCTTATCTTATACTTGAAAGATGACTCTAATCCAGAGTATACACAAATACCGTGTCTTACGACTTGAAAGGAGACTCGATATAGAGTACAAATGAATACTCTATATTATTACTCGAAGGAAGACTTATATATATATATATATATATATATATCACTCTTGTGATATTACTAGAAGGAATGACTCATACTAAGAAAGAATGACTCACACTAACTCATACTAGAAGATTGACTCAGAAGCAGAGCAGAAAACGAACACTGCTCTGATACCACTCTGTCACAGCCCCAAATCCCGAGGGACGGCAGAAGCGGGGAAGAAGGGGGCTAATTGACTAAACATACATGAAAAACATCGACAAACTATGAATAAGACTTGAATATCAATAAGAAAAAGTTAATCCCTAAGGATTACTCGACAAAAGTATAAAAAGAAACTAAGTTCAAAAGTTACATACTTAGACTACTGAATATTGTTCAAAAGTACATCAAAGAAATTCAAAGTTTGGCAGCGAAAGGGGTTCTAACTAAGCATCCTATCCTTTACTCAACATCAACCGTCGCCGCTCACCGTCGCTTCAACCTGCACATTTAGAAAACAATGCAGGGCTAAGTACAAATGTACTTAGTGGGCACGATGCCGAAATCATAATCATAAGTATAAATAATCTGGCATTTTATAACCGTAGCGCATCGGGGTTTTGTTGAAAAGGCCCGAGCTTACTAAACATTTTCTGACTAATTTGTATAAAGCAACTTGCGCAAGCATTTTTAGAGTATGTTATGTTCAATCTTGACCCAAACTAATTCACCGTGGCAGGTACCCCTCAACAGGATATCACATACACCACAGGTTACAAAGTGCACTAACTCTGGAAAGCACTTAGCAGCTAACTCAGAGCCGATCGTTAGTTAACCTAGTTAGATTAACTCTAAAAGTCTGGAAAACACGAAGGTTAACTCAGAAAGGTACAAGAGAACTCACATAAAACAGTTAAACATTTTATGCCAAGATTATCACGTTGATAAAACACAATTATCAAAGCTGTAAACTTCACTTTCAGTTTGTGGAAAAACCCACGTTTTATTTGATATAGATAAAAGCCCACCTTGTAAATACAGAACTTATATGCAAAAGCTTCCAAGATTGGATCTTCGTTCTTTCTCTACAGTTGGCTTCCTCCTTCATCGTAAAATAAAATATACTTAAAAACGGTTCGTAAAAGATACTCGAAGAAAGAGAATCGAAGAAGTTTTAGTTGTTTCATTCTTTAGGCATTTGCACGCTTACTAGATTCGTTTTACTTAAACGGGAAACGAGAGTTGTACCAATCTCGTTTAGAACTTGGAAGATCTTATACTTGACTCTCGAGTCAGTAGAGAAGGTAGTCGATGTCTTAATACGACTTTAAGGATTATAAGAAACTAAGTTGGAAAGAATCAACTTAGGCGATTTATATTTTAGTTCTTTGAACGATTTACGAAATTTCTCGTTTATTACTTCTTTAAAGAAAAGATAAGATATAAGGTCTCGACTGGTCTCCATCACTAGAGGTCTTGTACTTGACTTTAGGGTCAGTAGGTAGATGTTCGGTAGATAAAAACGGATTAAATGATTGAAAGAAGCTAAGTTGTGAACTAAACAACTTAGAAAACAAGAAACTGAAAATTCACTGTACAGTCCAGTAACTCTGGAGGCTGTCCAGAACAGAGGACTTGGAAACAGGGGGTGAGCCCTGTACCACTAGAAAGCTTAGGAAGTCTAGTTTCTGCTCCAATTTACGGATCACAAATCCGATAAACGAGCTGGAAGTTATAACAGTTTCCGGCGAGGGTCGCAAAACTGCCGTGGAAACCCTAATTGATTGATAAGTTCGCCGTATAACGTTTTAGGTTCGTTTTAAATTCTCTTATTCAACTTTTTTAGAAACTGAACTTTCAAAGCAGTCATAACGTATCTCCGTACGTGACAAACTCCTTCTCAACTTGCTCAAAGGCACGACGTTCTAACGTCGGATTTCAACTATCAAGTACTATACCAACAAAGAAATTCCAAACGTGTTCTAGTTCCCGATTATCACTATAACCCATATTATATGAACTCGGATGCTTATGACATCAACTAGAAAGATGTTTTAAATTTCATTATAAACAATAATATCAAGTTAGAATTTTCATCCGACTTCCCGATTATTAGTTACAACTAGATATTCGTCTCTTACGCGATTTCCAAAAGTCGTCGGTTTTCGTTCAAATTTTACGACGTTAATCTACGTCTAATGTGAACCGTTTTCATGCATGCAAACACATCTTAACATCATTATAACTCAGTTTATATGGTGATTTTAGTCTCTTACATTCCATTAAACATTTTTAGAAAATTTCCAATTAACTTCTATAATCAACTAATATAATTTGCAACAATATTCAACTAACAAATCATCACTTATATCTAACATGTATAAACTCCTAATTATCTTATAAATTTTCTGATTTCATACATACTTTAAGGGGATGATTTTCTTCTCAAATTAACAACATTTATTTACTAAACATACTCTTATATCACTAATTAATCAATTGCAATTCTATTATCATTTAACATGCAAAAACCCCTAATTTATACTTCAAACCCTAATTAAATTTCATAATAACATAGGGCTTTCAATCCCTTTTCATTCCAAATACTAATTAAGCATCTACTAAACATGAATCCATGATCAAAAGAAGAAAATTAGAAATTCTACCATTTTCCCAAAAAATTCTGCATTAACATAGATGTTAGGTTTCTTATTTTTGTTCCATTTTAATCTCCAATTATCATATCTAACATATCTAATTTCATCATTCTAAGATCAATTCATCTATCCCATAACCTTAAAAATTTCGAAAAAAATGGAAAAAGAGAAGAAAAGAAAACTAAATGGATAGAAATGGAGAGGAGATCATTACCTAAAGAATTAACAAAGGATGTATGGTGTTTTGTTGGATGAATTAAGAACTTGTATGATTTCTTCAAGCTCTTGAAGGGTCTTCAATGGTGGATGAAGGAGATGAAGAAAATGAAGATGGATGAATGGGAGAGGGCTGCCGAGAGAGAGAGTGGAGAGAGAGAGATGGAAATTGTTTTGTTGTAAATGATGAAATAATGAAAAATTTGACATGTGTAAAGGTGATTGTAGGTGTCATTAGTTTAACTAAGTCAACACATGCATGTTGACACCTAATTAAGGTGAGGTGGCGGCTGTCCATGCAGAAATTTGGAGGGTTACGTTTTTCCGGCGCGATCCGACGTTACGGGAAAACGAACGACGAAAAACGTTGTTCGGTACAAAATCGTCGCGATTCGATTTGACTTAAAGATTCTAACGTATGAACTTAATTAGAAAATAAATTTATAAAATTTATTTTGACAAAAACTCGGGACGACAAGTCCGAGTTTCGTCCGGAAAAACAAAAAAAAAAAACAAACTTTCCCGGCGTGTTCGTATCGCAATTTTCTAAACGTAGAAATTAGACGGTTTTCCGTTCTTAGTTTATAAACTAAAAAATTTTCGTACGCTTTAACCCTAAATACGGTAGTCGTCTAGCCGACTTTGTAATTTATTTTTTTAATAACGGATTCGACCGTTAGCCTTAGAATTCAAAAATTATAAACTTAGGCGTGCAAAGCCACTTATTTAATTAACTTTAAATATTAGAATGTAAGTAATTTACGGGGCATTACAACTATTTAAAATGATTCACTACAATATTCATATAAAATCGACGTGGGACAATTTATTTGAGAGGCTAATATATTTTTGTTCTACATCAATTTTTTTTAGTAAAAGAGCTTTAAAAATTATTCGTATAAATGGAGGAAATAATTAACGACAATTTATATATTGAATTCTAATGTTTGTATATTTAACTAGAAAAGACTGCATGGTTGCACGTAATTGTCGAATATGATTGATGCGTTAATGAATTTTAATATTGAAAATATTCATATTAACTAGAAAATTGGACGTTTTATTTCTTTTACGCTTTCTCTTGGGGGTGATAATTTTTTTTTTATTATCTCAATGTTAGTAGTAATTGACATATTTTGTATAAGGAAAAGAAAATTACACTACCAATTTATTTCTATAGTTTGATCTAGGCCCTTCATTCATGACCACGTAATCTCAGCTGTCCCAAAAATGCAGTTTTCGCATGCATGCATGCCTGAATTTAAATAAATAAAGTGTTGTGGAGGTTGGTCATACAAGTTTTACCGGTAATACTACCATTTAGTAATTGCATACATTACACAAATAGTCCATTAACAAAAATCAGATGACAAGCAAATACAACATTTTAATCCAAAAACGCATAGCCTCCACTAGTCGATCCTGAGATCTCACGATGCTTAGCCCACCATGCATCATTTTCAGCTTTACAGTAAAATAAAATCTTCAACTTAGAGATAAATGGTTCTGTATTGTTTTTATACGCTGCTGCGAGTGTAAGCTCCTACAATCCACGTACCTCTCTCCCACTCACCAACCAGCAGCATAAGTAGCCTCAAATCATCACTCTTTGACCACCGCCCTTCTAAATCCCCACGCCATGTTTTGGTGTATACACGCTGACTCATTTTCTATTTGGGCCTAGGCCCGGTAGTTTAGAATGGATGAGGTTTACATTCATATGGATATAGATGGGCTTTTAATTAAACGTCTGTAAAAGTAAGCTGCCACAAGGTCACGGGAAAGCTATTTGGTGGTGCTGTCAGGTTCAATTCCCCTGCCTTGCATGCATGCATGTTGCTGTGGCAATGTGGCAATTAACAAAGCCACTGGCGGAGTGTTGGGAAAGCTTTATTGATAGAAGGGATACCTACATACAATGCCATAGTAACCCTATGCTTGGTCGCGTGGCAAGGTTTGAAAAAGTCAAATTCATTCATGAAGCTTCCCAAATTTAAAAACAGTATTGTCTTCTAGGCCTTTTAATGTGAGATAAATGTCTTCACTCGCCCCAACTGCCTTCTAATATCTTCATTAATATAAGAAGGTTGTGTATGTGGTAAATAGAAATATACAGATCTAGAGAAAGAGAGAGCTCATAGCGTGAGATTAAGAGGTAGATACGATATGGCCGGCAACTCAACTAAGCGCAAAGGGATTACGGTGACAGTGACGGATCAGGTAAAATCGGATACAATCAAATTTTAGAATATAAAATCAATATGAACCACTTCTTGTTAATTTCTTTATATTAATTCTTGGAATTTTTCTTGTGCTGAAGGATGAAAGCGAATTGATCTTTAAAATCAAGACAACAACAAAGTTGAATCGTATGATGACTGCGTACGAGGAGTGTAAAGGGGAGGGGCCAGGCGCATTTGTGTTCCTCTTCAATGGACTCCGGCTACATCCTAATGAAGCTCCAAAAGATGTATAATATCTCACTGTTACTCCCTCTCTCTCTCTCTCTCTCTCTCTCTCTCTCACGCCGAGTAATTGTCTCTTATGTGTGTATGTATGTAAAGGTGGGACTCGAGGACAATGATGACATATCAGCAATGCGCCAACCCCTTGGTGGTGCCAACGCCGACAACCTCTAGTGTTCTAAAAGTTTACGTAATGTAAACTATAGCGACAACTTAGCCAGTCGTAGTCTATTTTACTTTCTAGGACTCGTGTCTTGAGTTTGTTTGCCATGTAATCATGCTCTTTATTACCCTAAATAAACATGAGTGTATTTGAGCAAATTAATGAATGACTACAAACCTCAAGAACCATAAACTTTTTTAGGGTAAACAATTCAGTTATTCATGATTTTATATATTGTTAGTGCCTAAATATGAACAAACAATGACTTCAACATTAAAACAGTACTACTTGATTAATTTGGGACATGATATATTTAAGTCCTCATAATAAACATGACAACAGTTTTATTTAAGGGAAAAAAAGATTAAAGGATTAGAATTCTTAATCGTCATTACGTCAACATTAAAACACAATTTCAGCGAGGAGAGAGATACAGCTAGGCGCAGCAATCCGAAACCCTAGTTTCTATCTTAACCCTAGTTTTCTCAACATTTACCAAATTACCTTATATTGGTCCAAGTCAATTTTTTGGAAGAAGAGTTGTTGTAATGTGGGCCCTACCTTACCCCAAATTTGAACGTAGTACGACCTGAAAGGTTGCACTGCTATAACGTTTGACCGGAAAATTGCAGCTTTAAAATTGTAAATTATAAATGCGGGCCCTACCCCAACTTTGTATTATGTTTTGCCCCTTGAGTAGCGTCATGAAATTAATTTGTTTTGAATAGTTCAAAATAATCGCTACAATTACAAATTAATCAATTACAATAGTTCGTTTTTTAAAGTGGGCCTTTGTAATACCCCGAACTTTTATAAGTCTTTGAGTGCATTTTAAATAAGTTTATATGTCTAAATAACGTGTCTTAAGTGATATAAATTTTTCAAGAAAATAATTTTTTTTGAAAAATGACGAAAGTGCCCTTATGTGTTTTAATGTGATTTTTCTCGTATCGATTATTCGAATCGAGTATGTGATGCATTGATTGAGCAATATTATATGAGAATGAGCATGTGTATGAATTTCGGAAGATTCTGAAAACTTTTATTTTTGGGTGAATAGTAGCGGAAACCGAGAAATCACTATTCACCGACGAACTCCAAATTTAGTTTAATTAGTGTCTTTTGAATCTAGAATTAATTCTAAGACTTTTGAGATATATTAGAAATTTTTCTGAGATCATATTGTAATACCCCAGATATTTCTTCCGTCGTTAAAATAAAAATTTAATTATTAATTAAGGCTTTGCACGCCTAAGTTAAGGATTTTCGATTCTAAGACTAACGGTGAAATCCATTTCTGAAAATAAATTCCAGAAGTCGGTTGAACGACTACTGTATTAGGGTTTTCGCGTCCGATAGAATTTTCGTTCGAAAACTCAGATCGAAAAACCGTCTGATTTTACATTCATTTTTTCTGCGATACGAGTCTACTGGAGAAAGTCAGTTTTTATTTTTTTCCGGACGAAATTTGGACTGTCTTATCCCGACTTTTCATCGGATTTTAGAAAACGAATTGTGCTTTCCGAGTAAGAGAATTATTTCTAATCTAGTAGTCGAATTAGATTTCGTAAAAAACGTAACCGTCTAAGAAAATAATTTCTCGATTTATATACGCCGTATTAGACCCGTAAAACGCGATATTTTGATAAAAATATCAAGTCCAAACCGCCATTTACCCTATGACTCACCACCTTGTTAGATTTTTCTTACTTTATGTTATAATTATCAAACACCTCATCACATTTTCTCTCTTCTCTCTCCCCTTCACTACTGCCACTCTCCTCTCTTCTCTCTCATCTCTCCCTCTTCCACCATTGTTGAAGTTCTTCAAGCTTTCAAAGCTCCACAAGTTATTCATCTTCCGATCGATCTTAGTTCCGAGTCCATAATCATTAAGGTAATGATCTAAGCTTCCATTCCAACCGAACAAAATTCATTTCCCTCAATATTGTTATTTTCGAAATTTTCATGAGGATGTAGGATGATGTTCTAAGATCAATACATGTTATTTCATGCCTAGGATTGGATTTCTATGGTTAGAATTCAATGAAAATCGTCCTCCCTAATTCTATGAAAAAACCGAAATTTATGTAAAAATTGTAGTGAAGATTTAGTTTGATTTTAGATGATTGATTTGTGGATTTGTGTTCTATATATTAGTAGATTGATGTGGGAATTAATTGGTAATTTTCTAAAAATAAAAGCAAAAATGTAAGAGAGGAAGAAGTAGGGATTCGATGTAGTAATTGTTATGATTTGGATGATGTAATATGATTTAGGAGATGTAGTAAGTGTGTAGATGAACATATAATTTAATTGGATTTTACTAAAAATAAAATAGAAATCGTAAGAGACGAAGAACCGATGATAAGTTAAGATTCGATAATAATTTGAGTATATGGTTTTCGTATTGGTAAATCTTGGTAGTTGTTGAACGTAATTGGAAAGTTTGAGCGAATTCGGAGAATTGTTGAAATTCTAGTAAGAGACGAAGAATCGTCGATAAGTTGAGATTGGATAATGATATAGGTTTATGGTTTGAATATTTGCTAATCTTAGTAGTTAATGAACGTTATTGGAAAATTTGAACGAATTCCAAGAAAGTTGAAATTTTGGTAAGAGAAGAATAATCGAGTTTAATTGTCGATAGGAAAGTCGAATAAGGAATCTAATTTGGTATTAATGATTGTTGTTGATTAATAAACAAGATTGTAGTTGGTGATATTTCCATACGAGATATGAATATAGAAGTTAGAAGATTAAAGTTGGAATTGAAATGAAACTTGGTTTAGTAATTGGATTAGTTGAAAAGACGAGGAAATATACGTCGTGTTTTTAATCGATAAATATAAAGGAGTTCATGATGAATGATTGCGCGTATTAACTGTCTTGAGACTGAAATTTCGTGAGTATAAAAGTGGTATAGCATTAGTCGAACCTAGGGAGTCGTGCGTCGAGTTGGACGAACACCTAGGGTTCCACGCGGACTGTTTTGCGACCCTTTACGGAAACTGTCATAACTTCCTACTCGCTTAACAAAATCGAGATCCGTAAATTGGAAAATAAACTAGACATCCGTAGATTTCTTTTGGTACCAAATTCATTCCCTGTTTCGCAGGATTCTGTTCTGTATGAACTCCAGAGTTACTGCCTTGTGCAGAAATTTTCCGAAACCTATTTTCTTAAGTTGAATTCTTTTTAACTTAGTTCTTTGAGAACTTCTGAGTCATTATAAGTTATCGAATCCTGTTAATTAACTGACCTAAGTGTCGAGTAAAGGAACCGAGTTAGTTTCTAAACGAGATATGAACGAGTCTCGTTTCTTTGTTAATCAAAAGAATATAGTTAAAGTGCAAAGGCCTAAAAGTCATAAAACGAATTCGATTTCCTTTTCTTTTATCGTCTCAACCATCTATTAAAGTTTGATTATTTATGTTCAAAGGAGGAAGTCGAGTTTAGAAGACAGGACGGAAGACCAAAGCCGGAAGCTCGTGTTTTAGTTCTGTAATCGCCTAAGGTGGGCTTTTCTATATATCAAATAAAATGAGCGATGCTCGAAAATGTTTACTTATCGCTTTATAATTGTGTTTTAAAGTGATTATCGAGGCATGAAAATACTTTATTTTATGTGAGTTCTCTTGTGCCTTTCTGAGTTAGCCAAAAGGGGTTAACTAATCGATCGGACCGCTGAGTTAACCAGAAAGGGTTTTCCAGTGCTTAAGTGTACACGGTAACCGGTGTGTGTGGTACTCTGTTGAGGGGTAGCCAGCCACGGTGAATAGAACGTGCGCGGAAAAAGTTAACTCTTCCCCGGCGTTGAAACAGAAGTTGGGCAAGTTTGAACGTAACATCTGTAAAGGCTTGGCCAAGCTATATTGTGAAAAGAGAAAGAAAATGTTTAGTAGGCACGAGTATTTGATGAAAAACCCTGATGCGCTATTTATCGAGATGCCTGATTTAATCTATACTTATGATATGTTTTCGGCAATGTGCCCACTAAGTATGTTTATACTTAGCCCTGCATATGTTTTATAAAATGTGCAGGTTGAGTGACGGGAGCGGCGGAGGTTGAGTAAAGAGTTGTAAATAGGATGAAGAACTGTGTGTCAAGCTTTACGCTTTCCGCTGCTAAACTCTTCTTTTTGTTTTTGATGTATAAACCGTTTGGTCTAAGATTAGAATCTTTGAACTTAGTATCTTTTTGAGAACAACTTGTCGAGCGATCCTTCAAGATCGACTCCTTTTATATAATGAAGTAAGGTTCATAGTAATTATTCTGTTCTAAATGTCTGTTTATTTATTTATTTCCCTTCTTCCCCGCTTATTTAATCCAACCCCTAGTTGCACCCCAGATTTGCCGTCCCTCGGGATTTGGGGTTGTGACACATATGAAAGGAGTTTAAAAATTTATTTCTTAACGGTTTCATTAACCGAACAATTTTTAAGTTTTTCTTCATTTGATGGAATTTTGATTTAAATCATATGAAAGGAATTTTGGATTCCTTGATTTATTTTGTGAGATATGAGACAAAGTAGAGGTCTTTTCGATGTCGGGAACGAGTTGAGGAGAGTTTTTAGACGTTTTAAGAATAAACGAAAAAATAGGGATATTTTCTACTGGAAAACTTTTTCTTTCGGCGAAATTTTTACTAGATAAAACATGATATTATCTCTCTCTCTCTCTCTCTCTCTCTCTCTCTCTCTCTCTCTCTCTCTCCCCTTACCGATATCACCACTCTCTCTATACTAAATATATTTTCTTCATTCTCATTGTACCCATTTCCATCTCTCTCATTTCTCTCACTCTACCAAAGAAAAAAAAAACAACACTCTCTCTCTCTCAAAACTCTTGCTCTGCCGGAAAGAAGCAGCCTCCCCCTCCCATCTCTTCTTCATCATCGAAGTACATACATACATACACAAATATAAAGAACTTCCATTAAAGAAGCTTGGAAGCTTGGAATCTTGAAGTAGTTCTTCACTTCTATGTATTAAGATCATCAAGAAGTAAGTATATCTGTTTATTTATTTCTTCCATTCAAGCTTAAATCAAGCTAAGAAATCCTTTCTTTTTCCTCTCAAATCCATTGATTTCCATAGTTTGTCAAGTAATGATTTGTTCCTTATTTGTTCAAGCTTTGATCTTGATATCCTTGTATATCTTTTTATGCAAGGAAAGAAGTGAAAATCCATCACCCTTCAACCCTTCAATCCATCGAGTTCTTCAAGCCAAGGAGGAGTTTATATTTTTATTTTAAGTATGTTATTTCTTGATTTCTATATATATGTAAATGTATGTGGAAAAAGATAAAGGGAAAACATGTATGTTTACTTATTGCTTAGGCAAACCTTAGGTGGTGATGATGATGATAAGATCATTAAGATGAGATTTAAAAATTGATCTAGGAATTAAAAGATGAAGAAAAGAAATTTTTTTTTCTTAAGAAAAATCCACTAAAAATCGAAGAAAACAAAAAAATAGGAAAATAATTCCTTGATGAGTATTTGATTATTATTTGATGATATGATAATGATATGTGTTTATAATGATGATTTGAGTGATTTATATGCTTGAATATGAAGTTAGTAATTTTTATGAAATTATTTGGGTTATTGCCGATTATTTTGAAGAAAAATGAAGAATATATGTTTATGGAGATAACGAATATGTGATGATCTAGATGATTTTAAATGATGTATGATGATGTTGATGATTTTGGATGATCTATGATGTTTTGATGAATTTTTAAGCGGTTGATGAAGCATGAGAATTAAAGAAATGAAGTAATATAATTTTCATGAATTTTTATGAGAAAGATCGATGAAGAGGAGTATAAATATATATATTTGTGTTCTTGATGTTCTTGAGTTAGACATGAAGACAAGAAGATGTGTTCTTCATGTTCTTGAAGAAAATATAAAGATTTGAAGATGATATTAAATAATTATAAATTAATTATTTTCATATATAAAATTCGAAATAGTAACAAAGGTTTGCCTTTTAAACACCAAACATCTTTCTTATGCATTTTTATGAAATAGAATATTAATATTAACTTTGATATTAAATAAGTTACTATTTCATAAAATTAAGAAGCATAAGACGAGATGAATAGTAACTTCTCGTTTTGCGTGAATATTAAAATATTATTATTTTCTAGAAACGAGAACTCGAGTTTGAGATTTAATTAGTAACCGAGTAAAGACGATAAACTAAGAACGAGAAACCGAGAAAGATGTCGATGTATAAAAGTTAAAATAAGATAAGAAAGACCCGAGTCAAGTAGAAGTCCTTCAGCCGAGCCCTAAGTCTATTTTACATTTTTCAAGACGACTAACTCGTCCTTATTTGATGTTATTCTTAAAGGGTTGAGCGGGATTGAGAAGTAGAAAGGAACATAAAGAGTAAGTTACCTCGACTCAGTTTCCAGAAGTCAGGTGGGCTTTTCTAAAACCAAAACTCCGACGAATGCTACTATGTATTGAGTATTATTATGTGAGCTTTTAAAATTAATTGACTTGCCATTTATCTGAGTTTGGTATGCTTTATCATCTACATGAGTTATTATATCCTGTGTGAGGCAAGAACCCATGTGTGGTTATTTGATTGATGAGGTGATTGTGAGCTTTACTTCGGTTTAGCCGGTCACAGTGTCTGAGAAGGAGGCCTACTTCTCGGCACAGAGATGATGTGGTAGATGATTCATACCTGTATATATTATGTTTTGACAACGCTGTCGTTTCAAGAAAAATAAGATGATTTATGCATTCACAAGTAAAATATTTTCAAATGAACTAACACTTGTGATGCAGTGACAAAGGAAGTTCAATTATATAGCTCTAATGAGCATTGTTTTTCAAAATATTTTTGGCATGTGTTCACGGAGTACGAATTACTCAACCCTGCATGTATTTCTAAAGGTGCAGGTTAGCTATGGATGTGGATGGCGAGGATGAACTGGTGGTGTATCTTTTGTTAAGTGGAAAGTTTAAGTTGGCAATTGCATGTCTTCATACATGTAGTTGTTGGAATTGAGTTGATGTCTCCGCTGCAAGATAATCTCTTTTGATATGTCTTCCTCTGATGGTTTGTTGATACAATGAGCTGTGTACTCGAAATAATTTCCCGTTTTCTCTAAAATTCCGCATGACTTGGATCTCGAAAACTTATTATATTTTGTGAAACAGATGTTAAATATTCGTGCTCGTCTATCTTGATTAGTCATTTGAAAGTATGTTGATATTGTTAACGTTTCTTGTTGATAATCCCTTATTCCTGAGCATGATTCTTTGTTGAGTCAAGTTTTATTTGATGGTTTCACATTCTTAATTCAATAGAGTTAGTGTACTGTTACATCTCAAGTTGGGTTGTAACAGAAATGGTATGTTTTGTTGGATGGTTTCACCTTCACACTCCAATGGAGTCTGGTCGTTCCTACACACCGGATTTCGGGCTGTGACAGCCCTACTCCCAAAATAGTTCATTTTTTAAAGTAAAACAAGTACAAATTAATCAATTATAGTTACAAATAATTTTATAATCTACGTGATCACAGCGTCCAATTGGATGTTTTAAACCACAAATGACATCGAAGGAAAAATTGTTGCATAATCAAATGTCGAAGTAGATTTAGTAATCTTAACGGTGCCACTTCTCCTGAAATTGTCCATTGCAATCTTGGTTCTCAATTTTTTGCAAATTTGAAAACTCATAACGTGCACTTCTGTCACAGCCCGACTTCTAGGGTATTAAAACGACTAGAATGTAAGGGGAATAAAGATAGAACAACTAAACTTTACTCAATAAACATGCTCGGTGAATAAGACTTTAATTTAACAATGGATTCATAATTGTAATACGCTGAGTTTTTAATCAATTATTCTCAAATGAATGAATAACCAAAGAAAGTTAAATATCGAATTCACCAAAGGAATTAGGTTTGGTGATTAACAAGTATTGCATTCAAAAGTGGGCCAACTTTTAGTTTAATAATCAAGTGGTCGTTAATGAAATATGAGGAATCGTTAGAAGATTTTCTCAACGTTTGAAAACGGAATTCAGAAAGTATTTAAGGTTTGTTTGAACATACGGATTTGTTGTTCAAAGATTCGAGCATGCAGTCGAACAAATTAAATAAAAATATTCCAGCGGAATTTAAACAATTGACGTTTAATCCCAAGGCTATATGTATGAAGACACATAACCTCAAGCTAAACTTCCAAAATGGATTTAATTTTACAACAAGCCGCCCAAGCACGCCGCAACCTCCTCACCCGAACTAACCTGCAACTTTTAGAAATAACATGCAAAGCGTGAGTACAACGTTCTCAGTGGACACATGCCAAAATAGTTTGAAAACTTGCCCAATAGGGCTATATAATTGAACTTGTCTCTTTTGTTACATCACAAGGGTTTTATATATATATATATATATATATATATATATAGGAGAGAGATCATATGACAATGAATATTATCCTAAGAAATGAGAATAGATCTCCAACATAGATCTATTGGTGATGAAGGGTCAAGATTTGGCCAAGTCAAAGCGGGTCAAACCCGGATCAACCCATTGACTTTTGTTTTTCGATTTTTTTTATTATAAACTGTCATCCAAGATGCACAACTTCACATATTCGGATGCACCAGTCTATATAATTAGATGCACCACTAAGTGCATTTAGATGCACAAGATTTTCAGCTTTTTTTTTCATTTTTTTTAATAAACTGTCACCCAAGATGCACATCTTCACATATTCGGATGCACCACTCTATATAACTAGATGCACCAAGATTTTCAGTTTTTTTTTTCAATTTTTTTTTTAAAACAGTAACCCAAGATGCACCACTTCACATATTCGGATGCACCACTCTACATAATGAGATGCACCACTATGTGTAGTGAGATGCACCGAATTTATAAAAAAATAAAAAAAAACTGAAAAAAAATTGGATGCACCACAATGCGTAACTAGATGCACCACATAGTGTAACTAGATGCACAATGTTTTACGAAAATAAAAAAACAAAAACAAAACTAATGCATCTTAATGCACTTAGTGGTGCATCTCATTTTATAGTGTGGTGCATATGACATGACCGTAAAAATAAAAATCCCTAAAATCTTGTGCATCTCAATACACTTAGTTGTGCATCCGAATATGTGAATTGGTGCATCCGAATATGTGAAGTGGTGCATGTGAGCTGAAAGTAAAAAAAAAAAAAAGAAAAAAAAGAAAATTCAAAAATTAAAAAAAAAAGTCAACGGGTTGACTCTGGTTTGACCCGATTTGACCAGGCCAAATCTTGACCCTTCATGTAGATATGATCAGTGGTGGAGATTAATTCCTATTTCTCACTTTAAGGGGCATTTGCATGGGAATCACTCCCTATATATATATATATTATTAAAAGAGTTTACCACTTGTGACAGCCATAAAAATATTTTTGTTTTGTAAATCGCCTGCGCAGGCTAAGCTTATATCTTAGGTATGAATCAATCTATAGCTCATCTTTTTGTGGTGTCGAGAAGTAGGCCTCCTCCTCGAACACCGTGACCGGCCCAACCGAAGCAAGGCTCACGGTCACCTTAATGCATGCATCGTCCCGTATTTTACAGGACTTTTATCCCTTGCGTCCACAGGACTTATAATAATATCAACACGTATATGATTGCATACCAAAACATTTAAAACATAGGCAAGTCAATCAATTTAAAAAACGCACATAATACATAATTTAGTAAGGACATTCATCATTTAGTTTTAGTTCAGAAAGCCCACCTGGAAGTGGCATAATTCAATCTATCTCTTTTATTTCGCTGCTTCTACCTCTCGCCTTCACTCGTACCTTTCAAAATAATATTTAATGAGGACGAGTTCGAGAAACAACGAATACTTGTCTCGTTACTCGGACTTCTACATGACTCGGGCTCAAATCTCTCGATTATTCTATTTAACCGCTCAATTTTCTATTTTGTACCCAAGCTTTTAATCGACGGTTAGGACTCTTAAATTACTTAAAATAATAATATAATCTAATTTCCAAAACTTATTGGAAATCGAGATTACTTAGAAAACTTAATTGAGTTCTCGTTTCTCTTTAGTCATTTACTTATAACAATTCACAACTTAATCATTCACATATAACATATCATTTTTCATACACAACACATAATACATGACACATGATTAATCATACAACACTTGTATGCATAAATATTCAATATTTATATTCTATTATTCGGATTTCAGATTCTCGTTTTCTTATTCAATTAACCTTATTCCACTTAGAAAAATTCAAGGAATCTAATTATGAATTTTATTTTAGATTTCAAGACTTTTTACTATTTTTAATGAGTCGATACTCGACACGTTTCTCGAGATATATATCTAAGCTTGCTCAGAATATTCTCAAATTTTTATAGCATACTAGAAAGAGTTTTAAGTGAACGATTTCTCATTCGATTATATTTTTGGTCTCAAGGATCGAGAACACACTATTTATACTTATTATTTCTCGTTATTTTTCTATTTTATTATTAAAGACTCGTTTTTCCTTGATTCAACTTTTAACATTCTTTAATTAATTATCTAAACTCTTTTAACTCTTAAATTTGCTTAATTTCACTTAGTTTCTCGTTAGTCAACTCTTATTACATTTTGTTGACTTTTTCATAACTTAGTCGTACGAATTCCGAATTGAGTGATTCAAGTGGCTATTGTACTTGTTTTTATCTCGTCTTTACATTAATAACATCATTTATATCTTTTACTTACTCAAAATTAATCAAATTCTCATTTTATTTTTCTGACCTAAGTTACTTTCTTTATACTTAGTATTTTTCAATAATTTCAATTGCTAATATACTTAAAATTATTTCAACTGAACTCTTATAACATCAATTTATCCAACTCCTCTTAAAAACACAAGTTTCTAATTTTTCTATTGAATTTATATAATTTATTATTTCTTGCTTAGTTTTATTAATTTAAAGTCTTATTAATATTATACTAATAAAAATTCTAATTATATAACTCTTTCATCAATTTCATCTTTTAGTTATTGATGAGTCCATATTTCGTGTCTTTTTAGTGCTTGTTTTAGGTAGTTTAGATCGAGTCTTTGTGTGTGTTTTGTCTTGTTTCTATGTCTGGGAGGACATATACTGGACAGGAGGTCTGCTGCCTTGTAGGTGGAAGTTGGGCAAAACAGGGAAAAAAGCAGCATTTCTGGAAGCAAGTCAGGGAGAACCATATTGGCCAAGACAGATAGGAGGAGTGCCGTGGTCAACAGGCGAAGTTTCTCTCCTAGGTCTAGAAGGATAAGTAAAAGATGATCTAACTTAAATATCTTTCCTTATCCGACTAGATTTAGGATCCGCAAGGGATCTCTTGGAGATAGATGTGACTTTCCTTGTTGGGGTCGAGCTTATCAAGTATTACTTGCATCCCAAGGTAGCTCGTGGATTCTTTCCATGTTAAGGACTAGGGGGCCCAAACCTTAAGCACTCTCCTATAAATATCGAAGCCCTGCTGCTGCATGAAACGCCGTCTTTATGCTTTATTTTCCCTGTAATTACTCGAGAGTTGGTGAGGAGAAAAACAAGTCCTAAGAGCATACTTTATTTCATGCTTTGTTGATCGGCACTTTTGGCCGAGTTTATTTTGCTGCACAGACTTCATAAGTTTTAATATAGTGTTTATTATGTTCTTCAATTCATGTGTTTGTTATTTTATGATTATGTCTAGCTAAGTTTTATACTTGGTCTGGGCAAGACGAGTTAAGTGTTAACCAATGCTTGAGAGGTCTAAATTATGCTAGATAGTTGCATGCACGTGTTCCCATAATGTTAATGAGCTTGTTCTGATATGAGATAATACGAATAGGGGATTAATAGGCCGTTAATCACTTAGGAAATATTAGATCACCAATTAATTGGAGAGTAAGAGTGTTTTCCAACATCTCCTTGATTTAGATCGATTAATATTAGAGGAAGGTGTCTACCCTATTGGGCTAGACGTGATGATTCCTTGTTAGGCCTTTCTAGAGATAAATGCTCCTTGGGCAAGAAACTGAACGATGACTCCGACAGAGGTATTGCCCAAGGTAGGGAGCCGGCAGAGCGTCAGCGATTAAGTAAGGATTGGTAAGGGAAGGGTTTGTTGAGAGCGTGACGAGTAAAAAGGGATCTCGGCATTCAAGTCCTATAACTAACGATGCATGCATGTGATGAATATATTTGTACCAATGACCAAGCTAGAGTTTTCACTTAACGATGTCTAGATCCAGACCAAGTCCTTTTTATTATTGATCAAGTTCTTTGTTTATTTTTCAGTGTTTTATTGAGTTCTCGAATTGGGCAAGAGAGCCCTAGTGACCAAGATAGCAAAACCAACTTTTCTGAACAGGTAGAGGAGGTTTCAAGAGATAGTAACATTCAACTCCTTGTGGATGGATCCTGTACTTACTTGCTAACTATATAGCTGTGAGGATAGGCTACAAATTCATTTTGAGAGTGCGAACGACAGCCTCGTCAGTCATAGAAATGGGAAATCACTACTAACTTTAAATTTTCATCGATTATTTTAGGATTTTTCTTAATAGATTTTTATTTCTTTCATTTGAATATATATTTATATTCCAATAAATCCTAATTTTATTATTTTAGGAGTAATTCTCCTTATTGAATCCAAGAACACCAAAATTCTCTTATACTCATAGAGTTTGAATACTTAGGATTTTTCTTGTTAATAAATAAATTCTTAATTTTATTCTCTTATCTTATTTTAATTTATTTTGAATTACATTTTTCTTGGCTTAACTCTTCCATTTGGACTTAAGAGATTAAAAAGCACAATTTTTTATGCTTTAGTTTTATTTGAAAATTTCATCCCTTTATGCTAAGAAGATTATTTATTCTATTTTCTCATAACTTAATCTTATTTTACTTTTAGTCTCTCTTTTAATACTCAATTAAAACATATATCCATAATAATAAAATTCCTAACTTATTCTTTCATACTTCTTGAATTTCTATACTTCATCAACTTATGAATTTATTTCTTTTGATTAACAGCAATTCTATTCATAATATACTCTTATCTTCATTTTCAATCCATCAATCATAACAATTATATTAAGAACTCTAACTTATATTTTTAATCATCATTTTCGGTACTAACATGCTTTTCCCATACAAATTCTTAGCTTCAATTTATTCATATATTCATACTCTAGCATGCTTGAATCATAGATTTCCATCCTCAAATTAAACATACAAGTTATATATATATATATATATATATATATATATATATCTATATATATATCATCTTTTCAATTCTACTATTCATCATCTTCCTCAAGTGACCTTATTTATAGACATGCATATTTCTTCCACTAAATAATCAAATCATGCTTAGATATTATCATTTATATCAACAAGATCATAAATTCAACAAAAACATGCAAACCCTAATTCCTTCATTATTTTCGGTTCTACTAGGGTTTTTAATTCATGGATTCTTCTTCATCATCTCATCATATTATCATCTTTAACTCATGCATATACTCATAATTTCAAGATCATAATTATAAAGCATGAAATATCTCTATAATCTTAATCATAAGGCATACATATGCTTGCATGCATAGTTTGAATTCCCTTCATTCTTTCCTAGTGCATGAATAGCATGTAAGTTCATAGATATAAACCTTGAAAATCTAAGCTTAGAACTTCATAAATATTGTGTAGAAAATTCGAAGCTCTTAGGGAGGAAAAAGACATGAAAATCGAGTGATAGAGGTGAAAAACCTTGCTCCTTTCGTGCTCGATGATACTAGACTTTATTCCATGCAACTCTAGCTCCTTCCTTATACATGGATTGAAGAAAAATGGAGGCTAAGGGGGTTGCTCATAATCGGCAGTTTTGAGACACAAAAGTGAGGAATAGCCGATGGAGAGAGAGTGATGAAATGAGATGATTTTGTGTAGGTTGTGAGAGTGAGAATGAGAGTGGGGATTGCATAACGAATCTTACCTATTTATAGAGAGAAAAAACGTGTGGATTAAGGCATGAGGTGAGGATAAGAGAGAGTGCACTTCACCTATTGTTGTGAGAGTAGGAAAGTAGAGAGAGTAGAATTGGAGAGTAGGAAATTGAATGTGGGAAAATGAAATGGAGAGGTATAAATCATGTGTGTGTGCTGACATGGTGTGTTATGTGGAAGACGAGAGACAGTTCTAGATTTATTTAGATAGATTTTATCGGGTAAAACTCCCGAAAGAAAAGATTTTACGGTATAAAACATCCGTCTCAAAAATATCTAACTCTCTCGACTTAAAAACTCATCTTTGGCACTTTTCCGACATCCAAATTCACCCTACTTTACATCAATACTCACGAATTAATTTATAAATTTGAAAAACCTAAGTTTCGAATCAAAATTCCAAGAAACAAAGAAATCGGGAAAATTCACTATTCATATCCGTCTACTCGACTCATATGGCTTATCACTTAAATTGTAGACATCAAATCTCACTTCAATCTTCACCATTCGTCATAAAATAATTTTTAGATTCAAAAGAGCCCTACTTTTATATTTAAATTCCAAATAACGAAGAAAGTCGTAAAAATTGCCGTTATATAATAGTAGGTTTTTAAATAAAATTCAAACTCGACTCAAACGATCTCGAAATATTTTCTAACTCACTTCAATAGTCTTAAAATAAATTTTAGAGTCTAATGATACTGATTAAACTAAAATCAGAGCTCGTTGACCGGGATTGACTTTTCGGTCAAACTTACTATTCATCGTAAAAGTCAACTATCTCGGAAAATTCTGAAATTCAAACTTATGCTTAAACTCACAATTCTAAACTCATATAATTCTTCACATCTTCGTTTCGAATTGCCGAAACGATAAAAAGTATGACTTTACCCTTCAGGGGTATTTTGGTCATTTTGCGAGAAAATTTATTCTCGAAAATTTTTATCACACATAATCGCACATAATTACATATAATAACATTTAAGAAGCACTTAAGCACACATAATCACATTTAGGATGATTAATTACGCTTAGAAAAAATCGGGTTATTACATTCCCTACCCCTTAAATAAATTTCGTCCCGAAATTTGCTAGTTTGCAGAAATGATTCGGGAAACATCTGTTTCATCTTGTTCTAAAATTTTCTCATTACTTATTTCAGAAATCATTATGCCCTTGTCTAGTAATTTCACTTGATTCTAATTCGTTGGATCTTTACGAATCGGGATTACTTCGGCTAATCTGTTGCGACTAGTATTTGATTCGAGGTCTCGTCTTTATGACAAAGTACGTCTTTTGGGTCGTAACACGCTTCAAAGTATTAGGAATATTTCCGTAATCCGGAGATGAAGCTAAATATTGTCCTATTCAGGCTTAGGCCTTCTTTGACTTTGACAAGTTGAATTCCTCTTGAAGGAACTATTTTTAGGAATAATCTCGTCTCGAAATCTAACTCTATTATTCTGCGCAACTTTCGTTGATTCTAAACTTCTTTTCTTTGTTTTGAATATGACTAACAGACTCTATTGTTTCCTTAACTACTTCTGATACTAAAATTTTTCTCTCATTTTACTCTTACCTTAAAGAACGAAATACGTCGCTTCTCTCTAACTATAACTTCAGAGGGCATCGTTCTTATCGCACTTTAATGTCTGTCGTCATCGACACTTTGGTAAAAGTAAAATTTATTTCTATTGCCTAACGCATCCTTTCAAATTCTGGTAACCTCAATTCGCTGGTAGAATTTCAGGTTTTCAATTAATAGATGTCGTACTTAAGACTTTACGAAATTATACTATATCGCGCACGTATGATGTTTCGTCTTCTTCATTTCGTTCTTTCAAAATTGCTATTTCCAATTCCGGTGTATTTCGTACTTCATGGATGCGCAATATACGGAATATCACGGGTTCAGTTCGTAACAACTTTTTGCCAATTAACGCTCGAATTCCTTTACGGTACGTCAAAATATCATCTTAACTTTCTTGAAACTCTCACGCCTTCCTTTTGAGCTCTAAACCTTAAATTTCTGACGTATTATATTTTTCTCGTACATCGATAACTCAAAGGTCTCATCTTCAAAAGAATGTATTTACTTGCTTTAATAACAAGAATAACTAAACGATTTCTAATTTTTCCTTGCTAATTTCTCGGGCAACTTTTTTTCTTAAGAGAAGATATTCTACTCTGGATCTTTTTATTAATGATCTCGTCTTCAGCGTCATTATCTTGGACAATCCTTTCATGAATCGTTGATAAAAGGCTACTATACTTCGGAATATTGTGAATCTCTTAACGTTTTCTATCTTTACGTAGCTCGTACTTCAGACGGATTTACTTTTATTCCTTCAGACGAAACAAACCGTTTTTGAAGAAATAATTTTCTCCGTTCTCAGCTTCCTTGACACGTTTCTACGATGCTACTAGTACTCATCCTTACTTCTTTGAACTAACGAAACTATCATTGATAAATTCGATCACGTACTCGTCAAAATATTCATGGAAAACAAAATACATTTATTTAACACTACTAGAGTGTTCGTCTAACTAAACTTCAACTTTATTTTATAATCTTGATATAATATCGTTTCACTATCTTAGAGGCATTTTTCTTCTTTATTCTTCAGCTAGAAGATCGTCTGTTCTTAACTCGGTAATTATGACTCTTATTTAAATTTTTATTTAATTTTTAATAGCTATCGCGTATTCTTAACTACCGTTTTTTTTCGTTGCAAAGGATTTGGTGTATTCCATGAAAATACACTTTGTTGTAAATCTAAAAATTCTTGCAACTTTTAGAGTTTCTCTGGAGCTTTCGAAATCGCGGTTAATCTAAGGTTTTAGTCGATCGTAAACTTTGATTGCATAACAGACGACAATCTTGGTAGGACTTCTGTAATGCCCCGTAAATTCCTTAAGTTCTTAAAATTTTAAAGTTAATTAAATAAATGGCTTTGCACGCCTAAGTTTACGATTTTGAATTCTAAGACTAACGGTCGAATCCGTTTCTGAAAATAAATTACAGAAGTCAGCTAGATGACTACTGTATTTAGGGTTAGCGCGTACGAAAAGTTTTTAGTTCGTGAACTCAAGGAAAACCGTCTGATTTTTACATTCACGAAATCGCGATACGAACTCGCCCGAGAAAGTTCGTTTTTATGATTTTCCGAATGAAACTCGGACTGTGTCGTCCCGAGTTTTTGTCAAAATAAATTTTGTAAATTTATTTTCCGATTAAGTTTCGTACGTTAGAATTTGCGGTCGAATCGGATCGCGATGATTTTGTGCCGAGCAACGTTTTTCGTCGAACGTTTTCCGTAACGTCGGATCGCGCTGAAAACGCGCGTATTTCTTCCTTCTCCCTCACCCCAACCGACATCATCACCTTTCCATAAGAGGATATTTGTGTTTTAATTAGTTTTATAAGGTGACACCTATGCTAGTTACTATTGAAACTTTACACCTTGCATTTTATTAACATTATGTAATACAAAATCAAATTCATTTCTTCCCTCCCATCTCCCTAAAAATCGGCAGCCCCCATCCCAAATTCTCTCTTCTTCATTTCATCATCCTCCATTGAAGAGAAGCTCCAAGAACAAGAAGAAAATCAAAAGTCCACATCCCTCCATTCAAACTTCATACTTTCTTCATTAATTCTCAAGGTATTCACCTCCTCTTAACTTCTATCCATCCATCCTTCTCTTCTTTTCTTTTTCATTTCTTGATCGAAAATTAGAGTCTTGAAATGGTTGAATTGATCTTGGATTAATGAAATTAGATGTATTAGATAGGATAATTAGGGATTAAAATTGAACAAAAATAAGAACCCTAACTCTTGCATGTATACCGAAAATTTTAGGGCAATTAGTAGGATTTTTAGTTTTCTTCAATTGATGATGGATTCATGCTTAAGAGATGTTTAATTAGTGATTAGAACGAAGAGGAATTGAAAGCCCTATGTTTTAGTGAAATTCAATTAGGGTTTGAGTTTGAATTTAGGGGTTTATGCATGATAGTTGGTATTTGGTTTGCAATTGGTTAATAGTTGTTATAATAGGTTGATTAGTGGATAAATGGTGTTAATTTGAGAAGAAAATCACCCTCTTAACATTTATATATATACCGAAATTTTAGTAAGAATTAGGGGTTTCCATGTGTTGATGTTAATTGAAGATTTGTTAATGGAATATAGTTGAAATTGATGTGAATTGATAATAGGAATTTAATTAGATTTTTCTAAAATTATTTGTCGTAACGTAAGAGACGAAGATCATATTATAAGTTGAAATATAATGATGTTATGAAATGTTTTCATGCATGAAAGTGATTCACGTTAGACGTAGTTTAACGTCGTAAAATTTGAATGGAATCCGACAACTTTGAAAAACGCGTAAGAGACGAACATTTAGTCGTAACTAATAACCGAGAAGTCGAATGAGAATTCTAATTTGATATTATTGTCTATGGTGAACTTGAGAACAACTTTGTAGTTGACGTCTTAAACTTTCGAGTTGTTATAATATGAGCTATAGTTATAGTCGAGAACTAGAACGCGTTTTGAATAATTTGTTGGTTTAGTAATTGTTAGTTAAAAGCCGACGTTTAGAACGTCGTGCTTATGGACGAGTTTTGAGAAGGAGTTCGTCACGTACGGGAGTACGTGATGACTGCCTTGAGGGCCCAGTTTCCAAAGAAATCGAATTCGAGAGCTTAGAACGAACCTAAGACGTTATACGTCGAACCTATCGAGCAATTAGGGTTTTCGCGGCAGTTTTGCGACCCTCACCGGAAACTGTAATAACTTTTAGCTCGTTTATCGGATTTGCGATCCGTAAATTGGAGCGTAAACTAGACATCCAAAACTTTCCAGTGGTACAGGGCTTATCCCCTGTTTTCAAATCCTATGTTCTGGACAGCCTCCAGAGTTACTGGATTGCGCAGTGAAATTTCAGTTTCTTGTCTTCTAAGTTGTTTAGTTCACAACTAAGTTTCTTTCGATCGTTTAAGCCGTATTATCTGACGAATATTTTCCTACTGACCCTAGAGTCAAGTACAGGGTCTTGAGTGATGAAAACCAGTCGAGATCCTATCTCTTATCCTTTCAACTAAAGAAGTAATAAGCGAGAAATTTTCATAAGTCGTTCAAAGAACTAAAACGTAAATCGCCTAAGTTGATTCTTTCCAACTTAGCTCCTTATAATCTTTAAAGTCGTATTAGGTTACCGACTACCCTCTCTACTGACCTAAGAGTCGAGTATGAGACCTTCCGAGTTCTAAACGGGACTTGAACGAGTCTCGTTCCCGTTTAAGTAAAATGAATCTAGTAAGCGTGCAAATGCCTAAAGAATGAAACAACTAAAACTTATTTCGATTCTCTTTGATCGATTATCTTTTACGACCCGTGTTAAAGTATTATATTTTTACGATGAAGGAGGAAGCCAGCAGTAGAGACAGGACGGAAGATCCGAAGTTTGGAAGCTAGTGCTTTAAGTTCTGTAAATCGAGGTGGGCTTTTATATACAAATAAAACGAGCAATGCTCGGAAAATCTTTCTTTATCGCTTTGATATCTGTGTTTTCAAAGTGATATTATGGCATGAACTGTTTTATGTTTTATGTGAGTTCTCTTGTACCTATCTGAGTCAACATTCGTGTTTTCCAGATTTAGAGTTAATCTAACTAGATTAACTAACGATCGGCTCTGAGTTAGCTGCTAAGTGCTTTCCAGAGTTAGTGCACTTTGTAACCTGTGGTGTATGTGATATCCTGTTGAGGGGTACCAGCCACGGTGAATTAGAATCGGTCAAGATTGAACATAGCATACCTGAAAATACTCGGCCGAGTAAATTGTGAAAATAAGTCAGAAAATGTTTAGTAGACACGGGCCCCTTTTCAATAAAACCCCGATGTGCTACAATTATGAGATGCCATATTTATCTATACTTATGATTATGATTTCGGCATCGTGCCCACTAAGTACGTTTGTACTTAGCCCTGCATTGTTTTCTAAATGTGCAGGTTGAAGCGACGGTGAGCGGCGACGGTTGATGTTGAGTTAAAGGATAGGATGCTTAGTTAGAACCCTTCCGCTGCCAAACTCTGAATATCTTTTTGAGATGTATCTTATGAACAATACACTGTAGTTTAAGTCTGTAATTATGAACTTAGCTTCTACCGTGTACTTTTGTCGAGTAATCCGTAGTGATTAACTCTTTCTTTTATATTCAAGTCTTGTTCATGGTTTGTTTAATGTCTTTTATGTATGTTTAGTCAGTTAGCCCCCTTCTTCCCCGCTTCTTTAATCCAACCCCAGTCGCATCCCGGCTTCTGCCGTCCCTCGGGACTTGGGGCTGTGACAACTTCTAAAAAGACAATTTGAAAGTGTTTAACTTTTGACACGCACTTGCTACTTTGCTTTTCAACTTTGCCCAGACACACGAGTGTGTTTACGCTTTATTAATTCCTCAAGCTTCTTTTCTTTTCGTTCTTAATGTTATGAACTACCGTAAAATTCTCGGTTAATTAACTCATTCCCAAAATTATATCCATGTTCCCTTATTTACTTTGGATTAAGGACTTAGTGAATAATTCAAAATTTTCTGATTTCAAATTTTAACTCGAGGGAATCTTACGAAAACTATCGCGGATTTACCCTAAGTGGTCAATACTTCAAGCTTCCAATTCCCTTCTTCTACCTTTAAATTAAGGATATTTACGCAAACATTTATAAATGACTGCAATACGCCTTGCTAAATAAGGTTAATTCTTAACACATCGTTAAACCGTCGCTCGCGATATTCTTTTGGAGTTTAGCTTTAACATCATTACTCCGGGAAGGAAGTTACTGTTTTCTATTACTGTTGATAATACTAAGTTCTAGGAATGCTTTTACTACAAGATTCTTTCCTAAATTTCTCAGCTGAGATTTCAATCTTCCGTTATTGGTTATTTGGGTACTGGTTCAAAGAACGACCAGATTTACCCTTAGTTTGTTAGGTTTCACTTTTTACTTCGCGAATAATGAGATCCATCTTGCCACGCGTTAGACGGAAATGACTCTCTAAGGTCTGAAAAACAAACTACTTCATTTGGTGTCGTGGAATTTCACCTTTCTTAATTTATCTTAACTCTATTAATTTCTTTTATACTATAGCTTTTCCATGTTCTTTTCCTTCACTAATCCTTACGCTTTCTTTTAAGATATTGACATATAATTCAATCTAAAAATTCTTCTTGTCTTTCAAAAATTTATTTTTACAAATTGGGGAAGAATTTCTCGAGCAATTATCTTTATACTAAAAAGAATAGTTATATCAAATTATAATTTTCTTGATTCAAGAAATTTGTTATTTACCTCCCTACTTTTCAAGATTATTTTCTTAATTCGTCAAAAATCTCTTCTTTAAGGAGGGAATAAATTTTTCAATTCTAAGAACTCTAGTTATTACATTTTTACTTATTTCCTCATAACTATTATAATACCCCGAATATTTTCTTCCGACGAAAAATAAAAGTTTGTTTATTAATTAAGGCTTTGCACGCCTAAGTTAAGGATTTTCGATTCTAAGATTCACGGTGAAATCTATTTCTGAAAATAAATTCCAGAAGTCGGACAAACGACTACTGTGTTAGGGTTTTCGCGTCCGATAGATTTTTCGTCCGAAAGCTCAGATTGAAAAACAGTCAGAATTTACATTCACTTTTTCTTTGATACGAGTTCAACGGAGAAATTCAGTTTTAATGATTTTTCCGGGCGAAATTTAGACTGTCTAATCCCAACTTTTTCTCGGATTTTGAAAAACGAATTAGGTTTTCCGAGTACGTGATTTATTTCTAATCTAACGGACGAATTAGATTTTGTCGAATACGTAACCGACTAAGAAATTATTTCTCGACTTTTATTACGTCGTTTAAGACTTGGAAACGAGATATTTCCGTCAAATAAATCTTACCCAAATACCCCTTAATGAGTCACCACCCTTTGTTGGATATTTTATCACCTTTATGCAAATAGTAAGTAGCTTAGTCACCTCTCTCTCCCACACACTCATTACCGCCATTCCATCTCTCTTTCTCTCCCATTCTCTCTCAAATTCCTCCATTAAAATCATCTTCTTCAAGCTTTCTCAAGAACACAAGTCTCCCGTCTACCGATTAATTTCATTTCCGAGTTCATATTCCGCAAGGTAGGAACTTTGTCTATGTTATGAACCGAACAAAATCTTGATTCCATCATCTTTAATTTTTTCGAAATTTATAGGGTAAAGAAGCATGACGAACCTTGTTTAAATTCATGATATATATGCTTAGAATTAGAGTTTATGATTTGAATCATGTAAAATCATCCTCTCCTAACCTAATGTTAATACCAAAATTTTTATAGATTTTAGGGGTTTTTGCTAGCTCGATTCTCTTGATGTTTAATTGATGATTTAGTGTTCTACATGATGTTAGATGACTACATGAATTAAATTAGAATTTTCTAAAAATAAAAGTAGAAATGTAAGAGAAGAACAAGTGAGGTTTTGATAAAGAAGATGATATGATATGCATGATTGGTTAATGGAAATGAGATATAGGATGATTGAGGATGAATATATATTTATTTGGAATTTTTCTAAAAATAAATTGAAAAACGTAAGAGACGGAAACTTGTCGTTAAGTTGAAGCTCGATAATGTTTTTAGAATATGGTTTGCATATTAGTGATGCTTGATAGATAATGATCAATGTTGTAAAATTTGAACGAAAACAGAGAACGTAGGATTTTTAGTAAGAGACGAGCAATCGTCGATAAGTCGAGCATGAATAGTGATTTAGGTTTGTGATTCGAACCTATGTTAATCTTGTTAGTTGATGATCGTAACCGTAAAATTTGAACGAATTCTAAGAAGATTGAAATTTTGTTAAGAGACGAAGAAACGAGGTTAAAAACCGATAGAAAAGTCGAATAAGGAAAACCAATTTGTTAATAATGATAGTTGTCGTTTGACCAAAAATAGTGTAGTTGACGATATTTCCATCCGAGATACAAGATGTTATGAGTTATAGTTAAGAAACGAGAAGTTGATAAACAAAAATGAAATAGGAATTGAATTTGAAATTGTTTTGGTATAGTAATTAGTTAGTTGGAAATGACGAGGAAATGCTCGTCGTTTGTTTAATCAAAAGACGTGATTGTAAACCCGATTAAGGGATATTGCATGTTGACTGCAGTGAGATGAAATTTTCGTGAAAATAAAAGTGGAATAGCATTAATCGAGTGTTGGAAAATTTATTAGTATAAGTTTTGATGAATTCTAAAACCGACTGACCCCAACCGAGTAGATGTTGCCAGAACCTAATGTTAGAATTTAGGCTCGCTGTTTGAGCAAAGTTAAGATTTTATCTTTACAGGTCTCCAGCTGAAGATGGCAACAAGGCGTCACTCAGACAGAACATCAGTTGTGAAGAAAGACAACTGAGAGTTCATATGTTCAGATGCAAACAAGGGGAAGTCTTCAGAACATCAGTTGTGAAGGAAACCAACTGAGTGTTCATCAGATGAGAAACAGTAGAAAGGAAGAGAACATCAGATGAAAAGGAAAGTTATCTGAAGGTTCAAACCTAACTGAGTATATACAAGAAAGACAACTGAGTGTTCAGTTTCAGAACCTCAGTTGTAGAACTCGAACAAGAAGATCAACTGCTTGAAGTTCAAAATTAGCTGAGAGTCCAACAATTCAGAACATCAGCTGAAGACCACTCAGATGAAGATCAAGTCTTTCAACCAACGAACCGAGGTTGACTATCAGAAAGGTTAAGATTTGAATTTCAAAAGGAAGTCACATGAGGGTTTGACCGTTCAGTCATTACCCCATCTGGCCCAACACAAGGCTGTCTCAGATGGAAAGCAAAAGAGCAATGATGCCATATCGGGAAAATCTGCAGAGATGAGAGACAAGCCATCGCTATCAACCGATCAGAGATCAACTGCTCCTCCAACGGCTAGTTGATTGTCTCCGCCTATAAATAGAGGCATTCTCTCATTCGAGAGAAATAGATAGAAGAGACAGACTAAAGCAAGAGAGAAAAGTGCAATCACAAGAGAACCAAGCGAAAGAAAAATCTGCTAAACTCTTATTCTAAGAACATCAGTAGCTGAGAGTTCAAGAGTGATAGAACATTAGTAGCTGAGGGTTCATAGAGTGAAAATCTGTCTTCGATCTTAGTTTGAGTTTTATTTATTCAAGCCTTAGATCCAGCTCTCATTCGTGATCGAGCTGTAGTTGGAAATCCCACCCTATCTCACACCCTAAAAAGTGTGCTAGGACCTTACTCTTCCTGTAATTGAGTAGTCAGGTCGTCAAGTACCCGCAAACTTGACATAGGCTGTTTAGTGCCCGGAAACTAAACTGTAAGGTCGATAAGTACCCGCAAACTTATCCTTAACGGTTGCTCAGCCCGCGTAAGCTGAGTGGTTCTGTCCAGAAGAACTTGGACTGAGGTGTGAGGATTCACATCTCCCCGTGGACGTAGGAGGGTTATCTCCAAACCACGTTAAATCCTGTGTGTTCGTGTTTATTTTTATTCAGTTGCATCTGCATTTTTTATCTGATCAATCTAACCGACATACAAACCTCATTTGCGCTTTTTCAACAGAGCTGTTTTGGTTCTTGACCAACCGAGCTGTTTTGCGTGAGTTGTTTTTAACGAGTATAATTTTCTACCACTTTCCGCACAGCCTCACTCTTCCAGCTGAGGTCGCTTACTCAGCTGTGAGATTCCAACTGAGTCCTCTTTTACTCAGTTGAAGTGATTTTTCAGGTTTAAGGTTTTAAATCCTAACTGGTGTATTTCCCCCCCCCCTCCCATACACCTGTAACTCGTTTCGGGACCATCAAGTGGTATCAGAACAGTGGTTCAAAAGACTGCTGACTCTATTTCACGAGGTGTGAATTCGAGAATTTTTCTTCAGTGGTCAACTGAACAGATCTTTTCACGCTAGTGCATACTTGCTCGCATTTTTGTCCTGTTTTTGTTTGTGCAGATGGACGTCAAGGACAAGATCGTAGTCATGTTCTCTGTAGTCAATTATACATCATGGAGAACTCGAATGAAGAATATCCTTCTGTCAAAGCATCATAGGATGCAACAAGTTCTCACTTCTGGACCAATCGTCATACGAGACAGAATACTTCGCACTCCCACAAATCCCAACGATGGAGATGCAGTGGTGGAGTATGTGGAGAAACAGCCAGAAGACTACACTCCAGAGGAGGCCAAGGTGAGCCAGCTGGATATCTGGGCTCAGAGCACAATAATGTCCACGGTTGGACAAGATTATCTGCCCTGGATAGAGGAGTGTGAGACTGCAAAAGAGATGTGGGACATCCTGGCCTCGCTAAGTGAAGGAAGCGACGAGACGAAGGAAAACAAGTTCTCGCATGCATGTCAAGATTTTGACAATTTCAGTCTACGACCTGATGAGACTATCGATCAGCTAGAGCTCCGGTTTATGGACATCATCAGAAGAATCCAGTCCATCCGGAAAGGAAAATACACTCTAAGAGAAATAAACCTCAAAGTGTTGCAAGCTCTACCGGCTGAGTGGGATACTTTCACAAATATCCAAAAACCAGAACATCACTACTAACAACAAGCCTAAGGATAACCGAGGTGTTGTTATAGTTGATGATGAAGGAAAAGTAATTTGGAATGATAAATCCATCCGAGTTTACAGGGAAAAGCGACGCACAGTTCCAGCGGAAATTGGTTCTAACCCTCCAGGACCCAACTGAAATTGGGGACCTAAGCGAGTTTCTCTTTGCAAGTACAGGAGAAACAGCTAAGGAAGAAGAAGGCGTCTGCAACAATGTGGGTGATGGATAGTGGATGCTCGAAACACATGACAAATCTGAAGGATTTGCTTGGAAGTTTCGTTGAGAAAGAAGGTCCATCAGTTACTTTTGGTGATAACTCAAAAGGTTATACCAGAGGTTACGGTACCCTTGAAACCAATCATGTTTCAATTTCTAATGTCTCTTATGTTGATGGATTGAAGCATAACCTGCTCTCCATCAGCCAATTCTGTGATAATGGTTTCTCTGTCAAGTTTGATGCACAGGGTTGCAGAGTTAAAGATGTCGGATCAAAGCAGGTGATATTGTTGGGAAATCGATCTCAAACAGGGAATGTTTACTACGCTGACTGGAACAGCAGCCTCCCTGACACCTGCCTGTTATCAAAGAGCAGTTTGGATGTGAGCTGGCTGTGGCAAAAAAGGCTCAACCATCTGAATTTCAAAACGATGAACCGACTCGCCAGACAAGAACATGCAAGAGGCATACCTAACCGAGTGTTTTCAACAACACACATCTGCAGTGCATGCCAGCTGGGAAAGCTTGTTAGAACCTCCTTCCGGTTGAAGTCAACTCCCTCAACCGACCGAGTGTTACAGCTGATCCATATGGATCTCTTTGGGCCAGTTACACCAAAAAGCATTAATGGAAACGAATATACATTGGTTGTAACTGATGACTACTCAAGATATACGTGGACCATCTTCATGCGCCACAAGAGTGAAATCCGAGATGAACTGCCCAAGCTGATGGATCGATATCGAACCAACAAGAGATGAAGATCATATCTATATGATCAGATCGTGGAACGGAGTTTCTAAATGAAACCATTATTGAGTATTGCGAAAAGAATGACATAACCCATCAAACATCAGCCGCGCGTACTCCACAACAGAATGACGTAGCTGAGCGAAGAAATAGAACTCTGAAGGATGCAGCTACATCCATGTTAGCGAGCTCTGCTTTGCCAAAGAGATTTTGGGCTGAAGCGATCAACACAGCATGCTACACTCAGAATCGATCTTTTTTCACCAAGCGGTTGGGAAAGACGCCCTACGAGCTGTGGAGACGCAGAAAGCCAGATATTTCTTATTTTCGTGTTTTTGGATCTAAGTGTTATATTCACAACAATGGGAAGACTCAGTTGAAAACCTTTGATGCCAAAGCTTCAAAGGGCATATTTCTTGGATATGCAGCTCGGATCAAGGCATATAGAGTTTTCAACAACAGCTCTCGTGTTGTGGAAATAACACCTCATGTTAGTTTTGATGAATCTACCTTTGAGTGCAGGGAACAGGTAAAGGAACTACACGCGGATCCAGCTGTTCTACCAGTTCTCACCAGATCGCAAGCTCTTCGGGAAAAGAACCGAGCTGAACCTCTGATATGGGCAACTGAGGATGAGGATCCATACTCCTCTGAAGATGAATGCGAAGACCTCAGCTCGTCTCAAGGGGGAACTTCAGCTGATGCTCCTCCAACTGCATCAGCATCTGATGTCCAACCGAGCTCAGTTCAAACTTTTGTAAATGTTGAGGATCCAGACTCAACAGCTGATCAATCACCAGCTCTGAAGACTCCAACTCAGATTTCTGAACAGCCACAGTTGGAAGAAGAAGGAAGACGCAACCGAAGATGGTATGAAGTTCATTCCACCAACGACATCATCGGAGATCCAACCGAGGGTGTGCGCACACGGAGCAGAGTTGCAAATCCAGAATCAACCGAGGAAGATTCCAACACTTATGCCCAATATGCTGAGGAATTGGCAGTTCTAGAGGAGTTCGAGCAAGCTGGAGATGTTGCCATGATTTCTTGCTTTGTAGCTGATGTTCCAGAACCGAAGAATGTTAGGGAAGCTCTCAACTGTGTCCACTGGACAACAGCCATGCAAGAAGAATTGAATGAGTTTCTACGCAACTGTGTATGGGAGTTGGTAGAAAGACCAAATGGTGTCAAGGTGATTGGATTGAAGTGGATTTTCAAAAACAAGAGATACGCCATTGGATTCATTGTGAGGAATAAAGCAAGGTTGGTAGCTCAAGGATACTGCCAACAAGAAGGAATTGACTTTGAAGATTCCTTTGCACCAGTTGCAAGGCTGGAAGCCATCCGGATCTTTCTAGCTTATGCCGCACATCACAAGTTCAAAGTATATCAGATGGATGTGAAGTGTGCATTCCTCAATGGAGATATTAAAGAAGATGTATATGTTGAACAGCCTCCTGGTTTTGAGACTGGAGATGGAAGAGTGTACAAGCTGAAGAAAGCTATCTATGGTCTAAAGCAAGCGCCAAGGGCATGGTATGACACTCTTTGTAGATTTCTTCTGGACTCGGGGTTCAAACGAGGTTCAGTTGATAAAACTCTGTTCACCATCAAAGTTGGAGAAGATATACTTGTTGTGCAAATTTATGTCGATGACATCATTTTCGGCTCCAAGTCGGAGGATCTGTGCAAGAAATTCTCCGATCTTATGAAGGAGAAGTTCGAGATGTCAATGATGGGCGAGATGAATTATTTCCTTGGATTACAAGTGAAGCAGTCACCTGAAGGGATTTTCATCAACCAGTCCAAATATACAAAGGAGCTCATCACCAAGTTCGGATTGCAGACAAGTAAGACAACAAAGATCCCTATGAACACGAACTGGAAGATCGAACCAGGAGCTGAGGGAAAGCTCGTTGATGCCAGCCAGTATAGAGGGATCATCGGTTCGCTGCTCTACCTAACTGCCAGCCGATCAGACATTTCATACGCAGTTGGAGTGTGTGCTCGTTTTCAAGTCCAACCAAGAGAAGCACACATGTTGGCAGCAAAGAACATCATTAAGTATCTGAAGGGAACTGTCAATGTTGGGTTGTGGTACCCAACTGATGACAATATCCAGCTGACTGGATACTCAGATGCCGACCTAGCAGGAGATCGGTTGGACAGGAAGTCTACTTCTGGACACTGTCAGTTCATGGGAAGTAAGCTGGTTTCATGGTTCTCCAAGAAACAAGCGTGTGTTGCTACTTCGACAACCGAGTCAGAGTATATGGCTGCCGGAAGTTGTTGCATGCAAGTATTGTGGCTGAAGCAGCAGCTGAGAGATTATGAAGTCTCAACTGGACAGGTTCCCATTCATTGTGATAGCTCGAGTGCTATAGCTATCTCTCTGAACCCTGTTCACCACTCTCGGACTAAGCATATCGATATTCGTCATCATTTCATCCGAGATCATATTGAGAAAAAGGATGTGTCCATGGAGAAGATCCCAACTGAGATTCAGAGAGCTGACATCTTCACCAAACCTCTTCTTGAAGCCCGATTCAAGATGATGTGTGATCTTCTAGGACTCTTGGATCCGAGCTAAAAGTTCATCCGAGCTGATAAGGATCCATCTGAGCTGAAGAATCGGATATCTATTTAAGGGGGAAGCTCAGATAAAGGGGGAATCTCAGATGCGAACTGCCAACTGAAAACATCAAACGTCAGCTGAACAGACGAACTCGAGTCAGCTGATGGTATGCGGCAACTGAGGAGCACAACTGAGGTATACAGCTGATATCGACATCAGCTGCCAGGTATCATTTATGACTGAAGGTGTTATAATATTAAATGAGAATGTTTGAAATAAATTCAAACATTCCTGAACATGTCAGCTAGACTAAACAAGCCATCATATCGCATTTAATGTAAAGTCTGGCTGAACACCTATAGCCTTACTTTATAGTGCGACTGGGCTGACACCCTAAACTATTCACCTTCTCACTTGCGCGCGTGGTATATCAGTCAAAATTACCCAATAGTCGCGAAATCACAGCCGTTGATAAATACGCGCGATTTAACCCTAGCCGTTGGTTTTATCCGAGTCAAAGATTTTATAATACGGCAAATCAGGAAGTGATCCTTACCTTCTCTTTTCGTGCATTTCTTTACTCACTATTCATCATCTTCTCAAATCTTGTTTCACCATTTTCAGTAAAGTTTTTCCTTCTTCTTCGCATATATATCGAGTCAAGATGGCGCCCAAATCCAAAGCCTCTAAGAAGATGGTCTCCACAGAGCCTGCTACGTTCCAGGAATCGTTCGACATGGTGATGTCGAAGATTCATTTCTAACAGATCTTATCCGGAGCGGCTCTCTCCTCGCCTGAGCTTGCTCCCGTCGCCGCCATCCTCTCCGACCACCATCTGCTTGACTGGGCAACCCTCTCTCCGGCCTTGTTGCTCAGGAAGCAGGTCGTACATTTCTACCGGAATCTACAACGAGTTGTAGAAGACGGGCTTGTCACGATCATCCCGTGCAAACAACGCCACAGAATCTCCCGGACAGTAGAAGACTTAGTCGTGGAGATAAAGGTGTCAAAGGAGCTGGAGAAGCTCATCCCCAGAAACCGCGAAGCCTCAGATGTGCTGGGGAACTTCACTGACAAAGAAGCTGACACCTTCCTTCAAACAATCCTCATAGTTCCCGAGCCATTGAAGGGGAGCATGCAGAGGACGAAGCTGAAGCCGGCTCACCGACTTCTCTTCGATGTAATCTCCAAGTGCGCCTTCGCATATGGTGGAGCCTTCGGTGACATAAGCCGTCCTAAGCTCATGCAGCAGAAGGCCCTGGAAGAGCTGCACCAGGTCGACTAGTTGGGATATCTGGAAAGCCAACTGATGATGGAGAAGCAGAAAATCTCCGAGACAATAGCTGAGTTCGGAGAACTGCTGTTGAGTGTCAAGGGGACACTCAACTTTGGAACAAAGATTTCTGCCCTCATCCTCCAAGCTACACAAGGACTGCCGCTGACATGGGAAGGAAGTGAGGACACTCCAGTCAGCAAGCTATCGCTATTCCCCTCAGCTATGAAAGCCAGGGATGTTGTGGAGGCTGTCTACACCCCCAAGGGTGCCCCCAAGCCAGCTGTGGAGTCAGCAGCTCGCCGGCCTTCAAGGACCAAGCCGGCGAAGCGCCAGCTGGAGGAGGTAGCTGAGGAGGAAGAAGACGAAGAGGAGGAAGAGGAGGAACCTCTGCAGAAGAGGCCAAGGATAAGGATCATCCAGCCAGCGGCTCAACCATCCACAACAAGTCCAGTGGTGGTCAAGCCGGCTGAGGCAAAGGAGTCAATCGAATCCAGTCAATCGGTTGACCCAGCTGGATTCATTCTTCAGCCGCGTCAGGAGAAAGCAGCTGAAGACGTGGAGATCCAAGTGGAGGATTCCAGCTCCTCCTCAGATGACTCTTCTTCATCTGAGGAGTCCCACGACAGTCAAACTAGAGCTGATGCCAGCCAGGTAAACCCACCTGAGTCTGAAGAAACCCTCGAGCCAGCCGACTCACTACCTAAAGAGGATCCAGTTCTCTCAACTGGTCCTCAGTCAAATAGTCCGAGCCTCTCGCTCGATGCCAACGTTGTGACCATTCCTTCGGCCAACGTTGATGAAACCATCGAACCTGTAACCTTCGATATCGAACCTCCTCCAATCGATGACGTCTGGACAAGAGCATCCAAGAAGGGACAGACACCAGGGATCTGTGCAACAATCCTGGAGCTGTTCAATTTCTTGACGAGATGCTAGCCAAAAATGCCTCTTGCATGGACGACGTCGACGCAGCTGATGAGGCGGCCAAGAGAGAAGAAGACAAGCTCAAGGCCTACCTCGCCAGCCGATCTGCCATGGTCTTCTCGGAGCCTGCTGCCCAGCCACAACCACAGCTTCTGCCTGGACCCTCCGATCAGCCAGCTCTCTCAACCGACGCCATCTGCGAGCTGATTTCGGAGAGGGTCAACCAGCTGAGGCAGGAGATGCTGTCCAAGATCCTGCTGAGCAAGGTGGCTGAAGCTGACAGGATGCAGCAGCTGATGGCAGAAAATGCCAGCTTGAAGAATCAGCTAGAACACCTCTCCTCTTCTCTGTAGCACAAGTTCGAAGACCTCTCCACTTCTTCCAGCTCGGAGGTGTCGGCTCTAAGGAAGGCCGTTCAGAGCCTCAGCTCGGATTTCAACGTGTTCAAGACCGTTGCTGAATCTGACCTCGCAAAGTCCCAGCAGACTCAGGACCAGGAGTGGATATCTCAGTTCGCCTCTTTCCGAGCTGAGTTCGTCTCCCTCCACAAAGAGGTCTCTGCGACCTTTGCAGCTGTGCAGCGAGCTGAGCAGGAGCGCCAAGACTTGGAGTTGGCCAAGAAGGTAGCTGAGAAGGATGCTGTTGACGAGCTGTTTTCCCGAGTTCAACAGGCTGAAGCCAAGTTGACCTCCCTGGATGGCACTGTAGCCACCCTTTTGGATGATGCCAAAAAGGGGGAAGATAAGGAGCCAGCAGCTGTTGCTGGACGAGGAAAAGCTGTTCTCCAGCAAGCTGAAGGAGCTAAAGCTGAAGGATCGCAGCCCGAACTGGAAGTCTCCCACGACCTCGTAGCCGAGCTTACGGCCGAGCTCGAAGCAGAACTTGACGGAGGAATATCTGTTGAAGACTGTATCGAAGCTGCCAAAGCTATGGGAGAGTCAAAGGAGAAGTACTTGAATCCCTCCTGGATCAAGAAGTTCGCTGCCGATCAGGCCAAGAAGGTGGCCAAGTTCGAGAAGGAGCTCGCTAAGGTAGAGAAGAACGTCGACAGGAATAAAGCCAGCCGGAGTGTGCGAAGAATCAACAAGCACCAGATGAAGGCTGAGGCTAGGAAGTCGACGCGCCAACTGCAGAAGGATGCTCCGCTCCCGTCTCGGTATCCACATGTTGTCAAATGGATGAATGCTGAGTGGAACGATGACTGGGAGCAGTTCAAGCATGAGTTTGTCAATGACTTCTATTACAGGAAAGTCTACTCGACTGAAGACCCAAGGCAAGCCTTCAAGGAAGCCCTGTGGGAACTCAGAACTTGAGACCCTGGAATGTTCAGTCAGTTCAAGCGAGCTATGCTTAATGCTCAGCTGGATCCCAACACCGTTCCAGTTCCGAAGATGTGCAGATACCGCCCTATGATGATCAAAGGCACGAGAACGCCAAATAGAAATACGATCATGGCTGAGGCAAGGCAAGTCTGCAAGGAACACGACGTCAACAATGGGATCGAGTCGGAAGCGAAGAAGGAGATCTTTAACCGTATCTTCAACAAGTACGGTCAACAGTATTTTTGAGCTGTCAAAGTTTTTGAGCTGATGAAGTTTTTTTGATGTTGTAGTTTTTGAAGCAACTGTTGTATCTTTATCTGTTTTGTGCTTAACCCTGTAACCTTCAGTTGTAACAAAAATTTCAAAGTATATAATACGATTCACCTTGATGAACAATTCCTCATTGTCCAAGCTCTGAATCAAAAAGTCTTTCAATATCATGTAATAACTGTTCTAACCCTTTGATGTTTTACCTTATAGACTGTCTAGAATTTCAGCTGAGATTTTAGGTCAGTCAGAGAGGATTAGATCAATAGTGGTTTAAAGTTGTAAGTGGTTTTGGCATCATCAAAAAGGGGGAAATTGTTGGGAAATTTATTAGTATAAGTTTTGATGAATTCAAAAACCGACTGACCCCAACCGAGTAGATGTTGCCAGAACCTAATGTTAGAATTTAGGCTCGCTGTTTGAGAAAAGTTAAGATTTTATCTTTACAGGTCTCCAGCTGAAGATGGCAACAAGGCGTCACTCAGACAGAACATCAGTTGTGAAGAAAGACAACTGAGAGTTCATATGTTCAGATGCAAACAAGGGGAAGTCTTCAGACCATCAGTTGTGAAGGAAACCAACTGAGCGTTCATCAGATGAGAAACAGTAGAAAGGAAGAGAACATCAGATGAAAAGGAAAGTCATCTGAGGGTTCAAACCTAACTGAGTATATACAAGGAAGACAACTGAGTGTTCAGTTTCAGAACCTCAGTTGTAGAACTCGAACAAGAAGATCAACTGCTTGAAGTTCAAAATCAGCTGAGAGTCCAATAGTTCAGAACATCAGCTGAAGACCACTCAGATGAAGATCAAGTCTTTCAACCAACGAACCGAGGTTGACTATCAGAAATGTTAAGATTTGAATTTCAAAAGGAAGTCACATGAGGGTTTGACCGTTCAGTCATTACCCTATCTGGCCCAATACAAGGCTGTCTTAGATGGAAAGCAGAAGAGCACAGATGCCATATCGGGAAAGTTTGCAGAGATGAGAGACAAGCCATCGCTATCAACTGATCAGAGATCAACTGCTCCTCCAACGGCTAGTTGATTCTCTCCGCCTATAAATAGAGGCATTCTCTCATTCGAGAGAAATAGACAGAAGAGACAGACTAAAGCAAGAGAGAAAAGTGCAATCACAAGAGAACCAAGCGAAAGAAAAATCTGCTAAACTCCTATTCTAAGAACATCAGTAGCTGAGAGTTAAAGAGTGATAGAACATTAGTAGCTGATGGTTCATAGAGTGAAAATCTGTCTTCGATCTTAGTTTGAGTTTTATTTATTCAAGCCTTAGATCCAGCTCTCATTCGTGATCGAGCTGTAGTTGGAAATCCTACCCTATCTCACACCCTAAAAAGTGTGCTAGGACCTTACTCTTCCTGTAATTGAGTAGTCAGGTCGTCAAGTACCCGCAAACTTGACATAGGCTGTTTAGTGCCCGGAAACTAAACTGTAAGGTCGATAAGTACCCGCAAACTTATCCTTAACGGTTGCTCAGCCCGCGTAAGCTGAGTGGTTCTGTCCAGAAGAACTTGGACTGAGGTGTGAGGATTCACATCTCCCCGTGGACGTAGGAGGGTTATCTCCGAACCACGTTAAATCCTGTGTGTCCGTGTTTTTTTTATTCAGTTGCATCTGCATTTTTTATCTGATCAATCTAACCGACATACAAACATCATTTGCGCTTTTTCAACCGAGCTATTTTGGTTCTTGACCAACCGAGTTGTTTTGCGTGAGTTGTTTTTAACGAGTATAATTTTCCACCACTTTCCGCACAGCCTCACTCTTCCAGCTGAGGTCGCTTACTCAGCTGTGAGATTCCAACTGAGTCCTCTTTTACTCAGTTGAAGTGATTTTTCAGGTTTAAGTTTTTAAATCCTAACTGGTGTATTCCCCCCCCCCCATACACCAGTAACTCGTTTCGGGACCATCATCGAGCCTATTGAATCGTGCGTCGAGATTTGTCGAGCATTAGGGTTTCGCGCGACTGTTTTGCGACATTTCAGGGAAACTGTCATAACTTCTAGCTCGCTTCATGAAATCGAGATCCGTAAATTGGAGAGTAAAATAGACATCCATGGCTTTCTTTTGGTATAAGATTCATCCTCTGTTTTACTATTATCTGTTCTGTGTGAACCCCAGAATCACTGACTTGTGCAGAAAGTTTCCAAAACTTAATTTCTTAAGTTAAATCCTTTTCAACTTCGTTCCTTGTGAACTTTTAAGTCGTTATAAGTTATCGACATCCTTTATCTACTGACCTAAGCATTGAGTAATGAGCCGAGTCAGTTTATAAATGAGAATTTGTCGAGTCTCGTTTATTAGTTAATCAAAAGAAAGTAGTAAAGTGCAAAAGCCTAAAAGACTAAAACCACTTCCGATTTCCTGTTTCTTTATCGTTGCGATCAAGTTATTAAGTTTGTTTATTTACAATAAAAGGGGGAAGTCAGCGCCGAGGATAGGACGGAAGACCAGAGACGGAAGCTCGTATTATAGTTTATGTAATCAGTAAGGTGGGCTTTTCTATATACGAAATAAAATGAGCGATGCTCGAAAATTTTTATTTACAGCTTTGATAACTATGTTTTCAAAGTGATTATCGGGGCATAAATGATTTTGATTTATGTGAATTCTATTATGCCTATCTGATGTTGGCTCGCCAACTGTTGGTTCGCCAACCAGTTAACGATCGGATTCTGAGTTAAGCCACAATGTGTATCCATAATTAGTGTACACGGTAGCCGGTGTGCGTGGTACTTTGTTGAGGGGTAGCCAGCCACGGTGAGGAGCGTGCGCGGAAGAAGGCCTTCTTCCCCGGCATTTTAAAACAGATTACGTGCTAATATGAAAATGATAACAGTCAGAAAATCTTGATCAAGAAAAGTGAATTATGTTTATAAAAGAAAATGTTCAGTAGACATGGGTATTTGATGAAAAACCCCGAAGTGCTACCCTTTTAAGATGCCTGATTAATCTATACTTATGATATGTTTTCGGCAACGTGCCCACTAAGTATGTTTATACTTAGCCGTGCATATATTTTATAAAATGTGGAGGTTGAGTGACGGGAGCGGTGAAGGTTGAGTAAGGATTGAGTATAGAGTTGAAATAGTATGAAGAAATGTATGTCAAGCTTTATGCTTTCCGCTGCCAATCTTTTTGAAGTTAATGTATCTATCTTTCGGGTCTAAGCCCGTACAATGAACTTCGTTCCTTTTTGATCAACTTGTCGAGTGATCCTTCGAGATCAACTCTTCCTTTTAAATAAAGTCTTGTTCATAGAAGTTATTCTTTTATTAATGTCTGTTTATTCGTTCATTCTTATTCATCCCCCTTCTTCCCCGCTTCTTTAATCCAACCCCTAGTCGCACCCCGGCCTTTGCCATCCCTCGGGATTTGGGGCTGTGACAGAGTGGTATCAGAGCGATCGTTTCTGCTCTGCATACAAATTTCTTTCAAGTAGTAAGATAGAGTATTTGTATATACTCTATACCCGAGTCTTCTTTCAAGTAAAGTTAAGTCGTAATACTAAGTTCAAGAGTGTAGACGACAACTCAACCTCCCGCTACGTCGACTCAACCAAAGAAAGAAAAGTAAGGAAAGAATTTCAGAAGTATGAATTCTTTTAAGAAGAAATTTTTGATTAAGTATGCAAGTATAATTGAGAATAAGTATGCCAAGTATGATGAGATTAAGTATGCCCATGCATGATTTGATTAAAGTATAAAGATTATACTTTGATATATTACGTGAACTATGTGAAAGCATGAATGCTATGCTATGTGAAAGTATGTGAAATTATGTGAGTTATAATTTCCTTGTTTGAAATGTTTTATTGGCATGAGAATTTAGACGAATTCTAAGGCCTTCCCGATTCTTTGAGAACATAGACGTTCTAAGAAGCGTTGGTTCCAAAATTTCCAAGAAACGATCGGATCGAAAATAATAGAATAAAGGGAATCAAAGAGAATAAACGAATGTCACCTGCGTAGAGTGACATGAACAACAGACTCGTTGGAGTCGACTTTTTTTTTTTTTGAAAATGAAAGCCGTAAGAATTTCCTTTTAAGGAAATAAAATAAAGAATAAAAAGAAGAATAATAACAAATAAGTTGATAAGTTAAAAGAAAGGAAAGAAATCGTTAAGAAATTTTCTTGAGGAAGAAATAAAGTAAGAAAGTAAAAGAATAATAAACAAAAGGATGAAAGTAAAATCGTGAATTTTTTTTTTATGATTATTTGAGTGCAATTTCTTGAAATTACTAGATGAATAAGATAAGCTAAGATTAAGTGGTTAAGTGTTGCAATTTTGAATAATGGAGTATTCTAATTGTAAATTTAAGAATTTTCTTAAGATAAGTTATTATCCTACCAGTTACTGATCCGTGTTTCTTAAAACCTTTTAGGATGGCTTCTAGTAGTGACATGTCTCAGGAGAATCAATCTCCACCACAGCGTACTTGGGCAGATGAGATATTGGATGAGTATCGTGACTACAAGGCAGGCCCGAGTGATGACATTGGACAGATAGTTAGTAACTTTTCAGCAGTTTACCATGCAGTCCGGCACAGTGTTACAGAGCGTCAGGCTATAGTAGACTTGATTGTTCGACTACCAGTTGAGTGGCACGTATGGGCACATGATATGTCTTGGTACTTCCTTGCACTGTTCGGCGATGACACTGAGCCGATAGGAGATTTCTCAGGATTCGCTCTCGCTATACACGAGCGTTTCTTTCAGAACAGATTCATAGTGTCAATTCCCATTCAGGAGCACCACCCCTACCGTCAATTTTTAAAGCCAGAGCCAGAGTCTTTGAACATGGATCCGGAGATAGCCATACCGTTAGAGTTACCGCTAGTCCTTTCACCCAGTGAAGAGTTAGTTCCAGAGACAGGATACCTGGAGATTGGCATGGAGCTTGCTACTATGATAGAATTTCCATTCCCATTTAGACCACTTGAGGAGATCTGTGCAGAATTGGCGAGGGTCCGAGAAGAGTTTGAGGCAGGACCATCCAGGGTCCGTTCTACAGAGGAATACGAGTCTAGTTCACCTCCGAGCACCTGCTGCCTCCAAAGAAGAGGACAGTAAAGACCAGTTTGGACTACTTGGTTTCAGACTCGGGGAAGACAGTTTCAGACGTGCTTTCACCACCACCACTTACACTTTTGGACGACACTACTTTAAGGGTTGACGAGGCACTTCAGCTCGTCTTTGGTACAGATTCTGAGGAGGATCCGGACGAGGATCCGGAGGAGGACCACGAGGAGTTTCAGGCCGTAGAGGGCAGTAATGACTCGACTGCATCTTGTTGAGCAGAGCGTCTTAGACGCGTAGTAGCAGTAGAAGTTTCTTTTTGTCTTGTAAATAGTCAGATCAGTAACCATCCTTTTTGTAGTACTCTATATGGATACGAAGTTTTTAGGATCGTTTCCGTTCTAGTACTTCCAGTAAATACGGAGATGCAACTTGTTAGTGCACCCGGTTCATAGATAGGCAGTTAGCCTAGTTTAAACTAGTCGTAGTCTAACCTTTTGTATAAGTCCTCGTTGGAGGCAAAACTAATATTCTTTTTGACGTGTATATATTGTATATATATATGATGACCCGAGAGTGGGCTTAAATCTTGTGAAAGTTTCTTCTAAGTACGATTAGAAGAAAAAGTTTAGATAAATATTCTGGTTTAAACCGAGAAGTTAAAAGTTTAAAGAGTTAAGTATCGAAGCTATTATCAGTTTTCTTTTCCCAACTTAAACAAGAAAAAGGGTTAGTAAGTAAAAGAAGGTTAAGTAAGTAAGTAAATGATTAAAAGCAAAAGTGCTAATGAGAAATTTCTGTTTTCAATAGTTTCGAAATGCCGCCGAGAGTAGTTAACAATCGAAGAGGACCTGGTAGGCCCAGGGGACGTGGTAGACGTCCAGCTCAGAATGATAGGGAAGAGGAACAAGAATATCATGAAACCCCTCCACCACCATCACCATCTCCACCACCACCTCATCGTGATATTGAGGACTTATTTCTCAAACGAAACCTACCTGTGTTTAAAGGAACCGGTAACCCAAGCGATGCTGAGCTTTGGGTGCGAACTATAGAGAAAATCTTTAAACTCCTCAGATGTACTGATAAGGAGCATTTATCGTGTGTCGCATTCTAGCTTTCTGGACCAGCTGACTACTGGTGGGAGGCTAGGCAGAAAGTTATACATGTGGAGCATCTAGCTTGTTTTACATGGGAAGAATTTAAGGAAGCATTGTACGATAAGTACGTACCTATAGAGCTCAGAAGGAGGCTAAGTTCTATAATTTAAAACAAGGAAAGATGACAATAACCGAGTACAACGCCAAGTTTTGTGAATTGTCAAGGTATGCACCTACTCAGGTAGATACCGAGGAAAAGATAGCAAAGAAGTTCCGTGGGGGACTTAAGCATAAGCTAGGTGTAGCACAAGCCAGTCATGGAAGACTGAGCTACACAGAGATACTAGGGCGAGCCCTAGAGATGGAGGCAGTAGAGCCCGATGAAAAGAAAGTCGTAACATCCACACTAGCCCCAACCCAGACTCAGAATCGAGACCATTACAACAACAATAACAGCAATTTTAAAGGAAAAAATAAATGGGAAGGAGAAAACCAGGGAAAAAATCAGCATGGCTTTCAGCAGCCAAATCAGAATAATCAATCAAAGCAGGGGCAACAGACAAACAATAACCAAGGAAAGGATACCGTTCCTGTCTGTCCTAAGTGTAATAAGATGCACTACGATGTCTGTCAAGCAAACTCTGGTGTTTGCTTTAATTATGGACAAAAAGGACACGTGAAAAGAAATTGCCCAAAACCGATGCAACCAGTAGGATCAAATCAGTATGGTCAGCCCCAACCTTAGAGGGCAATTCAGGCACAGCCGCTGCAGCAGATGACGCAGTAGCAGTATCAACAGCAACGGAGTGCAAGGGCATTCATGATTAGGCGAGCGAAGCGTAATAAGGGCAAAGGAAATTAGGCAGGTATTGGACGAACCTCTTTATTACCTTGTCATTATTCTACATCATACCAGAAACCTTACATTCGTTATTTCTAGTGCCTATAGACACTAAAAGAGTAGGACCAGAGTGCGCTAATCATAAAATAAGAATAACCACGTCTTAGGAGAAATTATCGTCACTTCCTTAGTTTTTCTCGAACATAGAATTTAACTTAGGGTCTTTTTAGAATCATAGCAAGCAATCGGAACGTAATAAAATGTTCGACATAGATAAAATCTATGGGATGGATTGACTTTCTATTAACTGCACCATTCTATATGGAGCATGCGCCGAAAGAATTAGAAGAGCTTAAGATCCAGCTGCAAGAATTGTTAGACCTTGGATTCATTAGACCAAGTGTTTCACCGTGGGGAGCACCGGTTTTCTTTGTCAGAAAGAAGGATGGTTCTATGAGGATGTGCATAGACTATCGTGAATTAAATAAGATTACCCTTAAGAATAAGTATCCTTTGCCAAGGATAGAAGACCTTTTTGATCAGCTTAAGGGCACAGGAGTCTTTTCAAAAATAGATTTAAGATCTGGGTATCATCAATTGAAAAACCCAAGGATATACCTAAAAACTGCATTTCGAACCAGATATGGCCATTACGAATTCCTAAGTTATGCCATTTAGTTTGACTAACGCCCCGCAATATTCATGGATCTCATGAATCAAAATTTTTTTCACCCGCACTGAGACAAATTCGTCTTAGTTTTATCAACGACATTTTCATTTACTCCAAGAATGAGAAGGAGCACGAGGAACACTTGCGAATAGTGTTAGAAACGTTTAGAGCTGAGAAACTTTACGCCAAATTCAGTAAGTGTGAATTTTAGTTGAAGGAAGTGATGTTCCTTGAACACATCATATCAGCAGAAGACATCAAGGTAGATCCTGCCAAGGTAGAGGCAGTACGCGATTGGAAATCGCCAACAAGTCCGAACGAAATTAGGAGTTTCTTAGGTTTAGCCGGTTATTACAGAAGATTCATCGAAGGATTTTCAACGATTGCTAGACCTATGACGCAACTACTTCGGAAGGAAAACAAGTACAGATGGACGGACGAATGCGAGAAGAGTTTTCACACACTCAAGAGAAGTTAACCACAACACCAGTGTTGGCTCTGCCAGAAGCAAATGAGGAATACGTGGTCTATACAGATGCTTCGAAGAATGAATTAGGTTGTGTTTTGATGCAAGTTGGAATGGTGATAGCTTATGCTTCACGACAACTTCGACCTCATGAAGTTGAATACCCAACCCACGACTTAGAACTAGCAACCGTTGTGCATGCGCTGAAGATTTGGAGACACCATCTCTATGGTGTTAGGGTTGAGATTTTTACGGACCATAAGAGTTTGAAATACTTTTTCGAGCAAAAGAAATTGAACATGAGACAAAGACGATGACTCGAATTAGTCAAGGATTATGATTGTGGTATCAATTACCATCCAGGAAAAGCAAACGTTGTAGCCGACGCGCTGAGTCGCAAGACTCCAACCAAGTTAGGATGTCTCTTTGTTGAGAAAGAAACTCTTGTATGAGAATTTGAGAAAATGGACTTAGAAGTGCTCGATGCACCTGAAACGATAACAGACCATATAGTAGCACTAGTAGCTACACTAGACTTGCAAGAAAGAATCATTAATGCCCAGAGCAAGTCGATCGAAAAGCTTCGGCTTAAGATAAGAACGGATAAATCTGACGGTTATTTTGAAGCACTAGATAATGCGATTTTTATTTTAAGGTAGACCTTATATCCCTAATAATGACAAATAGAAGAAAGATATCATGAGTGAGGCTTACGATACGCCATAAACAGCATACCCAGAGAGTACGAAGATATATTAAGATTTAAGAAAGAATTTTCGGTAAAACGGATTAAAACAAGATGTTGCCTCGTTTATAGAACAATGTTTGGCTTATCAACAAGTGAAAGCTTTACACCAAAGACCATACGGATTGTTACAACCATTAAGTATTCCAACGTATGTCACAGCCCCAAATCCCGAGGGACGGCAGAAGCCGGGGTGCGACTGGGGTTGGATTAAAGAAGCGGGAAAGAAGGGGGCTAACTAACTAAACATACATGATAAACATCGATAAACTATGAACAAGACTTGATTATAGAAAAGAAAGAGTTAATCCCTAAGGATTTCTCGACATAAGTACAAAAGATGAAACTAAGTTCAAATATACGGACATAAACTACTGAGTTGTTCAAAATACATCTCAAAAGAAAAACAGAGATTGACAGCGGAAGAGTTCTACTGAGCATCTTATCCTTAAACTCAACAACAACAACCGTCGCCGCTCACCGTCGCTTCAACCTGCACATTTAGAAAGCAATGCAGGGCTAAGTACAAAAGTACTTAGTGGGCACGATGCCGAAAACATAATTATAAATATGGATAAAATGGCATCTCATAAGTGTAGCACACGGGGTTTTATTGAAAGAATCCGTGTCTACTAAACATTTTCTGACTTTTTCTCATGAATCGCTCGCGCGAGCATTTTCTGACTGATGTTACGTTCAATCTTGACCACTACTAATTCACCGTGGCTGGTACCCCTCAACAGGATATCACATACACCACAGGTTACAAAGTGCACTAACTCTGGAAAGCACTTAGCAGCTAACTCAGAGCCGATCGTTAGTTAATCTAAAAATAGACTAACTCTAAAAGTCTGGAAAACCCGAAGGTTAACTCAGAAATCTGGAAAACACGAATGTTAACTCAGATCGGTACAAGAGAACTCACATAAAAACTTAAAACAGTTCATGCCATATTATCACTTTGAAAACACAGATATCAAAGCAATAAATAATACTTTCGAGTTGTGGAAAAACCCACATTTTATTTGATATAGATAAAAGCCCACCTTATTTTACAGAACTTAAAACAAACGCTTTCAACTTGAGATCTTCTGTCCTTTTTCTACAGTTGGCTTCCTCCTTCATCGCAAAATAAATATACTTAAAAACGGTTCGTAAAAAAAATACTTGAAGAAAGGAAATCGAAGAAAGTTCTAATCATTTTATTATTTTGGCATTTGCACGCTTACTAGATTCGTTTTACTTAACGGGAAACGAGACTCGTATCCATCTCGTTTAGAACTTGAAAGATCTCGTACTTGACTCTCGGGTCAGTAGGGAAGGTTGTCGATGTCTTAAAACGACTTTAAGGATTGTAAGAAACTAAGTTGGAAAGAACCAACTTAGGCGATTTCATTTATAGCTCATTTCACGACTTATGAATATTTCTCGTTTATTACTTCTTTAAAGAAAAGACAAGATATAAGATACGATCTCGACTGGTTTTCATCATTAAAGGTCTGATCCTTGACTCTAGGGTCAGATAGAAGGTATCCGTTAGCTAAAACGGCTTTAAACAATCAAAAGAAACTAAGTTGTGAACTAAACAACTTAGAAAACAAGAAACTGAAATTTCTACTGCACAGTCCAGTAACTCTGGAGGCTGTCCAGAACAGAGGACTTGGAAACAGGGGGTGAGCCCTGTACCACTAGAAAGCTTAGGAAGTCTAGTTTCTGCTCCAATTTACGGATCACGATTCCGATAAACGAGCCGGAAGTTATTACAGTTTCCGGCAGGGGTCGCAAAACTGCCGTGAAACCCTAGCTTATTGATAAGTTCGCCGTATAACGTTTTAGGTTCGTTTTAAATCTTCGTACTCATCTTTTTTAGAAACTGAACCCTCAAGGCAGTTATCACGTACCTCCGTACGTGTCAAACTCCTTCTCACTTACTCAAAGGCACGACGTTCTAACGTCGGATTTCAACTATCAATTACTATACCAACAAAGAAATTCCAAACGTTTTCTAGTTCCCGATTATCACTTTAACCCATATTATATGAACTCGGATGCTTATGATGTCAACTAGAAATATGTTCCAAATTTCATTATAAACAATAATATCAAGTTAAACTTTTCATCCGACTTCCCGATTATTAGTTACAACTAGATATTCGCCTCTTACGCGATCTTTAAAAGTCGTCGGTTTTCGTTCAAACTTTACGACGTTAATCTACATCTAATAGGAATCATTTTCATGCATGCTAACATGTCTTAACATCTTTATAACTCAGATTATATGGTGATCTTTGTCTCTTACATTCCATTAAACATCTTTAGAAAATTTCCAATTAATTCCTATTATCAATTAACATGATTTGTAACAATAATCAACTAACAATTCATCACTTTAAATGATCATGTGGAAAACTCCTACTTACTTTAAAATTTCTGGTTTTGAACATATGTTTATGGAATGATTTTCTTTTTAAATTAATAACATTTATATACTAAACATGCTCTTATATCACTAATTATTCACTTGCAATTCCAAAAACAACTAACATGCAAAAACCCCTAATTTCATACTTCAAACCCTAACTCAATTTCATAACAACATAGGGCTTTCAATCCCTTTTCATTATAAACACTAATTAAACCTTTAATAAGCATGAATTTACAAACAAAAGAAGAAAAACAAAAATCCTACAATTTTACAAAAAAATTCTGCATTGACCTAGATGTTAGGTTTCCTATTTTTGATCATTTTTAATCCATAAATATCATGTCTAGCATATCCAATTACATTATTCTAAGATCATTTCTTTCATTCCAACACCTTAAAAAATTCGAACATGAGGGAAAAGAGAAAAAAAGAAAATCTAATTGGATAGGGTTGTAGAGAATGAAAATACCTTAAGATTTAATGAAGGAAGTTATGGGATTGAATGGATGGATGGATGGTTTGTGTGAGTTCTTCAAGTTCTTGGTGAAGTCTTCAATGGAGGATTGAAGAGATGAAGAAGATGAAGTTGAGGGAGAGATGGAGAGAGTGGCCGAGAGAGAGAGAGAGTGGAGAGAGAGAGAGATTTGTTTTGTCTAAGTGAAATGATTAATGGTTGACCATGCAAAAAGGTTAAGTTTAGGTGTCATTAGCTTAGGGTATTAACATGCATGTTTAACACCTAACCATGGTGTGGTGGCGGCTACCATGCAGCATTTTTAGAGGTTTTACGGGTTTTTCCGGCGCGATCCGACGTTACGAAAAAACGAACGACGAAGACGTTGTTCGATACAAAAATTCGTCGTGATTCGATTTGACTTATAAATTCTAACGTATGATCTTAATTAGAAAATAAATTTCTAAAATTTATTTTGACAAAAACTCGGAACGACAAGTCCAAGTTTCGTCCGGAAAAACGTAAAAACAAACTTTTTCGGCGTGTTCGTATTCGCGATTTTTTTTTAATGTAAAATTAAACGGTTTCTCGTTCTAAGCTTACGATATAAAAACTTTTTGCATGCGCTAACCCTTAATATGGTAGTCGTCTAGCCGACTTATGTAAATTATTTTTAGTAACGGATTCGACCGTTAGTCTTATAAATCAAAAATTCCAACTTAGGCGTGCAAAGCCTTTAATTAATTTACTTAAAACTTCTTAGAACGTAAAGATTTTTACGGGGCATTACAACGTAGAAGTGGGAAGATATAGCCATGGATTTTGTGACGGGTTTTCCCAAAGCCTAGAAAAGGAGATACTGCCACCTGGGTGGTTATTGATAGGTTCACAAAATCAATTCACTTCCTACCAATTCAAATTACCTTTGGATCAGAAAGTTAGCTCAGTTGTATGTTCGTAAGATTGTACGTCTGCACGGAATACAAAAGTCAATAAGGTTTGATAGAGATGCCAGATTTAGTTCAAGGTTTTGGACTACTATGCATAAGAAGCCGAGTACCAACCTTAATTTTAGTACCGCTTTTCACCCCTAAACGGATGGACAATCCGAGAGAACGATACGAGTACTCATAGATGTGTTGAGAACGATAGTATTAGATTGAAGTGCAAAATAGAAGAATGTTTTGCCGTTGGTCGATTTCGCTCATAACAATGGTTATCAGGCTACGATAAGTATTGCACCTTACGAGGTTTTGTATAGGAAGAAGTTTAGATAACTGCCTTATTATAATAAGGTAGGTGAAAGAAAAGAACCTAGGACCAGATACGGTCAGTGAAATGATTGAGATCAATCGATAGACTCGAGTCTGAATAAAAGAAGTTTAGAGAAGACGAAAGTCTTATGTGATTTATGCCGATCAGAACTTAATTTCGAAAAGGGAGATAAAGTTTTCTTAAGATTTCTCCGTTGAAGAGAATCATTAGATTCATGTCAAGAGTAAGCTTAGACAAAGATATATGTGATTATTTGATATCTTGAAAAAGATAGTTTTAATGTGTATAGATTTGGCCATGTTGCCAAGTCTATGGAATGTTTATTATATTTGCGTATCTCATTGAGAAAGTACGTGTTCGTTTCTAAACACGTGATCTACCAGCAAGACATAGTTCTTGATTTCCGATTTAAGTTATAAATTATGATGAAAGACCGCAATCGATCTTGAATCGAAAAGTGCGAGAGTTAAGAAGCAAGTCAGTACAGTTAGTAAAAGTATTATAGAATCACCACGAGCAAGAATAAGCCACGTGAGAACTCGAAGAAAAGATGGGAAAGAAGTACCCCGAACACTTTGAAGAAGATATACAAATTTCGGGACGAAATTTCTTGTTAGAGGGGTAGGATGTAATACCCCGGATATTTTCTTCCGATAAAAAAAAAGTTTGTTTATTAATTAAGGCTTTGCACGCCTAAGTTAAGGATTTTCAATTTTAGGATTCACGGTGAAATCCATTTCTGAAAATAAATTTCAGAAGTCAGACGAACGACTATTGTATTAGGGTTTTCGCGTCCGATAGATTTTTCGTCCGAAAATTCAGATTGAAAAACCGTCAGAATTTACATTTACTTTTTCTTCGATACGAGTTCACCGGAGAAAGTCAGTTTTTATGATTTTTCCGGGCGAAATTTAGACTGTATCCCGACTTTTTCTCGGATTTTGAAAAACGAATTAGGTTTTTCGAGTACGTGATTTATTTCTAATCTAACGGACGAATTAGATTTCGTCGAATACGTAACCGACTAAGAAATTATTTTTCGACTTTTATAACATCGTTTAAGACTTGAAAACGAGATATTTCCGTCAAATAAATCTTACCCAAATACCCCTGAGTCACCACCCTTTGTTGGATATTTTATCACCTTTATGCAGATAGTAAGTAGCTTAGTCACCTCTCTCTCCCACACACTCATTACCGCCATTCCCTCTCTCTTTCTCTCCCATTCTCTCTCAAATTCTGTTGGGAAATTTGTTAGTAAGAGTTTTGATGAATTCCAAAACCAACTGACCCCAACCGAGTAGATGTTGCCAGAACCTAATATTAGTAGTTATGCTCGCTGTTTGAGCATTGTCAAGATTTTATCTTTACAGGTCTCCAGCTGAAGATGGCAACAAGGCTTCACTCGGATAGAACATCAGTTGTGAGGAAGACAACTGAGCGTTCAGTATATTAAAAAGAAGGAAGTTACGTTCATGTCTCAGATCAATAGTCAAGTATCCAAAAAGAGGAAGTCACATTCAAGAGATAGAACATCAGTTGTAAGAAAAACAACTGAGTGTTCATCGGATGAAAAACAGTATGGGGGAGAGAACATCAGATGAAAGGAAGCCATCTGAGTGTTCGAACCCAACTGATCAGTTACAAGGAAGACAACTGAGTGTTCAGTTTCAGAACATCAGTTGTAGAACTCAACCAAGAAGATCAACAGCTTGAAGTTGAAGTTAGCTGAGAGTTCAACTGTTAGTAGTCAGATAGAACATCGGCTGAAGAACAAGTTAGTTGAAGATCGAAAGTCTTAACCGACCACTCCTTGTTGGAAGTCTGTTGTTAAGATTTGAATTTCAAAAAGGAAGTCACGTGAGGGTTTGACCGTTCAGTCATTACCCCATTTAGCCCAACACAAGGCTATCTCAGATGGAAAGCAGAAGAGCACATATGCCATATCGGGAAAGTCTGCAGAGATGAGAGACAAGCCATCGCTTTCAAAGAACAGAGATCAACGGCTCCTCCAACAGCTACTTGACTCTCTCCGCCTATATATAGAGGCCTTCATTCATTCGAAAAACATACAAGACACACACGCGAGAAGAAACCAGAGAGTGAAAGAAAGAGCAATATTCTTCATGAGCTGAACTGCATTCAATCTCTTAGAACATCACTTGTTGAGAGTTCTAGAGTTAGTTAGTTTTTGTGTCGTTAGATCGAACCTTGAGAACATCACTTAGTGAGAGTTCGTAGAGTGTTAGATCATAGCTCACTTCGTGTTCGAGCTTTTAGTTGGAACCCCATTTTCTTTCTCCTGAAAAGGTTTTAGGACCCTACTCTTCCTGCAACTGAGTAGATAGGTTGTTTAGTACCCGAAAACTAAACTGTAAGGTTGATAAGTATCCGCAAACTTATCCTTAACGGTTGCTCAGCCCGCGTAAGCTGAGTGGTTTGTCCAGAAGAACTTGGACAGAGTTGTGTGGACTCACAACTCCCCATGGACGTAGGAGGTTTCTCCGAACCACGTAAATCTCTGTGTGCTAGTGTTTATTTTGTTTATTTCTTGCATATTCAACTGACCTTCTAACCAGCATACAAACTGATCTTAGCATTATCAACTGTCTTGGTTTTTGACCGACCTTGCACAAAAGCGTGAGTTGTTTTACGAGTTGTTAATTTCCACCACATTCCGCACAGCACCACTCTTCCAGCTGAGGTTTCTTACTCAGCTGTAAGATTCCAACTGAGTCTTTTTACTCGGTTGAAGTAATTTTCAGGAGTTTAGTTTTAAAATCCTAACTGGTGTATTCCCCCCCCCCCCCCCATACACCAGTAACTCGTATCGGGACCATCAAATTCCTCCATTAAAATCATCTTCTTCAAGCTTTCTCAAGAACACAAGTCTCCCGTCTACCGATTAATTTCATTTCCGAGTTCATATTCCGCAAGGTAGGAACTTCGTCTACGTTATGAACCGAACAAAATCTTGATTCCATCATCTTTAATTTTTTCGAAATTTATAGGGTAAAGAAGCATGACGAACCTTGTTTAAATTCATGATATAGTATGCTTAGAAATAGAGTTTATGGATTGAATCATGTAAAAATCATCCCCTCCTAACCTAATGTTAATACTGAAATTTTTATAGATTTTAGGAGTTTTTGCTAGCTCGATTCTCTTGATGTTTAATTGATGATTTAGTGTTCTACATGATGTTAGATGACTACATGAATTAATTTAGAATTTTCTAAAAATAAAAGTAGAAATGTAAGAGAAGAACAAGTGAGGTTTTGATGAAGAAGATAATATGATATGCATGATTGGTTAATGGAAATGAGATATAGGATGATTGAGGATGAATATATATTTATTTGGAATTTTTCTAAAAATAAATTGAAAAACGTAAGAGACGGAAACTTGTCGTTAAGTTGAAGCTCGATAATATTTTTAGAATATGGTTTGCATATTAGTGATGCTTGATAGATAATGATCGATGTTGTAAATGTTGAACGAAAACAGAGAATGTAGGATTTTTAGTAAGAGACGAGCAGTCGTCGATAAGTCGAGCATGAATAATGATTTAAGTTTGTGATTCGAACCTATGTTAATCTTGTTAGTTGATGATCATAACCGTAAAATTTGAACGAATTCTAGATTGAAATTTCGTTAAGAGACGAAGAAACGAGGTTAAAAGCCGATAGAAAAGTCGAATAAGGAAAACCAATTTGTTAATAATGATTGTTGTCGTTTGACGAACAATAGTGTAGTTGACGATATTTCCATCCGAGATACAAGATGTTATGAGTTATAGTTAAGAAACGAGAAGTTGATAAACGAAAATGAAATAGGAATTGAATTTCAAATTGTTTTGGTAAAGTAATTGGTTAGTTGGAAATGACGAGGAAATGCTCGTCGTTTGTTTAATCAAAAGACGTGATTGTAAATCCGATTAAGGTATATTGCATGTTGACTGCAGTGAGATGAAATTTTCGTGAAAATAAAAGTGGAATAGCATTAATCGAGCCTAGAGAATCGTGCGTCGAGAATTGTCGAGCACTAGGGTTTCGCGCGACTGTTTTGCGACATTTCACGGAAACTGTCATAACTTCTAGCTCGCTTTACGAAATCGAGATCCGTAAATTGGAGAGTAAACTAGACACCCATGGATTTCTTTTGGTATAAGATTCATCCCCTGTTTTAATATGCTCTGTTCTGTACGAACCCCAGAATCACTGACTTGTGCAGAAAGTTTCCAAAACTTAATTTCTTAAGTTAAATCCTTTTCAACTTCGTTACTTGTGAACTTTTAAGTCGTTATAAGTTATCGACATCCTTTATCTACTGACCTAAGTGTCGAGTAATGAGCCGAGTCAGTTTATAAATGAGAATTGGTCGAGTCTCTTTCATTAGTTAATCAAAAGAAAGTAGTAAAGTGCAAAAGCCTAAAAGACTAAAACCACTTCCGATTTCCTGTTTCTTTTATCGTTGCGATCAAGTTATTAAGTTTGTTTATTTACAATAAAAGGGGGAAGTCAGCGCTGAGGATAGGACGAAAGACCAGAGACGGAAGCTCGTATTATAGTTCTGTAATCAGTAAGGTGGGCTTTTCTATATACGAAATAAAATGAGCGATGCTCGAAAATCTTTATTTATAGCTTTGAAAACTGTATTTTCAAAGTGATTATCGGGGCATAAATGATTTTGATTTATGTGAATTCTATAATGCCTATCTGATGTTGGCTCGCTAACTGTTGGTTCGCCAATCAGTTAACGATTGGATTCTGAGTTAACCCACATCGTGCTATCCAGAATTAGTGTACACGGTAGCCGGTGTGCATGGTACTCTGTTGAGGGGTAGCCAGCCATGGTGAGGAGCGTGCGTGGAAGAAGGCCTTCTTCCCCGGCGTTTTAAAACAGATTACGTGCTAATATGAATGTAATACCCTGATTTTTCTACTGTCTTTAAAAATTAAAGTTAATAATAATTATGGCTTTGCACGCCTAAGATCATGAAATTAAATTCTAAGATTTACGGTGAAATCCGTTTCAAAAAATAATTTCCAGAAGCCGGACGAACGACTACTATATTTAGGGTTTTAAGGTACGGTAAATTTTTCGTGCGAAATCTCAGAATCAAAATCCGTTAGAATGTACATTCACTTTTTCTTCGATACGAGTTCACCTGAGAAAGTTAGTTTTTATGATTTTCCGGGCGAAATTTAGACTGTCTAATCCCGACTTTTTCACTGATTTTGAAAAACGAATTAGGTTTTCCAAATACGTGAATTATTTCCAATCTAACGGACGAATTAGATTTCGTCGAATTCGAAACTATCTAGTAAAGTATTTCTCGACTTTTATATAGCCGTTTAAGAGCCGGAAACGAGACATTTCCGTCTAACAAATCCTCGCCAAACACACCTTAGCGAGTCACTATACTTTAGTTAGATTTTTCTAAACACTTTATGTATATATCAATGACTCACCATCTCTCTCTCCTTCTCCTTCATTGCCGCCACACACACACACACTCCTCCATCTCTCTCATTTTTCTTCTTCTTCCTCCATTAAAGCTTCAACTCCAAGCTCTTCTCAAGTTCTTAAGTCTTCCATCTACCGATCAATTCTATATCCGAGTCCATACTACGCAAGGTAAGAACTTCGTCTCCAATATGAACCGAACACAAATCCTTTTCCATCTCTTTCATTTTTTTCGAAAGATAGGAGATAGAATAACATGTTGTCTTTTAATCGAATCATGTTCTAGTATGTTTAGAATCGAGTTCTACGGATCGAATCATGAAGAAAATCACTCCCCACTTTTTTAGGTCATTACCGATTTTTTTTTAAATTTTGGGGGTTTGATCATAGCTCGATTACTTTGTTGTTTGGTCGATAGATTAGTGTTCTACATGTTGCTAATTGACTCTATGAATTAATTTAGATTTTTCTAAAAATAAAAGTTGGAACATAAGAGATGAAGAAGGGTCAATTTAGTATAGTAAATGTTATGATATGCTCAATTGTTTAATGAAAATGAGATTTGCGATGTATGAGGATGATTACATATTTATTTGAGATTTTTCTTAAAATAAATTGAAAAACGTAAGAGACGAAGACGTGTCGATAAGTTGAAGCTCGTTAACGTTTTGATAATATGATTTGCGTATTAGTAATGCTCGTTAGATGATAATCGTTGTTGTAAAATTTGAACGAAAACGGAGAACGTAAGATTTTCGTTAAGAGACGAACGACCGACGATAAGTCGAGATTAGATAATGATATGGGTCTATGATGTGATTATAAGTTAATCTCGTTAGTAAATGATCATAATCGGAAAGTTAGAATGAATTTTAATAACGTTGGATTTTTCGTAAGAGACGAATAAGTGAATCTAAATAACGATAGAAAAGTCGAATAAGGAAAGTAATTGGTTATTAATGATCGTTATTGTTAAATGAACGAGTTTGTAGTTGACGGCTTTTACATCCGAGATATGAAATGATAAGTTATAGTTGTGAACGAGAAGTAGAAACGAGAAGTTAGAAATTGTTTTGGTATAGTACTTGTTTAGTTTGAAAAGACGAGGTTTTAATCGTCGTGCTTACAATCGGGAAATGAAAAGGAGTTCATCACGTTTTTTGATACATGGTGACTGCCTTGAGTCAGTATTTGCATGAAAATAAAAGTGTTTAAGCTTTAATCGAACCTAGAAAACCGTACGTCGATTTTATCGAGCTTTAGGGTTTCACTCGGCAGTTTTGCGACCCTTCACGGAAACTGCCATATCTCCTAGCTCGTTTATCAGAATTGAGATCCGTAAATTGGAGAGTAAACTAGACATCCGAGGCTTTCTTTTGGTACAGGGCACGTTCCCTGTTTCGAAATCCCCTGTTCTGTACAGACATACTGATCTGTGCAGTAATTTCAAGAACTTAGTTTCTTAAGTTGTATTCTTCTCAACTTGAACTCTTTCGATCTTTTAAGTCGTTTCAAGTTATCGACTACCTTTTTATCTACTGACCTAAGTGTCAAGTACAGAACCGAGTGAGTGTCAAACGAGATGTGTTGGTATCTCGTTTCTGTTTAATTAAAAGAGTTTAGTTTAGCGTGCAAATGCCTAAAAAGTCTAAAGGACTAAAACTTAACTCGATTTTTCGTATTCGTTTATTGTTTGCGACTGAGTTTTAAATATGATTATTTATGATGAAGGAGGAAGTCGACACCAAGGATAGGACAGAAGATCAGAAGATGGAAGCACGTGTCTTAGTTCTGTATTCTATCAAGGTGGGCTTTTCTTTTATATATGAAACAAAATGAGCAATGCTCGAAAATCTTTTCTTTATCGCTTTGATAATCGTGTTTTCAAAGTGATAATCATGGCATGAACTATTTATTTTATTTTAGTTCTCTTGTACCTTATGAGTTAGCCAAAAGGGGATAACTAAACGATCGACTTTGAGTTAGTCAAAAGGGACTTTCCAAAGTTTAGTGTACACTGTAGCCTGTGGTGTATGTGGTATCCTGTTGAGGGGTAACTAGCCACGGTGAATTATGAATGGTCAAGATTGAACGTAACATCTATGAAAAATGCTTGCAAGCTAAGTTATGAAAATGAGAAAGAAAATGTTTAGTAGACACGGGAATTTCTTGAAAAACCCCGATGTGCTACAGAAATGAAATGCCTGATTATTTATACTTATGATTATGTTTTCGGCAATGTGTTCACTAAGTACTTTTGTACTTAACCCTGCATATGTTTTCTAAATGTGCAGGTTGAAGCGACGGGAGCGGCGAGGGTTAAGTTAAGAGTTGTCGATAGGGAAGACTTTAGTATGTAGTTTACAATTCCGCTGCCAAACTCTAGACTCACTTATGTAATTATGAATATCACTTTTGGTTTATGTTCTGTACTTATAACTTAGAATCTTTTGAGATCTTGTTTGAGTGATCCTTCGAGATCAGCTATTTCTTTTGTTAATGAAGTCTTGTTCATAGAAATTATTCTGTCTTTAATGTTATGTTTATTCATTCATTCCCTTTCTTCCCTGCTTCTTTAATCCAATCCCAATCGCACCCCGGCTTCTGCCGTCCCTCAGGATTTGGGGCTGTGACAGAGTGGTATTAGAGCAATCGTTTCTGCTCTGTATACAAATCTTCCTTCGAGTAGTAAGATAGAGAATTTGTATATCCTCTATATCCGAGTCTTCTTTCAAGTAAAATAGGGTCGTAACACTAAGATTAAGAGTGTAGATGACAACTCAACCTCCCGCTACGTCGACTCAACGAAGGAAAGAAAGAAAGAAAGAAAGAAAGAAAGAAAGAAAGAAGGAAAGAAAAGAATTTCATAAATGTATTTTCTTTTAAGAAATTTTTGAATAAGTATTCAATAAGTTAAGAATGACAATGGTGCCAAGAATGAAATTTGAAAGTATAAGAAATATACTTGTCTTCTGTTATATGAATTATGTGAAATTATTTGCGCAATAATTTCTTTTATTTGAAAAGTTTGATGGCACGAGAATCTAGATTGATTTTAAGGATTTTTCCCAGTTCGCTAAGAACATAGACTTGAAACCTAAGGTCTTTCCGATTCCTCGAGAACTTAGACGTTTTAAGAACGTTAGTTCAAATGATTTCGAAAGGAGATCGTGAAACGGGAAGAACTTATGTAGACGAATGTCACGTGCGTATAGTGACATGAACGAAGTCATTTTTAGTTGGAGTTCGCCTCGCTCGAACTTCAAGAAGAGATTTGTTATAATTACCAGGAATCGAGTACGAATCTTAGTTAATTTCCAACGATCGCTCGATTCTGACGTCGACTAGAACTTTGGTTCTAAAGTCATTTTCCAGTTGTAATTCCTTTTCTTTGAAACTTATTTCCTACTTCGTAGTTGAACGAAGAATACGACAAGTAAAAGATTCAAGTGTCGAGAAGGACAAAATCTTTTGTAAACGGATGTTACTTTTGAATAAGTAACATGAACAAAGTAGACGTACTTTGTTTTAATAAAGTAAGAATCGTTAAGAAATTTTTCTTAAGGAAGAAATAATGAAAGAAAGTAATAAAGAATAAAGAAAGAAAGTTTATAAGGAAATAAAGTAAGAAAAGTAAATGAATAATAAGATAAAAGATGGAAATAAAATCTTGAAACTTTATTTCTATATATTGTTTGAGTGCAATTTCTTGAATTGCTAGATGTTTAAGATAAGTGGTTGTTTAAGTGGTGATATTACAATTGAATAAGGGATATTCATTTTGTAATTTAAGTATTTCTTAAGATAAGTTATTTCCCTACCTGTTACAGATCCTTGTTTCTTTAAAACTTTTGTAGGATGGCTAGGACACGCGTTACAGCTCGAAAGAGCACACCTTTACCACAGCGTACCCTAGCAGATACTTTACATGATGATTATCACGGTTATGAGGCAAATTATGGTGTGGAGGACATAGGGCAGATTGTGAGTAATTTTTCAGCGGTATACTATCCAGCACGACACTTCATCTCAGAGAGTCAGGCTATATCCGATCTGATTGTGCATCTACCGGACGAGTGGCGCGGTTGGGCGCACCGCATGGCATGGTATTTCCTTAGGGTTTTCGGCGACGACACAGAGCCGACGGGCAACTACTCGGGATTCCCTCTAACTGTACACGAGCGTTTCTTTGACAGCAGGTTCATGGTGCCAATCCCTTTTGAGCCACATCTTCCTTACTGTCACTTCCCAGCAGTTACCGAGCCAGAGCAATTAGACTTGGACCCGGAGATGGCCGCGTTGTTGGAGATACCGCCAGATTTTGTACCTAGTGAGGAGTCAGACTCGAAGGCAGAGCACTTAGAAGTGGACGAGGAGCCCACAACTATACCAGAGTTACCACTTCCACTTAGATCACTTGAGGAGTTGATTCCAGGACCAGGACTCGTAGAGATTGACGCAGAGACAGCTGCCCTGTTAGGGTTATCTACTCCCTTTTTACCCGAGCCTAGTGTGAGAGTTCGATGACCTTTTGAGACAGGACTAGTTGAGATAGGGTCAGGGTACAGGGTGATAGACGCGGAGCTTGCCGCCATGCTAGAGCTACCATCTCCACCGACACCGCTTGAGGAGATTTGCGCAAAGTGGGAGTTAGTCAGAGGACAGTTAGAGGCAGGACCATCCAGAGTCCGTTCTAGGGAGGAGTACGAGTCCGGTTCCGTTCCAGAGCACCTTCTTCCCCTGAAGAAGCGTGCAGTAGAGATCAATGATGATTATCTTGTTTCAGACTCAGAGAAGATAGTTTGGAGGCACCATCACCACCCCCACTTACACTTTCTGACGGCTCTACTCTGAGGGAGGACGAGACACTCCAGCTCGTCTTTGGTTCAGAGTCAGAGGAGGAGGATCCGGAGGAGAACCCAGATGAGGATCCGGAAGAGGACCCGGACGAGGATCCGGAGAAGGATCCGGAGGAGGACTCTGAGGGTTTACAGGCCGTAGAGGGCAGTACGGACTCGACTGCAGTTTGTTGAGCAGAGCATCGTAGACGCGTAGTATTAGTAGTAGTAGTAGTTTCTTCTGTCCTGTACATAGTCGGATCAGTAACTAGTTTTTGTAGTACTCTAGCGGATACGAAATTTTATGAATCGTTTCCGTTCTAGTACTTCCAGTAGGTACAGTAATGCAGCTTGTTAGTGCATCCTGTACAGTTAGGCAGTCAGCCTAGTTTAGACTAGTAGTAGTCTAACTTTTTGTATAAGTCCTCGTTGGAGGCAGAAACAATATTCTTTTTGATGTATATATATATATACATGACCCGTGAGATGGTTTTGACTACAAGAAAGTTTCTTATAAATCATGTAGTAAACCAGAATGTCAAATGAACTCGTGTAACGAGAGTTTAGTTTAACTTGAAAAGTTAAAAGATTAAAGAGCTAGTATCGAAGTTATGTTTGATTTTTCTTTTCCGTGAACTTGATTAAGTTGGAAGGAGGGTGATTAAGTAAAAGAATGTTTAAAAGAAAGGACTAATGAGAATTTTTGTTTCCTTTAGTTAAAGAAAAATGCCGCCAAGAAATGTTAACAATCGAAGAGGCCCTAGTAGGCCCCGAGGACGTGGAAGACGTCAATCGGAAAATGAAAGGGAACAGGAACAAGAACGTAATGATACCCCTCCACCATCACCATCACCACCACCTCCACCACCACCCCGTAGGGAGATTGAGGAGCTTTTCCTCAAACGAAACCCCCCCTGTATTATATGGATCTGGCAGCCCAGGCGACGCTGAGCTCTGGGTGCGATCTATTGAAAGAATCTTCAAACTCCTCAGATGTACTGATGAGGAGCGACTATCGTGCATAGCTTTTCAACTCTCTGGACCAGCGGATTACTGGTGGGAGGCAAGACAGAAGGTGATACCTACGGAGCATCTGGCTCGACTTACGTGGGACGAATTTAAGGAAGCACTGTACGACAAGTACGTGCCGAAGACGTATAGGGCTCAGAAGGAGGCTGAGTTCTACAATTTGAAACAAGGTAAAATGACTGTAACAGAGTACGATGCTAAGTTTTGTGAACTATCAAGGTATGCGTCTACTCAGGTCGATACTGAAGAAAAGATTTCGAAGAAGTTCCGTGGGGGACTAAGACACGAATTGGGAATAGCATTAGCCAGTTATAGGGGACTGAGCTATACTGATGTTCTAGGGTGAGCCTTAGAGATGGAGGCCGTTGTGCCTGATGAGAAGAAAACGGTAACAACCACACTAGCTCCAACCCAAAACCAAAACCGAAACTATTATAACAACAATAATAGCAATTTTCAAGAAAAGAGAAAGTGGGAAGGAGGAAGTGGCGGTGGCTACAACCAGGGGAATCAAAGAAGGGGAAATCAGCAAGGTAATCAACAGCCCAGTCAAAACAATAACAAAAGGCCATGGCAAGGAAACAACCAGTCAGGGTTGTATTTACAGGGAAATGGACAAACCGGACCATGGAAAGGCAACAACCAGCAGAGCCAGCCGCAAGGGCAGTAGAGGAATTTCAATCAGGGAGGAAATAACTCAGGGAGGGTTACCATTCCTGTATGCCCTAAGTGCAACAAAACACATCCCGGTGTCTGTCAAGTAGGCACCACCAACTGTTTTAACTGCGGACAGAAGGGACATATGAAGAAGGATAACCCTAAACCACTGCAAGCAGTACCTCTGAGGGCCATACAAGCGCAGCCACAACAACAAATGAATCAGCAGTAGTTTCAGCAGTACGCGTAACAACAACAGAATACAAGGGCATGCGCGAATAGGCAGAGTGGGCAGGATAAGGGAAAAGGAAAAGGAAACCTTGCAGGTATGGGAAAACTTCACAACATTCCTATTAAGATACTGTTTGATACAGGCGCATCGCATTCTTTTATTGTTAGTTCGTGTGCGGATAACTTAGATATCAGACCTGTAAGAACTGAACACGCTATGAGAGTAGCTACACCTTCAGGAGAGATTACTACTTCCACACATGTCTGCTCTAACCTAGAATTAGAAATCGGAACTCTTAAGGTTAAAGCGAACAATTTGAATGTTATGATATTGTGGGACGTAGACATAATCCTAGGGATGGACTGGTTGTCAGAGAATTATGCCACAATTCTCTGCAACGAGAGAAAGATCTCTTTTCAACCCCCGGGTAGAGAGCCGACCGAATTTCATGGGATTGCAATGGGCAAGAGAGTACCGGTAATATCCGCCTTACAAGCCAAGAAGTTGATAAAGAAGAAGGGTTGCACACCCTATCTTGTGTATCTAGTCGAAGAACCAGGAGCTAAAAAGATGGTTCAGGACGTAAAGGTTGTAAATGAATATGAGGACGTGTTCCCAGAAGTGTTGCCAGGATTGCCACCAGATCGTCACGTGGATTTCACAATCGACTTAGAGCCAGGACTAGCTCCCAAATCTAAAGCCCCATATAGGATGGCACCGAAGGAGTTAGAAGAACTCAAAATCTAATTGCAAGAATTGCTAGACCTTGGTTTCATCAGACCAAGTGTCTCACCTTGGGAAGCACCAGTGTTGTTTGTCAGAAAGAAGGACGGTTCAATGAGAATGTGTATAGATTATCGAGAGCTGAACAAGATCACCCTCAAGAACAAATATCCTTTGCCAAGGATAGAGGATCTTTTCGATCAGCTCAAGGGTGCAGGAGTGTTTTCAAAGATAGATTTAAGATCAGGGTATCATCAGCTGAAGATTAAACTCGAGGACGTACCTAAGACTGCATTTCGAACTAGATATGGCCACTACGAATTCTTGGTTATGCCATTTGGTTTGACCAATGCCCCTGCTGTATTCATAGACCTCATGAATAGAGTTTTCCACCCATACTTAGACAAATTCGTCTTAGTTTTCATAGATGATATTCTCATTTATTCTAAGAATGAGAAAGAACACGAAGAACATCTACGGATAGTGTTGGAAACACTTAGAGCTGAGAAACTTTATGCTAAGTTCAGTAAGTGCAAATTTTGGTTGAAGGAAATAATATTTCTCGGACACATAGTTTCAGCGGAAGGAATCAAGGTAGATCCTGCTAAGGTAGAGGCAGTGCGCGACTGGAAGTCACCAACGAATCCAAATGAGATCAGAAGTTTCTTAGGTTTGGCAGGCTACTACAAAAGATTCATCGAAGGATTCTCCACGATTGCTAGACCTATGACTCAGCTACTTCGAAAAGAAAATAAGTTTAAATAGACGGACGAGTGTGAAAAGAGTTTCCAAACGCTCAAAGAAAAGTTAACCACAACACTAGTGTTAGCTCTTTAGACGCAAACAAGGAATATGTGGTGTATACAGATGCTTCGAAGAATGGGTTAGGTTGTGTTCTAATGCAAGACGGAAAGGTGATAGCTTATGCCTCACGACAACTTCGACCTCACGAAGTTGAGTATCCAACCCACGATTTAGAACTCGCAGCCGTTGTGCATGCATTAAAGATTTGGAGACACCATCTTTATGGTGTAAGGGTTGAGATCTTCACAGATCACAAGAGTCTGAAGTACTTCTTCGAGCAGAAAGAACTGAATATGTGACAAAGGAGATGGCTCGAATTGGTCAAAGATTACGACTGCGGAATCAACTACCACCCAGGAAAGGCAAATGTAGTTGCAGATGTGCTGAGTCGCAAGGCTCCAACCAAGTTAGGATGTCTGTTTGTCGAGGAAGAAACTCTAGTACGAGAATTTGAAAGATGGAAATAGAAGTGCTCGATACATTAGCAACGATAACCAGTCAACTAGCGACACTAGTAGCTACACCTGATTTACGAGAAAGAATTATAAGTGCCCAGAGGAAGGATGAGTCGATGGAGAAGCTCCAATTAAAGATAAGGACAGATAAACCTGACGGATATTTCAAAGCACCAGACAATGCGATATTATTAGAAGGCAGACTTTGTATTCCTGACAGTGACGAAGAATTAAAGAATGATATCATGAGTGAGGCTCATGATACACCATATATAGTACACCCAGGGAGTACGAAGATGTATCAGGACTTAAGAAAGAATTTCTGGTGGAATGGATTGAAACGAGACGTTGCCTCGTTTGTAGAAAGATGCTTGGCATGCCAGCAAGTGAAAGCCTTACATAGACGACCGTATGGATTGTTACAGCCATTAGATATCCCAGAATGGAAATGGGAAGGAATAGCTATGGATTTTGTGACAGGTTTGCCTAAGTCAAGAAGAGGAAATACTGCCATTTGGGTGATTATCGATAGGCTCACAAAATTAGCTCATTTTATACCGATTAAGACTACCTACAGGTCAGAGAAGTTAGCTCAGTTGTACGTCCGTGAGATTGTACGTCTGCACGGAGTACCGAAGTCCATAATATTAGACAGAGATGCCAAGTTGACTTCAAGATTTTGGATCACCATGCAGAAAGAGTTGGGCACTTAACTTAACTTCAGTACAGCTTTTCACCCTCAGACGGACGGACAATCCGAGAGGACGATTCAGATTCTAGTTGATATGTTAAGGACAGTGGTATTGGATCGAAGCTCAAATTGGGAAGATATCTTGCACTTGGTCGAATTTGCATATAACAACAACTATCAGGCGACGATAGGAATGGCGCCTTATGAGGCATTGTATGGAAGAAAATGCAAGTCACCACTTTATTGGGATGAAGTGGGTGAAAGGAAGATCTAGGACCAGATACGATCAATGCAATGATCGAGATCGTTCGGCAGATTCGAGATAGAATGAAAGAAGCCCAGAGCCGACAGAAGTGTTACGCCGATGATCGTCGAACCAATCTTAGCTTCGAAGTTGGTGATAAGGTTTTCCTTAAGATTTCACCATCGAAAGGAATCATTAGATTCGGTGTTAAGGGTAAATTATGACCAAGGTTCATAGGACCTTACGAAATTCTTGAGAAGATAGGACCTGTTGCTTATAGATTGGCCTTACCGCCAAGTCTAGGAAGTGTCCATAACGTGTTTCACGTTTCCCAATTAAAAAAGTATGTCTATGACCCTAAGCACGTTATAAGTCAGCAAGACGTCCTTCTTGAATCTGACCTAAGTTATGAAGAAAAACCGATATCGATTTTGGATAGAAAAGTTCAAGAATTAAGAACCAAGTCGATACCAAAAGTAAAAGTATTATGGAATCACCACGGGCAAGAAGAAGCCACGTGGGAGCTCGAGGAAAAGATGAAGGAGAGATATCCTTATCTTTTTGAAGAAGGTATGCAAATTTCGGGACGAAATTTTTCGTAAGGGGGGTAGGATGTAAGGGGGGTAGGAAAAGATGAAGGAGAGATATCCTTGTCTTTAAAAATGAAAGTTAATAATAATTATGGCTTTGCACGGCTAAGATCATGAAATTAAATTCTAAGATTTACGGTGAAATCCGTTTCAGAAAATAATTTCCAGAAGTCGGACGAACGACTACTGTATTTAGGGTTTTCGCGTCCGATAGATTTTTCGTCCGAAAACTCAGATTGAAAAACCGTCAGAATTTACATTCACTTTTTCTTCGATACGAGTTCACCGGAGAAAATCAGTTTTTATGATTTTTCCGGGCGAAATTTAGACTGTCTAATCCCGACTTTTTCTCGGATTTTGAAAAACAAATTAGGTTTTCCGAGTACGTGATTTATTTCTAATCTAATGGACGAATTAGATTTCGTTGAATACGTAACCGACTAAGAAATTATTTCTCGAACAAAATCTTGATTCCATCATCTTTAATTTTTTCGAAATTTATAGGGTAAAGAAGCATGACGAACCTTGTTTAAATTCATGATATAGTATGCTTAGAATTAGAGTTTATGGATTGAATCATGTAAAAATCATCCCCTCCTAACCTAATGTTAATACTGAAATTTTTATAGATTTTAGGGGTTTTTGCTAGCTCGATTCTCTTGATGTTTAATTGATGATTTAGTGTTCTACATGATGTTAGATGACTACATGAATTAATTTAGAATTTTCTAAAAATAAAAGTAGAAATGTAAGAGAAGAACAAGTGAGGTTTTGATGAAGAAGATGATATGATATGCATGATTGGTTAATGGAAATGAGATATAAGATGATTGAGGATGAATATATATTTATTTGGAATTTTTCTAAAAATAAATTGAAAACATAAGAGACGGAAACTTGTCGTTAAGTTGAAGCTCGATAATGTTTTTAGAATATGGTTTGCATATTAGTGATGCTTGATAGATAATGATCAATGTTGTAAATTTTGAACGAAAACAGAGAACGTATGATTTTTAGTAAGAGACGAGCAGTCGTCGATAAGTTGAGCATGAATAATGATTTAGGTTTGTGATTCGAACCTATGTTAATCTTGTTAGTTGATGATCGTAACCGTAAAATTTGAACGAATTCTAAGAAGTTTGAAATTTCGTTAAGAGACGAGGAAACGAGGTTAAAAGCCGATAGAAAAGTCGAATAAGGAAAACCAATTTGTTAATAATGATTGTTGTCGTTTGACGAACAATAGTGTAGTTGACGATATTTCCATCCGAGATACAAGATGTTATGAGTTATAGTTAAGAAACGAGAAGTTGAAAAACGAAAATGAAATAGGAATTGAATTTGAAATTGTTTTGGTATAGTAATTGGTTAGTTGGAAATGACGAGGAAATGCTCGTCGTTTGTTTAATCAAAAGACGTGATTGTAAATCCGATTAAGAGATATTGCATGTTGACTGCAGTGAGATGAAATTTTCGTGAAAATAAAAATGGAATAGCATTAATCGAGCCTAGAGAATCGTGCGTTGAGATTTGTCGAGCATTAGGGTTTCGCGCGACTGTTTTGCGACATTTCACGGAAACTGTCATAACTTCTAGCTCGCTTCACGAAATCGAGATCCGTAAATTGGAGAGTAAACTAGACACCCATGGATTTCTTTTGGTATAAGATTCATCCCCTGTTTTAATATGCTCTGTTCTGTGAGAACCCCAGAATCACTAACTTGTGCAGAAAGTTTCCAAAACTTAATTTCTTAAGTTAAATCCTTTTCAACTTCGTTCCTTGTGAACTTTTAAGTCGTTATAAGTTATCGATATCCTTTATCTACTGACCTAAGCGTCGAGTAATGAGCTGAGTCAGTTTATAAATGAGAATTGGTCGAGTCTCGTTTATTAGTTAATCAAAAGAAAGTAGTAAAGTGCAAAAGCCTAAAAGACTAAAACCACTTTCGATTTCCTGTTTCTTTTATCGTTGCGATCAAGTTATTAAGTTTGTTTATTTACAATAAAAACGGGAAGTCAGCGCCGAGGATAGGGCGGAAGACTAGAGCGGAAGCTCGTATTATAGTTCTGTAATTAGTAAGGTGGGCTTTTCTATACGAAATAAAATGAACGATGCTCGAAAATCTTTATTTACAGCTTTGATAACTGTGTTTTCAAAGTGATTATCGGGGCATAAATGATTTTGATTTATGTGAATTCTATTATGCCTATCTGATGTTGGCTCGCTAACTGTTGGTTCGCCAACCAATTAACGATCGGATTCTGAGTTAACCTACAGCGTGTTATCCAGAATTAGTGTACACGGTAGCCGGTGTGCGTGGTACTCTATTGAGGGGTAGCCAGCCACGGTGAGGAGTGTGTGCGGAAGAAGGCCTTCTTCCCCGACGTTTTAAAACAGATTACGTGCTAATATGAATGTAATACCCCGATTATTTTTACTGTCTTTAAAAATGAAAGTTAATAATAATTATGGCTTTGCACGCCTAAGATCATGAAATTAAATTCTAAGATTTACGGTGAAATCTGTTTCAGAAAATAATTTCCAGAAGCCGGACGAACTGCTGTAAATTTTTTGTCCGAAAACTCAGAATCAAAATCCGTCAGAATTTACATTCACTTTTTCTTCGATACGAGTTCACCGGAGAAAGTTAGTTTTTATGTTTTTGCGAGAAAAATTTAGATTGTCTAATCCTGACTTTTTCTCGAATTTTGAAAAACGAATTAGGTTTTTCGAGTACGTGAATTATTTCCAATCTAACGGACGAATTAGATTTCGTCGAATTTAAAACTATCTAGTAAAGTATTTCTCAACTTTTATATCGCCGTTTAAGAGCCGGAAACGAGACATTTCCGTCTAACAAATCCTCGCCAAACACACCTTAGCGAGTCACTATACTTTAGTTAGATTTTTCTAAACACTTTATGTATATATCAATGACTCACCATCTCTCTCCTTCCCCTTCATTGCCGCCACACACACACTCCTCCATGCCTCTCATTTTTTTCTTCTTTCTCCATTAAAGCTTCAACTCCAAGCTCTTCTCAAGTTCTTAAGTCTTCCATCTACCGATCAATTCCATATCCGAGTCCATGCTACGCAAGGTAAGAACTTTGTCTCCAATATGAACCGAACACAAATCCTTTTCCATCTCTTTCATTTTTTTAGAAAGATAGGAGATAGAATAACATGTTGTCTTTTAATCGAATCATGTTCTAGTATGTTTAGAATCGAGTTCTACGGATCGAATCATGAAGAAAATCACTCCCCACTTTTTTTAGGTCATTACCGATTTTTTTTTTTATAATTTTGGGGGTTTGATCATAGCTCAATTTCTTTGATGTTTGATCGATAGATTAATGTTCTACATGTTGCTAATTGACTCTATGAATTAATTTAGATTTTTCTAAAAATAAAAGTTGGAACATAAGAGATGAAGAAGGGTCGATTTAGTATAGTAAATGTTATGATATGCTCAATTGTTTAATGGAAATGAGATATGCGATGTATGAGGATGATCATATATTTATTTGAGATTTTTCTAAAAATAAATTGAGAAACGTAAGAGACGAAGACGTGTCGATAAGTTGAAGCTCGTTAACGTTTTGATAATATGATTTGCGTATTAGTAATGCTCGTTAGATGATAATCGTTGTTGTAAAATTTGAACGAAAACGGAGAACGTAAGATTTTCGTTAAGAGACGAACGACCGACGATAAGTCGAGATTAGATAATGATATGGGTCTATGATGTGATTATAAGTTAATCTCGTTAGTAAATGATCATAATCGGAAAGTTAGAACGAATTCTAATAACGTTGGATTTTTCATATGAGACGAATAAGTGAATCTAAATAACGATAGAAAAGTCGAATAAGGAAAGTAATTGGTTATTAATGATCGTTATTGTTAAATGAACGAGTTTGTAGTTGACGGCTTTTACATCCAAGATATGAAATGATAAGTTGTAGTTGTGAACGAGAAGTAGAAACGAGAAGTTAGAAATTGTTTTGGTATAGTACTTGTTTAGTTTGAAAAGACGAGGTTTTAATCGTCGTGCTTACAATCGGGAAATGAAAAGGAGTTCATCACGTTTTTTTGATACGTGGTGACTGCCTTGAGTCAGTATTTGCATGAAAATAAAAGTGTTTAAGCTTTAATCGAACCTAGAAAACCGTACGTCGATTTTATCGAGCTTTAGGGTTTCACTCGGCAGTTTTGCGACCCTTCACGGAAACTGCCATATCTCCTAGCTCGTTTATCAGAATTGAGATCCGTAAATTGGAGAGTAAACTAGACATCCGAGGCTTTCTTTTGGTACAGAGAACGTCCCCTGTTTCGAAATCTCTTGTTCTGTACAGACATACTGATCTGTGCAGTAATTTCAAGAACTTAGTTTCTTAAGTTGAATTCTTCTCAACTTGAACTCTTTCGATCTTTTAAGTCGTTTCAAGTTATCGACTACCTTTTTATCTACTGACCTAAGTTTCAAGTACAGAACCGAGTGAGTGTCAAACGAGATGTGTTTGTATCTCGTTTCTGGTTAATTAAAAGAGTTTAGTTTAGCGTGCAAATGCCTAAAAAGTCTAAAGGACTAAAACTTAACTCGATTTTTCGTATTCATTTATCGTTTGCGACCGAGTTTTAAAGTATGATTATTTACGATGAAGGAGGAAGTCGAAACCAAGGATAGGACGGAAGATCAAAATATGGAAGCACGTGTCTTAGTTCTGTATTCTATCAAGGTGGGCTTTTCTTTTATATATGAAACAAAATGAGCAATGCTCGAAAATCTTTTCTTTATCGCTTTGATAATCGTGTTTTCAAAGTGATAATCATGGCATGAACTATTTATTTTATGTGAGTTCTCTTGTACCTTATGAGTTAGCCAAAAGGGGATAACTAAACGATCGGCTTTGAGTTAGTCAAAAGGGACTTTCCAAAGTGTAGTGTACACTGTAGCCTGTGGTGTATGTGGTATCCTGTTGAGGGGTAACCAGCCACGGTGAATTATGAATGGTCAAGATTGAACGTAACATCTATGAAAAATGCTTGCAAGCTAAGTTATGAAAATGAGATAGAAAATGTTTAGTAGACACGGGAATTTGTTGAAAAACCCCGATGTGCTACAGAAATGAAATGCCTGATTATCTATACTTATGATTTTGTTTTCGGCAATGTGTGCACTAAGTACTTTTGCACTTAGCCCTGTATATGTTTTCTAAATGTGCAGGTTGAAGCGACGGGAGCGGCGAGGGTTGAGTTAAGAGTTGTCGATAGGGAAAACTTTAGTATGTAGTTTACAATTCCGCTGCCAAACTCTAGACTCACTTATGTAATTATGAATATCACTTTTGGTTTAAGTTCTGTACTTATAACTTAGAATCTTTTGACATCTTGTTTGAGTGATCCTTCGAGATCAACTCTTTCTTTTGTTAATGAAGTCTTGTTCATAGAAATTATTCTGTCTTTAATGTTATGTTTATTCATTCATCCCCTTTCTTCCCCGCTTCTTTAATCCAATCCTAGTCGCACCCTGGCTTCTGCCGTCCCTCGGGATTTGAGGCTGTGACAATGAAAGTGATAACAGTCAGAAAATCTTGATCAAGAAAAGTGAATTATGTTTATAAAAGAAATGTTAGTAGGCACGGGTATTTGATGAAAAACCCCGATGTGCTACCCTTTTAAGATGTCTGATTAATCTATACTTATGATATGTTTTCGGCAACGCGCCCACTAAGTATGTTTATACTTAGCCCTGCATATGTTTTATAAAATGTGCAGGTTGAGTGATGGGAGCGGTGAAGGTTGAGTATAGAGTTGAAATAGTATGAAGAAATGTATGTCAAGCTTTACGCTTTCCGCTGCCAATCTTTTTGAAGTTAATGTATCTATCTTTTGGGTCTAAGCCCGTACAATGAACTTCGTTCCTTTTTTATCAACTTGTCGAGTGATCCTTCGAGATCAACACTTCCTTTTAAATAAAGTCTTGTTCATAAAATTTATTTTTTTATTAATGTCTGTTTATTCGTTCATTCTTATTCATCCCCCTTCTTCCCCGCTTCTTTAATCCAATCCCTAGTCGCATCCCGGCTTTTGGCGTCCCTCGGGATTTGGGGCTGTGACAACTATACTCATAAATCTTATTATAAACCTTTCCCAATTAATGCTCATAACTTGAGTTTTTAATTAGCCGGAGAAAAATATTAGTAATATATTCGTTCTTTTACTCTCTATCTTTATTATAACATTCAATTTCTCTACGTATATTAATATTTCTTTGTATTCTTTGCTTTAACTCGTATATGATCGTAAAATCCTTCTGGTCGAGTAGAACTAGACGAGGCAATATTTGGCGAAGGATGGGGCGCAGGAACGCCATGCAGAGCAGCATTGTCTGGAGTTTGGTACCGGTATATGGTTTAGGAGGGAGAGCACCGTATTGTATAAATTGACTAAATATTGTTGCAACAAATCCGTTGAGATCTCCATTTTGGTAGGATTCACCGTACTGTCGACCAAGGTCCGTTTTGGTATGATTCACCGTACTGTCGACCAAGGTCCGTTTTGGTATGATTCACCGTACTGTCGACCAAGGTGATTGGGCATTAGGGAGCTTGCCACTCGCGCCATTCGCCGGGGAGGGCATGGATCAAGTCCACTATTCTTCGAAAAGCGCTAACATCGAGATGTTGCACAACTTGCCATATTTTGTGGAATCGGGCTAGGAATTCAGCTAGCGTCTCACGATAACCTATTCGAATGTGCTCGTACTCTCGCTTTATTGATCTATTCATCTCATCATTTATGCTATATATATATAAACATTTAGATTCAATCATTCTCGACAAGATCACATATATCACATCACATACATCACATACACTCGGAAAACTTTTCTTTACTCTCTTCATTTCCTTTTTATATTCTTTTAGCAAAAATCCTTCTTTTATTTTGTAAAACTTTTAAAATTCTCAACCTTTTAGAAAACTTTAAAGTTTCTCGTACCTGTCAGCCGGATGAGGTGGGGTGCTTGGCTCGTTGTCGACTCAATAAATTCAAAGAATACTCAAATGAATTCAAGGATTACTCAAATGAATTCAAGGATTTCTCAAATGAGTCTAGGGAATGCAAATCTAGACTTGATTCTTAGGGAAGTTTAAGCTTCAGAGCAGATGACATGCTCTGATACCACTATGTCACAGCCCGATTTCTAGTGTATTGAAACGACTAGAATGCAAGGGGCAGTGATATGGAACAACTAAACTTTACTCAATAAACATGCTTGGTGAAAAAGATTTTAATTCAACAATGGATTCATAATTCCAATAAGGTGGGTTTTTAATCAATTATTCTCTAATGAATGAATAATCAAACAAAGTTAAATATCGAATCCACTAAAGGAATTAAGTTTGTTCATTAACAAATATTGCATTCAAAAGTGGGCCAACTTTTAGTTTAATAATCAAGTGGTGGTTAAAGAAATACGAGGAATCGTTAGAAGATTTTATCAACGTTGGAAAATGAAATTAAGAAAAGATTTAAGGTTTGTTTGAACATACGGGTTTGTTGTTGAAAGATTCGAGCATGCAGTCAAACCTATCAAATATCAGTGTTGCAGCGGAATTTAAACAATTGACGTTTAATCCCAAGGCTATATGTATGAAGACACATAACCTCAAGCTAAACTTCTAAAATGGATTTAATTTTACAACGAGCCGCCCAAGCACGCAGCAACCTCCTCAACCGAACTAACCTGCACGTTTTAGAAATAATATGCAGGGCGTGAGTACAACGTACTTAGTGGACACATGCCAAAATAGTTTGAAAACTTACCCGATAGAGATATATAATTGAACTTGCCTCTTTTGCTGCATCACAAGGGTTATATATATATATATATATATATATATATGTGTGTGTGTGTGTGTGTGTGTGTGTGTGTGTGTGTGTGTGTGTGTGTATAATTGTTTTCAAAAGAGTTTACCACTTGTGACAGCCATAAAAATATTGTTGTTCTGTAAATCGCCTGTGCAGGCTAAGATTATATCTTAGGTATGAATTAAACTACAGCTCATCTTCTTGTGGTGTCGAGAAGTAGGCCTCCTCCTCGAACACCGTGACCGGCCCAACTAAAGCAAAGCTCACAGTCACCTTAATGAATGCATCGTCCCGTATATTACAGGACTTTTATCTAGTGCGTCCACAGGACTTATAATAACATCAACACGTAGATGACTGCATACCAAAACATTTAAAACATAGGCAAGTCAATCAATTTAAAAAGCACACATAATACATAATTTAGTAAGCGCATTCATTATTTAGTTTTAGTTCAGAAAGCCCACCTGGAAGTGGCGTAATTCAATCTATCTATTTTATTTCGATGCTTCTACCTCTCGCCTTCACTCGTACCTTTCAAAATAATATTTAATGAGGACGAGTTCGGGAAACAATGAATACTTGTCTCGTTACTCGGACTTCTACATGACTCGGGCTCAAATCTCTCGATTATTCTATTCAACGGCTTGATTTCCTTTTTCTACCCAAGCTTTTAATCGACGGTTAGGACTCTTAAATTACTTAAAATAATAATATAATCTAATTTCCAAAACTTATTGGAAATCGAAATTACTTAGAAAACTTAATCCAGTTCTCGTTTCTCTTTAGTTATTTACTTGTAACAATCCACAACTTAGTCATTCATACATAACATATCATTTTTGTGATACCCCGAGTTTTATCCCTTTAAGAGAGCGTCTAATTAACCGAGTAAGCCCAAAGATGAGAATTTAGGAGTAAAATTTTTCTTTTTTAATCGATGAGTTTTGAATAAAACGTTTACATTGCCTTGTGAATCTTGTGTGAATTTATCTGTACTAATTATCTGAGATGATGATGATGTGATATGTTTGTTGAGTCGTTTATATGAAAATGAGTATGGGATTAAATTCCGGAAAAATCCCGAGAAGTTTGTTTAATTAAGATAACATAACGTTAATCGCCGAGAAATATGTTTACGCCGATGAACCTAGAATAGAATTAAATTAGAACCTTCGAACTTAGAATTTCTTTTAAGATCACTGAGATAGGATAAGAACTTATCCGAGAATTGAGAAGAGAAATGAGGCATTAGTCTTGAAAAGGATTAATAAACGAATTAATAAGCCGATTAAATTCTTTTAAGAATTAAAGGACTAAAATGATCGAAGCCTTTAATCTTTTAATTTGAGACGTGAAATAGGATTGGGACGAGTTAGTGTCAAAAGTGAAACGAGAAGAGGTTAGACCCGTTAATAGAACAAAACGAAATTAATACGAATCGTTTTACCCGGAAAACCTTTACGACCGGATAATTAATACCCGTGACGACACGACGACGACACGTGTCATCCACCTCTCTCCCTCTCTCGCCACCTCACAACCCCTCTCCCATCATCTCTCAATTTCCAAGACCAACAAGACATAGTGGTGTCTTGTACATGGTTTGCTTGAAGTATGCTTACAAGTTAACTTCAAATCACCTATCAAGTCTTGTTCTTTAGAATTTCCAACAAAGTATACTTTTTCTCTTTATTGGATTTCAATTTTTTTCATCTAAGACAAGAGAGGAATGCAGCAACTCATTCATAACATTCCATCTCTCTCTCTCCATCGAAAACTCTCTCTCACAAAACAAAAGAAAAACTCTCTCAAACCCTCTCAAACTCTCTCTACTCTCGGCAGTCCCTCTCTACACACACACTTTGATTTTTCTTCACATGCAACCATGGATTCAAGCTTATCATCCATGGAAATGAAGTAAAGAACACCATCCTCCATCCATTCCATCCATATTTTCAAAGAAAGGTACAAATTTCCAAGTTCTTGAAGTTGAATTCAAGAATTTTCCAATACTTTTCTTTATTTTGATTCCTAAAACCTATGGATGATTAATCCTATATTTTTTCTTTTTCTTTGAGGATTCAAGAAGACATCCTTCTTCTTTTCAAGATCCAAGCTTTGAAGCTACCATTTCCATCCATTTCAATCCCAAGAGCCAAGAGAAGAATTCCCATTTATTTAAGTATGATTTCATTTGATTAGTTGTAAAATGTATGTCTATAAGTCCTAAAGGAAAGATCTATGCATGCATGTTATTTAATTTATGTTTAGGCAAACTTAGGATATGCATGTGCTAATCGAGTGAGAAGAATTTGTTAGGAGAATCGAGCACTAGATGTTAATCGATGAATTAAGAGAAGAAAAAGAAACTAAAACCCTAAAAAAATGATGAATGCCGAAAAATATAGTAAAAATAGGAAAAATATGAATTTTTGAGTTATTGTTATTTTGATGCTTGAATTGTTATTTTTATCATGTTAGTAATGAGATTATATGCATGAAAAATTGAGAAACAAATTGCATAGAAATAGGCATAAGTGCCGTGTGTTTTTGAAAAAAATGGAGAAATTATTTTGTTGATTTTGTTGATGTATTGAGTGATGTTTTGATCAATGAGATGATTGTATGTTATGTTAGTATAATCATACATGTGTTTAAGTGAAGAAAATGAGATTGCATGTTAAATTTTTGAAAAAAATTAAGTGTAGAAATAATAAAAATAATTGGATGTTTAAGTATTTCAATATATGTATGAATGATAGTTTGAATATGGAATAAATATAGAAGTTTTGATAAAAAGATTTAAATTTGAAAAGCTTTTAATTAAATAAAAGATGAAAGATGTATAAAAGATTTATTAATTAAATACCTTGTATTAAAATTTTAAAGACTTGAAATTTTTACTAAATATACAATAAAAAGATCTTCTATAATAAAATGAAGAAATTCATAAAAATGTTTATCAAAAGATAAAGAAATCATTAAGTAAGAAATAGCTTAAAGGTTTAAAACAAATAAAGAAGAAATTATTAAAGAAATAAACAAAAATAGAGAAAATCGAGTTAAGAAGAATTAATCAATAAGAAATAACAAGGAAGATAAATTGAGTAAAAAAAAGATGCTAGACGAGTTAAGATAGATACTCGTATAAGTTGATCGAGAAAATAAGAATAAAATAAGATGTGGAATAATAAGTTGAAAGAAGATTAATTAAATAATTAATTGAGTACGTTATTTCCAATCAAGCGAAGAAAAGATAAACCGAGATAATAATTAAAGGAATAATATTCGAGTTAAGAAATGAGAATCAAGTTAGAATTTAACAAGAATTTATAAATTCAAAAGAGTTTATTAAGAGCTAAGAGAATTTTTGTTAAATAAATAAGAGTTATAAAATACCTTGTAAGATAGCGGATGTAGAATAAAGCGTTGTCTATATAAATAAGCAAGATAGAATTAATAGTTTAAGCCTCTATAAAGGAAATGCATAATCGAGTTAGATTTTAAGATCTAAATTGAATGAATGTTAATGTATCTTGAAGTGTGTTTGATTTATTTGAATTTATTATATGTCTGAATAAATGTTTAAATGCATGATAATATTATAATGTGAAATATGATTGAAATCGTATGCTAAATGATTGATTGATAAATTGAGAATGAACTAAAGTCTTTGAAAGAAAGCTCGAGTAATAATTTGCATCAATAAAATTATTAATTAGAACGAGAAAAGTGTACAATATTAAGTAATAAAGTTAACCAAATCGAATAGAGTTAATAAAATAAAGACGAGAACGTGAGATCCTTTAGAAAAGTTAGAACGAAGAGAGCGACGACTCAAATAGAAGTCCGTCAATTTAAGTCCAACGCCTTTTGTGTCCGTCTTTCATATATCTTATCTATCGATGTCGAACTATGAAGGATCGAGCCGGACGGATCGTTAAGCGAGGACAAATAGCCCTAGACCACCTAGCTAGTTCTTCGGAAGTCAGGTGGGCTTTTCTGAACCAAAACTATCGATGAAAATTAGTTATGCTATTGAATATTATGATATGTTTTTCAAATGTGATTGACTTGCCATTTAATTGAAGTTAGTATGTGTTATCATCTATTTGTATGAAGATGTGATTATCCTGTGAAAGCAGGAACCCACGTGTGGTATATGTTGAGGTGACTGTGAGCCTTGCTTCGGTTGGGCCGGTCACAGTGTTTGAGAAGGAGGCCTACTTCTCGGCACATGAAGTTATTTGTGATAGATGATACATGCTATTATATTATGTTATTTGGCTGCGCAGTCTGTTTTAAATAAAAATGTTTTGACATGCACAAGTAAAACCGTTTTTAAAACTGCTTATATACTTGTGATGTTTGGCAAGGCAAGTTCAATTGATATAGCTTTAAGAAGCATCTTTATTCAAATGTTTTGGCTTGTGTTCACTGAGTACGAAGTACTCAACCCTGCGTGTCTAAACATGCAGGTTGACTGGATGGCGATGGCGTGGATACTTGGTGGTGTGGTTTGGTTTTGTTGGTTTAGTTTGGTAGAATTTCGGACTGGCATTTGTACGTCTTCATACGTGCAAGTGTTGGGAGTTGATGCTAATTTCTGCTGCAATCTTTTTGATTTAATGTCTGTTGATGTCAGTACTCTAATATTCATGTTTTTGATTCCGAGCGTTGTGCTCGAAGACTTTGAATGCTTGTTGAATTCGTAACCCCTTTATCTTGTAATCCCGAGCGATGGGCTCGTAACTTGGTTGTTGTTGAACATGAACCCTTACCTTGATGTATATATTCGTATGATTCCTCTTTTTGTTGGAATTCCCTTCCCATCAGCACGATTTTCTTGTTTGAATTCATGTTCAAAGTGAAGTTAAGATGCTCGGTTATTATTCTTTATGCTTTTGAAAACCAAATTCGATTGCCTTATATTCCGCCTTTGTTTTCCCCGAGCATGTTCCCTTTATTTGAGTTAGTTGTTAGTTGTTTAGGTTTGTTATTGTTCGTAAGTCGCACCCCGAGAGTCGGGGCGTGACAGGTTGGTATCAGAGCATGGCTCTTATTTGTTCTAAAGTCTGTTATTCTTTGATGAGTCGAGTCTAGATTTAATTCCTAGACTTATCTGAGTCAGTAAACCACACCAAGTTATCCTCCATCTCATCCGGCAACCAGGTATGTCTTTTTCTAAAAGTTTTCTTTTCAAGTTAATATGATGTTTGAGTTATTTAAAATGTTGAGAATTTTCTTTAAAGTTATTTTGTTGAGCTATGGTGTTTTGAGATGAATTTGTTAAGTTGTTTAATAGCTAGATTGCTTTAGAATGTCTACCCCTTTGCGAGTGCGTGTGAAAAGATCGGAAAGAATAAGGCGTGTGTGCGATTGGTTACGTGATTTGGAATTGACCAAAAATCCCTCTTTGGAACGCAGAATTGAGTATGTAGTAGAATACGTTTTATGCTCGATAGTTTGTTAAGTATGCTTATGCGTTTAAAATTCGTATAGGATGGACAACGTCGATTGGATGCAAGAGTATTTGCACGCGAGAATGGAAAATAACGAATCTTTAGCAGAATTCTTAGCACGATACCATACGATTTGGGGAAAAGTTTAATATATGGACGTAGGACCGTTAGAAGGCTTGACGCACCTGATTCAAGCGCTACCAGCAGAATGGAAGGACTGGACAGCATCTCTTGTCTCTCGATTTCTAGGTTACCGTTACTTCGACCGAACCCTTTACGGCGACGTAAATGCTTTTATCTCCGCAATTTCAGCTCGTTTTATGTCCTATGGTGCTCCTCCACCCGAACCTTATGAAAATGATACTCCAAGCTTGTTGAATGACTTTGTTCGTAATCCTTCACAAATTCCTCCAAGTGGAACTGTTTCTCTCCACATCAATTCACCGCCACGAACTAATCTTCAACCTCAGAATCCTCTTGCAGATTACCCATTTGTAAGTGGTGTGCTTTTTAACTTAATTTTCTTGATTCCTTTGTTTTTTGACTTATCAACATTGCAGCCGAATGGATGTGATGAAAATTCTTCTTCAAATGAAAACCAAATAGCTGCTTATATGAATCATCCGCAAGCAACCTTTGTAAGCCATCCTAGAGCAGAATCCTCTAGCCAAACCCGCTCAAGCGACGATAAAGAGAATGAAAGCGAGCCCGTTGATGCAGCGACTGTAGGAACCGGATATCTTCAGCCTCTACCTAACAATGTTTTTCCTACCCAGCCACGGATCGAATCTGAGCTAGCTGCGATGAATTATACCCTAGAAGAGTGTGAAGAAGCCTTGAGAGAAGCCGAACGTGAGTGTTTCGCCATAGAAGATGATAATGTCGAGGAAGATGACGTGCTGTTTGAAGGACAAATGCATGAAGAGGAAGAAGAAGAGGAGGAAGAAGACCCGGAAGAAGATGAGGAGATTATAGAGCCCTACGGAGTGGATTCCGAAGCAGAACAGTATGATGATAGCGGACTAAGTGAAGATGACTCTTATGCGTAGGAATGTTCCAAGAAAGCTGTCGAATTCAATCGTTTTTTCGAGTGTGTTGAGAGTTGAACTCTTCTATTTTTCTTTTAGTTGTGTTGTAACCTGTGATGAAGGCTATCATAATTTGACTAGGAAAAAGGGAAATGTTTTCCAAAGTAAATTCCCTAAGTGTTATAAGTCCTAGAGAAGGCCGCTGTTAAGCGTTTGGAAGTTAAAATATTTAGTTCTTTGAATTAAAGTTGAAATTTTCTGAGTTATTGAATCGAATTGCGTATTTAAATATGAAGTGATGATATTTTCTCTGTGAATATGACTGATTATTTCAAGAATCTATGATGATGATACGAATATGTGATGATATGAATATATGATGATATGAGTATGTGACAATTATTAGAAACTGAATGTGATGCATGTATATATAAGAAATTGAAGTAATGAATTGCTTAAGAAAAAGTTTTAAATTGTTGTTAATTATCTAAGTACCGATTAGAATCGTGTTCCTCCCAAAAGAGAAATGTGTTCAGAATCGAGAAAGGTTCCCTGCTAAGCATAAGATCTAGAGTGGTTAAGGTTTTTTTTTCCCTCGTTTTAATCTTTAAAATGCCGCCAAGATGTAGAAATGTCAGGATTCCCGAAGATAATGCAGAAGGGCAGCGCGACCCTACTCCGCCCCCTCAAAACGAAAGACGAGTCGAAGAGTTGTTTCTCCGACAAAATCCCCCGACGTTCGACGGTAAAGGCAGTCCGGCTGATGTCGAAGACTGGATTCGTTCTTTAGAGCGAATTTTTCATTTTCTTTGTTGTTCCGATCGCGAGCGTTTGGAATGCATGGCGTATCAGCTTAAAGGAACAGCCGATTATTGGTGGGAAGCAAAGCAAAGGATGTATTCTCCCGAAGAACGCGAAGAGTTGTCATGGGATCAGTTTAAGGAAGCGTTGTACGAAAAGTTTGTGCCAAGAAGTTACCGTAAGCAGAAATCCAACGAGTTTACCAATCTGAAGCAAGGAAAAATATCCGTAGCCGAGTACGACCGAGAATTTTGTGAGTTAGCTCATTTTGCGCCCGATATGGTCGACACCGATAAGAAAATGTGCGAGTTGTTTAGAGCAGGACTTAGGCAAGATATTCGAGTAGTTCTCGCCAGCCAAAGTGGTTTGACGTACGCTGAAGCTTTAAACCGAGCCTTAGATATGGAATTAGCAATGCAACCAGAAAAAGGATCGCAACCCCCAACGAATCCCCAACCCTAAAACCAGATGATCACGACCACGTCTGCTCAACAACCCCAGTACGGCCAATATGGAAAAAGAAAAGGAAAGTGGATTAGTGGAACCCAACCAACCAAGAAGCAATGGCAAGGAAAGAGCCAACCGCAGCCACAGAAGGGAAAGGCACCGCAAACGAACCGAGGCAACCTACCCATCGGACCTTTAGGATTCCCTCCCTGTGCGAAATGCGGAAAGATGCATCAAGGCGTTTGTAAGAGTGGAAGCAACGTTTGCTACACTTGTGGTCAGCCTGGTCATTTTTCGAACCAGTGCCCAAGTAAGCAACAAGGGTTTAGAAGCGGAAGGCCAAACCAGTTCCAGCCATCGCAAATGAAAGCTATCAAGGCAGTCCCTCTTCAGAAGTTTGTTCCACGTCAACGTAAGCCGCCGCAGCCAAGGCAGCAACCTCCTCAGCAAGAACCGCCGCTTTTTCAAAGAACGTATGCAATTGAACAGAAACCGCAGGAAAAGGAGAAAGGAAATCTGGCAGGTATGGAAAAGCTTAACAACATACATGTTATTGTTTTGTTTGATACCGGAGCTTCGCATTCGTTTATATCTAGTATCTGCGTAGAGAACCTAGAACTAGAAGTAGAAGAATCGAATCAAATGCTTAGTGTCGCAACCCCTTTAGGAATGTCTGCGTTAGTTTCGCATGTTTGCTCGAACCTAGAATTTGAAGTCGGAAACCGTAGGTTAGTCGCGAAATCCCTGAATGTAATCCAGATGCGTGACGTCGATATAATCCTAGGATTGGATTGGCTAACCGAGAATTTTGCGACGATTCGATGCGATTTGAGACAGATATTGTTTAAACCCTCTGGAGAAGAGTCAACCATAGATTTCAGAATGGAAAAGAGAGTGAAGAAGAGCGTACCGATAATTTCAGCCATGAAAGCGCAGAGATTGATGCGGAAGAAAGGAACCCAAGCGTACCTAGTCTATCTGAATAAGGGCGAAAATCACGAATTAAGTATCGATGATGTTCCAATCGTAAGAGAATTCAAGGATGTGTTTCCTGAAGTGTTACCAGGTTTACCCCCTGATCGTCAGTTAGAGTTTTCAATCGATTTAGAACCAGGATCAGCCCCGATATCCAAGGCACCATATCGAATGGCCCCAAAGGAACTTCAAGAGTTGAAGATCCAACTGCAAGAATTGTTGGACTTAGGCTACATTCGACCGAGTGTATCGCCTTGGGGTGCTCCGATTTTGTTCGTGAAAAAGAAAGACGGTAGTTTAAGGATGTGCATAGACTACCGAGAGTTAAATAAGATTACGTTGAAGAACAAATATCCTTTGCCAAGGATAGATGATTTGTTTGACCAGCTAAAAGGAGCCCGTGTTTTCTCCAAGATTGACTTAAAGTCTGGATACCACCAACTGAAGATCAAGCAAGAAGATATTCCGAAGACTGCTTTTAGAACGAGATATGGACATTACGAATTCATAGTAATGCCATTTGGATTAACAAATGCCCCGGCAGTGTTCATGGATATGATGAATAGAGTTTTTCACGAATATTTGGACAAGTTCGTGATTGTCTTTATAGACGATATTTTGGTGTATTCAAGGAGTGAAGCTGAGCATGAAGAGCATTTAAGAATCGTGTTAGAAACGCTTAGAACGGAAAAGCTATATGCCAAATTTAGTAAGTGCGAATTTTGGTTGAAGGCAGTGAATTTCTTAGGACATGTAGTTTCGTCCGAAGGCATCCAAGTGGATATGGAGAAGGTGAAAGCTGTGCAGGATTGGAAGTCCCCAACGTCAGTACATGAAATCCGTAGTTTTCTTGGTTTAGCAGGATACTACCGGAGATTCATTGAAGGATTTTCTAAGATCGCAAAACCGATGACGAGCCTGTTGAAGAAAGAAGTGAAGTTCACATGGACAGAAGAGTGTGAGAAAAGTTTTCAAGAACTCAAGACGAGATTGACGACAGCCCCAATTCTAGCCCTACCCGAGCCAGATAAAGATTATGTTGTTTATACCGATGCATCTGCTCAAGGACTAGGATGCGTGTTAATGCAAAATGGGAAAGTGATTGCATATGCGTCCAGGCAGCTCAAACCTCACGAAGAGAAGTATCCAACCCACGACCTGGAATTAGCAGCCGTCATTCATGCTTTGAAGATATGGCGACATTACCTTTATGGAGCGAAGTGTGAAATATTCTCAGATCACAAAAGCCTGAAGTACTTCTTCGAGCAGAAGGAGTTAAACATGAGACAAAGGAGATGGCTTGAGTTAGTGAAAGACTACGATTCCAAGATATCTTACCATCCCGGTAAAGCGAACGTAGTAGCCGACGCGTTAAGTAGAAAGAGAAGGAAGGAAAAGTCGAATAGGATCGAGTTACGATTTCTTTTAACCGATGAAGTCGAGTTGATCGAAGAGTTTGCGAAAATGAAGATTGAAGTAATCGTACCGCCAGCGACAGTAGATCAAGTAATTGCTACCTTAGTAGTGATACCTGACTTAAGAACCCGTATCGTAGAAGGCCAAAGAAGAGACGAAGAGTTAGAAAAGCTACGAAGGAAGGTGAGAAGTGGAGAAGTTAAAGATTTTGCCGAATCAAGCAATAATGCGTTATTGTATCATGGAAGAATTTGCGTACCTAACGATGACAAGTTGAAGAATGAGATAATGAGTGAAGCTCATGAAACCCCGTATACAGCCCATCCCGGCAGCACGAAGATGTACCAAGATCTAAAGAACCAGTTTTGGTGGAATGGAATGAAGACGGATGTAGCATTGTTCGTTGAAAGATGTTTAGCTTGCCAGCAAGTGAAGTCCTTACATCAAAGACCGTATGGACCTCTACAACCGTTACCCATCCCAGAGTGGAAGTGGGATGGAATCACAATGGATTTTGTGACAGGATTGCCAAGATCAAGAAGAGGAAATACAGTAGTATGGGTAATAGTGGATAGGTTGACGAAGTCTGCTCATTTCATACCTATTCCACATACCTATGGATCAGCCAAGTTAGCCGAGATCTACATCAAAGAAATTGTGAAATTGCACGGAGTTCCGAAGACGATCACCTCTGATAGAGATTCGAAGTTCACCGCCCGTTTTTGGGAAAGTTTCCATAAAGAGTTAGGAACCCAATTGCAGTTCAGCACTGCTTACCACCCTCAAACCGATGGTCAGTCCGAACGAACGATCCAAATTCTCGAAGATATGTTGAGAGTCGTCTTGTTAGATAAAGGAGTCGAGTGGGAAAAAGTTTTACCTCTTGTTGAGTTCGCATACAACAATAGCTATCAGAATACGATAGGAATGGCCCCGTATGAAGCTCTTTACGGAAAGAAGTGTAGATCGCCGTTGTATTGGAATGAAGTCGGTGAAAGGAAAGTGTTAGGGCAAGAAGCGATTGAGGAAATGATAGAATCTGTACGTCAGATCCGTGAGAAGATTAAGAAAGCTCAGAGTCGACAGAAGTCGTATGCCGATAATCGAAGATCTAAGTTAGAATTTAAAGAAGGAGATAAGGTGTTTTTGAAAGTATCCCCCTCGAGAGGAGTTTATCGTTTTGGAGTTAAAGGAAAGCTTAGACCTCGTTTTATAGGACCGTACGAGATCCTTGAGAGGATTGGATCCGTATCGTATCGTTTAGCGTTACCGCCTAGTTTCGGAAGTTCGCATAACGTGTTTCACGTATCGCAGTTGAGAAAATATGTCTTTGACCCGAAGCATGTAATACGTCAAGAAGATGTTGAAATGAAGCCCGATCTAAGCTACGAAGAAAAACCCGAAAAGATTTTAGATTATAAAGTCCAGCAGCTTAGAACGAAATCGATTCCCTTAGTGAAAGTCAAGTGGTGTCATCACGATCTTGAAGAAGCCACTTGGGAGCTCGAAGAAAAGATGAAAGCAAAGTATCCCGAGTTATTTTCTTAAGGTCAGTAAATTTCGGGACGAAATTTTTTTTTTAAGAGGGTGAGGATGTGATACCCCGAGTTTTATCCCTTTAAGAGAGCGTCTAATTAACTGAGTAAGCCCAAAGATGAGAATTTAGGAGTAAAATTTTTCTTTTTTAATCGATGAGTTTTGAATAAAATGTTTACATTGCCTTGTGAATCTTGTGTGAATTTATCTGTTCTAATTATCTGAGATGATGATGATGTGATATGTTTGTTGAGTCGTTTATATGAAAATGAGTATGAGATTAAATTCCGGAAAAATCCCGAGAAATTTGTTTAATTAAGATAACATAACGTTAATCGCCGAGAAATATGTTTACGCCGATGAACCTAGAATAGAATTAAATTAGAACCTTCGAACTTAGAATTTCTTTTAAGATCACTGAGATAGGATAAGAACTTATCCGAGAATTGAGAAGAGAAATGAGGCATTAGTCTTGAAAAGGATTAATAAACGAATTAATAAGCCGATTAAATTCTTTTAAGAATTAAAGGACTAAAATGATCGAAGCCTTTAATTTTTTAATTTGAGACGTGAAATAGGATTGGGACGAGTTAGTGTCAAAAGTGAAACGAGAAGAGATAAGACCCGTTAATAGAACAAAACGGAATTAATACGAATCGTTTTACCCGGAAAACCTTTACGACCGGATAATTAATATCCGTGACGACACGACGACGACACGTGTTATCCACCTCTCTCCCTCTCTCGCCACCTCACAACCCCTCTCCCATCATCTCTCAATTTCCAAGACCAACAAGACATAGTGGTGTCTTGTACATGGTTTGCTTGAAGTATGCTTACAAGTTAACTTCAAATCACCTATCAAGTCTTGTTCTTTAGAATTTCCAACAAAGTATACTTTTTCTCTTTATTGGATTTCAATTTTGTTCATCTAAGACAAGAGAGAAATGTAGCAACTCATTCATAACATTCCATCTCTCTCTCTCCATCGAAAACTCTCTCTCACAAAACAAAAGAAAAACTCTCTCAAACCCTCTCAAACTCTCTCTACTCTCGGCACTCCCTCTCTACACACACACTTTGATTTTTCTTCACATGCAACCATGGATTCAAGCTTATCATCCATGGAAATGAAGTACAGAACACCATCCTCCATCCATTCCATCCATATTTTCAAAGAAATGTACAAATTTCCAAGTTCTTAAAGTTGAATTCAAGAATTTTCCAATACTTTTCTTTATTTTGATTCCTAAAACCTATGGATGATTAATCCTATATTTTTTCTTTTTCTTTGAGGATTCAAGAAGACATCCTTCTTCTTTTCAAGATCCAAGCTTTGAAGCTACCATTTCCATCCATTTCAATCCCAAGAGCCAAGAGAAGAATTCCCATTTATTTAAGTATGATTTCATTTGATTAGTTGTAAAATGTATGTCTATAAGTCCTAAAGGAAAGATCTATGCATGCATGTTATTTAATTTATGTTTAGGCAAACTTAGGATATGCATGTGCTAATCGAGTGAGAAGAATTCGTTAGGAGAATCGAGCACTAGATGTTAATCGATGAATTAAGAGAAGAAAAAGAAACTAAAACCCTAAAAAAATGATGAATGCCGAAAAATATAGTAAAAATAGGAAAAATATGAATTTTTGAGTTATTGTTATTTTGATGCTTGAATTGTTATTTTTATCATGTTAGTAATGAGATTATATGCATGAAAAATTGAGAAACAAATTGCATAGAAATAGGCATAAGTGCCGTGTGTTTTTGAAAAAAATGGAGAAATTATTTTGTTGATTTTGTTGATGTATTGAGTGATGTTTTGATCAATGAGATGATTGTATGTTATGTTAGTATAATCATACATGTGTTTAAGTGAAGAAAATGAGATTGCATGTTAAATTTTTGAAAGAAATTAAGTGTAGAAATAATAAAAATAATTGGATGTTTAAGTATTTCAATATATGTATGAATGATAGTTTGAATATGGAATAAATATAGAAGTTTTGATAAAAAGATTTAAATTTGAAAAGCTTTTAATTAAATAAAAGATGAAAGATGTATAAAAGATTTATTAATTAAATACCTTGTATTAAAATTTTAAAGACTTGAAATTTTTACTAAAAATACAATAAAAAGATCTTCTATAATAAAGTGAAGAAATTCATAAAAATGTTTATCAAAAGATAAAGAAATCATTAAGTAAGAAATAGCTTAAAGGTTTAAAACAAATAAAGAAGAAATTATTAAAGAAATAAACAAAAATAGAGAAAACCAAGTTAAGAAGAATTAATCAATAAGAAATAACAAGGAAGATAAATTGAGTAAAAAAAAAATGCTAGACGAGTTAAGATAGATACTCGTATAAGTTGATCGAGAAAATAAGAATAAAATAAGATGTGGAATAATAAGTTGAAAGAAGATTAATTAAATAATTAATTGAGTACGTTATTTCCAATCAAGCGAAGAAAAGATAAATCGAGATAATAATTAAAGGAATAATATTCGAGTTAAGAAATGAGAATCAAGTTAGAATTTAACAAGAATTTATAAATTCAAAAGAGTTTATTAAGAGCTAAGAGAATTTTTGTTAAATAAATAAGAGTTATAAAATACCTTGTAAGATAGCGGATGTAGAATAAAGCGTTGTCTATATAAATAAGAAAGATAGAATTAATAGTTTAAGCCTCTATAAACGGAAATGCATAATCGAGTTAGATTTTAAGATCTAAATTGAATGAATGTTAATGTATCTTGAAGTGTGTTTGATTTATTTGAATTTATTATATGTCTGAATAAATGTTTAAATGCATGATAATATTATAATGTGAAATATGATTGAAATCGTATGCTAAATGATTGATTGATAAATTGAGAATGAACTAAAGTCTTTGAAAGAAAGCTCGAGTAATAATTTGCATCAATAAAATTATTAATTAGAACGAGAAAAGTGTACAATATTAAGTAATAAAGTTAACCAAATCGAATAGAGTTAATAAAATAAAGACGAGAACGTGAGATCCTTTAGAAAAGTTAGAACGAAGAGAGCGACGACTCAAATAGAAGTCCGTCAGTTTAAGTCCAACGCCTTTTGTGTCCGTCTTTCATATATCTTATCTATCGATGTCGAACTATGAAGGATCGAGCCGGACGGATCGTTAAGCGAGGACAAATAGCCCTAGACCACCTAGCTAGTTCTTCGGAAGTCAGGTGGGCTTTTCTGAACCAAAACTATCGATGAAAATTAGTTATGCTATTGAATATTATGATATGTTTTTCAAATGTGATTGACTTGCCATTTTATTGAAGTTAGTATGTGTTATCATCTATTTGTATGAAGATGTGATTATCCTGTGAAAGCAGGAACCCACGTGTGGTATATGTTGAGGTGACTGTGAGCCTTGCTTCGGTTGGGCCGGTCACAGTGTTTGAGAAGGAGGCCTACTTCTCGGCACATGAAGTTATTTGTGATAGATGATACATGCTATTATATTATGTTATTTGGCTGCGCAGTCTGTTTTAAATAAAAATGTTTTGACATACACAAGTAAAACCGTTTTTAAAACTGCTTATATACTTGTGATGTTTGGCAAGGCAAGTTCAATTGATATAGCTTCAAGAAGCATCTTTATTCAAATGTTTTGGCTTGTGTTCACTGAGTACGAAGTACTCAGCCCTGTGTGTGTTTCTAAACATGCAGGTTGACTGGATGGCGATGGCGTGGATACTTGGTGGTGTGGTTTGGTTTTGTTGGTTAAGTTTGGTAGAATTTCGGACTGGCATTTGTACGTCTTCATACGTGCAAGTGTTGGGAGTTGATGCTAATTTCCGCTGCAATCTTTTTGATTTAATGTCTGTTGATGTCAGTACTCTAATATTCATGTTTTTGATTCCGAGCGTTGTGCTCGAAGACTTTGAATGCTTGTTGAATTTGTAACCCCTTTATCTTGTAATCCCGAGCGATAGGCTCGTAACTTGGTTGTTGTTGAACATGAACCCTTACTTGGATGTATATATTCGTAGGATTCCTCTTTTTGTTGGAATTCCCTTCCCATCAGCATGATTTTCTTGTTTGAATTCCTGTTCAAAGTGAAGTTAAGATGCTCGGTTATTATTCTTTATGCTTTTGAAAACCAAATTCGATTGCCTTATATTCCGCCTTTGTTTTTCCCGAGCATGTTCCCTTTATTTGAGTTAGTTGTTAGTTGTTTAGGTTTGTTGTTGTTCGTAAGTCGCACCCGGAGAGTCGGGGCGTGACAATTTTTCATACACAACACATAATACACGACACATGATTAATCATACAACACTTGTATGAATAAATATTCAATATTTATATTCTATTATTTTGCTCGACTTAATCGAGTTCTCGTTTCTCTTTAATTATTTACTTGTAACAATCCACAACTTAGTCATTCATACATAACATATCATTTTTCATACACAACACATAATACACAACACATGATTAATCATACAACACTTGTATGAATAAATATTCAATATTTATATTCTTTAATTAATTATCTAAACTCTTTTTAACTCTTAAATTTTCTTAATTTCACTTAATTTTGTCGTTAATCAACTCTTATTACATTTTATTGATTTTTTTCATAACTTAGTCGTACGAATTTCCGAATTGAGTGATTCAAGTGGCTATCGTACTTGTTTTTATCTCATCTTTACATTAATAACATCATTTACAAATTTTTACTTAGCCAAAATTAATCAATTTCTCATTTTATTTTTCTGACCTAAGTTACTTTCTTTATACTTAGTATTTTTCAATAATTTCAATTGCTAATATACTTAAAATTATTTCTGTAATACCCCAAACTTTTTCTACAGTCTTTAAAAATGAAAGTTAATAATAATCATGGATTTACACGCCTAAGATCATGAAATTAAATTCTAAGATTTACGGTGAAATCCGTTTCCGAAAATAATTTCCAGAAATCGAACGAACGACTATTGTATTAGGGTTTTTCGCGTCCGTTAAGTTTTTCGCCTGAAAACTCGGAATCGAATTCCGTCAGAATTTACATTCACTTTTTCTTCGAGACGAGTTCACCGGAGAAAGTTAGTTTTTATGATTTTCCGGACGAATTTTGGACTGTGATGTCCCGACTTTTTCTCGGATTTTGAAAAACGAATTAGGTTTTCTGAGTACGTAAATTATTTCCAATCTAACGGACGAATTAGATTTCGTCAATTCCGTAACTATCTAGGAAAATATTTCTCGACTTTTAAAACGACGTTTAAAAGCCGGAAACGAGATTTTTCGTATAAAATTTCCTCGCCAAACGCGTCCCTAACGAGTCACACCACTTTGTGGGATATTTCCATTTGCTTTATGACTCACCATAAGTGAGTCATCACCTCCATCACTCATCTCCATTACCGCCATCATCCATCCCCTCCCTCTCTCTCATTTCTTCTTCAATTCTCCTCCATAGAAGCTCAATCTCAAGCTTTCTTCAAGATCAAAGCTCTTCCATCTACCGATCAAATCCATATCCGAGTTCATAATACGAAAGGTAAGAGCTTCGTCTCTAGTATGAACCGAATAAATCTCTTTTCCCTCTCTTTTATTTTTTTTTCGAAAACTTTGGGGAGTGAGATAGCATGTTGTTCTTTGATCGAATCATGTTCTAGGATGTTTAGAATCAAGTTCTACGGATTGAATCATGAAGAAAATCACACCTACTTGTTCTTAGGTCATTACCGAAATTTTTTAGAATTTGGGGCTTTGATTCGTGCTCGATTTCTTTGTCGATTGATTGTTAGATTAGTGTTCCTTATGATGTTAATTGACCGTATGAATTTTTTAGATTTTTCTAAAAATAAATGTGAAACCTAAGAGACGAAGAAGGCTCGATTTAGGATAGTAAGTGTTATGATATGCTCGATTGTTTAATGGAAATGAGATGTACGATGCATGAGGTCGAATATATATTAAATTGAGATTTTTCTAAAAATAAAACGAGAAATGTAAGAGACGAAGATGTGTCTATAAGTCGAAGCTCGATAACATTTTGATAATATGATTTGCATGTTAGTAATGCTCGTTAGATGATAATCATTGTCGTAAAATTTGAATGAAAACGGAGAACGTAAAATTTTACGTAAGAGACGAACGACGGTCGATAAGTCGAGAATAGATAATAATATGAGGATATGAATTACGTATTTATGACTCTTGATAGATGATGAATAAGGTTGTAAATTTTGAACGAATTCTAAAGATGTTAGATTTTCCGTAAGAGACGATCAATTGATGATAAGTAATGATAGAAAAGTTGATTAATGATTCTATTTGGATATTGATGATTATTAATGATTAAGGAACGAGTTTGTAGTTGACGACATGTTCGTCTAAGTATTGAAAAGATGAGTTGTAGTTATAATCGTGAAGTAGAAAGAAGAAGTTAAGAATTTGAACGAGAACTTGAATTGGTTTAGTAATTGTATAGTTTGAGCGACGAGGTTTTGATCGTCATGTTTATAAACGAGAAATGAAAAGAGGTCTATCACGTATAATGATACGAGTAGACTGTATTGAGTCAGTAAATTCATGAGATTTAAGTTCGATAACATAGAACGAACCTAGAAAAACGTGCGTCGATTTTATCGAGCATTAGGGTTTCACTCGGCAGTTTTGCGATGTTCCACGGAAACTGCAATATCTCCTAGCTCGGTTATCGGAATCGATATCCGCAAATTAGAGAGTAAACTAGACATCCGAGGGTATCTTTTGGTATAGGGAACAACCCCTGTTTCGAATTCCCCTATTCCATGCGAACTTACTGACCTGACCTTGTGCAGTGAACCTTCAAAGCTAGATTCTTAAGTTGAATTCTTCTCAACTTAAACTCTTTCGATCTTTTTAGTCGTTTCAAGTAATCGACTACCTTCTTTTTACCGACATAAAGTGTTGAGTACAGAACCGAGTGAGTGTCAAATGAGATGCGTTCGTATCTCGTTTCTTTTTAAATAAAAGAGTTTAGTTAACGTGCAAATGCCTAAAACGTCTAAAGAACAAAAACTTAATCCGATTTTTCGTATTCGTTTATCGTTTGCGACCGAGCTTTAAAGTATGATTTTACAATGAAGGAGGAAGTCGACACCAAGGATAAGATGCAGACCAGAAGACGGAAGAACGTATCTTTGTTCTGTATTTAATCAAGGTGGGCTTTCCTATATACAAATAAAACGAGCAATGCTCAAAAACCTTTTCTTTATCGCTTTGATAATCGTGTTTTCAAAGTGATAATCATGGCATGAACTGTTTTGTGTTTTATGTGAGTTCTTTTGTACCTTATGAGTTAATCAAAAGGGGTTAACTAACGATCGGCTTTGAGTTAGTCAAAAGGGGCTTTCCAAAGTTAGTGCACTTGTAGCCTGTGGTGTATGTGGTATCCTGTTGAGGGGTAGCCAGCCACGGTGAATTATGACTGGTCAAGATTTGAACGTAACATCTATGAAAAATGCTTCGAAGCTACTTTATGAATGAAATGCAAATGTTTAATAGGCACAGGCTCTTTTAAATGAAAATCCCGATGCGCTATAAAATGAGATGCCTGTTTATCTATACTTATGATTATGTTTTCGGCAACGTGCCCACTAAGTACTTTTGTACTTAGCCCTGCATATGTTTTCTAAATGTGCAGGTTGAAGCGGCGGTGACGGTTGAGTTAGAGTTGAATAGAGTTAAGGAAGACTTTTGTATATAGTTCATAATTCCGCTGCTAGACTCTAAACTCCTTTTGATGTTGTGTATTAATCACTGTAGTCTAAGTTCTGTAATATAACTTAGAAGCTTTTGATGTATCTTGCTCGAGTAATCTTTCAAGATTAACTCTTTCCTTTCGTCAATAAAGTCTTGTTCATAGAAGATAAGTTGTTATGTATGTATGATTGTTCTTTCATCCCCCTTCTTCTCCGCTTCTTTAATCCAACCCCAGTCGCACCCCGACTTCTGCCGTCCCTCGGGATTTGGGGCTGTGACAATTTTAATTGTACTCTGATAACATCAATTTATCCAACTCCTCTTAAAAACACAAGTTTCTAATTTTTCTATTGAATTTTTCGAATTTATATATATTTATTATTTCTTGCTTAGTTTTATTAATTTAAAATCTTATTATACTAATAAAAATTCTAATTATATAACTCTTTCATCAATTTCATCTTTTAGTTATGGAAATGGAAAATCAGTACTAACTCTAAATTTTCATCGATTATTTTAGGATTTTTCTTAATAGATTTTTATTTCTTTCATTTGAATACATATTTATATTTCAATAAATCCTAGTTTTATTATTTTAGGATTAATTCTCCTTATTGAATTCAAGAACACCTAAAATCTTATTCTCTTATGCTCATAGAGTTTGAGTACTTAGGATTTTTCTTCTTAATGAATAAATTCTTGATTTTATTCTCTTATCTTATTTTAATTTATTTTGAATTCTATTTTTTTTTGGCTTAACTCTTCCATTTAGACTTAATAGATTAAAAAGCACAATTTCTTATGCTTTAGTTTTATTCGAATTTTTCACCCCTTTATGCTAAGAAGATTATTTCTTCTATTTTCTCATAACTTAATCTTATTTCACTTTTAGTCTCTCTTTTAATACTCAATTAAAACATATATCCATAGGAATAAAATTCCTAACTTATTCCTTCATACTTCTTGAATTTTTATACTTCATCAACTTATGAATTTATTTCTTTTGATTAATAGCAATTATATTCATAATATACTCTTATCTTCATTTTTAATCCATCAATCATAACTATTATATTAAGAACTATAACTTATATTTTTAATCATCATTTTCGGTACTAATATGCTTTTCACATACAAATTCTTAGCTTCAATTTATTCATATATTCATACTCTAGCATGCTTGAATCATATATTTCCATCCTCAAATTAAACATACAAGTTATATATATCATCTTTTCAATTCTACTATTCATCATCTTCCTCAAGTGACCTTATTTATAGACATGCATATTTCTTCCACTAAATAATCAAATCATGCTTAGATATTATCATCTATATCAACAATATCATAAATTCAACAAAAACATGCAAACCCTAATTCCTTCATTATTTTCGGTTCTACTAGGGTTTTTAATTCATGGATTCTTCTTCATCATCTCATCATGTTATCATCTTTAACTCATGCATATACTCATAATATCAAGATCATAATTTTAAAGCATGAAATCTCTCTATAATCTTAATCATACGGCATACATATGCTTGAGTGCATAGTTTGAATTCCCTTCATTCTTTCCTAGTGCATGAATAGCATGTAAGTTCATAGATATAAACCTTGAAAACCTAAGCTTAGAACTTCATAAATAATGTGCAGAAAATTCGAAGCTCTTAGGGAAGAAAAAGACATGAAAATCGAGTGATAGAGGTGAAAAACCTTGCTCCTTTCTTGCTCGATGATACTAGCCTCTATTCCACACAACTCTAGCTCCTTCTTTAAGCTTGGATTGAAGAAAAATGGAGGCTAAGGGGGCTGCTCATAATCGGCAGTTTTGAGAGAAAAAAGAGAGGAATAGCCGATGGAGAGAGAGTGATGAAATGAGATGATTTTGTGTAGGTTGTGAGAGTGAGAATGAGAGTGGGTATTGCATAAGCAATCCTACCTATTTATAGAGAGGAAAAACGTGTGGATTAAGGCATGAGGTGAGGATTAGAGAGAGTGCACTTCACCTCTTGTTGTGAGAGTAGGAAAGTAAAGAGAGTAGAATTGGAGAGTAGGAAATTGAGAGTGGAAATTGAAAGGGAGAGGTATAAATCATGTGTGTGTGCTGACATGGTGTGTGTGTGTGTGGAAGATGTGAGAGAGTTCTAGATTTATTTAGATAGATTTTATAGGGTAAAAATCCCCGAAAGAAAAGATTTTACTTTATTTTCCCCTTTTTGATGATGCCAAAACCACTTACAACTTGAAACCACTACTGATCTAAACCTTACTAACTTATCTAAAATCTGAGCTGAAATTCTAGACAGTCTATAAGATAATACATCAAAAGGGTTAGCACAGTTATAACATGGTATTTAAAAGACTTTGTGATTCAGAGCTTGGACAATGAGGGATTGTTCATCAAGGTGAATCTTATAACTGAATAGTTTTCATTACAACTGATTGTTACAAAAGATAGGCTCAAAAACCGAAAATTACAACAGTTGCTAGAAAACTAACTGAGCTAGTATTGTAGCCCATACTTGCCAAAGATCCTTACAAAAATTTCCCTCTTAGCAGGTGACTCCTTGGAGATGTCTACTCCATGCTCCTTGCAGACCTGCCTCGCCTCAGATGCAATCTTCTGACGGTTCGGGTTGCTGGAATCCGAGAGAAGAGGTGGCCGATAAGTGACCTCTTGGGAACTGGAACAGTGTTCAAGTCCAGGTTGGCGTCAATCATGGCCCTCCTGAATTGACTGAACATGCCCGGGTCACCTGAGTGCAACTCGGTCAGCGCCTCTTTGAACGCTCTCCTTGGGTCGTCAGTTGCGTAAACCTTCCTATAATAGAAGTCGTTCACGAACTCCTGCTTGAACATCTCCCAATCCTCATTCCACTCGGTCGGCATCCACTTGTCGGTATGCCTGAACCGACTCTCAACCTTGGACTTTAGAGGCAACCTTTGTTGCTTCAACCGAGCTTCCGCCTTTGATTGGATTTTGTTGATGCGGCGTCGGCTGCGGGAGGCAACGTTGCGGTCCAGGTTCTGAGAAACCTTCTTCAGCTCTGATCTGAGTTCTCCTCCACTGGTGGAGTGGCTTTCCCTAAATGGCTGTATTTTGCCTTCTCTCACTCTTCATAACTTAAAAGCAGTTTACCGAAGATCAATACAGAAAGATCGATTTCTCTAGATCGGATCGTAGCAAGGAAAGGGAAAGCGTAAACCAGCAGAGAGGAATACCCGCACTTCGATCCCCCTCTTAGTTAGGAAAAGGCAAGATAATCGACTAACTATAAACCTCACGAGGTTGGGTGCGTGTTCCGTGTTAGATCTCTCATTCCTAACGTGTACTAATACCAGGTCAGTGATTTCCGAGTGAGTTCTAAACCAACCAACGAGAGGAGAGGGCAGCCCCTGCAGTGGAGTAGCTCTAGACCCGATCTACAGTATTTCATAAACATCAAGAGGAGGATACTGCGTATTCATGCAAGAAACCGTTAATGCACCTATTGAGGAATAAAACGTTTATGCTAGAATGCTTGAATCCAGACGGGCACTGGTTCACCCTCCTCGCCTGGCTGGCGGCAAATTTTCTGATCCAGCTCGCGTTCATGTAGTCCTTTTCCTCTACATCCATAGCCTTGGCCGCTGCAATGCACTCTTCGGTTGTTATCCCGTCGAGTTCAGAATCCAGCTCGGCTGCGATCTCAGCTATGGAGCTGTAGGAAACTCCAATCTTCTTTGCCTGCTCCAAGTCCTTAGACATTTCGGCTCCACCGACTTCGGTTGTCTTGGCAGCAGCAGACTTCCTTCTCCTCAGCTGAGATTTTGATGGTTGAGCAGCTGGCACTCCTTCTTCTTGGGTCTCTTCTTCTTCCTGTGCTTCATCCTCCGTCTCCTTCTTTTCCCCCTTTTTGGCATCAGCAACAAGGCTTGCTACTGAACCGTCCAGAGAGTTGAGTTTGGCTTCGGTGGATTGAACTCGGTTGAAGAGTTCATCGACCGCACACTCCAGTTCGATCTTCTTCGCCAGTTCGGAGTCCTGGTGCTCTTGTTCTGCCTTCTTCAAGACAGAAAGGTTGTCGTTGACCTCTGTCTGAAAGGCAACAAACTCAGCCCAACGCGACTCGAACCGGGACTCCCATTCAGCATTCTGCGTCTGTTGGGACTTGGCCAGATTTGAGCCAGCCAAGGACTTGAAGACATTCACTTCCGACTTCAAGCCCAACAGAGTGGATTTCAGCTCCGACATGTCCTGACTGGTGGAGGAGGAGAGATCATTCAGCGTCATCTTCAGCTCGGCATTCTCCTCCACCAGTTGTTGGTACTTCACTTCCTGAGCTGCCAACTCCCTCAGCTGGTCATCGTGTTGGTGCTGGAGGTGGGCGAGCAGCTCGGTCCTCAACTGGTTGACCCTCTCAGCCACTAGCTCGCAGATTTGTTCTGTTGAAGGAGCGAGCTGAGCAGCTGGAAGGGCTTGAGTAGACGGAGCTAGAGGCTCAGCTGTGACCATGGCTTGACGGTTTGCCAGGTACAGCTTCAGGTTCTCCTCCTCTTCTTTTGCGGCGGCGGCTGCTGCATCGACATCTTCAAGGAAGTTGGCTGATTTCACCAACATGCTGTCAAGGAAGTCGACACACTCCTTTCCAGCTGCCTCCCTTGTGTCCTTCGCTTCAGCCAAACTCTGGTCCAACCGTCTAGTGAGCAGCGCGATCCGGTTGTTGTACGCCACCTCCAAGTTGGAATAGTTGAAGTAGGCTCGGATGCGGGACTCATCAGATTTCAGTCTGTCCCAGCTCAGTACCCTGATCGTGTCCTCCTTGACATACCACTGGCTGAAGATCAGGTAGAACTGGTACAGTAGCTCGGTTCCCAGTGTGGCGAAGATGGGCATGTCGCGAGCCACAGGGAACAGACCCAACAGCTTTTGAAAGCAGTAGGCCACCCTGCCTTCGTGCTCGTCAGCAACAGCCTGCAGGTCCTCCGCTTCGTTGATCGGGGAGGGGGTGAGATTGTATGGTTCGGGTTCAAGAGGTTCATCGATGTTGGCCAAAGAGTCGGTCACAACATCGGCATCGAGCTGAGAGCTCGGAATTTGGGATTCAGTTGGGGAAGAGGGTGGAATGGTTTCCTCAACATCGGCCGAAGGAGCGGTCACGATGTTGGCATCGAGCGGAGAGCTCGAAATTTCTGGCTCGGTTTGGGTAGAGAGAGCAAGAGGCTCTGGGAGCGGTACAGCATTCACTCCAGCTGTGGGGGAGGTAGTAGCATCTTCGAGGTCCTCAGATGAGAAGGATGCATCCGACGTCTCCATGCCCTCAGCCTCATCAGCTCTGGGGCCTCGAGGTGCGATCTCGAATGATGCGGCCTCAGCTGAGCGGCTGGATTCGGAACGCTCCTCAGCAGGTGTGGACTCGACCTGCGCTCCCTCCTTGTCTGGAGCTTGTTCCTCAGCTGGCTCCTCAGCTGGAACCTCAACTGGCTCATCAGCTGACTCGTCAGCTGGAACATCAGTTGGCTCATCAGCTGGCACCTCAGCTGCCTTCTTGATTGCCTTCTTGAACCTTACCCTTAACTTTTTCTGGGCAGGTTCGTCAGTCGCCTCCTTCTCAGCGTCAGCTCGGCGACGTGAGGCTTTGGATTTTGTGGGGCGAGCAGCAGCTTGTTCCCCCTCAGCTGTTGACTCAGCTGGCCTTCCCGACTCCCTCTTGTCCTTGAGAGTGTAGACACTCCTCAGCACCTCCTGTGCTTTCTTGGCTGTCGGGAATAGCAACAGCTTCTTCAGCGGCGTCTCCTCGCAGTCAGCCCAGACCATGTTGCGGTCCTTTGTTGCGAGGAGGATGAGGGCGGAGATTTTGCAGCCGAAATTGAGCGTGCCCTTCACACTCAGCAGCTTCTCTCCAGACTCGGTTGTAGTCTCAGAGATCTTCGACTTTTCCCCCATCAACTGGTTCAGAAAATATTGGAACCAGTTGATTTGGTGTTGGTGCTCTAGGGCCAACAGCTGTTTCAACTTGGGTCGGCTGATGTCGCCGAACGTGCCACTGTATCCGAACACAACCTTCGACACGGCGTCGAACAGCAGGCGGTGTTCAGGCTTCAGCTTAGTCCTTTACATGTTGCTCCTCAGCCGCTCTGGCTCGATCAGAGCATCCTGTAGAAATTCATCTCCCTGTTCGTCGGTAATATTCTCCAGGAACTCGGTGGCGGTGTGGTTGATTGGTATGATGTATCGGAGGACATCAGACACGTCGATGGAGAAGGAGACACGACGTATTGTCCTTGCCGGAACATCCCTTTGTCGGCATGACACCGTCGTAGAAACTCCCTCTGAACCGTCAAGGGGGCGAACAAGATTGACGTAGAATTCTCCGACTTGACGCCTGAGCAAGTGAGAGGGGCAGAGCTTGGCCCATTCCAGAAGTCCATTCTCGCGGAGAGTGTTGGCTATGGATGCTCAGCCGTACTTTACATTTAATGCGACATGATAGCTATTTTAATGTAACTGACTAGCACAGGAATGTTTGAATTTATTTCAAACATTCTCATTTAAGAACATAACACCTTCAGTCATAAATGATACCTGGCAGCTGATGTCGATATCAACTGTATACCTCAGTTACCGCATACCATCAGCTGACTCGAGTTCGTCTGTTCAGCTGACGTTTGATGTCTTCAGTTGGCAATTCGTATCTGAGATTCCTTCTTCAGCTGAGCTTCCCCCTCCATCTGAGCTTCCCCCTTAGATAGATATCCGATTCTTCAGCTCGGATGAATCCTTATCAGCTCGGATGACTTTTTAGCTCGGATGAGTTTTTAGCTCGAATCCAAAAGTCCTAGAAGATCACACAGCATCTTGAACCGGGCTTCAGGAAGAGGTTTGGTGAAGATGTCAGCTCTCTGAATCTCAGTTGGGATCTTCTCCATGGACACATCCTTCTTCTCAATATGGTCTTAGATGAAATGATGACGAATATCGATATGCTTAGTCCGAGAGTGGTGAACAGGGTTTAGAGAGATAGCTATGGCACTCGAGCTATCACAATGAATGGGAACCTGTCCAGTTGAGACTTCATAATCTCTCAGCTGCTGCTTCAGCCACAGTACTTGCATGCAACAGCTTCCGGCAGCCATGTGCTCTGACTCGGTTGTCGAAGTAGCAACACACGCTTGTTTCTTGGAGAACCATGAAACCAGCTTGCTTCCCATGAACTGACAGTGTCCAGAAGTAGACTTCCTGTCCAACCGATCTCCTGCTAGGTCGGCATCTGAGTATCCAGTCAGCTGGATATTGTCATCAGTTGGGTACCACAACCCAACATTGACAGTTCCCTTCAGATATTTAATGATGTTCTTTGCTGCCAACATGTGTGCTTCTCTTGGTTGGACTTGAAAACGAGCACACACTCCAACTGCGTATGAAATGTCTGGTCGGCTGGCAGTCAGGTATAGCAGCGAACCGATGATCCCTCTATACTGGCTGGCATCAATGAGCTTTCCCTTAGCTCCTGGTTCGATCTTCCAGTTCGTGTTCATAGGAATCTTCGTTGTCTTACTTGTCTGCAATCCGAACTTGGTGATGAGCTCCTTTGTATATTTGGACTGGTTGATGAAAATTCCTTCAGGTGACTGCTTCACTTGTAATCCAAGAAAATAATTCATCTCGCCCATCATTGACATCTCGAACTATTCCTTCATAAGATCGGAGAATTTCTTGCACAGTTCCTCCGACTTGGACCCGAAAATGATGTCATCGACATAAATTTGCACGACAAGTATATCTTCTCCAACTTTAATGGTGAACAGAGTTTTATCAACTGAACCTCGTTTGAACCCCGAGTCCAGAAGAAATCCACAAAGAGTGTCATACCATGCTCTTGGTGCTTGCTTTAGACCATAGATAGCTTTCTTCAGTTTGTATACTCTTCCATCTCCAGTCTCAAAACCAAGAGGCTGTTTAACATATACATCTTCTTTGATATCTCCATTGAGGAATGCACATTTCACATCCATCTGATATACTTTGAACTTGTGATGTGCGGCATAAGCTAGAAAGATCCGGATGGCTTCCAGCCTTGCAACTGGTGCAAAGGAATCTTCAAAGTCAATTCCTTCTTGCTGGCAGTATCCTTGAGCTACCAACCTTGCTTTATTCCTCACAATGAATCCAATGGCGTCTCTTTTGTTTTTGAAGATCCACTTTAATCCAATCACCTTGACACCATTTGGTCTTTCTACCAACTCCCATACACAGTTGCGTAGAAACTCATTCAATTCTTCTTGCATGGCAACATCTCCAGCTTGCTCGAACTCTTCTAGAACTGCCAATTCCTCAGCATATTGGGCATAAGTGTTGGATTCTTCCTCGGTTGATTCTGGATTTGCAACTCTGCTCCGTGTGCGTACACCCTCGGTTGGATCTCCGATGATGTCGTCGGTGGAATGAACTTCATACCATCTTCGGTTGTGTCTTCCTTCTTCTTCCAACTGTGGCTGTTCAGAAATTTGAGTTGGAGTCTTCAGAGCTGGTGATTGATCAGTTGTTGAGTCTGGATCCTCAACATTTACAATAGTTTGAACTGAGCTCGGTTGGGCATTGGATGCTGATGCAATTGGAGGGGCATCAGCTGAAGTTCCCCCTTGGGACGAGCTGAGGTCTTCGCATTCATCTTCAGAGGAGTATGGATCCTCATCCTCAGTTGCCCATATTAGAGGTTCAGCTCGGTTCTTTTCCTGAAGTGCTTGCGATCTGGTGAGAACTGGTAGAACAGCTGGATCCGCGTGTTGTTCCTTTACCTGTTCCCTGCACTCATAGGTAGATTCATCAAAACTAACATGAGGTGTTATTTCCACAACACGAGAGCTGCTGTTGAAAACTCTATATGCGTTGATCTGAGCTGCATATCCAAGAAATATGCCCTTCGAAGCTTTGGCATCAAAAGTTTTCAACTGAGTCTTTCCATTGTTGTGAATATAACACTTAGATCCAAAAACATGAAAATAAGAAATATCTGGCTTTCTGCGTCTCCACAGCTCGTAGGGCGTCTTTCCCAACCGCTTGGTGAAAAGAGATCGATTCTGTGTGTAGCATGCTGTGTTGATCGCTTCAGCCCAAAATCTCTTAGGCAGTGCTGAGCTCGCTAACATGGATGTGGCTGCATCCTTCAAAGTTCTATTTCTTCGCTCAGCTACGCCATTCTGTTGTGGAGTACGTGCGGCTGATGTCTGATGGGTTATGCCATTCTTTTCGCAATACTCAATGATGGTTTCATTTAGAAACTCCGTTCCACGATCTGATCGGATAGATATGATCTTTATCTCTTGTTGGTTCGATATCCGATCCATCAGCTTGGGCAGCTCATCTCGGGTTTCACTCTTGTGGCGCGTGAAGATGGTCCACGTATATCTTGAGTAGTCATCAGTTACAACCAAAGTATATTCGTTTCCATTAATGCTTTTTGGTGTAACTGGCCCGAAGAGATCCATATGGATCAGCTGCAACACTCGGTTGGTTGAGGGAGTTGACTTCAACCGGAAGGAGGTTCTAGCGAGCTTTCCCAACTGGCATGCACTGCAGATATGTGTTGTTGAAAACACTCGGTTAGGTATGCCTCTTGCATGTTCTTGTCTGGCGAGTCGGTTCATCGTCTTGAAATTCAGATGGTTGAGCCTTTTGTGTCACAGCCAGCTCACATCCGAACTGCTCTTTGATAACAGGCAAGTGTCAGGGAGGCTGCTGTTCCAATCAGCGTAGTATACATTCCCTGTTGGAGATCGATTTCCCAACAATATCACCTACTTTGATCCGACATCTTTAACTCTGCAACCCTGTGCATCAAACTTGACAGAGAAACCATTATCACAAAATTGGCTGATGGAGAGCAGGTTATGCTTCAATCCATCAACATAAGAGACATTAGAAATTGAAACATGATTGGTTTCAAGGGTACCGTAACCTCTGGTATAACCTTTTGAGTTATCACCAAAAGTAACTGATGGACCTTCTTTCTCCACGAAACTTCCAAGCAAATCCTTCAGATTTGTCATGTGTTTCGAGCATCCACTATCCATCACCCACATTGTTGTTGACGCCTTCTTCTTCCTCAGCTGTTTCTCCTGTACCTGCAAAGAGAAACTCACTTAGGTCCCCAATTTCAGTTGGGTCCTGGAGGGTTAGAACCAGTTCCCGCTGGAACTGTGCATCACTTTTCCCTGTAAACTCGGATGGATTTATCATTCCAAATTACTTTTCCTTCATCATCAACTATAACAACACCTCGGTTATCCTTAGGCTTGTTGTCAGTAGTGATGTTCTGTTTCTTGGGAGGAGTTGGATTTCTCCCATGTTGGGCTTTAGGAGGTGAGGCTTTCCCCTTGTTTTGATGGCGATTCTTATCCTGCTGAGTTTGTCTATGAGGTCGGATGCCATCGTGGAATCTTCTTGGCTGATTCTGATTCCATTGCCCTGGCTGTTGACGATAGCTGTTCATGACCGGATGTTGATTCATGTTGTGGCATGAGTAACCATAGCTGTCGTAACTGTTCCACATAGGTTGACTCTGTTGGAACCTCTGGTTGTTGTGGTGATGGAACCGTTGTTGATTATGTCAGTTGAAGCTCCGTCGGTTCTGTTGGTTCCATCTCTGCTGTGGTTGGTTTGTTGGTCGGTTATCACGTCGGTTCTGAGCTTGGTTATGTTGTCGATTTTGAGCTCGGTTCTGATTGCGACTCCGACGTCTCCGGTTCCTCTGTTGAGTCTTGGAACATTCCCCCTCGGTTGTAGACTTAACCGACTGTTTCATTGGTGCTCCATCTGCAGCTCCTTTGCCTTTCTCAGCCGCAGTTGCCTTTGTCGGTTGTGAGGGTGTTTGTTCAGTTGCAGACTCAACTGTGTTAGGTTTGGCGACCATGACTTCCTCAGCCTTGGTGAAGGTAGCTGGTGGAATTCCAGTGTCCTTTGCCACGTCGTATCCGAGTCCAGACACATCATCCGTTTGCCGTCTGTATCTGATGAGATTCTCGATGATCTCGGATGACTGATATAGCTTTGTCAGGTTGTCCTTCTCAGTTTGAAGATCCTTGAGAAGACCGGCTATATGCTCGGTCTAGGCATCTGATGTCTTCATCAGCTGGTCGATTTGAGCCTCTTGCTTGTTCAACTGTTCGTTCTGTGCCTTGATCTGTTCCTTCAACTGTTCATCGGTTGAAGCCTCAGTTTGGTTGGCTGTACTCAGTTGACTTTTCAGCTGGTCAATTTCTTCAGCTTGTCTCTTGATCAGATCGTCCTTTTTGGTTAAGGAATCTTCAAGCTTGGCGAACTGGGCTTGAAGACTCTTAAACTCAACCGACTGCTGATGCAGTTCCTCACTGAGTTCTTGAAAATCATTCCATGAAGGTTCCAACTCATCGCTCAGAGATTCCTGCAGGTTAGAAGAATTGGAAGATTTTAAGCGAGCAGGATTAGATTGTACCTCAATATCATTTTGGTCGGTTCCAAGTGCCATGAGGCATTGATCCAGACTGATGACTTTGTTGGTAGAGGTCAGATCATCCTCATCTTCAGTGTCTGTGAAGATGTCCATATCGTCAGCTGCCTCTTCAGCTACCATGGCCTTATTCTTTGCAGTTTGCTTGGCCCTTAGTGCTTCTCTTTCCTTCTTTGAGAGGTCTGGGCAGTCAGCTTTGAAGTGTCCTTTCTTGCCGCATTCGAAGAAACCATTGGTGACTGGCTTCGAACTGTCTCGAGTTCGGTTTGATTTATAGAAACGTTTATATTTGCCGAACCGAGTATCCATATCGGCTAACTTCTTTGACAACGCTGCAATGTTCTGTTGCAGTTCCTCTCTGCTCGGCTCCTTTGCAGTCGTGTCAGCCGATCTGGTTGGCCTTGACGATCTCGACCTTGAGTAGTCAGCTCGGAGGGCCACTGACTTTGATGCTGAGCCGACATCCTCAATTCTATTTGTCTAACTTGAGGGCTGCGACCTCCTTCTGTTGACTTTATACTCATTCCCTTTCAAGATTGAGAACAATCTTTCAGTTCCCATTTCACCAAGGTCAGCTCGGCTCTCGTGGATATTTGTGAAAGTATCCCACTCGGCCGGTAGAGCTTACAACACTTTGAGATTTATTTCTCTTAGAGTGTATTTTCCTTTCCGGATGGACTGGATTCTTCTGATGATGTCCATAAACCGGAGCTCTAGCTGATCGATAGTCTCATCAGGTCGCAGACTGAAATTGTCGAAATCTTGACATGCATGCGAGAACTTGTTTTCCTTTGTCTCGTCGCTTCCTTCACTTAGCGAGGCCAGGATGTCCCGCATCTCTTTTGCAGTCTCACACTCCTCTATCCAGGGCAGATAATCTTGTCCAACCGTGGACATTATTGTGCTCTGAGCCCAGATATCCAGCTGGCTCACTTTGGCCTCCTCTGGAGTATAGTCTTCTGGCTGTTTCTCCACATACTCCACCACTGCATCTCCATCGTTGGGATTTGTGGGAGTGCGAAGTATTCTGTCTCGTATGACGATTGGTCCAGATGTGAGAACTTGTTGCATCCTATGATGCTTTGACAGAAGTATCTTCTTCATTCGAGTTCTCCATGATGTATAGTTGACAACAGAGAACATGACTACGATCTTGTCCTTGATGTCCATCTGCACAAACAAAAACAGGAAAAAAAGGAGCAAGTATGCACTAGCGTGAAAAGATCTGTTCAGTTGACCACTGAAATAAAATTCTCGAATTCACACCTCGTGAAACAGAGTCAGCAGTCTTTTGAACCACTGCTCTGATACCACTTGATGGTCCCGATACGAGTTCCTGGTGTATGGGGGGAGGGGGAATACACCAGTTAGGATTTTTCAAGTTTCTAAAAACTTAACACTTGAAATCAACTTCAACTGAGAAAAAGGACTCAGTTGGGATCTCACAGCTGAGTAAGCAACCTCAGCTGGAAGAGTGGTGCTGTGCGGAATGTGGTGGAAAATGAACTCGTAAAAACAAACTCACGCTTTTATGCACGGTTGGGCAAAACCAAAACTGTTGAGGTGAAAGTATGCAGATTGTATGCGGTTAGTTTGTCAGTTGAGATATGCAAAAATAATGACTGAACACAAATAAACACGACACACAAGATTTACGTGGTTCGGAGAGAACTCCTACGTCCACGGGGAGATGTGAGTCCACACACCTGAGTCCAAGTTCTTCTGGACATTTCCATTCAGCTTACGCGGGCTGAGCAACCGTTACAGTTTAGTTTCCTGGCACTAAACAGCCTAAGTCAAGTTTGCGGGTACTTGACGACCTGACTACTCAATTACAGGAAGAGTAAGGTCCTAGCACACTTTTTAGGGTGTGAGGATGGGTAGGATTTCCAACTACAGCTCGATCACGAATGAGAGCTGGATCTAAGGTTTGAACGAATAAACACTCAACCTAAGATCAAAAACAGTTTCGATCTCTAGGAACCCTCAGCTACTAATGTTCTCTCAAAAAGGAACTCTCAGCATCTGATGTTCTTAGATGATGATTTTTCAGATTTGCTTTTTGCTTTGATTTCTCTTGTGAAAGCTCTTGAATTTTCGTCGTCTTTCTTTTCTTGTATTTTCTCGAATGAGAGAATGCCTCTATTTATAGGCGGAGAGAATCAACTAGCCGTTGGAGGAGCAGTTGATCTTTGATCGGTTGAAAGCGATGGCTTGTCTCTCTTCTGCTTTCCATCTGAGACAGCCTTGTGTTGGGCCAGATGGGGTAATGACTGAACGGTCAAACCCTCATGTGACTTCCTTTTGAAATTCAAATCTTTGACAGTCAACTTCGGTTTGTCGGTTGAAAGTCTTGACCTTCATCTGAGTGATCTTCAGCTGATGTTCTGTCTGAACCGTTGAACTCTCAGCAGACTTTGAACTTCATCTTGTTGATATTAACTGATTAAGTTTACAACTGATGTTCCAACTAGAACGCTCAGTTGTCCTTCTTGTATTTAGTCAGTTGGGTTCGCTCAGTTGGTTTCCTTCACAACTGATGTTCTGAAAACTTCCCCATGTTTGCATCTGAACAAATGAACTCTCAGTTGTCTTTCTTCACAACTGATGTTCTGTCATAGTGACGCCTTGTTGCCATCTTCAGCTGGAGACCTGTAAAGATAAAATCTTAACTTTGCTCAAACAGCAAGCCTAAATTCTAACATTAGGTTCTGGCAACATCTACTCGGTTGGGGTCAGTCGGTTTTGGAATTCATCAAAACTTATACTAATAAATTTTCCAACACTTTGCGATTCAGAGCTTGGACAATGAGAAATTGTACGTCAAGTTGAATCGTATAACTAAATAGTTTTTATTACAACTGATGGTTACAAAGATAAGCACAAAAACAAAAATTACATCAGTTGCTCAAAAACTAACTGAGCTAAAACTTAAGCCCATATTTGCAAAAAATTCTAACGAAAATCTCTCTTTTTGCTTCTAACTCCTTTGCTATGTCAACCCCGTGCTCTTTGCAAACTTGCCTTGCCTCAGCTGATATCTTTTGACGGTTGGGGTTTCGAGAGTCTGGAAGGAAGGGAGGGAGATAGGTAACCTTCTTAGGAACCGGGACTGTGTTCAGATCCAGTTTTGCATCTATCATTGCACGTCTGAACTGGCTGAACATGCCCGGGTCCCCTGAGTGCAACTCGGTCAGGGCTTCCTTGAACGCTTTCCTCGGATCGTCAATTGAGAAGACCTTTCTGTAATAGAAGTCATTCACGAACTCTTGCTTGAATGACTCTCAGTCTTCATTCCACTCAACTGGCATCCACTTGTCCACGTGCCTGAACCGACTTTGGACCTTGACCTTTCCTGGCAACCTCTGTTACCTCAGCCGAGCTTCAGCCTTAACCTGATGTTTGTCAATGTGGCGTCGGCTGCGAGAGGCAATGTTCCTATCCAGGTTCTTGGTTATCTTGGTCAACTCCTCCTCGAACTGGTTGACTATTCGAGCTTGGCTGGCAGTGAACTTCTTGATCCAGCTAGGATTCATGTAATATTTCTCAGCAACATCCATAGCCTTGGCAGCAGCAATACACTCTTCGGTTGTGATACCGTCGAGTTCTGAATCAAGCTCGACTGCGATCTCGGCTATGGAGTCGTAAGAAACTCCAAACTGCTCTGCCTGCTCCAAGTCTTTTTCCATTTCAGCTCCACCTAAGTCGGTTGACTTGGGAGCGAACTTCTTCTTCTGGGCTGTCTTCCTCCTCGGCTGAGATTTTACAGCAGCTTCAGCCTGGGTCTCATCTTCCCCCTGCAACTCAACATCCAACTCCTCTTCCCCCTTTTTGGCATCAGCAATAAGGCTTGCTACTGATCCATCGAGAGAGGTGAGTTGTTGTTCGGCTTGTTGGATGCGGTTGAAGAGTTCATCGATCGCGCACTCTATTCCGACCTTCTTTTCCAGTTCAGAGTCATGGCGCTTTTGTTCGGCTTTCCTCAATCCAGCGAATGTTTCAGTTATCTCAGTCTAGAAAGCAACGAACTCAGCCCATCTTGACTCGAACCGAGACTCTCATTCTTCATCCTGAGTCTGTTGGGATTTAGCCAGGTTGGAATCAAAAATGGATTGGAAGACATTCAGCTCAGACTTGATCCCCAGAACAGTTGATTTCACGTCAGAAATGTCTTGGCTGGTGGAGGAGGAGAGTTCGTCCAGCTTTATCTTCAGTGAAATATTCTCCTCCATCAGCTGCTTGGTCTTCTCCTCTTGTGCTTCCAACATCCTCAGCTGATCTTCTTTGTTTTGCTGGAAGTTGGCAAGCATCTCCGTCCTCAGCTGGTTCACCCTCTCAGCTATCAGCTCACAAATGTCTTCAGTTGAGGGCGCTGGCTGATCAGCTGGAGCTTGGTGTTCAATCAGATCTGGCTGCTCAACTGTAACCATGGCTTGACGGTTGGCCAGGTACAGTTGAAGCTCCTCTTCTTCTTCCTTCGCTGCGGCGGCGGCTGCGTCCAGGTCATTAAGGAACTCAGCTGACTTGATTAGCATGTTGTCGAGGAAGTCAATACAGTCTAGTCTAGCCGTCTCCCGGGTATCTGTGCCTTCCGCCTTGCTCAGGTCCAGACGACGCGTGAGCAGCGCAATCTTGTTGTTGTAGGCCACCTCCAGATTAGTGTAGTTGAAGTAATCTCGGATGCGTGACTCGTCCGCCTTCAGCTGGTTCCAGCTGTGTACCCTTACAGTATCTTCCTTCACATACCAGTGACTGAAGATTAGGTTGAACTGGTACAGCAACTCGGTCCCAAGTGTAGCAAAAATCGGCATGTTGCGAGTTCTGGGAACAATAGGTCACCTTGCCTTCATGCTCCATCGCGACAGCCTGACGATCAGCTTCGTCATCGATTGGGGAGGGAAAAAGATTTTCATATGGCAATGGTTCAAAAGTTTCATCAATGTTGGCCAAAGAGGCGGTCTCAACATTGCCATCGAACTGGGAGCTCAGAATATTGGATTCTGTGGGGAGTGGGGTATCAACCGGTTCATCAACATTGGTCGAAGAGATGGTCTCAATGTTAGCATCGAGCAATGAGCTCGGAATCTCTAGCTGTGTGTCGGTTGTTAGAGCGAGAGGCTCTTTGGGCGGTACAGCATCAGCTCCTGCTGTGGGGGAGGATGGAATGTCTTCAATTTCCTCAGAGGAGGAAGAAGCATCCGAGGTCAGGTCCGTTTCCATCCCATCAGCCTCATCAGCAGCGCGAGGAAGGATCTTGAAGGCAGCTGCCTCAGCTGAGTGGCTCGACTCGGATGGCTCCTCAGCTTGCGCCTCCACAGCTGGTACCTCCTTCTCAGCTGGCGTACCCTCAGCTGGCACATCAGCATCTAGCTCCTCAGCTGGTACATCAACAGCTGGCTCCTCAGCTGGTGCTGCCACCGTCTTCTTGAAGTGAACTCTCAGCTTCTTCTTGGCAGGCTCCTCAGCTTTCTCCTTCTCCGACTCAGCTCGTTGTCGGCGAGCAGCTTTCGATTTTGTGGGGCAGCTGACAGCTGGTACCTCTTCAGCTGTATCCTTTGCCTCAGCTGTCTTCCCACCATCCTTCTTCTCCTTAGGAGTATAAACACTCCTAATCACCTCTTGAGCTTTCTTTGCTGTTGGGAACAACATCAACTTCTTCACGGGGGTCTCCTCGCAGTCCTCCCAGACCATGTTTTGACCCTTGGTTGCGAGTAGGATCAGAGCAGAGATTTTACAGCCGAAGTTGAGAGTTCCCTTTGACACTCAACAAGTTCTCCCCGGACTCGGTTGTGGTCTCAGAAATCTTCTGCCTCTCCACAGTCAGCTGGTGTTCAAAATACTTGAACCAGTCGACGTTGTGCTTGTGTCTGTGCTCCAAAGCAATCAATTGCTTGAGCTTCAGTCGGCTGATGTCGCCGAAAGCACCACTGTAACCGAACACGACTTTGGAGACAACATCGAACAAAAGTCGATGCTCCGGCTTCAACTTCGTCCTCTGCATATTGCTCTTCAACTTCTCCGGAGTGATGAGAGCATTCTCCAGAAACTCATCGGCTTCTGTGTCGGTTATATTCTCAAGAGTGTCTGTGTTGGAATGATTCGGCGGAATGACTTGGCGAAGGAAGTCGGAAACAATAATGGGAACGGTGACCCTACGGATGGTTCTGGTCGGAACGTCCCGTTGTCGGCATGAAACCTCTGTAACGACGCCATCTCTGCTGTCGATGGGCGACTGCAGATTGACGTAAAACTCTTCGACCTGGCGCCTGAGCAGGTGGGAGGGGAAAAGCTTCGCCCATTCCAGTAGGCCGTTCTCCCTGAGAATATCGGCGAGGGGAGACAGCACCGGTGACTCCAATTCATCCTCTGAAAAGATCTGCTCAAAGTGTATCCTCGAGACCAGCAAGTCGAACGATTCTTCATATGATGTGGGGACTAGAGAAGTTCCGGAGGAAGCCATTTTCTTTCCTTTGGGTGCCATTTAATACGTCTGAGAAGATATATATAAGAAAGAAAGAAAAACTTGCAGTAAATGGTTAGACAGAATCTGAGAAGATGATGAACAGTTACTGCAGATAAACACGAATGAGGAAGGTAAGAGATCACTTCCTGATTTTCCGCCATTTATAGGTTTTAGGCTCGGTTGAAATCGACGGCTAGGGTTGAATGGCGCGAATCCATCAACGGCTGAGATTACGCGACTGTTGACTAGCTTTAACTTGACGTCACGAACCGAGTTCCAACCAGCGCGTGAGAAGGTAAACTATTTTTCATGTCAGCCCAGTCGCACTGTAAAGTAGGCTATTGATGTTCAGCCGTACATTACATTAAATGCGACATGATGGCTATTTTAATGTAACTGACATGCTCAGGAATGTTTGAATTTATTTCAAACATTCTCATTTAAGATCATAACACCTTCAGCCATAAATGTTACCTGCCAGCTGATGTCGGAATCAGTTGTGTTCACCTATCAGCTGATGTTGGAATCAGCTGTGTTCCAATGTTGCGGCATACCATCAGCTGACTCGAGTTCGTCTGTTCAGCTGATGTCTGATCCAACGTTGTAGCATACCATCAGCTGACTCGAGTTCGTCTATTCAGATGACGTCTGATGTCTTCGGTTGGCGATCCGCATCTGAGATTCCCCCTTCATCTGAGCTTCCCCCTCAGATGGATATCTATCTCTTCACCTCAGCTGGTTCTTCATCTGATGGATCCAACAATCCAAGTAAATCACATAGCATCTTGAACCGCGCTTCGGCTAGAGGTTTGGTGAAGATATCTGCTCTCTGAATCTCAGTTGGAATCTTCTCCATGGAAACATCCTTCTTCTCAATATGATCTCGGATAAAATGATGTCGGATGTCAATGTGCTTCGTCCGAGAATGGTGAACAGGATTCAAAGAGATAGCAATGGCACTTGAGCTATCACAATGAATGGAAACCTGTCCAGTTGCTACTTCATAGTCTCGCAACTGTTGCTTGAGCCACAACACCTGCATGCAACAGCTACCGGCAGCCATATACTCTGACTCGGTTGTAGAAGTGGCAACACATGCTTGTTTCTTGGAGAACCACGAAACTTGCTTGCTTCCCATGATCTGACAGTGTCCAGATGTGGACTTCCTGTCCAACCGATCTCCGGCTAGATCTGCATCTGAGTATCCGGTCAGTTGGATGTTGTCGTCGGTTAGATACCACAACCCAACATTAACAGTACCCTTCAGATACTTGATGATGTTCTTTGCTGCCAACATGTGTGCTCCCTTCGGTTGAACTTGGAACCGAGCACACACTCCAACCGCGTAAGATATGTCTGGCCGACTGGCGGTGAGATATAGCAAAGAACCGATGATCCCTCTATACTTATTGGCATCCACGAGCTTTCCCTCAGTTCTAGGTTCAATCTTCCAGTTAGTATTCATCGAGATCCTTGTGGTTTTACTTGTCTGCAATCCGAACTTGGTGATGAGCTCCTTTGTATATTTGGACTGATTGATAAAAATTCCTTTTGATGACTGCTTCACCTGTAGTCCAAGAAAATAATTCATCTCGCCCATCATCGACATCTCGAATTTCTCCTTCATGAGAGTTGAGAATTTCTCACACAACTCCTCCGACTTGGAACCAAATATGATGTCGTCGACGTAGATTTGCACAACAAGTATATCTTCTCCAACTTTGATGGTGAACAGTGTTTTGTCAACTGACCCTCGTTTGAATCCCGAGTTCAGAAGAAAACCACAAAGAATGTCATACCAAGCTCTGGGTGCTTGCTTCAATCCATAGATTGCTTTCTTCAACTTGTACACTCTTCCATCTCCAGTGTCAAAACCGGGACGCTGTTCAACATATACATCTTCCTTGATATCACCGTTGAGGAAGGCACACTTCACATCCATCTGATATACCTTGAACTTGTGAAATGCGGCATAGGCTAGAAAGATTCGGATGGCTTCCAGCCTTGCAACTGGTGCAAAGGAGTCCTCAAAATCGATTCCTTCTTGTTGGCAATATCCCTGAGCTACCAACCTTGCCTTATTCCTCACGATGAATCCAATGGCGTCTCTCTTGTTCTTGAAAATCCATTTTAATCCAATGACTTTGACACTATTTGGTCTTTCTACCAACTCCCATACACAGTTGCGTAGAAATTCGTTCAATTCTTCTTGCATGGCTGTTGTCCAGTGAACACAATTGAGAGCTTCCACAACATTCTTCGGTCCTGGCACATCAGCTACAAAGCAAGAAATCATGGCAACATCTCCAGCTTGCTCGAACTCCTCAAGAACTGCCAATTCCTCAGCATATTGAGCGTAAGTGTTGGAATCTTTCTCAGTCGAATCTGGATTTGCAACTCTGCTCCTTGTACGCACACCTTCGGTTGGATCTCCGATGATGTTGTCAGTGGAATGATCTTCATACCATCTTCGGTTGCGTCTTCCTTCTTCTTCCAACATTGGTCGTTCCGAGATTTCAACTGATGGTGAATCCTGAGCCGTAGGAGATGCTGGTATCTTCAGAACTGAAGATTGATCAATTGTTGAGTCTGGATCCTCAATATTGACAGTATTTTGAACCGGGCTCGATTGGGCTTCGGATGCTGATGCAGTTGGAGTGGCATCAGCTGAAGTTCCCCCTTGAGATGAGCTGGGGTCCTCGCATTCATCTTCAGAGGAATAGGGATCATCATCCTTGGTTGCCCATATCAATGGTTCAGCTAGATTCTTTTCCCTTAGAGCCTGCGATCTGGTGAGAGCTGGTGGAACTTGTGGATCAGCCTGTTGTCCTTTAGCCTGTTCCCTGCACTCAAAAGTAGATTCATCAAAACTAACATGAGGTGTTATCTCCATAACACGAGAGCTGTTGTTAAAAACTCTATAAGCCTTGATCCGAGCGGCATATCCGAGAAATATGCCTTTCGAAGCCTTGGCATCAAAAGTTTTCAACTGAGTCTTTCCATTGTTGTGAATATAACACTTAGAACCAAAAACGCGAAAATATGAAATATCAGGCTTCCTGCGTCTCCATAGCTCGTATGGTGTCTTTCCCAACCGCTTGGTCAGAAGAGACCGGTTCTGGGTGTAGCAGGCTGTGTTGATGGCCTCAGCCCAAAATCTCTTTGGCAGAGCTGAGCTTGTCAACATGGATGTAGCTGCATCCTTCAGCGTTCGGTTCCTTCGCTCGGCTACTCCATTCTGTTGCGGAGTACGCGCAGCTGATGTTTGATGAGTAATTTCATGCTTCTCACAGTACTCAATGATGGTTTCATTTAGAAACTCGGTTCCACGATCTGATCAGATGGAAATAATTTTCATCTCTTGTTGGTTCGATACCCCATCCATCAGCATGGGTAGCTCATCTCGGGTTTCACTCTTGTGACGCATGAAAATGGTCCACGTGTACCTAGAATAATCATCAGTAACAACAAGGGTATACTCGTTACCATTCATGCTTTTTGGTGTAACTGGCCCGAAGAGATCCATATGGATCAGCTGTAACACTCGGTCGGTTGAGGGAGTTATTTTCAATCGGAAAGAGGATCTAGCGAGCTTTCCCAGCTGACATGCACTGCAGATATGTGTTGTTGAAAACACTCGGTTTGGTATGCCTTTTGCACGTTCTTGTCTAGAAAGTCGGTTCATAGTCTTGAAATTCAGATGGTTGAGCCTTTTGTGCCACAGCCAGCTCACATCTGAACTGCTCTTTGATAACAGGCAGGTGTCAGGAGGACTACTGTTCCAGTCAGCATAGTAGACATTTCCGGTTGGCGATCGATTTCCCAACAATATGACCTGCTTTGTTCCGACATTTTTAACCCTGCAACCCTGTGCATCAAACTTGACAGAGAAACCATTATCACAGAATTGGCTGATGGAGAGCAAGTTATGCTTCAATCCATCAACATATGAAACATTAGAAATCGACACGTGATTGGTTTCAAGGATACCGTAGCCTCTGGTGTGACCTTTTGAGTTATCACCAAAGGTAACTGATGGTCCTTCTTTCTCCACGTAACTCCCAAGCAAATCCTTCAGATTTGTCATGTGTTTCGAGCATCCACTATCCATCACCCACATGGTTCGTGATGCCTTATTCTTCCTCAGCTGTTTCTCCTGTTCCTACACAGAGAAACTCGCTTAGGTCCCCAAATTTAGTTGGGTCCTGGAGGGTTAGAACCAGTTCCCCCTTGAACTGTGGGACATTTTTCCCTGTATACTCGGATAGATTTATCATTCCAGATCACTTTTCCTTCATCATCAACTATAACAACACCTCGGTTATCCTTAGGCTTGTTGTTAGTAGTGAAGTTCTGTTTCTTGGGAGGAGATGGATTTCTCCTATTGTGAAATTTCAGAGGAGAGGTTTTCCCCCTGTTTTGATGGCGCTTTTTATCCTGTTGGATTTGTCTATGAGGTCGGACGCCATGTTGGAATCTTTGTGGCTGATTCTGATTCCAACTCCCTGAATGTTGTCTATAGTTGTTCATGCCCTGTTGTTGGTTATTGTTGTGGCCTGAATATCTCCAGCTGTTCGAATTGTTCCTCATCGATTGACTCAGTTGGAACCTCTGGTTGAACTGATGATGGAACCGCTGTTGATTCAGATGGTTGGATTCTTGTCTGTTCTGCGGTCGGTTCCATTCTTTCTGAGGTTGGCTCTGAGGTCTGTTCAGAGGTCGGTTCTGGGTTCGGTTTTGATTGTATCTTTGATGCCTCTGGTTTTTCTTCTGACTCTTGGAACATTCCCCCTCGATTGATGTCCCAACCGATGGAATGTTCTGTTCTCCATCCATTGCTCCTTTTCCTTTCTCAGTTGTGGTTCCCTTGGTCGGTTGAGCTTGCTAAGAGGTGGAGGTTGGATTACTTTGGGGAGATTCAGGTTCAACTGTGTTAGGTTCGACAACCTTGACTTCCATAGCTTTGATGAAGGTTGCTGGAGGAATTCCAGTATCCTTGATCACATCATAACCGAGTCCTGACACGTCATCCATCTGTCGGCTGTAACTGATAAGATTCTCGATGATCTTGGATGACTGATATAGCTTTATTAAGTTGTCCTTCTCAGTTTGCAACTCCTTGAGGAGAACAACTATATGCTCGGTCTGTCCGTTTGACTTCTTTATCAGCTGGTCGATCTGAGCCTCTTGCTTTTTCAATTGATCATGCTGCTCCTGGATTTGCTTCTTCAACTCCTCATCGGTTGGAGCATTAGTTCGGTTGGCCGTATTCAGTTGATTTTTGAGATTATCTATCTCTTCAGTTTGACTCTTGTATTTTCCGAACCGAGTGTCCATGTCAGCTAGCTTCTTTGACAGGGCGGCTATATTCAGTTGCAGCTCTTCTCTGCTTGGCTCCTTCGTAGCTGTGTCCGCTGATCTTGTTGGCCTTGATGTTCGCGGCTTTGAATAGTCAGCTCGGAGTGCTACTGACTTTGTGGCTGAACCAACATCCTCATGTCGACTCGTCTGAACCGAGGACTGAGTTGACCTTCGTCGGTTCACCTTGTACTCATTTCCCTTCAGAATTGAGAACAATCTTTCAGTTTTCATCTCACCAAGGTCAGCTCGGCTCTCATGAATATTGGTGAAGGTATCCCACTCAGCTGGTAGAACTTGTAATACTTTGAGGTTGATTTCTCTTAGAGTATATTTTCCTCTTCGGATGGACTGGATCCTTCTGATGATTTCCATGAACCGGAGCTCTAACTGATCAATGGTTTCGTCAGTTCTCAGACAGAAGTTGTCAAAGTCTTGACAGGCATGTGAGAACTTGTTCTCCTTTGTTTCATCGCTTCCTTCACTCAGAGATGCCAAGATATCCCACATCTCTTTAGCGGTTTCGCACTCTTCTATCCAAGGTAGATAGTCTTGTCCAACTGTGGACATGATCGTGCTCTGAGCCCAGATATCCAACTGGCTCACTTTGGCTTCTTTTGGAGTGAAGTCTTCTGGCTTCTTCTCCACTAACTCCCCAGTTGCATCCCCATCGTTGGGATTTGTAGGAGTGTGAGTGACATTCTCTCTGATGATGATCGGTCCGGATGTGAGTACTTGTTGCATTCGATGATGCTTTGATAGTAGGATCTTCTTCATCCGAGTTCTCCAGGATGTATAGTTCACAACCGAGAACATGACCACGATCTTGTCTTTAACATCCATCTCCACACAACAACAGAAGAAAAATGCAAGCAGATATGCACTAGCGTGATAAAGAGATCTGTTCAGTTGACCACTGAAGAAAACACCTCGAATTCACACCTTATGAAACAGAGTCAGCAAACTTTTGAACCACTGCTCTGATACCACTTGATGGTCCCGATACGAGTTCTGGTGTATGGGGGGGGATACACCAGTAAAGACTTTTAAAAATAACCCCCTAAAAATAACATAACCGAGTAATGCAACTCAGTTGGAATCACAACCGAGTAAGAAACACTCAGCTGGAAGTGAAGTGATGTGCGGAATGTGATGGAAATTAACTCGTATAAAAATCAACTCACGCTTAAGTGCAAGGTTGGTCAATAACCAAGACAGTTGATATGGAAAAATGCAGTTTGTATGCTGGTTAGGTTGTCAGTTGAATATGCAATAAGATAATTGAATAATAAACACAACACACAAAGATTTACGTGGTTCGGAGATAACTCCTACGTCCACGGGGAGTTGTGAGTCCACATAACTCAGTCTAAGTTCTTCTGGACAAACCACAAAGCTTACGCGGGCTTTGCAACCGTTGAGATAAGTTTACGGGTACTTATCAACCTTACAGATTAGTCTACGGGTACTAATCAAACCTATCTACTCAATTACGGGAAGAGTAGGGTCCTAATAACCTTTTCAGGTGAGTGAGAAAGTGTGGATTTCCAACTAATAGCTCGAACAAGAAGTGAGCTATGATCTAACACTCTACGAACTCTCAACTAGTGATGTTCTCAAGGTTGGATCGAAAAACACAAAGACAGAATCTACCACTCTAGAACTCTCAACTAATGATGTTCTTAGAGGTTTTGCTTGAGTGAGGAATGAAGTTGTTCTTTCGCTTGTATATCTCTTCTCACACTTGTCTGTCTCGTTCTCGTAGTGCTGGTGAATGAATGAAGACCTCTATTTATAGGCGGAGAGAATCAACTAGCTGTTAGAAGAGCTATTGATCTCTGTTCTTTGAAAGCGATGGCTTGTCTCTCATCTCTGCAGACTTTCCAGATTTGGCAACTGCATGCTTCTGCTTTCCATCTGAGACAACCTTGTGTTGGGCCAAATGAGGTAATGACAGAGAGTCAAACCTTCACGTGACTTCCTTGTTTGAATTTCAAATCTCAACATTAGTCTTTCAACAAAGAATGGTCGGTTGAGAGTTTCGATCTTCATCTGACTTGTTCTTCAGCTGATGTTCTATTTGAATGCTAACAGTTGAACTCTCAGCTGACTTGAACTTCATGCTGTTGATTTTCTTGGTTCGAGTCCTACAACTGATGTTCTGAAACTGAACGCTCAGTTGTCTTTCTTGTATCTGATCAGTTGGCTCCGAACGCTCAGTTGTCTTACTTACAACTGATGTTCTCTTGCATCTTCCTTAGTTGACTTTGGCATCTTCGCATCATATGAACGCTCAGTTGTCTTTCTTACAACTGATGTTCTATCTGAGTGAAGCTTTGTTGCCGTCTTCAGCTGGAGTCTTGTAAAAATAAAATCTTAACAATGCTCAAACAGCGAGCCTAACTACTAATATTAGGATCTGGCAACATCTACTCGGTTGGGATCAATTGGTTTTGGAATCAATCAAAACTTTAATAAATTTCCCAACATGCCGATTCATTTTCATAGGATAAGTTTATAGGTTTATAATGGAATGGATAAGTTTTTGCATCCTCATTGATCATTATATATAATGAAAAAATGGTCGATGTTCACGGTCCAAGCGTGGGGAAATGTGTTTAGTTTTGTCACTTCGATGCATGTTGTACCTCCACGTGCACTGTAGATATTATCAAGAAGCAAAGAATAATATAAAGTTAAAAATGACAAATCTATATCGGTGGGAATAGGAAAAAGTAAAGCTACATGAGGGCTAATTTCTTATTCATTACATGAATGTCTGTGCGCTATAAAATATGATTTCCACTAACTACTTTTACGATGGTCATCATATTTTATGAATGTATGATGGTATGAAAGTATCCCGATTGTAAGTTAATGAGATATAAAAAAGCAAGTCAATTAGTAAAATAAATCAATAAATGTTGAATTATATACAAAAACTAATTATTGACATCAAACATAAAGACTAGTACATAAAGTAATTATTGACATCAAACATAAAGATATAGTACATAAAGTAAAGATTTAGTTACGAGTTAAAAATAAAATACATAATAGAAGAATCAACAGGAATGAATATACAAATAATTAGATCATAAGAGCAGGGACAATTCCGCGATCAAAATTGAGTTGTGCATCGAGAATCCATTTGAATTCAAGTTTGCTAAGTCCGAAAATATTGAAAAGGGAACAAAGCATCTCGCCATGGCGCAGTTCTCGTGGTGGAAAACCTGGAAAATGGGAGGCTCCTCAATCTTTAACAAAAATGTAATTGTGTATGTTAGGTTTTACCAAATAGAGAAAATTATCAAACTATACAACACCTTACCAATGGGAAGGCAATAAGGTATTGATTGTCGATAGAGACATCATTATCGTGTTGCGTAAATCCCGGAAGTCGAACGAACGCTTCAATAATACGGAGCCAAGTGAGAAGCTTTATTAATCGCTCAATGATCTGAACACCGTTTTTCTCTTGATCGACACCACTGTCCCATTTAATCTCTTCGGAAATGGCACCCAATTCATTATTGAAAATCTTTGGATCATTGATTCGTCTGTCACACCAAAATACACAGCGATACAATGCATGTAACAGAGCCGTATCCTAGCTATGTTGCCATGGGCTCTGCGAGTGATAGTACAAAGCAGCCATTGGTCGAAAAAAAAATCGAGACAATATTGTTTGGATTGGTATGAGAATGGAATGATGAAGATGCAAAATTAATCACATGATGAATTTATAGAAGTGGGGGCGGGGTTGAAACGTTGCATCGAACGACAAAATAGATGAATAGCGTAACTCATACCCCTTCGATTTTAGGTAGTTATCAATCTAACTCTTGAAAACTGCAACCATCAAACTTATGTCTGAACTTTACATAATGCAATTAAAAATTATTCTCAAATTATTTGTTAAATAGCATGCACAAAATGAATACAATTGCGTCATACAAGTTTTTCTGCTCGTACATCCATGCATCGCTGCTCATGTCATTCAGGGTTTGGTTCTTAGTGAAACTATGCCTAGGCTTGCAGTATATAATATAATATTTAGTCATTGATTTACCAAAGGTTTCAAAATTGGTTGTGGCCAGCGTGGTAAAAACCCTGAATGGGTGCGGCCATTCACAAATTATATCGGTGGAGCCGCATTTAGATGGCCACAACGTGAGATAGGTCGGATCATGTTGGCGTTCACATTATTTGGCATCATAATAAATTTAAGATGAAAATGCACGTTAGGATTTTTCGAATTTGGAACTAATTGAGAACCATGAATGCAATTGGACAATTTCAAGTGAAATGGCACGATTAAGTTTGAAAAGTCGACGTCAGTAGTATTTGAAAAGAAAAAATTTATGCAATTGGACAACGTAGATTGTATTATACTATTTCATCACTGGGATCAATATGAACCAATTCTTGTAAATTTCTTTATAGTAATCATTGAAATTTTCCTTGTGTAGAAGATTTCCTTCACAACAGTAACAGTATTGGAATAATATGTCATGCCATGCTTTTGCTTGCATGGGGAGTTCCATCTTGCATGCCTGCTTTAACCCTAATTACAGATTTAGACGTGAGCTTGGCTACAACTTTCACTTTTGCAGTTTTTGTCTTAAGCATGTGATGATATTCTCATGTATATTGTATATTCCCATGCTGAAAAATATTCTTGTTATCACAAGTATATTCTTGTTATCACAAGTATATCAGTGTTATAACAAAAGCAACACTTTTAACCAGAGAAACAAGTAATCACTAAGAAAATTTTAATTCATTAACTCAATAAAACTGCCAGTTACAATGCAACATAATTGTCCAATTTCTTAATTTCTATTCTCCAAATAGTAGATGTAGCGCCATTTCCTCCCGGGCTCAAACAACTTGCGCAGAAATGTGGCTCCCCTTCCCACTCATATATGGCTGCAAGTGACTTTCTATCCACAACCCTCTTCCACAACTCCGAAGTTGATGCCGTGACACTGTTTGTGTGAGGGTTGAAAGAGATTCCAGACTCATTAATTACGTACTTAAATGTAAAATACCTCAAACTCAATTTCTCCACCTTCCTCCAGACAAATGGAAGAGAGAAATCTCGTTGCTCCGTAAAGCTCATCATAGCCTAAACACTCAAAATGGAAGAGCGGTTGTTAGTATCTCCCAGAATCCACCTTCCAGCTTGATATTCATCAAGACTTTAAACGGGTTCAAATTCATGACTTGTGATTAACAAACGACGAGTATTTCCTCGTCATTTCCAACTAACCATTTACTATACCAAAACAAACTTCAATTTCTATTTCGTTCAACAACTTCTCGATTTTTAACTATATCTCATAACGTCTCGTTTCTCGGATGGAAAAGTCGTTAACTACAATATTGTTCGTCAATCAATAACAATCATTAATATTAAAAGGGATTTCCTTATTCGACTTTTCTACCGGCTCTTAAACTTGATTCTTCGTCTCTTATTCAAAATCGAAACTTCTTAGAATTCGTTGAAACTTTACGGTTACGATCATTAACTATCAAGATTATCAAAGGTTCGAATCACAAACCTAAAACATTATCCATGCTCGACTTATTGTCGATGGTTCGTCTCTTACTAAAAATCTTACGTTCTCCATTTTCGTTCAAATTTTACAACAACGATCATCATCTAACGAGTATCACTAATATGCAAACCATATTATCAAAACATTATCGAGCTTCAACTTAACGACGTGTTTCCTTCTCTTACATTTTTCGTTTTATTTTTAGAAAAATCCCAATTAAATATATAATCATCCTCATATATCTTATATCTCATTTCCATAAACAAAACATGCATATCATAACATTTACTACACTAAATCATGCATTTTTCATCTCTTATCCTTCAACTTTTATTTTTAGAAAAACCTAAATTAATTCATATAGTCAATTAACAACATGTAGATCACTAATCTATCGATCAAACATCAAAGAAATCGAACTACGATCAAACCCCTAAAATTCTAGAAATTTTTGGTAGTGACCTAAATGAATGGGGAGTGATTTTCTTCATGATTCGATCCGTAGAACTTGATTCTAAACATACTTGAACATGAATCGAACAAGAATTAACATGCTTCTTCATCTCTTAAGTTTTGAAAAAAAAATGAAATGGATGAAATCAAGACTTTGTTCGGTTCATTACGTAGGAGATGTTCTTACCTTCCGAAATACGAACTCAGAAATGGAATTGATCGGTAGATGGAAGACTTATGTTCTTGAGAAGAGCTTGGATGAAGAGTTTTAATGGAGGAAAAGAGAAGAAAAATGAGAGAGAGCTTGGGAGGGGGGGGGGGGAGATGGCGGATGGAATAGGGAGGGAGAGAGAGATGATGACTCATGTAGAGATACATAAAGGTGAATAAAAATCTAACTAAAGAGTGGGGAGTCATTAAGGGCGCGTTTGGCGTGGATTATTTAGACGGAAAATATCTCGTTTCCAGCTTTAAACGACGATTAAAAAGTCGAGAAAATACTTTATTAGGTAGTTACGAATTCGACGAAATCTAATTCGTCCGTTAGATTGGAAATAAATCACGTACTCGGAAAACCTAATTCGTTTTTCAAAATCCGAGAAAAAGTCGGGATTAGACAGTCTAAAATTCGTCCGAAAAATCATAAAAACTAACTTTCTACGGTGAACTCGTATCGAAGAAAAAGTGAATGTAAATTCTGACGGTTTTTAATTCTGAGTTTTCGGACGAAAAATCTATCGGACGCGAAAACCCTAATACAGTAGTCGTTCGTCCGACTTCTGGAAATTATTTTCTGAAAGGATTTCACCGTCAGTCTTAGGATCGAAAATCCTTAACTTTTTCAAACTAGTTCCAAGGTCAATTACAACAATCAGGTACGAAAATTAATTCGTTATTTCTTGAAAACCTAATAACATTAAAACCCTGCAAACAATTCGAACGAGACACTGTTTCACACACATAAAAAAAATGAAACAGCAACAAGGCCTGCCCGATAAAGAAAATCTGAAGCCTCGTTACATCAATAAAGCCACCCCACGCACCGTCACATCTGTTGTGATAAATTTGTCGTGACATCATTCGAGAATAATGTGTCAAATTGCATTGTAGTTAACATATAGGGCTGCATTCTCCATAGAACTAAATAGCTTTCCCGTGACCTGAAGGCGTGCTTTTCCTAAAGCCAATTCGTACAAAAGATGTGAACAGTACTATTCTTTTCGATAAAAAAACTCAGGATATTCTAAAGTCTAAATTGTCAAACCTTAAATATGTGAAATTTGGCAATTACTAAGATGGAAGTGTCTAAATTGTTGTTTTTGGTAAATATTTTTTCTAAATTTGTTGCAACCAGTGCGATAGAAACCCTAATTGATCGGGGCCATCCACAAATTAAACCGTATAAAGATGGAAATGGCTAAAATGTGCTTTCAGATTACTAGGGTCTTGTCTTGGCATTATGTGGCAGTTTTCAGTTTCCACTCATTCAAGGCTGTTGACCGACTCATTCAATTTTGGTCAAATGTTGACTGGTCATTTATGGGGTCCCTCCAAGATAGATAGTATAAAACAAGGGTTTAGGGTGTGTCAAAAGACTAAAAACAACAATACTATATCAAGATACACAGATCGAAAGATAGAGGCAATGACTTCTGAGTCAACTGTTGCTTCAGATGGCGACTGGGTGAATTTCTCTGTTAAAGCACATGTTCTCAATTCATGCTGTATTCATATGTTTGCGTAGATTCAATTAGATTTTCTGATATGGGTCTGCTTTGTTGTACTTTTGATTAGGATGAGAACGCGAAAAGGTTGTTCTGGATAAAGAAAACAACGCAGTTGAGGAAGGTGTTTACATAATTCACTCTCTTCATGGAGAAGTCCCTTCACTATTATGTGTTCCTGTTTAATAGGAAGCAAGTGAAACCAAATTTTACACCCAAGAAGGTGATTACTTTTTAAAACTGTCGGATTTCAACTCACAAATTCTATTTTTCCTTTCTTAATTTTGTTTCATTTCATGTCTACTTAGATTGGATTGAAAGTTGATGATACGATTGACGCAATGTATCATAACTTAGGAGGCGGTGGCAATTAGGAAGAAAGTCTTGGAAGAAGCTTGTATGGAATGCCTTATGATTGTATGGTTTGTAATGGCACTTTTGGCCATTACATTTGTAACTTTTCGCAAATGTTGGTTTTATTTATTAGGGTTTTAATAAAGTAGAAAAACTAATGTCATTATAATTTATTAATTTATTGGGGTTTTCCTATAATAAATAAAATTATTATCCAAAAAAAATCATAAGTGAATATTCCGAGAACAACAATTAAACTATTGAGGAATCGCGAAGAAAAACTTTGAATTCATAGATTAAACTCCTAAGCTTTATAATGAGTTTAGTAACACATGTGGCCATCTTTGAATTCATAGATTAGGGATTCCATCACACCGGCCACAAACATTTGGGCGTTCCTATTTGTAATTCTTTGTAGCCACGTGGTCTATTTGACTGATCTGATCAGGATTCTACGCGTGGGATAGGTGGTTGACCCTAAATCAAAGAATTGAGGCGACCCTGATGAAGATGCCCTCATCGCCGTATAAATATGTTGCTAAGTGGTCCAAGTCACTGCCCACGATAGTAATGGTGCTTGTCCATTGTTTTTCGAGACATATAAATATGGGTCCGACTTCATTTGGCCCAAACTCGTAGGGCCACACCGGCGTAAACCCTAAAATTAGCCGATTAAGTAGGCCACGATGTTTTGAGCCACAGTATCATATATTGTACGTGACTGCGGGGTAATATTTAATGCCAAGAGACAGTGGTGTCATCGAAGGAGGAATTGTTGCTTGCTCAAATGTAGAAGTAGAATTATTAAACTCTTATGTGCCACTTCTCGTGGAATCCAACCCTACTGCAACAGTGCTTCGCCGTTATTTGCAAATACCCAAAACCCTAACGTGCGCTTCCTTTCACTACAACAAAACTATTAAAAAACAACACACTAAAAACAACGGTTTTAGTGAAAATGTGTTGTTGTTCTAAAGATAAGTGTTGTGGTAGCCAGAACCGTTGTCTATGAGCGCACTTTTGTGCTTTTAGACAACGATATTTGTTTGTTATTATTATATGTATGTTGTTGTAAGTTATACTATAACCCCAAAGACAACACTTTGTTTACTGTTGTCGTAGATATATTATTGTAGTTAAATATAACGATATACGACAACGGTTTCGTCAATTGTTGTCATATGTTTGTTGTTGTAAATGTACAATATCAAATACGACAACATTTTGTTTATATGTTGTTATTTTTATGTTGTTGTAGGTATATAATATGAAATACGACAACACATTGTCCATCTGTTATCATCTCGTTGTTGTTGTAGGGTGATAATATTATATATGAGAACACGTGTGATTAATCGTTGTCATTAGACTATTGTTATAGATGTATAACATTGAATACAACAATACTTTTGGTAACAATTGTAATTTTTATGTTACTGTAGGTATTTAATATTATGACCACACTTTTGTGAAACTCTTGTCGTTTGGTTGTTGTTGTATGTGTATTATATTAAATACAACAATATTTTGTGTAATCGTTATCATTTTTGTGTTGTTGTAAAAAGATAAGATTACATGTAACAACACTTCATCTAATAGTTGTCATTGTATTGTTATCGTTGATCTAACGCCCTTTTTTTCATTAATATAATTAATTAATTAATATAGATAAATCGTAATTCAAAATTAATAAACTAATATAATTTGAATTTAAGTTTATTAAAAAGTAAAAAAAAGAACTAAATGAAAGAAAAATAATAATAAAACCATTTTGATCCAATGCTCATCCACTAATAAGTCACTAAATTAATTATATATATTACTCAATTTTGCTTACGGGAAAGAAAAAAGAGCAGCAGTACCGCTGCGCTCTCGCTCACATTCTCCGACGCCATCACTAACTCCCTCTTGTGCAAGCCTGCGGTCGCGGTCTCTAGTCACTCGTGTCCTCCGCCTTCATCCCCACTCCCTAAAGGTTCGTCTTTCTTCCTTTATAGTCTCTAGAATGGATTTAGGGCAAAATATAGAGAAAATTGAATCGGGGCAAAATCAATTGTGTGTGATGATTAGTTGATTACTATTGATACATATACATTCCTTGTATTGTTTGGGTTCTTAGAACGAACATATTATAATGAGCTCTTAAATTTTTGTTTGTGTAGCAATGGTGCTCAATCGATCTCCTTATAATGAATTCATCAAAATTGGAATTTTTGCTTGGCTTCTCATCACATATTTCTGGTCTGAATGTGAAAAACCTTGCTGGAAAAACATGTGTCCCGTCTTTCCTCAACTTCAAATGTAGATTTTATGAAGTTGCAGAAGCTACTACATGACAGTATGGTTTATTATTGATTATTAGTTTCACAAAACATCCTTTGATATTCCTCACATGTTTGCTGACAGGGAAATGGAGATGTACTTTGAATTCTCCACGACTGTCTATTATCACTAGTTGTCGGAAGCACATTCTCATTCCCATTCCCATGTCCTTGCATTTTACCACAACAAGATGCACCTGATGCGCGCAGAATGTGCAATCGAGTTCATTTGTAAGTAACATAATCATTATATATTAACATTTACAAACAGAGGGGTCCTATTGATTGCCATCAAAGTTGTATCATGGATTTTTGTTTTCGTTTTAATTATACTGGCTTGGAGTGGTTTATAATTTACTGTGCTAAAACTAAGATATTCTAATTTTGTTTAGTCTAATAAAATAAGATAACATGTTCTTTTGGTGATATTCTCTAGGATAAGATATACTCTGCACAGTGGAACTAAATCAATATGTCTTGTTGTTCCACTTCTAATTACAATCTCTTTATTATTAAGATAACAGGTTCTCGTTTATACTTATGCATCGTATTTCTGGATGATATCAATGTAGGTTATATGTTTATACAACTACTTATGTGTGTATTTTTGGTGCTGTATTTATATATGTACACGTATTAAATTCCTTATTATCATTTTGTTGCCAAGAGAAGAGATTCGTATTGTCACAGCCCCAAATCCCGAGGGATGACAAAGTCGGGGTGCGACTAGGGGTTGGATTAAAGAAGCGGGGAAGAAAAGGGGGAAATTACTGAGTAAATGATAAACTGACATAACTTAGATAAGATAGTAAACATGAAGTACTTCAATTAATCAAAAGAGAGTCGATCTAGAAGGATCGTTCGACAAAAGTTGTCTATGAGATCTCTAGGGTTTCAAGTACAGAATACTTAAATCGAAAAAAATTAATACATCAAAAAGAAGTATTTTGCAGCGGAATAAAACGTAGAGTGATAACACATTTTCAGATGTGAAATCGAGGCTCAACTAAACTTATTTCCTTAAGTGCGACCTCTACTCAACTTCCGCCGTCTCCGTCACTCAACCTGCACATCTATAAATACATGCAAGGCTAAGAACAAAAGCACTTACTGGGCACTTTGCCGAAAACATATCATAGATTTTATATAGATTCATCAGGCATCTAAACAGTAACACAACGGAGTTTTTCCTTTCAAAGGCCCATGCTTACTAAACATTTTCTTTTCATAAACACTTGCGCAAGATTTTTCTGTTGTTACGTTCAACTTGTCCAACTTCTGTTTCAATGTCGGGGGAGAGTTAACTTCTCCCGCGCACGTTCCTCACCAAGGTTGGCTCGTCCCCTCAACAGGGATTTCACACTCATCGGCTACCATGTACACTAATGTAATACCCCAGATATTTCTTCCGTCGTTAAAATAAAAATTTAATTATTAATTAAGGCTTTGCACGCGTAAGTTAAGGATTTTCGATTCTAAGACTAACGGTGAAATCCGTTTCTGAAAATAAATTCCAGAAGTCGGTTGAACGACTACTGTATTAGGGTTTTCGCGTCCGATAAAATTTTCGTTCGAAAGCTCAGATCGAAAAACCGTCAGACTTTACATTCACTTTTTCTGCGATACGAGTCTACTGGAGAAAGTCAGTTTTTATTATTTTTCCGAGTGAAATTTGGACTGTCTTATCCCGACTTTTCATCGGATTTCAGAAAACGAATTATGCTTTCCGAGTAAGTGATTTATTTCTAATCTAACGGTCAAATTAGATTTCGTCAAAAACGTAACCGTCTAGGGTTTTAATTTCTCGATTTTATTACGTCGTATTAGACCCATAAAACGCAATATTTCGACTAAAATATTCCCTAAAACCGCCACCTACACCCATGACTCACCCTTGTTAGATATTTATTCAATTTTATGAAGTTCTATCATAACACCTCATTCTCTCTTCTCTCTCCCTCAAATCCGCGACCCTCCCTCTCTCTTCTCTCTCTCTTTTGTTCTTCAATCCTCCATTGTTGTTCATCCTTCAAGCTCTCAAGCTCCACAAGTTGTTCATCTACCGATCAATCTTATTTCCGAGCCCATAAACGTCAAGGTAAGAGCTTCCTCTATGGATTGAATCGAACAAAACTTCTTTCCCTCAATATTGATTTTTTTCGAAAAATTTAAGGATGAAGTAGCATGATGTTCTATGATTAATACATGTTATTAGATGCATAGAAATGGATTCCCATGGTTAAAATTTAATGAAAATCATCCTCCTAAGTTCCTTGTTATTACCGAAAATTTAAAGAAATTAGGGGTTTAATGTTTAGTTTGATTTTTGAGGATTGAATTGTGGATTTATGTTCTATGTATTAGTAGATGAATGTTGGAATTAATTGGTATTTTTATCTAAAAATAGAAACCAAAATGTAAGAGAGAAAGAAATAAGGATTTGATGTAGTAATTGATATGATTTGTATGATGTGATGATAGAAATGAGATGTAGTAAGTGTATAGATGATTATATAATTTAATTAGATTTTTCTGAAAATAAAATAGAAATCGTAAGAGACGAAAAACCGACGATAAGTTAAGATTCGATAATAATTTGAGTATATGGTTTTTGTATTGATAAATCTTGGTAGTTGATGAACGTTATTGGAAAGTTTGAGCAAAATCGGAGAATGTCAAAATTTTAGTAAGAGACGAAGAATCGTCGATAAGTTGAGATTGGATAATGATTTAGGTTTATGATTTGAACATATGTTAATCTTAGTAGTTAAGGAACGTAATCGAAAAATTTGAACTAATTCTAAGAAAGTTGAAATTTTGGTAAGAGACGAGAAATCGAGTCTAGGTGTCGATAGGAAAGTCGAATAAGGAAACTAATCGGATATTAGTGTTTAACGTTGATAAACGAACAAGTTCGTAGTTGGTGATTTTTCCATTCGAGATATGAGATAATATAAGTTATAATTTATAAACTAGAAATTGAAGAAGGAAAGTGAATTTGAATTGAATTGGTTTAGTAATTGATTAGTTGAAAGACGAGGAAATATACGTCGTGTTTTTAATCGAGAAATATGAAGGAGTTCGTCATGAAAGATTGGGCGTATTGAATGCCTTGAGACTGTAATTTTGTGAGTATAAAAGTGGTATAGCATTTGTCGAACCTAGGGAGTCGTGTGTCGAGATTACGAACACCTAGGGTTTCACTCGGATTGATTTGCGATACGTTACAAAAACTGTCATAACTTTTATCTCACTTAACGAAATCAAGATCTGTAAATTGGAAAATAAACTAGACATCCGTAGCTTTCTTTTGGTACCAGTTTCATCCTCTGTTTCGCAGAAATCTGTTCTGTATAAGCTCCAGAGTTACTGCCTTGTGCAGAAAATTTCCGAAACCTATTTTCTTAAGTTGAATTCTTTTTAACTTCGTTCCTTGTGAATTTCTAAGTCGTTATAATTTATCGACTTCCGATATTAACTGACCTAAGTGTCGAGTAAAGGAACCAAGTTAGTTTCTAAACGAGATATGAACGAGTCTCGTTTCTTGGATAATCAAAAGAATGTAGTTAAAGTGCAAAGGCCTAAAAGTCTTAACCAAATTCGATTTCCTTTTGTTTTATCGTCTCGACCGTTTATTAAAGTTTGATTATTTACGTTCAAAGGAGGAAGTCGAGTTTAGAAGACAGGACGGAAGACAGAAGACGGAAGCTTTAGTTGTTCTGTAAATCGCCTAAGGTGGGCTTTTCTATATATCAAATCAAATGAGCGATGCTCGAAAATGTTTACTTATCGCTTTATAACTGTGTTTTAAAGTGATTATCAAGGCATGAAAATGATTTGTTTTATGTGAGTTCTTTTGTGCCTTTCTGAGTTAGCCAAAGGGGGTTAACTAATCGATCGGACCTCTGAGTTAACCGTAAGGGTTTTCCAGGGTTTAGTGTATACGGTAGCCGGTGTGTGTGGTACTCTGTTGAGAGGTAGCCAGCCACGGTGAATAGAACGTGCGCGGGAGAAGTATACTCTCCCCCGGCATTGAAACAGAAGTTGGGCAAGTTGAACGTAACATCTGTAAAGGCTTGCGCAAGCTATTGAAACCCCAATGCGTTACTTTTAAGATGCTTGAGTAATCTATACTATTATGATATGTTTTCAGCAATGTGCCCACTAAGTATGTTTATACTTAGCCCTGCAAATGTTTTATAAAATGTGCAGGTTGAGTGACGGGAGCGGCGGAGGTTGAGTAGAAGGTTGTGAATAGAGAAGTTCAGTAGTGTTCTAGTTCTACGTTTTCCGCTGCCAAACTCTTTTTGTGTCAATGTATATCTTTTTTAGTCTAAGCCCCATACTTTGAACTTAGTTTCTTTTAAGAACAACTCTGTCAAGCGATCCTTCGAGGTCGACTCTCTTTCTTCTTAATAAAGTCTGTGCATAGATATCAATTGTTGTTTAGTTATTGTGTTTATTTATTTTATCCCCCCTTCTTCCCCGCTTCTTTAATCCAATCCCTAGTAGCACCCCGGCTTTGCCGTCCTCGGGATTTGGGGCTGTGACAGAGTGGTATCAGAGCATTCGTTTCAGCTCTGCATACAAGTTCCTTTCAGTAGTACAATAGGGCATTTGTATATGCTCTACACCTAAGTCTTCTTTCAAGTAAAGTTAGGTCGTAACACTAAGTTTAAGAGTGTAGACGACAATTCAACCTCCCGCTACGTCGACTCAATCAAAGAAGGAAAGAAAGGAAAGAATTTCAGAAGTATGATTTCTTTTAAGAAGAATTTTTGTTAAAGTATGAAAGCAAGTGTGATTGTGAATAAGTATGCCAAGAATGAATTTGATTGAAGTATAAGAATTATACTTTGTGATATTATGTGAATTATGTGAAAGTATGAGTACTATACTTTGTGAAAGTATGTGAAATTATTTGAGCTATAAGTAAACATTTTGAGCAACGCTCACTTTATTTTGTTATATAGAAAAGCCCACCTTAACCGGTTACAGAACAAACACAAACTTCTGTCTTCGGTCTTCCGTCCTGTCTTCTAATTTCGACTTCCTCCTTTGATCGCAAACATTCAAACTTTTAGTAAATTGGTCGAGACAATTAAAGGGATAGAAATCGAATTCGGTTAAGTCTTTTAGGCGTTTGCACTTTAACTAACCCCTTTTGGTTTATAAGAAACGAGACTCGGACACATCTTGTTTAGAACTAACTCGGTTCCTTACTCGATATTTAGATTAGTTAAAACAGAAATCAATAACTCTTAACGACTTAAAAGTTCTTAAAGAATTAGTTGAAAAAGAATTCAACTTAAGAAAATGAGTTTAGAAATATTCTGCACAAGTCAGTAGGTTTGGAGCTTTTACAGAACAGAGTATTTTGAAACAGGGGATGTGCCTTATGTCAAAAGAAATACATGGAAGTCTACTTTACTGTCCAATTTACGGTTCTCGATTTCGTTAAACGAGCAAAGAGTTATGGCCGTTTCCGTGAAGGGTCGCAAAACTGGCCGAAACTCTAGACATATAAAAACTCGACGCACGTTTCCTTAGGTTCGATCAATGCTATACAACCTTTATGTGCACGAAATTTCCATCAATTAACAGTCAAGTCACACAATCATTTAACGTGAATACTTTCACGTTCCTCGATTAAAATATACGATGAGCGATTCTCGTCTTTTCAATTAACGAAAACACTTAGCGAATTTTGTTTCAATTTCAAATCACAACTAACTTCTAACTTCTATTCCATAACTTATATGAAATTATCATCAACTACACTCATGCTTATTAATCATCAACCAACTCAAATCAATCAACATATACTCATAATTATCTAACACGTCGTTTTTATCGAGCAACGAACATCGTTGTCGATTTTTCCAAACATTTTTATAAAATCTAACAAAATCATACTAAGTACATATCATCATGCTTATCCATAACATGTAAACCATAACATCAATTGAGAGCATACAAAGTCTTGTTTTCTCATTTCTTCTTTTACGAACTTACTTACTTTCTTCCATTTTTAAAGTTCTACTAATCCAATTTAAACCAAATTAGTTTCTATCATCTTTATACTTAATAAATATCATATTAACTGTCACAGCCCCAAATCCCGAGGGACGGCAAAGCCGGGGTGCGACTAGAGGTTGGATTAAAGAAGCGGGGAAGAAGAGGGAATGAATAAGAATGAACGAATAAACAAACATTAATAACAGAATAACTTCTATGAACAAGACTTCATTTAAAAGAAAGAGTTGATCTCGAAGGATCACTCGACAAGTTGTTCAAAAAGGAACTGAGTTCATTGTAAGGGGCTTAAACCCAAAAGATAGATACATTATCTCAAAAAGATTGGCAGCGGAAAGCGTAAAGCTTGATACAAGTTCTTTATTCTAATTACGACTTCTTAACTCAACATCAACCACCGCCGCTCCCATCACTCAACCTGCACATTTTATAAAACATATGCAGGTCTAAGTACAAAAGTACTTAGTGGGCACATTGTCGAAAACATATCATAAGTATAGATAAATCAGGCATCTCATTTCTGTAGCACATCGGGGTTTTTCATTCAAGGCCCGTGTCTACTAAACATTTTCACAACATGGCTTGATCAAGCACTTTTCTGACAGATGTTACGTTAAATCTTGCCCAATAATTATCACCGTGGCTGGCCACCCCTCAACAGGGTTACACACACCGGCTACTGTGTACACTAACTTTGGATAGCAGGTCGGCTAACTCAAAGTCCGATCATTTTAGTTAGCAAGTCGGCTAACTAATAATTCTGGATAGCAGGTCGGCTAACTCAGAAGGGTACAAGAGAACTCACATAAAACAAATATTTCATACTCTGATTATCACTTTGAAACACAATTATCAAAGCTGTAAATAAAGATTTTCGAGCATCGCTCATTTTATTTCGTATATAGAAAAGCCCACCTTACTGATTACAGAACTATAATACGAGCTTCCGTCTCTGGTCTTCCGTCCTATCCTTGGCGCTGACTTCCTCCTTTTATCGTAAATAAACAAACTTAAATAATTTGATCGCAACGATAAAAGAAACAGGAAATCAAAATTGGTTTTAGTCTTTTAGGCCTTTGCACTTGACTACTTTCTTTTGATTAACGAATAAACGAGACTTCGATCAATTCTCGTTTACAAACTGACTCAACTCAATACTCGACACTTAGGTCAGTAGATAATGGATGTCGATAACTTATAATGACTTAAAAGTTCACAAGGAACGAAGTTGAAAAGGATTCAACTTAAGAATTTAAGTTTTTGGAAACTTTCTGCACAAGGCAGTGGTTCTGGAATTTTCACAGAATAGAGAATTTTAAAACAGGGGATGAAATTTGTACTAAAAGAAAGCCACGGGTGTCTAGTTTACTCTCCACTTTATGGATCTCGATTTCGTTAAGCGAGCTAAAAGTTATGACAGTTTCCGTGCAACGTCGCAAAACAGTCCACGCGAAACCCTAATGCTCGATAAAACTCGACGCACGATTCTCTAGGTTCGATTAATGCTATTCCACTTTCATTTTCGAGAAATTTCCATCTTAAGACAGTTTACATGCATGTCCCTTAATCGGGTTCACATTCACGTCTTTTGATTAAACAAACGACGAGCATTTCCTCGTCTTTTTTAACTAACCAATTACTAAACCAAATCAATTTCAATTTCTATTTCATTCAACAATTTCTCGTTAATTAACTAAAACTCAATTCATCTCGTATCTCGGATGGAAATATCGTCAACTACAATATCGTTCGTCAAACGACAATAATCATTAATATCAAGTTGGTTTTCCTTATTCGACTTTTCTATCGACGTTAAATCTCGTTTCTTCGTTTCTTAACAAAATTTCAATCTTCTTAGAATTCGTTCAAATTTTACGGTTACGATCATTAACTATCAAGATTATCATATATTCGAATCATAGACCTAAATCATAATTTATTCTCGACTTATCGACGATTGCTCGTCTCTTAACAAAAATCCAACATTATCCAATTTCGCTCAAACTTTACAACATCGATCATTATCTATCAAGAATCACTAATATGCAAACCATATACTCATATCATTAACGAGTTTCAACTTATCGACGTGTTTCTGTCTCTTACATTTTTCAATTTATTTTTAGAAAAATTCCAAATAATTATATAGTCATCCTCAAACATACAACATACCATTTCTATTAACATAACATGAAAATCATAACATCTACTCATTCAAATCATCAATTCTTCATCTCTTACCTTTCTATTTTTATTTTTAGAAAATTCTAATTTAATTCATGTAATTATCTAACATCATATAGAACACAATTCCATCAAACAATCATCAAGAAAATCGAATTAGCAAAAACCCCTAAAACTCCCTAAAATTTTGGTAATATCAATTAGGTTAGGAGGGATGATTTCTTCATGATTTCAATCCATAAAATCTATTCCTAAGTATACTATATCATGTACTAATCAAAGAATCATCATGCTTTTTCACCTTCTATGTTTCGAAAAAAATGAAGTTGATGGAATCAAATTTTTGTTCGGTTCATAACGTAGAAGAAGTTCCTACCTTGTCGAATATGAACTCGGAAATAAAATCGATCAGTAGATGGATGAATTGTGATCTTGAGAAAAGCTTGAAGGAGACTCTTTAATGGAGAAAAATGAGAGAGAATAGGAGAGAGAGAGAGAATGATGAAGGTGGCGGATGGAATAGGGAGGGAGAGAGGATGACTAGGTGAAATACTATTCCATAAAGTGAAGAAATATCTCATTTAAGTGATGACTCATGGGTAGTGGTGGTTTAGAGGGTATTTTATTGCCGGAAATATTTCGTTTCCGGGTCTAGAACGGCGTTATAAAAGTCGAGAAATAAATTCTTAGTCCGTTACGTATTCGACGAAATCTAATTCGACCGTTAGATTAGAAATAAATCACATACTCAGAAAACCTAATTCGTTTTTCAAAATCCGATAAAAAGTCGGGATAAGACAGTCTAAAATTCACCGGGAAAAATCATAAAAACTGACTTTCTCCGGTGAACTCGTATCGAAGAAAAAGTGAATGTAAATCCTGACGGTTTTTCGATCTGAGTTTTCGAACGAAAATTTTATCGGACGCAAAAACCCTAATACAGTAGTCGTTCGACCGACTTCTGGAATTTATTTTCAAAAACGAATTTCACCGTCAGTCTTAGAATCGAAAATCTTTAACTTAGGCGTGCAAAGCCTTAATTATTAATTAAATTTTTATTTTAACGACGGAATAATTATCCGGGGTATTACATTAACATACTAACATCATTATAACTAATACTTAATCAATTCACGTCATTTTTATCGGTTCAAGAACTCGATTTTTCAAAGTTGTTAGTTAATTCTTAATTAATTTCAACAACAAACCTAACACATGTACAATCACTAATATTCGATTAGTTTTCTCGTTCTATTTTTCTATCGACAATTACATTCGATTCTTCGTCTCTTACAAAAAGTTCGATGTTCTTAGATTTCATTCAAACTTTCCAATTATCATCATTAACTGCTTAGATTAACTAATATGTAATCCAAAAGCTTATATCATAAACAAAACTAATTCTATCGACGATTCTTCGCCTCCAACGATTTCGTTTTTATTTTTAGAAAAATCTAACTTAATTATATGTTGAACCTCATGCTTCCTACTTCTCATAAATCATAACACATCATCAAAAACATAACAATCACTCAATCAAAACCCTACTTCTTCTTCTCTTACAAAATTGTTTTTATTTTTAGAAAATCCTCAAACAATTCATGCAATAATCATTTATTGCATACAAACATATTCTACAAACCATATGTCTAAATTCAAGATCAATCTTCATCAAACCATTCATGAAATTTTCGAAAATTCCTCATTAAATTCTAACATGATTTATACTTGATTCAAATCATAGAAACTCATTCCTAAGCATAAATAAAGCATCACGAACCATGTGGGTGATGGATAGTGGATGTTCGAAACACATGACAAATCTGAAGGATTTGCTTGGGAGTTTCGTGGAGAAAGAAGGACCTTCAGTTACCTTTGGTGACAACTCAAAAGGTCACACCAGAGGCTACGGTACCCTTGAAACCAATCACGTGTCGATTTCTAATGTCTCATATGTTGATGGATTAAAGCATAACTTGCTCTCCATCAGCCAATTCTGTGATAATGGTTTCTCTGTCAAGTTTGATGCATAGGGTTGCAGGGTTAAAAATGTCGGATCAAAGCAGGTCATATTGTTGGGAAATTGATCGCCAACCGGGAATGTCTACTATGCTGACTGGAATAGTAGTCCTCCTGACACCTGCCTGTTATCAAAGAGCAGTTCAGATGTGAGCAGGCTGTGGCACAAAAGGCTCAACCATCTGAATTTCAAGACTATGAACCGACTTGCCAGACAAGAACATGCAAAAGGCATACCAAACCGAGTAATTTCAACAACACATATTTGTAGTGCATGTCAGTTGGGAAAGCTCGCTAAATCCTCCTTCCGGTTGAAGACAACTCCCTCAACCGACCGAGTGTTACAGCTGATCCACATGGATCTCTTCGGGCCAGTTACACCAAAAAGCATGAATGGTAACGAGTATACACTTGTTGTAACTGATGATTATTCCAGATACACGTGGACCATTTTCATGCGTCACAAGAGTGAAACCCGAGATGAGCTACCCAAGTTGATGGATCGGATATCAAACCAACAAGAGATGAAAATCATTTCCATCCTATCAGATCGTGGAACCGAGTTTCTAAATGAAACCATCATCGAGTACTACGAGAAGCATGGAATTACTCATCAAACATCAGCTGCGCATACTCCGCAACAGAATGGAGTAGCCGAGCGAAGGAGCCGAACGCTGAAGGATGCAGCTACATCCATGTTGACAAGCTCAGCTCTACCAAAGAGATTTTGGGCTGAGGCCATCAACACAGCCTGCTACACCCAGAACCGGTCTCTTCTAACCAAGCGGTTGGGAAAGACTCCATACGAGCTATGGAGACGCAGGAAGCCTGATATTTCATATTTTCGCATTTTTGGTTCTAAGTGTTATATTCACAACAATGGAAAGACTCGGTTGAAAACTTTTGATGCCAAGGCTTCGAAAGGCATATTTCTCGGGTATGCCGCTCGAATCAAGGCTTATAGAGTTTTCAACAATAGCTCTCGTGTTGTGGAGATAACACCTCATGTTAGTTTTGCTGAATCTACTTTTGAGTGCAGGGAACAAGCTAAAGGACAACAGGCTGATCCACATGTTCCACCTGTTCTCACCAGATCGCAAGCACTAAGGGAAAAGAATCTAGCTGAACCATTGGTATGGGCAACCGAGGATGATGATCCATACTCCTCTGAAGATGAATGTGAGGACCCCAGCTCATCTCAAGGGGGAACTCCAGCTGATGTCACTCCAACTGCATCAGCATCCGAAGCCCAACCAAGCCCGATTCAAAATATTGTCAATATTGAGGATCCAGATTCAACAGCTGATCAATCACCAGTTCTGAAGATTCCAGCATCTCCTACGGGTCAGGATTCACCATTAGTTGAAATCCTGGAACAGCCACTATTGGAAGAAGAAGGAAGACGCAACCGAAGATGGTATGAAGATCATTCCACTGACAACATCATCGGAGATCCAACCGAAGGTGTGCGTACAAGGAGCAGAGTTGCAAATCCAGATTCGACTGAGGAAGATTCCAACACTTACGCTCAATATGCTGAGGAATTGGCAGTTCTTGAGGAGTTCGAGTAAGCTGGAGATGTTGCCATGATTTCTTGCTTCGTAGCTGATGTACCAGAACCGAAGAATGTTGTGGAAGCTTTCAACTGTGTTCACTGGACAACAGCCATGCAAGAAGAACTAAATGAATTTCTACGCAACTGTGTATGAGAGTTGGTAGAAAGACCAAATGGTGTCAAAGTCATTGGATTAAAATGGATTTTCAAGAACAAGAAAGATGCCATTGGATTCATCGTGAAGAATAAAGCAAGGTTGGTAGCTCAGGAATATTGCCAACAAGAAGGAATCGATTTTGAGGACTCCTTCGCACCAGTTGCAAGGCTGGAAGCCATCCGAATCTTTCTAGCCTATGCTGCATTTCACAAGTTCAAGGTCTATCAGATGGATGTAAAGTGTGTCTTCCTCAACGGTGATATCAAGGAAGATGTATATGTTGAACAGCCTCCCAGTTTTGAAACTGGAGATGGAAGAGTGTATAAGTTGAAGAAAGCAATCTATGGATTAAAACAAGCACCCAAGGCTTGGTATGACACTCTTTGTGGTTTTTTTCTGAACTAAGGTTTCAAACGAGGGTCAGTTGACAAAATACTGTTCACCATCAAAGTTGGAGAAGATATACTTGTTGTGTAAATCTACGTCGACGACATCATATTCGGTTCCAAGTCGGAGGAGTTGTGTGAAAAATTCTCAAATCTCATGAAGGAGAAGTTCGAGATGTCGATAATGGGCGAGATGAATTATTTTCTTAGACTTCAGGTGAAGCAGTCATCAAAAGGAATTTTTATCAATCAGTCCAAGTATACAAAGGAGCTCATCACCAAGTTCGGATTGCAGACAAGTAAGACCACAAGGATCCCGATGAATACTAACTGGAAGATTGAACCTGGAACTAAGGGAAAGCTCGTGGATGCCAGTAAGTATAGAGGGATCATCGGTTCTTTGCTATATCTAACCGCCAGTCGGCCAGACATATCTTACGCGGTTGGAGTGTGTGCTCGGTTCCAAGTTCAACCGAGGGAAGCTCACATGTTGGCAGCAAAGAACATCATCAAGTATCTGAAGGGAACTGTAAATGTTGGGTTGTGGTATCCAACCGACGACAACATCCAACTGACCGGATACTCAGATGCAGATCTAGCCGAAGATCGGTTGGACAGGAAGTCCACATCTGGACACTGTCAGTTCATGGGAAGCAAGCTAGTTTCGTGGTTCTCCAAGAAACAAGCATGTGTTGCCTCTTCTACAACCGAGTCAGAGTATGTGGCTGCCGGTAGCTGCTGCATGCAAGTTTTGTGGCTCAAGCAACAGCTGAGAGACTATAAAGTTGCAACTGGACAGGTTCCCATTCATTGTGATAGCTCAAGTGCCATTGCTATCTCTTTGAATCCCGTTCACCCCTCTCGGACGAAGCACATTGACATCCGACATCATTTCATCCGAGACCATATTGAGAAGAAGGACGTATCCATGGAGAAGATTCCAACTGAGATTCAGGGAGCAGATATGTTCACCAAACCTCTAGTCGAAGCACGGTTCAAGATGTTATGTGATTTACTTGGATTGTTGGATCCATCAGATCAGGAACCAGCTGAGGTGAAGAAATAGATATCCATCTGAGGGGAAAGCTCAGATAAAGGGGGAATCTCAGATGCAGATCACCAACCGAAGACATCAGATGCGGATTGCCAACCGAAGACATCAAACGTCAGCTGAACAGACGAACTCGAGTCAGCTGATGGTATGCTGCAACGTAGGATCAGACTTCAGCTGAACAGACGAACTCGAGTCAGCTGATGGTATGTCGCAACATGGGAACACAGCTAATTCCAACATCAGTTGACAGGTGAACACAGCTGATTCCAACATCAGCTGGCAGGTAACATTTATGGCTGAAGGTGTTATGATCTTAAATGAGAATGTTTGAAATAAATTCAAACATTCCTGAGCATGTCAGTTACATTAAAATAGCCATCATGCCGCATTTAATGTAAAGTACGGCTGAACATCAATAGCCTACTTTATAGTGCGACTGGGCTGACATGAAAAACTGTACACCTTCTCACGCGCTGGTTGGAACTCGGTTCATGACGTCAAGTGAAAGCTAGTCAACAGTCGCGTGATCTCAGCCGTTGATGGATTCGCGCCATTCAACCCTAGCCGTCGATTTCAACCGAGTCAAAAACCTATAAAAGGCGGAAAATCAGGAAGTGATCTCTTACCTTCCTCATTCGTGTTTATCTGCAGTTACTATTCATCATCTTCTCAGATTTTGTCTAACCTTTTTCTGCAAGATTTTCCTTCCTTCTTATATATATCTTCTCAGTGATATTAAATGGCACCCAAAGGAAAGAAAATGGCTTCTTCCGGACCCTCTCTAGTCCCCACCTCGTATGAAGAATCGTTCGACCTGCTGGTTTCGAAGATTCACTTCGAGCAGATCCTATCCGACGATGAATTGGAGTCGCCAGTGTTGGCTCCCCTTGCAAATATACTCAGGGAGAACGGCCTACTGGAATGGGCAAAGCTCTTCCCCTCGCACCTGCTCAGACGCCAGGTCGGAGAATTCTATGTGAATCTGCAGTCGTCCATCGACAGCAGAGATGGAGTCACAACAGAGGTCTCTTGTCGGCAACGCGATGTTCCGGCCAGAACCATTCGCCGTGTTTCTGTCCCCATTACAGTGTCCAACGTACTTCGCCACGTCATTCCTGTAAACCTCACCGCCACGGACTTCGTTGAAATATAACTGATGAGCAAGCCGATGAGTTTCTAGAGAATGCTCTGATCACTCCGGAAAGGTTAATGAGCAATATGCAGAGGACCAAATTAAAGCCAGAACATCGACTCCTGTTCGATGTTGCCTCCAAGGTCGTGTTCGGCTACAGCGGAGCGTTCGGAGACATCAGCCGACCGAAACTTAAATAGTTGCTGGCATTGGAGCACAAACACGAGATCAACTGGTTCCAATATTTTCTGAACCAGCTGACCCTGGAGAAGCAGAAGATCTCCGAGACCACAACCGACTCAAGGGAGAGATTGTTGAGTGTCAAGGGGACTCTAAATTTTTGTTGCAAAATATCTGCTCTGATCCTGCTCGCAACCAAGGGTCAGAACATGGTATGGGACGACTGCGAGGAGACCCTTGTGAAGAAATTGATGTTATTCCCAACAGCAAAGAAGGCGCAGGAGGTGATTAGGAGTGTCTATAATCCTAAGGAGAAGAAGGATGCTGTTAAGACAACTGAACCCAAGGACACAGCTGAGGAGGCACCAGCTGTCACTCACCCCTCCAAATCGAAAGCTGCATGCCGACGTAGAGCTGAGTCGGAAAAAGAGAAGGCGGAGGAGCCTGCCCAGAAGAAGCTGAGGGTAAGGTTCAAGAAGTCGATTGCTGTGCCAGCTGAGGACATGCCGGCTGAGGAGCATGCCGAGGAGCCAGCTGAAGAGCCAGGTGAGGAGCCAGCTGAGGTGCCAGCTGAAGAGCCAGCTGAGATGCCAGCTGAGGAACCAGCTGTTGATGCACCAACTGAGGAGGAGGCGCCAGTTGAGACGGCACCAGCCGAGGAGACATCCGAGTCGAGCCACTCAGCTGAGGCAGCTGTCTTCAAGATCGTCCCTCGTGTTGCTGGAACTGATGAGGCGGAAGGAATAGAGACGGACGTGACATCGGATGCTTCTTCCTCCTCTGAGGAAATTGAAGACGTTCCAACCTCCCCCATGGCAGGAGTTGATACCGTACCGCCCCAAGAGCCTCTTGCTCTCTCAACCGAATCACAGCCAAATGTTCCGAGCTCATTGCTCGATGCCAACATTGAGACCGTTTCTTCGACCAATGTTGAGGAACCTATTGATACCCCCCTCCCCACAGAATCTGATATTCCGAGCTCCCAGCTCGATGCCAATGTTGAGACCACTTCTTTGATCAACATTGATGAAGCCTTTGAACCATTGCCTTATGAGAATCTATCTCCCTCCCCCATAGATGACGAAGCTGACCTTCAGACCGTCGCGTTGGAGCATGAAGGCAAGGTGGCCTACTGCTTCCAGAAGCTGATAGGGATGTTCCCAGAAGCTCGCGACATGCCAATCTTTGCTACTCTTGGAACCGAGCTGCTGTACCAGTTCAACCTGATCTTCAGTCACTGGTATGTGAAGAAAGATACAATCAGGGTACACAGCTGGGACCGGCTGAAGGCGGACGAGTCTCGCATCCGAGACTACTTCAACTATGCCAACCTGGAAGTCGCCTACAACAACAAGGTGGCCCTGCTGACACGTCGTCTGGACCTCAGCAAGGCAGAAGGCACTGATACTAGGGAAACAGCTGGATAAGATTGCATTGAATTCCTCGACAACATGCTAATCAAGTCAGCTGACTTCCTCAATGATCTGGACGCAGTCGCCGCCGTAGCAAAGAATGAAGAAGAAGAGCTTCAACTGTACATGGCCAACCGTCAAGCCATGGTTACAGTTGAGCAGCCAGCTCTGATTGAACACCAAGCTCCAGCTGATCAGCCAGCGCCCTCATCTGAAGACATTTGCGAACTGATAGCTGAGAGGGTGAACCAGCTGAGGATGGAGATGCTTGCCAACTTCCAGCAAAACAAAGAAGATCAGCTGAGGATGTTGGAAGCACAAGAGGAGAAGAACAAGCAGCTGGTGGAGGAGAATGTTTCACTAAAGACAAAGCTGGATGAATTCTCTTCCTCCACCAGCCAAGACATTTCTGAACTGAAGACAACCATCCTTGGGATCAAGTCTGAGCTGAACGTCTTCCAATCCTTGTCTGATTCCAACCTCGCTAAATCCCAACAGACTCAGGATGAAGAATGGGAGTCTCGGTTCGAGTCAAGATGGGCTGAGTTTGTTGCTTTCCAGACTGAGGTAACTGAAACATTCGTTGGATTGAGGAAAACCGAACAAGAGCGCCATGACTCCGAACTGGCGAAGAAGGTGGTAATAGAGTGCACGGTCGATGAACTCTTCAATCGTATTCAACAAGCCGAACAACAGCTCACCTCTCTGGATGGATCAGTAGCCAGCCTTGTTGCTGATGCCAAAAAAGGGGAAGATAAAAAGGCGGATGTTGAGATGCAGGGGGAAGAAGAGACCCAGGCTGAGGAAGAGATGCCAGCTGCTGCAAAATCCCAGCTGAAGAAGAAGACTCAGAAGAAGAAGTCCGGTCCCAAGTCAACCGAAGTCGGCGGAGCTGAAATGGAAAAAGACTTGGAGCAGGCGGAGCAGTTTGGAGTTTCTTACAACTCCATAGCCGAGATCGCAGCCGAGCTTGATTCGAAACTCGACGGTATCACAACTGAAGAGTGTATTGCAGCTGCCAAGGCTATGGATGTTGCTGAGAAAGATTATGTGAATCCGAGTTGGATCAAGAAGTTTGCTGCCAGCCAGGCTAGAAGAGTAAACCAATTTGAAGAGGAGCTGACAAAGATAACAAAGAACTTGGACCGGAACATCGCCTCCCGCAGCCGTCGCCGCATTGACAAACATCAGGTTAAGGCTGAAGCTTGGCTGAGACAAAAGAGGCTGCCAGGGAAGGTCAAGATCCAAAGTCGGTTCAGGCACGTGGACAAGTGGATGCCAGTTGAGTGGAATGAAGAATTGGAGTCATTCAAGCAAGAGTTCGTGAATGACTTCTATTACAGAAAGGTCTTCTCAACTGACGATCCAAGAAAAGCAAAACTGGACATGAACACAGTTCGGTCCCTAAGAGGGTCACTTATCAGCCTCCCTTCCTCCCAGACTCTCGTAACCCCAACCGTCAGAAGATTGCAGCTGAGGCGAGGCAAGTCTGCAAAGAGCACGGGGTGGACATAGCAAAGGAATCAGAAGCAAAGAGAGATATTTTTGTTAGAATTTTTAGCAAGTATGGGCTTAAGTATTAGCTCAGTTAGTTTTTGAGCAACTGATGTAACTTTTGTCTTTTGTGCTTATCTTTGTATCATCAGTTGTAATAAAAACTATTCAGTTATACGATTCAACTTGACGTACAATCTCTCATTGTCCAAGCTCTGAATCACAAAGTTATCTTAATACCATGTTATAACTGTACTAACCCTTTGATGTTTTAATCTTATAGACTGTCTAGAATTTCAGCTGAGATTTTGGATAGGTCGGTAGGATTTAGATCAGTTTGATTTGTAAGAACTTTATAAGGGGTTTTGGCATCATCAAAAAGGGGGAAATTGTTGGGAAATTTATTAAAGTTTTGATTGATTCCAAAACCAGCTGACCCCAACCGAGTAGATGTTGCCAGATCCTATTGTTAATAGTTAGGCTCGATGTTTGAGCATTGTTGAGATTTTATCTTTACAGGTCTCCAGCTGAAGACGACAACAAGGCATCACTCGGAGAGAACATCAGATGTAATTAAAGACAACTGAGTGTTTAAAAATGGAGAAGTTGCGTTCACAAGATAGAACATCAGTTGAGCAATTCAAAAGGGAAGAAGAAAGTCATCTGAGCGTTCGAGCCAACTGAGCGTACAAGTTTCAGAACATCAGCTAAGTTCAAAGGGGAAAGATACAAGAGAACATCAGTTGTAAGAAATACAACTGAGCGTTCGAAGCCAACTGATCAGAGTCAGATACAAGAAGGACAACTGAGCGTTCAAGATGGAACATCAGTTGTAGGACTAAATCAGTTAGATCAACAGCTTGAAGTTCAAAGTCAGCTGAGAGTTCACATGTTCCTACTCAGACAGAAGCATTCAGATAGAACATCAGCTGAAGACCAATCAGATGAAGATCAAACGACTCAACCGACTGTCAAATGTTGGAGGTCAAAGGTTAAGATTTGAATTTCAAACAAGGAAGTCACGTGAAGGTTTGACTCTCTGTCATTACCTCATTTGGCCCAACACAAGGCTGTCTCAGATGGAAAGTAGAAGCATGCAGTTGCCAAATCCAGAAAGTCTGCAGAGATGAGAGACAAGCCATCGCTTTCAAAGAACAGAGATCAACAGCTCTTCCAACGGCTAGTTGATTCTCTCCGCCTATATATAGAGGCCTTCATTCATTCAACAGATATACAAGACAGACAAGAGCGAGAAGAAATCAAAGAGCGAATGAAAGAACCAAATACTTCATACGAGCTGAGCTGCATTCAATCTCTTAGAACATCATTAGTTGAGAGTTCTAGAGTAATAGATTCTGTCTTAGTGTCTTTTGATCCAAACTTGAGAACATCACTTGTTGAGAGTTCGTAGAGTGTTAGATCATAGCTCACTTCTTGTTCGAGCTATTAGTTGGAACCCCACCCTTTCTTACACCTGAAAAGGTTATTAGGACCCTACTCTTCCCGTAACTGAGTAGATAGGTTGATTAGTACCCGTAAACTAATCTGTAAGGTTGATAAGTACCCGTAACTTTTTATATCAACGGTTGCAAAGCCCGCGTAAGCTTTGTGGTTTGTCCAGAAGAACTTGGACTGAGTTGTGTGGGCTCACAACTCCCCGTGGACGTAGGAGTTATCTCCGAACCACGTAAATCTTTGTGTGTTGTGTTTATTTTTTCAGTTATCTTATTGCATACTCAACTGACCAACTAACATGCATACAAACTGCATTCTTCCTTATCAACTGTCTTGGTTATTGACCAACCTTGCACTTAAGCGTGAGTTGATTTTTATTCAAGTTAATTTCCACCACATTCCGCACAGCACTTCACTTCCAGCTGAGTGTTTCTTACTCGGTTGTGATTCCAACTGACTTGCATTACTCGGTTGTGTTATTCTTAGGGGGTTGTTTTTAAAAAGTTTTATCTGTTGTATCCCCCCCCCATACACCAGAACTCGTATCGGGACCATCAATATGTATAGGTCTCAAATATCAATTTATAATGCATATTAGTTCTTAGCAATTTAGGAAAACAAGTTAGTCGGTTGGGGAGACTAAAACTGAAGTGCTTAAGCAATGAGGAGAGTGTTTACAAGATTAAATATACGAGTAGAAGCTAAGAATTTCTTGCCGTTTTTATCTCTTGAATGTAAATTTTGTTATTAGTTATTGTTTAATTTATTTTCAAATTTATTTTATACTTTTTTTGTTTTTTGATTTAGATCTGATTCGTAGTACGCGTTTATATATATAAGTGATTTTGGAAGCATTATAGAGGTTAGACATAACAAACATAGTATTTGATATGTTTACTTTATTACTCCCAATTTTTTTTACTGGCTTTTAATTGATCGATAATGTTATTATATTGAATTTTATCAGGCTGTAATACCTCAGATATTTTCTTCCGACGAGAAATAAAAATTTTCTAATTAATTAAGGCCTTGCACGCCTAAGTTAAGGATTTTCGATTCTAAGACTAACGGTGAAATCCGTTTCTGAAAATAAATTCCAGAAGTCGGTTGAACGACTACTGTATTAGGGTTTTTGCGTCCGATAAAATTTTCGTCCGAAAACTTAGATCGAAAAAACGTCAGATTTTACATTCACTTTTTCTTCGATACGAGTTCATCGGAGAAAGTCAGTTTTTATTATTTTTTCGGGCGAATTTTGGACTGTGTTATCCCGACTTTTTATCGGATTTCAAAAATCGAAATATGCTTTCCGAGTAAGTGATTTATTTCTAATCTAATGGCCGAATTAGAATTCGTCAAAAACGTAACCGTCTAAGAATTTATTTCTCGATTTTTAATACGTCGTATTAGACCCTAAAACGCGATATTTTCGACTAAAATGTCTCCCTAAACCGCCACCTATGTGTGTGACTAACTTTCTTGGATGATTCTTCTACTTTACACCTTGCTAACTTAGTCATCACCTCTCTTCCTCTCTCCCTCCTTACCGCCAACACTCCTCCTCTCTCTTCTCTCTCACTTTCTTCCATTGTTATTCATCTTCAAGCTTTCTCAAGCTCCACAAGTCATCCATCTATCGATCAATCTTAGTTCCGATTCCATAATCAACAAGGTAAGAACTTCCTCTACGTATTGAACCGAAAAAAAAATCCTTTTCCATCAACTTATTTTTTTCGAAAAAAATTGGAGATGAAGTAGGATGATGAATCCATGTTTAATATATGCTATAGTATGCTTAGGAATGGTTCTATGGATTGAAATCATCCCCCTCCCCCCCCCCCCCCCCTATATTTGTTATTACCGAAATTTATAGAGGAAATAGGGGTTTGATGTAGTTCGATTTTCTTGAGGATTGATTGATGGATTCTTGTTCTATATGATGATAGATGATTACATAAATTAATTTAGAATTTTCTAAAAATAAAAATAGAAATGTAAGAGATGAAGAAGTGATGATTTGGTGTAGTATATGTTATGATTTTCATGAAATGATAATAGAAATGGTATGTAGTATGTTTGAGGATGACTATATAATTATTTGGAATATTTCTAAAATAAAATGAAAATCGTAAGAGACGAAAACCCGACAATAATTTGAGACTCGATAATGTTTTGACTATATGGTTTACGTATTAGTGATTCTTGATAGATGATGATCGATATTGTAAAGTTTGAACGAATTCTAAGAAGATTGGAATTTTTTATAAGAGACGAAGAATCGTCGATAAGTCGAGAATGAATAATGATTTAGGTCTATGATTCGAATATATGATAATCTTGCTAGATGATGATCGTAACCGGAAAATTTGAACGAATTCTAAGAAGATTGGAATTTTGATAAGAGACGAAGAATCGAGTCTAAGTGTCGATAGAAAAGTCGAATAAGGAAAATCAATTTGATATTAATGATTGTTATTGATAAAGGAACGAGTTTGTAGTTGACGATATTTCCATACGAGATAATATAAGTTATAGTTTATAAACGAGAAGTTAAAGAATGAATGTGAAATTTGAATTTGATTTGGTATAGTAAATGAATAGTTGAAAAAGACGAGTAATTATACGTCGAGTTTTTAATCGAGAAATGTGAAGGAGTTTGTCAGAAAAGATTGTAAATGTTGACTGCTTCAAGATGGAATTTTCGTGAGTTTAAAGGTTGTATAGCATTAATCAAACCTAGGGAATCGTGCGTCGGGTTTTATCGAGCATTAGGGTTTCACGCGGACTGAACTGCGACCTTTCACGGAAACTGTTATAACTCTTAGCTCGCTTAACAAAATCGAGATCCGTAAATTGGAGAGTAAACTAGACATCCGTGGCTTTCTTTTGGTACAGAGCACATTCCCTGTTTCTCAGGAATCTGTTCTATATGAACTCCAGAACTTCTGCTTTGTGCAGAAACTTTCTTAAGTCTAAATTCTTAAGTTGAATTCTTTTTAACTTCGTTCCTTGTGAACTTCTAAGTCATTATAAGTTATTGATTCCCTTTATTAACTGACCTAAGTGTTGAGTAAGGAACCGAGTTCATTCTAAACGAGAAGTGTTCAAGTCTCGTTTCTTGTAATCAAAAGAAATTAGTTAAAGTGCAAACGCCTAAAAGTCTAAAACGAATTCGATTTCCTTTTCCTTTATTGTCTCGGCCGCTTGCTAAAGTGTGATTATTTGTGTTCAAAGAAGAAGGACTTTGAGATTAGAAGACAGGACGGAAGACGGAAGCTTGTGTGTAGTTCTGTAATCGTTGAGGTGGGCTTTTCTATCAAAATATAATGAGCGTTACTCGAAAGTGTTTACTTACTACTTTAATAAGTGTGTATTATAGTAATTATCACTGCATAATGAATTGTTTTATGTGAATTCTCTTGTGCCTCTATGAGTTAGCCCACAGAGTGTCATCCAGAGTATTGGATTCCGAGTTAGCCCACAGAGTGCTATTTATAAATTCCTACTAAACGATCAGATTCTGAGATAGCCCACGGAGTGCTATCCAGAGGGACAGATTCTGAGTTAGCCCACAGAGTGCTATCCAGACAATCGAATTCTGAGTTAACCTACAGTGTGTTATCCAGAATTAAGTGTACAGCAGTATAAGTCTTACGAGTGTTTATGAAAAGATGCCTGATTAATCTATACTAAGTACGATATATTTTCGGCAATGTGCCCACTAAGTGATTTATGTACTTAGCCATGCATGTTTGTTTTAAAATGTGCAGGTTAAATGACGAAGGCGGAGAAGGTTGAGTAAAGGTCGTACTTAAGGAAGTAAAGTTTAGTTGAGCCTCGATTTCACATTTGATATGTGATATCATTTTATGTTTTTTCGCTGCAAAATAACTCTCTTATTGATGTTAATCTTTACGGTTTAAGTTGTTCATACTTTAAACCTAGACTTCTCTGATCACAACTTTGTCGAGCGATCTTTCGAGATTGACTCTCTTTGGTCTAATAAGAATCAGTTCATAGTATTTTTATCTCGGTTATAGATGTTAATTTATTCATTTATTCAGTAATTCCCCTTTCTTCCCCGCCTCTTTAATCCAACCCCTAGTCACACCCCGACTTGGCGGTCCCTCGGGATTTGGAGCTGTGATAGAATGGTATCAGAGCAATCGTTTCTACTTTGTACCTGAGTCTTTTTTTGAGAAAGTAAAGTTTAGTTTGTATCACTAAACATAAGAATATAGTAAACAACTCAACTTCCCGCTACGTCGACTCAACTAAAGAAGAAAAGAAAGGTATCAAAAGTGTTATTATTTTGAAAGTTTGAAGTATTAGATATACTTCTGTCGAGAACCAAGTGTGCCAATGATGAATTATGTGAAAGTATGAGTACTATACTTTGTGAAAGTATGTGAAATTATTTGAGCTATAATTTCTGTTATTTTGAGAAGTACGTTGGGTTGAGAACCTAGACTATTTGCTCTAAGATTCTTCCCGATTCATTGAGAACCTAGATGTTTTAAGAAGCGTTAGTCTCAAATTATTCGAGAGACAATCGGAACGGGAAGGATAGAATAAAGGGTCAAAGCGAATAAGAGGCGAATGTTAGTTTCGTATAAGTAACATGAACAAAGTAGAGTCGTTACTTTGTTTTAATGATTAAGAACCGATTAAAAGTTTTCTTCAAGAAAAACTAAGAAGTCTAAGTTAAGATGATTAAGGTAAGATGAGATGGTTAGGTAAGCTAAGAACCGTTAAGAGTTTGGTTGCAATTTGAGAAATTGCTAGATGATTAAGATAAGTTAATTTCTTATTGAATGGGTGAGTGCTTAAAGCATGGAGTTGATGAGAATTCTTGATTTCTTTAATTTCAAAATGCCGCCAAGAGTAGCGAATAACAGAAGAAGAGGACTCGGTAGGCCTAGAGGACCGGGAAGAGGTCATAGAAAACATAAGAGGGATCAGGGTTCAAGGACGTCAGGAAACCCCTCCACCTCCACCACCACTACGTCGTGACATAGAGGATCTGTTCCTCAAAAGAAATATACATGTCTTTAATTGATCAGGAAACCCGAGTGATGTTGAGCTTTGGGTAAGAGCTACAGAAAGAATTTTTAAACTTCTCAGATGTACTGATGAGGAGCGTCTTTCGTGTGTTGCATTTCAACTCACCGGACCAGCTGATTTCTGGTGGGAAGCTAGGCAGAAGGTTATTCCGACAAAGCATCTGGCTCAGTTTACTTGGGATGAGTTTAAGTAAGCATTTTACGACAAGTACATCCCTAAAACCTATAGAGCAAAGAAGGAAGCAGAGTTCTACAGTCTGAAACAAGAGAAGATGACAGTGACTGAATACGATGCGACCTTTTGTGAATTGTCAAGGTATGCACCCGAGCAGGTAGATACCGATGAGAAGATAGCAAAGAAGTTATGTGGGGGACTTAGACACGAACTAGGAATGGCATTAGCCAGCCATGGAGGACTGAGCTACACAGACATACTAGGACGAGTCTTAGACATGGAGGCAGTTGTGCCGGATGAACAAAAGATTGTAGCGCTCGTACCAGCACCAATCCAGGCTCCAACTCAACACCATTCCAACAACAATAACAGCGGTTTTAAAGGAAAAAGGAAATGGGAAGGAGAAAATCAGGGTGGAAATCAGCGTGGCTTTCAACAGCCGAATCAGAATAATCAATCAGGACAATGGAGGGAAAATAACCAACAAGGACATTGGCAGGGACAACAGGCAGACAATAACCAAGGAAGAATCATTGTTCCTACCTGCCCTAAGTGTAACAGAATGCACTTTGGTAATTGTTTGGCAAACATTGACGGTTGTTATAACTGTGGTCAGAAGGGACACGTGAGAAGAAATTGTCCGAAACCATTGCAACCAGTAGGATCGAATCAGTATGGTCAGCCCCAACCCTTGAGAGCTAATCAAGCACAGCCACATCCGCAACAACAACAGTCACAACAGCAACAAGAGCAGCATGCATGGACATTTGTGAATGGGCCAGAAGTACAGAACAAGGGCAAGAGTCACTAGGCAAGTAATTGGCCTAACTCAGACTAGTAGTAGTCTAGTTTTGTATAAGTCCTCGTTGGAGGCAAAACAGTACTCGTTCGACGTATATGTATATATGAACCCGTGAGTGGGCTTTGACTTCGTGAAAATTTCTTCTAATCGTGTTAGTTAAACAAGAATATTCAACTAACTTGTTTAACAAGGAACATGTTTAACTTGGGAAGTTAAAAAGTTATAGAACTAGTATCGGAGTTATTACCTGTTTCAGTTTTGTGAACTTTTTAAGTGGAAAAAAAATTTTAGTAAGTAAGTGAACGCTTAAAGTAAAGTATTGATGAAAATATTTGATATGGATATAACCCATGGGATGGAAGGATTATGATTGTGGTATCAATTACCATCCAGGAAAAGCTAACGTCGTAGCTGATGCGCTGAGTCGCAAGACTCCAACCAAATTAGGGTGTCTCTTCATCGAGGAAGAAACACTTGTTCAGAAAAATTGAAATAATGGATATAGAAGTGCTCGATACACCTACAACGATAACGAACCGAATAGCAGCACTCGTAGCTATACCAAACTTATAAGAAAGAAGTATAAGTGTACAGAGAAAGGACGAGTTGATAGAGATGCCAAATTTACTTCGAGATTTTGGATTCCTATACAGAAGGAATTAGGTACCAAGACTTATTTTAGTATCGCTTTTTCACCCCCAATCGGATGGACAATTCGAGAGAACGACTCAAATACTCGTAGATATGTTGGGAACGATAGTATTAGACCGAAGTGCAAGTTAAGAGAATACTTTGATGTTAATCAAATTGCTTACAACAATAGTTATCAGACAACTATAAGTACTGCACCTTACGAGGCCTTGTATAGAAAAAAGTATAGATAACCGCTTTAATGTGATGAGGTAAGTGAAAGGGAAAAATCTAGAACTCGATTTGCTCAGTGAAATGATAGATATACTCTTTCGATAGATTCGAGTCAGAAAGAAAGAAGTCTAGAGGTGACGAAAGTCTTATGTGATATATGCTGATCAGACTTAAGTTTAGAAAATGAGGACAAGTTTTCCTCATGATTTTCCTTCTAAGGATGATGATTATTTTCGTATCAAGTATAAGCTGAGACAAAGATTTATATGATTAGTAGATATCTTGAAAAAGATAGGTTTCAATGTTATATAGATTGGTCGTGTCGCCAAGTCTATGAAATGTTTATTATGTTTACGTATCTCGTATAAGAAAGTACGTGTTCAATTCTAAAAACGCGTGATTCATCAGCAAGACGTTGTTCTTGATTAAGTTATAAGTTATGAAGAAAGACCGCAATCGATCTTAGATCGAAAAGTGCGAGAGTTAAGAAGTAAGTCGATACGATTAGTAAAGTGTTCTGGAATTACCACGGGCAAGAGGAAGCTACGTGGAAACTTTTGCGAAGGAGGTAAGCAAATATCGGGACGAAATTTTTCGTTAGAGGGGTAGAATGTAATACCCCAGATATTTTCTTCCAATGAGAAATAAAAATTTTCTAATTAATTAAGACCTTGTACGCCTAAGTTAAGGATTTTCGATTCTAAGACTAACGCTGAAATCCGTTTCTGAAAATAAATTCCAGAAGTCGGTTGAACGACTACTGTATTAGGGTTTTCGCGTCCGATAAAATTTTCGTCCGAAAACTCAGATCGAAAACCGTCAGATTTTACATTCACTTTTCTTCGATACGAGTTGACCGGAGAAACTCAGTTTTTATTATTTTTTCGGGCGAATTTTGGACTGTCTTATCCCGACTTTTTATCGGATTTCAAAAATTGAAATATGCTTTCCGAGTAAGTGATTTATTTCTAATCTAACGGTCGAATTAGATTTCATCAAAAACGTAACCGTCTAAGAATTTATTTCTCGATTTTTAATATGTCGTATTAGACCCGAAAACGCGATATTTTTGACTAAAATATCTCCCTAAACCGCCACCTATGTGTGTGACTCACTTTCTTGGATGATTCTTGTACTTTACACCTTGCTAACTTAGTCATCACCTCTCTCCCTCTTTACCACCAACACTCCTCCTCTCTCTTCTCTCTCACTTTCTTCCATTGTTATTCATCTTCAAGCTTTCTCAAGCTCCACAAGTCATCCATCTATCGATCAATCTTAGTTCCGATTTCATAATCGACAAGGTAAGAACTTCCTCTACGTATTGAAACGAACGAAAATCCTTTTCCATCAACTTATTTTTTTCGAAAAAAATTGAAGATGAAGTAGGATGATGAAGCCATGTTTAATATATGTTATAGTATGCTTAGGAATGATTCTATGGATTGAAATCATGAAGAAATCATCCCCCCCCCCCTCCCCTATATTTGTTATTACCGAAATTTATAGAGAAAATAGGGGTTTGATGTAGTTTGATTTTCTTGAGGATTGATTGATGGATTCTTGTTCTATATGATGATGGATGATTACATGAATTAATTTAGAATTTTCTAAAAATAAAAATAGAAATGTAAGAGATGAATAAGTGATGATTTGGTGTAGTATATGTTATGATTTGCATGAAATGATAATAGAAATGGTATGTAGTATGTTTGAGGATGACTATATAATTATTTGGAATATTTCTAAAATAAAATGAAAATCGTAAGAGACGAAAACCCGACAATAAGTTGAGACTAGTTAATGTTTTGAGTATATGGTTTACGTATTAGTGATTCTTGATAGATGATGATCGATATTGTAAAGTTTGAACGAATTCTAAGAAGATTGGAATTTTTTATAAGAGACGAAGAATCGTCGATAAGTCGAGAATGAATAATTATTTAGGTCTATGATTCGAATATATGATAATCTTGCTAGATGATGATCGTAACCGGAAAATTTGAACGAATTCTAAGAAGATTGGAATTTTGATAAGAGACGAAGAATCGAGTCTAAGTGTCGATAGAAAAGTCGAATAAGGAAAACCAATTTGATATTAATGATTGTTATTGATAAAGGAACAAGTTTGTAGTTGACGATATTTCCATACGAGATGATATAAGTTATAGTTTATAAACGAGAAGTTAAAGAATGAAAGTGAAATTTGAATTTGATTTGGTATAGTAAATGATTAGTTGAAAAAGACGAGTAATTATACGTCGAGTTTTTAATCGAGAAATGTGAAGGAGTTTGTCAGAAAAGATTGTACTTGTTGACTGCCTCGAGATGGAATTTTCGTGAGTTTAAAGGTTGTATAGCATTAATCGAACCTAGGGAATCGTGCGTTGAGTTTTATCGAGCAATAGGGTTTCACGCGGACTGAACTGCGACCTTTCACGGAAACTGGTATAATTCTTAGCTCGCTTAACGAAATCGAGATCCGTAAATTGGAGAGTAAACTAGACATTCGTGGCTTTCTTTTGGTAGAGAGAACATCCCATGTCTCGCAGGAATCTGTTCTATATGAACTCCAGAACTTCTGCTTTGTGCAGAAACTTTCTTAAGTCTAAATTCTTAAGTTGAATTCTTTTTAACTTCGTTCCTTGTGAAATTCTAGGTCATTATAAGTTATCGACTCCCTTTATTAACCGACCTAAGTGTCGAGTAAGGAACCGAGTTAGTTCTAAACGAGATGTGTTCAAGACTCGTTTCTTGTAATCAAAAGAAATTAGTTAAAGTGCAAAGGCCTAAAAGTCTAAAACGAATTTGATTTCCTTTTCCTTAATTGTCTCGACCGCTTACTAAAGTGTGATTATTCGCGTTCAAAGAAGGAGGACGTCGAGATTAGATGACAGGACGGAAGACGGAAGCTTGTGTGTAGTTCTGTAATCATTGAGGTGGGCTTTTCTATCAAAATATAATGAGCGTTGCTCGAAAGTGTTTACTTACTACTTTAATAAGTGTGTATTAAAGTAATTATCAGTGCATAATGAATTGTTTTATGTGAATTCTCTTGTGCCTCTCTGAGTTAGCCCATAGAGTGCTATCCAGAGGGACAGATTCTGAGTTAGCCCACAGAGTGGTATCCATAAATTTTAACTAAACGATCAGATTCTGAGATAGCCCACAGAGTGCTATCCAGAGGGACAGATTCTGAGTTAGCCCACAGAGTGCTATCCAGACGATCGGATTCTGAGTTAACCTACAGTGTGTTATCCAGAATTAAGTGTACAGCAGTATAAGTCTTACGAGTGTTTATGAAAAGATGTCTGATTAATCTATACTAAGTACGATATATTTTTGGCAATGTGTCCACTAAGTGCTTTATGTACTTAGCCCTGCATGTTTGTTTTAAAATGTGCAGGTTGAGTGATGAAAGCGGAGGAGGTTGAGTAAAGATCGTACCTAAGGAAGTAAAGTTTAGTTGAGCCTCGATTTCACATTTGATATGTGATATCATTCTACATTTTTCCGCTACAAAATAACTCTCTTATTGATGTTAATCTTTTCGGTTTAAGTTGTTCATACTTTAAACCTAGTCTTCTCTGATCACAACTTTGTCGAGCGATCTTTCGAGATTGACTCTCTTTGGTCTAATAAGAATCAGTTCATAGTATTTTTATCTCGGTTATAGATGTTAATTTATTCATTTATTCAGTAATTCCCCTTTCTTCCCCGCCTCTTTAATCCAACCCCTAGTCACACCCTGGCTTGGCCGTCCCTCGGGATTTGGGGCTGTGACACAGGCACATAAACCAAGGTTTGAGTTTTAATAAGCTTGAGTCCGACAGATAAAAAAAGTCTTGGAAATGAGGAATTGATACCAATTTACCAGGTAAATGAATTGCATGTTTAAATCATTCATTTATACTTGACTTAATCTGACTTTAAGAGCCATTTATCAGTTTTACTCTTAAATTTTATCAATTTTGCACCCAGTCATACATGTTGATGACTTATATTGTACTATATGGCAACTAAAATGTTTTCTATTTTTTAAGTCCAAGTATATATCTTTTACTGTATGCATGAACAAGTTTTTGTTTTGTATGTTTATTCTACATGACAGATAGCAGGAGAACTTATTGGTGATACAGAAATTAGTTCCCTTACTAGACTAGCTCTTGTGCAGGCGCTTGATTTATTGATGATACATATGGAACTTGTAGTTTGTAGTGTTAATATTAAACATTGATGTATCTTTTTTTAGCAGAATATTGATGTATCTTTAGTATCAAACTTTAAGTGTTGTAAGTAGTTCTATACGCTATGGTACTTCGTACAATGAATTATTTATATTATTAATTTATTTTCAATTATTAATTCTTTTAATTGTGGCATTATTATTATTAATAAATTTTTTCTTATACAAATATATCAAAGACAACACTATTAAATTGTATGAATCTATGACAACAGTAAGAACAACAATGAGTAATTATTATCGTATGGGTCTAAAACAACGGTTTCGAATTGTTGTAGTAACCATATCTTACTGTACTACAACAACGAAATTGATAACAGTTAATAACCGTTATCGCATTCCTCTATAACAACAGCTTAAATTATTGTCGTAGTCATTTTAGATTGTTGTCAAATCCATTGTTGTAGTAAGTCCTATGTCATTAACAACAATTTGTTACCGTTGTCATAGATTCTACGACCACGGATAAGACAACATTATAACTGTTGTTGTATGTGTCATTTATTCCAGATATGAGTATACAACAACGGGGGAAAACGTTGTTGGTGCTGTTGTCATAGAGTCTACAACAACGGGGGGAAACGTTGTTGGTGCTGTTGTCATAGAGTCTACGACAACGGTTTTGGAACTGTTGTCAATGACTTAAGACCTAATACCACACTAGATTTGACAGCGGTCTAATTTAGCTAGGACAACGGTTTATAAGTGTTTTCTATAAGCGAAAACCCTAAAATCGGCCGATTAAGTAGGCCACGATGTTTTGAGAAACAATATCATATATTGTACATGACTGCGGGGTAGTATTTAATGCCAAGAGATAGTGGTGTCATCGAAGGAGGAATTGTTGCTTGCTCAAATGTAGAAGTAGATTTTTCAAACTCTTAAGTGCCACTTCTCGTGGAATCCAACCCTACTGCAACCGTGTTTTGTCGTTATTTGCAAATACCCAAAACCATAATGTGCGCTTCCATTCTAAATTATACGGAGTGCCACATGGAGTGGATGCCTGCGTGATCCGGCCTTCCGCGCCATGTCGTCATCTTTATCCGGCTGCGCGCTCTTAATTTGCGAATGGCCCCACCGGATTAGGGTTTTCATCACGCCGGCCACAAACATTTGGGCGTTTCTATTTATAATTCTTCGTAGCCACGTGGCCTATTTGACTGATCTGATCAGGATTCGACGCGTAGGATAGGTGGTTGACCCTAAATCAAAGAATCAAGGCAACTCTGATGAAGATGCCCTCATCGCTGTATAAATATGTTGCTAAGTTGTCCAAGTCACTACCCAAGATAGCAATGGGGCTCGTCCATTGTCTTCGGAGACATATAAATATGGGTCCGACTTCATTTGGCCCAAACTCGTAAGGCCACACCGGCGTAAATCCTAAAATTAGCCGATTAAGTAGGCTACATTGTTTTGAGCAACAGTAACATATATTGTACGTGACTACGGGGTAATATTTAATGCCAAGAGAGAGTGGTGTCATCAAAGGAGGAATTGTTGCTCGCTTAAATGTAGAAGTAGATTTATCAAACTCTTAAGTGCCACTTCTCGTGGAATCCAACTCTACTGCAACCGTGCTTCGCCGTTATTTGCAAAAACCCAAAACCCTAACGTGCGCTTCCTTCCTAAATTGGACGGAGTGCCACATGGAGTGGACGCCTGCGTGATCCGGCCTCCCGCATCATGTTGCCATTTTTATCCGGCTGCGCTATCTTAATTTGCCAATGGCCCCACCCGATTAGGGTTTCCATCACGCCGGCCACAAACATTTGGGCGTTCTTATTTGTAATTCTTCATAGCCACATGGTCTATTTGACTGATCTGATCAGGATTCGACTCGTGGGATAGGTGGTTGACCCAAAATCAAAGAATCGAGGGGACCCTAATGAAGATGCTCTCATCGCCGTAAAAATATGTTGTTAAGTGGTCCAAGTCACTGCCCAAGATAGAAATGGGGCTCATCCATCGTCTTTGGAGACATATAAATATGGGTCCGACCACATTTGGCCCAAACTCGTAAGGCCACACCGGCGTAAACCCTAAAATCGGCCGATTAAGTAGGCCACGATGTTTTGAGCCACAATATCATGTATTGTATGTGACTGCGAGGTTATATTTAATGCCAAGAGACAGTATTTGTCATCGAAGGAGGAATTGTTGCTTGCTCAAATGTAGAAGTAGATTTTTCAAACTCTTAAGTACCACTGCTTGTGGAATCCAACCCTACTGCAACTGTGCTTCATCATTATTTGCAAATACCCAAAACCCTAATGTGTGTTTCCTTCCTAAATTGGATGGAGTGCCACATGGAGTGGACGCCTGCGTGATCCGGCCAAGAGACAGTGGTGTCATCGAAGAATGAATTGTTGCTTGCTCAAAAGTTAATAATCATAGAACTAAAGTTAATACAATCAAAAAAATTACATTAGCACTATATCCGGAAGATCTCTGAAATTGAGATAAAATATAAAAATAGCTCTTTAATATATAAATTGGACGGAGTACTTAATACAAATAATTAAAGAAACTCCAATTATAAACATATATACTTAATATTAAGGAAACTGCAATTAACATCACCAAGTGTTCTACTTTCAACTAACAGCTGATAATAACAACAAAGGTAGAAGAGTCAAAAGTAATCTGTCCACAAGCAACCTAGCAAGAACCTAAATCTCCTCTATGGGCACAAAAGTAATCTGTCCACATCTCCCTGCCATATTGACAACTTCTTACAGATTAACATTGTTCAAGCCGCGCCTGTAAAATAGCTCCCTCAATTTTTTATAATGACTCTCCCTCTGTTTCCGAAACTGTTTGTAAACCATGTTTTCCTGCAAAAATAGAAACAGATTTACCATGAAATAAATTACACATATGAGTTAGCTGATATAAGTACGAGATGAGCTTACATCCTTCAGTGGGTTAGCCTCGAAATAAGCTTGTCTGACGTGCACTTCATTTTTCTAACATCGAATCTTATTCCTGGGCTCTCCAAAAACTCTTCAAACTTACAAAAGTACTCTCTTATCCGCCACAACTCACATATGCAGTCAAGAAAAAAGTAGTGTTCATAGTGATTTCTGTTGACATTAACATACAACCACACTTTCGTCAGTGCACCGGACAGCCCTGCTAGTTTCCCAAGGTTAAACTCATACTGCAGCTCATACAGCTTATCGATTAGGATATCTTGGTCATTTCCATCCCAGATCGCAATCCTGTCGTTTGGGAAATCAATTTTGAGTCTTTCGTAATGGGTTGGTGGGCATTTAACATCCATGGCAGGCAGGCAGAAGTTGCTGGGTGTACAAGCAACAAATCATTTACCGAATTACAAATTCTGCATTAGGATGTTTAATGAATTGAATTTCGCAAGGGTCACTCATTTATTTGAGAAAAATCAGAATTTACATGCATACATCGCAAAAGAAATGATTCAATTCCAGAGTTCAACATAGCGTATTTTTTGAAAAATTAAAATACATGTCGAGGATACGAATAAATTAGAATTGTTATCATAGGGACGTAGTAGCAAAAGATCCCTAAACCTAAACACTAATCAAACGACCAAACCGTCTTCGTTTGCAAATTAAAAAACCTAATTAGTACAGAACATATGATAAACGTTCAGAATATCATATTTACTCTGAAGATATGATAGATAATTTACATTAGCAAATTCATAAGCAAAATTATATGATAATCTGAAGGCTTTCTCCCCTAATTTGGTTCACGATAACATACGTCGCTAATCTACTCTTAAGGATTTCTATATGTACGTTAATCCTAAAATATAAAGATCAAGTAGCATACCTTGTGCAGATCGGAGCGCGAACGAAGAGCAAAAAGGAAGAAGTCAAACAAATTAATCGAACAGCAGCAAGCCATGGAAATCGTCTCCGATCTGGCGTTGTCGCAATTAGGGCAATTTATGGAGAAACTCTTTAACTCCAATATTATATATATATATATATATTGTTATATAAAAGTTGCATTAAAGGGATGGCTAAGATTAAGGAATTAGCTATGAAGGGCCTAGATGTAACTTTAGAAATAAATTGACAGTGTAATTTTGTTTTTCTTATATAAAAAATCTGTAAATTACCATTAATAATTGAGATAATATTAAAATTTATTAACGCACCAATCATGCAGTATTTTCTGGTTAAATATAAAAACATAAAATTCTAAAATAAAATTGAACATTCAAGAACATATTGAAAACCGTACATACAAGATTGTCGTATTTCCTCAATTTTTACAGATAATTTGTAAATCTCTCTAACTTAAAATTGATGTAGAACAAAAATATATTAGCTTCTCAAATATATTATCCCACGTCGAGTTCAAATGAAAATTGTATTAGATCAATTTGATGGCAAATATCTTTTTCCACCGAGTTGATTTAAATAAGAAAATTAATTAAAGAGTCTATAAAAGTGAAAGTGAATCTATAATTTATAAGCTTAATATAATTATTTTTCAAAGTTAATAGTGCCACTTCTCGTGGAAGCATTCGCAAATTAGGGTTTCTATTACGCCGTCCACGAAAATTTGGACTTCATATCTCTAATTGTTTGTAACCAAGTGGTCTATTTGACGGATCTGATCAGGATTCGACGCATGGGATAGGTGATTGAACCTAAATCAAAGAATTGAGGCGATGCTGATGAAGATGCCCTCATCGCCGTGCAAATATGTTGGTAAGTGGTTGAAGTCACTGCCGAAGATAACAATGGGGTTCGTTCATTGTCGTCGAAGACATATAAATATGGGTCTAAATTCATTGTGCTCAAACTCGTAAGGCCACACCAGCCTATACCTATATGATATTGTGGCTCAAAATATGGTGGCCTACTTAATCGGCCAATTTTAGGGGATTGGCCGGTGTGGCCTTACGAGTTTGAGCACAATGAAACTGGACCCATATTTATATGTCTCCGACGACAATGGACGAATCCCATTGCTGTCTTCGGCAGTGACTTCAACCACTTACCAACATATTTATACGGCGATGAGGGCTTCTTCATCAGCGTCGCCTCGATTCTTTGATTAGCTTCAACCACCTATCCTACGTGTCGAATCCTGATTAGATCCGGATTGATAGACCACGTGACTACGAACAATTAGAAATAGGAACTCCCAAATTTTTGTGGCCGGCGTGATAGAAACCCTAATTGGGTGGAGCCATTCGCAAATTAAGAGCGCACAGCCGGATAAAGATGGCCACATGGTGCGAGAGGCTAGATCACGTTGGCGTCCACTCTATGTGGCATTAAGCTAATTTAGGAAGGAAGTGCTTGTTAGGGTTTTGGGTATTTGCAAATAATCGTGAAACTCTAATTGGGTGGGGCCATTCGCAAAAGAAAGAAGTTTATGTTTTCAGCTATAAAATTTATGTTGGCACCAAATTTCCCGCCAATTTGGCTCAAATTATTTTTTGGGCGCCAAAATCATTGACTGCCAAGAATGTTATTCGGTTCTATAAATTTTGTTTTCCTGATTTGGTAATTCTCACTTTAAATTATAATACTAATGGCAAATGCAGGTCAAAATTACGACTTCCAGTTCGAAGGGAGGGGAATTACTCTTCGTTTCAAGTGCTTAATTCACAAATGTTACCTTGAACCAGGGGAGAACGAATCGAGGGAAAAAGCCTTCCGTCAATTTTACAAATGCCTGCGTGTTGGAGTGAGTCTTCTAGTTTACGTTCGAATACTCGAAGATCAACTTCTTAATTCTTCAAATTCCAAATAGCATAATTTATAATTTAATTATTTTTTGCTTGTTATTGCAGGAAGATGGATGTGAGAAAATCATGTACTTGGACCGCGAAATGAGTGATTATACACGAAGCTGTGTCCATGACCTAATTGCTAAAAAGAGACATGCTACTCGCCGAAGTAAGAGGATTGCGAGATGAATTGGACGTGGTGAAACGCCAACGAGATATTTTTATTCGATGTATGCCTCTGTAATGTGAAGAAGTAAGTCAGTGCTCGTCTCTATATTTTGTAGCTTACTGACAGTGTATCCTGAATTAATTAGGCTATGTTAAGAAATGTGGTTCCATTTTCTACTCGACAGTACATGGTGTTTTGTGTTTTTGTTAATTAGAAGCTTGAAGCTTGTAATGAAAAAATAGACTATTGAATTAGCCTATCCCTGTTGGTTCACATTTTATTCAAATTAGTTTTTTTTTTCAAGCATAAAATATATTAAAGTAATAGTTTAAATTCGAAAAAATTCAAATTTTAAAAACACCTGCCCCCGTCTCATCCCTAAGAAGAAAATTGAATTGTTGTTCTATTCTATAAATTGGGTACCACATCATAAAACTTTATCCACACAACAATCTTCTAATTTCTAACAAACAAGAATTCCCAATGTCTGCATCGTCGGGGTCGAGCATCAACTCAAGGCGGCGACGTGGTGGATTGTCGTCTAACTCAACTCCATACTATGGTCCTGTTGCCTGCCCGGAACATCATCTCCCTGTCACATATGCGACTTCGAAGACAAAGCAGAATCCATTTCGGAGGTACAAAAGGTGCCCTCTCTGGAATGTGAGTGCCTATTATTTTATCTATGATTCTATATGAGATGTTTTTCAACCTTATATTTGTGTAATTATTTATAATTAATTCATTCCTTTTTCCACTTTTAAATTCGTCAGCGAGGTTGTAACTTCTTTCACTCGTGGGATGATGAAATCACGGACTATCAACGAGTTTGCATCGCCAACCTAATGCGTGACAAGGAGAACATTGTTGTAGAATTGGCAATGACAAAAAGAAAAGCAACTTTCCATGGTTTGGTTTTATCAGTCGCCAAGAATGAGAGGAGTGAAAGTGTTTAGGTATGAGTTGCGTTGAATGAGTGCTGAATTAGGGTTGGGTTGGATCGTAAGAATCTGATTATGGTAGTAGTATTAGTAGTTGAAATCTGTTTTGATACCTTTAAGTGTGTGCTATTGTGGAATTAGGTTTGATCTCATTTGGTATTATTTTGATGTTACAGTAGCATTGTCGACGTTAAGATTGAGATTATGCAATGTGCCGTTTATGGAACATTACAATCTGGAAGATTAGAATTCTTATTCGATAGGAATGTGTTTGTATGAAACAATTACAAAATGCCTAGGCCTAAAGCAATTTTATTACAACTGATGTTAGGAGAAAATAAGCAATCATAAGATATTAAAAATACATGCGACTGAGAACAATAAACATAGTTAAAGTAAAGAGAAAATCCCCCAAACTAGCACTTCCTACATAGTTTTTTTAAAATCTAGCACCCCTTATAAATCTTTTAAAATTTAGCACTTTATATCTTTTTTACCCTTACTTTATTTTTGTATTCCCCATTATGTCCCTTTTTTTTCTTTTTCTTTCACGTCATTCTCACATTTCTCTCTCTCTCTCTATCTCTCACATTTATCTTTCTCTCACAACTTCTCCCCCTCTGCCTCCTCTCCCTGCCGTCGACGAGGGCGGCGTTCGCCTTCGCCGCCGCCTACCTCCCCACCAACTTCACCATCCTGGCCCACCTCCGCCACCTACTCGCCACCTCTCTCAAATATCTCTCTACCTCTCTCTCTCTCTAAAAACCCTAGTCTTCCCGCCGCCGCCACCTCCTCGCTGCCTCGCTACCGCTGCTGCCACCACCTCGCCGCCGCCATCTCCAACAGTGTCTCCTCCTTCTCCACTCACGTGATGCCGGTGCTTCTGCCGTGCGATTCCAGTGATGTCGCGATTCACGCCTCCGTCTTCAATTTTGGCCTTCGCCCCTCGCAGTCTTTGATTTTGGCCTTCGCCCCTCGCCGTCTTCGATTTTGGCCTTGGCTTAGTGTGTTTTTCTCACTTTGAAGGTATTCCCTATTTTTCTTGTTTGATTTTGAATTAGGTATTTTCTTAACTGAATTGAATTGAAATTTGTGAGGAATGTTGATTCCGGCGGGTTCTGCCGGCGACGATTAAGAAAAGGAAGAGGCAGGAGGCGGCGGCTGCGAAGAGGATAGGGTCGCCAGTTCAATTTTTGATTTAAACGTATGTGGTGGTGGTTAGAGAGAGAGAGAGAGAGAGAGAGAGAGAGAGAGAGAAAAAGAGTGCAACAACCCGATGAGAGAAAATGGAAGCAACAAAGATTGCAGTTGTAGAGATGAAAATAGAAACAGCAATAAATCTGTGGAGTTTTGGATTACAGAAGTTTTGGAGATGAAATGATTTTTTTTTTTTTAGTATGTGTAAGAATTAAGATTAATTCATGAAAAAATAGTAGAAATTAATTTGGAGAGATATATATAGAGAGAGGGAGAAATTAAGGTGGGTAAATTAGTAGTGATAATTAACTGTGATCTTCTCTGAAATTATTTCTCTTCAATATTGTACAATATTTTTATATTACATAATTAATTGTGGGTTTGTGTGCATTCACAAATTTTACCAATTTTTTTGTGTGACGTCTCAATTTTTTTTCCTTTTGTTTTGATTTCACAAAAATTTTCATTTTTTTGTGACTTTACAAATTTCCAATTTTTTGTGACTTTACAAATTTTCAATTTTATTTTGTGACTTCACAAAAAGCGTGTAAAATAATTTGTGGTCGCCGGTGACAGTGGCGGCGGCATGACTACGGCGGCGACGGCAGAAAAGTGGTGGTTGAAGTTTTTTTTTATTCAGTCACAAATTTTTTTTGTGACCGTTGGCGACAGTGGCGGCGGCACGACGGCGGCGGCGGCGGAAAAGTGGTGGTGGAATATTTTTTTTTGTTCAGTCACGATTTTTTCAATTTTATTTTGTGACTTTACAAAAAATTTGTGGCCGCCGGCGACAGTGGCGACGACGACGGCGGCGGTGGTGGCACGGTGGCGGCGGCGGGGTTGTATGACATTATACATAAGCACGACCATTTCATGATTTTGGTCCAATGTGAAATAATTGTTTTATGACATTATTATTTGATGTTGTGATTAATAAGAAGTGATAATGTGAATTATTTAATTGTTTATTAATTTTTAGAGAGAATGTCTATAAAATTTATATTCAATATTGGGTCCACTGGAACCGAAATAATTAATCATATTCATTTACTCTATCTAAAATACAATTCGGTTATGATATGACATGTTACGAACCAAGAAGTAATTCGATACATGAAAGGATATAATATAATATAATTTTTATATATATGTATGTATGTGTGCGTGCGTGCTATACCAGTGTATGTGTGTGTGTAAATAGTTATGCATTAACTAAATAAATTTATTGATACATGTTTGTAATTAAGATGAAAAGAAATAGAGAGATAGGAAAGAGAGAAGGAGAGTGGTGCGAGGGAGAAGAGAGAGAGGAGAAGAAAATCTTATAAGATTGAAAATAATAAATTTTAGCAGAGATAGAGAGGGGGCAGATTTTTGGAGAAGGGAGGAAATAATCCATTTTGAAGATTTGACATGCACAAGATTCATCATTATTCCTAAACTTACACATAGGGTGCACTCTCCACCTCATATTCAGCCAATACTCTTCTATCTCTCTAGCATGCAGCAGCATAATATACCAACACAAGGAATCACCTTCTCTCTTTAAAACACGGTTGCAGCAAAGCAGCACACACACATACACGCTTCACCACCTCTTCACCCTTTGTTTTATTTTCATTCTTCCCTCCCTTGCTGCCACTACCTCCTCCTCATCACCACCATCTCGCCTCTGCCGTTGAGACTCCACGAAGAGGTGAGGAAGCATAGGAGCAGCAGTAGCAGTGGCTAGACAAGAGAAAGAGTTTGTGAGAGATCGAGAAGGATAAATCGAAAGTTGGTAGATTTGGAGGCTAGGTATTTTGGTAACTTTCATTTTTATTTTTGTGATAATGTTGTTTATGACTTAGAAGCATGTTTTGAAAGAGTAGAAGTTTAACATGACACAGAACGAGATGATTTGAGTAAAAAGCATTTCAAGTAGAGGTCTATTGGTTGTTTTGTTGAATTTTGACGATATTTGTGACTTTGTTTGATGTCGAATAAGTCGGGAATCGACCCCCATATATTTCTTAATGTATAGTCTGATGATATATGAGATTGGATGAATGCTTGATTGAGATTAAGGGTAGGAGAAAAGCTAGACTTAAGGATATAAGTTATTTGTTAATTCATTTTTGACAGCATGCTGCCGTGAAATGTCGGTAACGTTTTCAGTAGGTTAGAGTGCTTCAAATGCCTCGAAATTTATACATGTTGTTCTATGTCATGCCTTCAGTACGCCTACAAAATTTGAGATTTTTCTATCCAATAAACTGATCATAATGAGTCCGAGAAAATGGACGCGCGAGCAGTTTCTTGAAACTGCGCAGTCGGGTTCCGATGAGCATATCTTGCTCATCTTAGATCGTAATCATGAACCGTTTTTTTTAAAAAAAACCCATACATTCCAAAGTTTCTGGAAATATAGGCCTTTAATTTCTCCAACTTCCAAGTGAAGTCAGTTTTGAGGTCGAACTGACATTGGTGCAGCAACTCACTCTGAAATCTAAATAAGTAGATTGGTTGATCCATTTCCAATAGAGCGTAAATTTTGAACCGTTGAATATTTTTGAGTAAATTTCATTGCAGGTTAAAATAGAGTTAACAATGTCTTTGTAATGATAAAATATTCATCATCATGTCAAGTATACCGGGAATGAAAACTTCATGAATGCGGATAAAAATCATAGATTTCTGCTGCCAACTGTTTGATAAATTGACTAAGAGAATTTTGGACTTAATCATGAATGCAAGAACGATTTTTGGCAAATAGTTATGTTAGCTCGTTGCTTGACTTAGTTTCCAGAAGGTTTGACATATATAAACGATTTAGATACTGAGCTATATAATCTCTTAACATGTTTTGCTTGTCTATGTGTTGATTGTATTGGAGAGAGAATCATTATTGTAATGGCTTGTATACATTTCGGTATAACTCTCAAACCACTAAATACTTTTTCCTAAGGTTAGTTCCATGCGGTAGCACGTGATAACAGCTTTCCAGAATGATAAGTTATATGTTATAAAGTTTATTGAGCAATCTGTTATTGTCTATCAAACATGGTTACTTGAAAGTACTATATTGCATGCCAACTGTCTATATAAAATGCCTTAGTGAAGTTCCAAATTTTAAACATCAACTTCGCATGATTTTATTAATTGATTTAAGTATATTGACTTGATTAATTGATATATGTGATGATTATGTGTGTATACAGGAACCGTAAAATTTACTAATTATTTTTGGTGATTTATATTAAAGATTATGTTCCAAAAATAATTATTTGAGTATTAGTGTTGGATTGAAATGCATAAGTAAGTTATGTGAGCATCTTATGTGTACTGCATGACATGACATATCACGAATTTCAAATCCAAAGGTATAAGGATAAATCGGGAATAGGTAGACCTAGGATATTGATATAAGTCTGTTCATCTTCTCCTTGAATTAAAGGCCTAAGATTGTTAAGACCGTCTTGTAGGAGACTTTAGCAATAGATTTTAAGGACCAGACTTATCTCTTTGAAATGAAAGGTGAGTTATTCTATTTTCAAGTCTGGGTTAGATTCCCACGAGGTAACATTTCGGATTATTAAGCCCAAAAAGCTTTTTACTTGATATGCATGCTTAAATGTTTTTTCTATGCTCAATTGCTTGTGGTTAACCAAGTATGAGACATGTTATATTAACGATCGGCCTTGAGCTCCGTACAAGCCAAGGTAGAGCGCACAAGAAGTTATGACAGTTTGGATAGAGGGAGTGGCTCCCCTCTATTTGAACCGGGAAGGTAACCCAAGAATGTGAGAAGTTTTGATGCGAGTACTCGTGTTTACATTCAAAATGATTTTGCTTATGTGAAAGGTATTTGTACTAAAGTTTCCTTTCCATAAGTATTGAAGCATGCAATATCCTTATAAAATGTTTTTCAAAGAGGGGCACGGAACCACTGAGTGCTTTTGTACTCAGCCCCCTGTATTATTTTCCCTAATGCATGTTGAACGACGTGGATGTGAAGGGGGCAATGTCGGTGTTGTCAAATACATGTTGGGTGACGATCTTGTGGTCGTCATCATTGGCTTTCTTTATGTCTTCTGCACTCTAAGTACCTTGTTTATATTCTCGTTGAATCTATAGCCCTTAAACTTTGTTACCTCATTTTGGTCTCAATTATCTCTCATAGATAGTTGTTATTTCAACGTTTCTGCAGTGCGAGGCCGATGTCCTCATACATCGACCCCAGTTATGTTAAGCTAGGGCAAGTGTTATTTTTAATAATCACCCACCTCAACTCCTCTTATTCAACTCTTATCATTCAATTAATATCAATAATCATCTTTTCGTTTTTATTCACTCTCGATTCGAGTTAATATTCAAGTTAAGTCTTTACAGTTTTACCTACCCCGTAACGGCCAGCTCGATCCGCATAGGCCCGGGTGGCGGGGCGCTACAGTTAACTAATACATGAGTCATTGTCATTGTTGCAAAATACTTTTCTAGTGCAAAAGAAAGAAAATGAGTTTCATCAAAAGACTCCAAATCCAAACTGAATTTCATCTAAATACTCCAAATTAGGTTTTACAATTAATGATCGTACCTAGAGTTGTATAACTCTCTGCAATATTGCTCAATCGCAGCTGGTCCTATATCCCCTTTCAAATATTGCACGCTACTTCCAGAGGCAAGACACTCGACAAATTTGATTTCATAAATTCCACAATCTACCCGTTAGATTGTTGCGGTAGGTGTTTGAAAAGAATAACATGCCACTTCTTCAACGGGGTGCTGCCACGGCTAATCCCCGCTTCCAGAATAAGTTTCGGAATCCCCTTGGCCATGTTATTGAAGAAGCTCAACATTGTTGTATGGCATCGTCCTCTTGACATGGAGTCGTACACAATGATTTGTTGTTGCACGAGTTGAAAGTCGTATGCAATAAAATGATTCTCATTAACGTGTCCAACACCATAGATATGATCTACCTCATTCCATAGTTTGTCGCCTTGAGCCGGTAGAATCCCTTCTACAAATTCAATCATCGCCTTTTTCCTATACAACAAGTTATCTTTTGACAAGTAGATCTGTTTAAACAAATAACAGGCAAATGGAAAGTTATAGGGCAATACAAATACCACTGCAATTCAATATTTGCAATTTTCATCAAACAAAAATAACAGTTCAATTACATCCATACAAATAAATCATAGAAAACTCTTAAAGAGCATCTGTCTAATAAATTATATGAATAAAAGAATGAGTCATATGATCCATATCCACAAACTGAATGATGTCAAGATGAGGTTTGACGAGGCTATCGTTCGCACTCTCAAAATGAATTTCAAGTATTCCTCTGGAGTCAATACATACTCGCCATCCTGTTTGCAATCCGGCTGCGACCATTTCTCTTTGCTCGTTCTCCACCACTTGAATTCCAGACTTCTTGGGCACAACATGCACTGGACTAACCCATCTACTGTCAGAGACCGGGTAGATGATTCCCAGGTCTAACAGCTTCAAGATTTCTTTCATTACTACTTCCTTCATTGCTGGATTCAGTCTTCTTTGAGGATCTCTAATGGGCACAATATCTTCCTCGAGCAAGATGTGATGTCTGCACACAGTGGAGTTTATACCCCTTATGTCGGCCAATGTCCAACCAATGGCTAGCTTGTACTCCATCAGAACTTCTTTCACTCGCTCCTCTTCCTCAATGGACAACTCCGCACTTATGATAACCGGTAGTGTTTCTTCTTCTCCCAAGTAAATATATTTCAAGTGGCTGGGCAATGCCTTCAATTCCAACTTAGGTGTTTTTTCTATTGATGGCATCAACCGATCTTCTTGACTCAATGTGGGAATCACTAATGGTTCCACTCTTCTTCCTGGTTCTGCATCCTGTCTTAAATAGTGTACTGCTTCAACTAGCTCAACAGACCCGTCTTGGACAACAACCTCTGTTAGGCCAATTTGTAGGAGTACATCTAGCTTATCTTCAATTGCTATTTCTGGCCAAAACTCTTCCACCATCTGGTCAATGTGGTCAATGTGGTCAATGTTGTGCACCATCTCTGCATTGCTAGGTTGTTTCATGGTGTTGTAGATGTCGAATAACACTACTCCTCCCCCCCCCCCTCCGAATTCACAAGTTAATTTTCTCGTATCGCAGTTGATCCTAGTGCGAGCGGTCTTCAAGAACGGTCTGCCTAGCAACATTACTGGTGCCTTGTGTGATGATCTCCCCATATCCAGGATGTAGAAATCAGCTGGGAAGATTAAATCTCTGACCCTGACCAATACGTCCTCTAGAATTCCTTCAGGCCATACGGTCAACCTATCCGCTAGTCGAATTGCCACCCTTGTAGGTTTGAGTGGTCCCATCCTTAGATCATCATACATTGACTTGGGCATGACGTTGATTGATGCTCCAAGATCCAACATGGCCTTTTCTATCTTCATATCTCCAATGATGCATAGAATGTAGAACATCCCAGGGTCAGTGCACTTGGTCAGCATGGGTGTATCTTGCAACACTGCACATACATTTTCACTCACTTGGAACCTTGCATCGTCTGTTTACCTGATATTCCTTGTGCATAATTCCTTAAGAAACTTAGCACACTTGAGCATCGATTGTAAGGCGGTCAAGAGGGGTATGTTGACCTCAACCTTCTGGAACCTTTTGGTCAATTCCTTCATCTCCTATACTTCCTTATCCTTTGCAAACCGTCCTGGGTAAGGAGCTTTTGGCTCATAAGGTTTGGACTTAATCACGTTTTCAGCTTCCTTTATTGCCTTAGCTCTGATTTCAGCTGCGTCGAGCTCAGCTTTCCTTCTTATGTCTGTTGCCTCCCTTTCAACCTGTGCTCTCTTCTCAACTGACCATTCTTGCCATAGCTCCTCAACATCACCAGATCTTATGGGTGCCTCTTCGTACTTCTCTGGTTCAGTCTCTTCTTCTTGTTCCAGATCGACATCTTGCCCGAGAGACTGTTGTTGCCCAGATGCAGCTTTCTGAGGTTCATAGTGGTCAGACACTCTTACTTCAGGCAACTTAGCTCCACTACGCAATGTGATAGCATTAACTTGAGCCTTCTTTATCTCCACTTGAGATGGAAGTTCTCATTTCCCTCCATTCAACATTGACTTGATCTGGAAGATTGATTCTACCAAATGGCTTAACGTGCCATTGATATCTCTCATGCCTCCTCTTGTCTCCATGCAAAAACTGTCCAGTTCCTGATACCCCTTCCTTTGTTCCGCTGCAAGTCTCTCCACTTCACTCCTTAGGGTATCCCTTGGTTGATCTCGATTGTGTGGAGGTACGTATGGTTGCTGTGGTGGCTGCCCTTGTTGAGGTGCATTCAAGTAGTTGTTGTTCCCATACCTCAAATTGTCATTGGGCCTCCAAGGTCCATTGTTGAAGTTCCTTCACTGCCCAGCATCTCCATGCTAGTATGGCTGCCCTACTGCATTGACTTTCTCATCTTCATACAATGATGGGCATCAGTCAGTGGGGTGAGTATTGGCAGCACAAAGTTCACACTTCATCACCCTCTTCCTGAGAATCTGTCCAGGGTTCTCAGTAGCATTGTTTTTGTTCTGGTTCATCATCTCCTTCATCATAGATACCAGGATATCAAATTTAGGATCACTACTGGTTGGTTCATGCGTCCTGGGCATGATGGTCTCGTCTTGGTTTCTCTTTCTGTCTGCCATCTCAGCAAACAATTTAAAGATTTCACTGGGTGGTCTATTGATCACGTTGCCCCCACAGGCTGCATCAATCCAGTCTTGCTTAGATTGCCTCAGCTCATTCATGAAAGCATTAATCAAATCCTTATCGCCCAAACCATGCTGAGGGCACCTTGCAATTAGCTTCTTGTACCTTGAATGGTAGTCATAAATAGATTCTCCATTGCTCATCTTTATGTTCTGAATTCCAGCTCTAGCGTTTTAGATGCGGGCAAAGGGGTAGTATTGCTCAGGAGTCGAATGTATTCCCTCAGTGTCTTTTCCGCAGCAGCAGTGTGCACGGTACGCATTGCCATCTAAAAGTCCTGTAAGTGGCGCTGTGGATCCTCTCCGGGCAAGTCACTGAACTTGGGCAAGATCTGTATCAAAGAGTGTTTCAGCTCCCAACTGTTAGGGATAGCGGGCAAAGTGATGTCTGCTGGGTTAAGATTGACATCCGTTGGAAACATGATTTCCTTCAGAGTCTTCTCAGGATCAGGTTGTTGTCGAGCCATCTCCTCTTCTTCAGATTGCTCTCGATCTGAATTTGGTGGTGACCTCTCCTCGTCACTCGCTAGTTCCTCCGCTCGTGCTTGTTTCTCAGCTTCCCTCTTTAGTTTCTTCTATTTCTTGAGGTACTTCTCCAGTTCAGGATGGTACTTCAATTCACCATCGATCCAAACAGGGTCGGAGCCAAACATGCACAGGGTCTCTCCCTCAAGAGACAGTTATAAAATCAGCTCCCCGGCAATGGCGCCAATTTTGACGAGGCTGTCGTTCGCACTCTCAAAATGAATTTGTAGCCTATCCTCACAGCTATATAGTTAGCAAGTAAGTACATGGTCGATCCGCAAGGAGTTGAATGTCACCATCTCTTGAAACCTTCTCCACCTGTTCAGAAAAGTTGATTTTGCTATCTTGGTCACTAGGGCTCTCTTGCCCAATTCGAGAACTCAATAAAATATTGAAAAGTAAACAGAGAACTTGATCAATAATAAAAGAGACTTGGTCTGGACCTAGACATTGTTAAGTGAAAACTCTAGCTTGGTCATTGGTGCAATTATATTCATCACATGCATGCATCATTAGTTATGGGACTTGAATGCCGAGATCCCTTTTTACTCGTCACGCTCTCAACAATTACCTATCCTTACTTAGTTGGCGACGCACCGCCGGCTCCCTACCTTGGGCAATACCTCTGTCGGAGTCATCGTTCAGTTTCTTGCCCAATGAGCATTTATCTCTTGAAAGGCCCAACAAGGAATCATCACGTCTAGCCCAATAGGGTAGACACCTTCCTCTAGTGCCAATCGATCTTAACTAAGAAGATGTGGAAAACACTCCTACTTCTCAATTGATTGGTGATCTAATATGTCCTAAGTGATTAACGGCCTATTAACCTCTTATTCGTATTATCTCATATTTGAACAAGCTCATTAACATTATGGGAACACATGCATGCAATTATCTAGCACAATTTAGACCTCTCAAGCATAGGTTAACACTTAATTGTCTTGCCCAGACCAAGTATAAAAGCTTAGCTAGACATAATCATAAAGTAATAAACATTTGAATGGAAGAAAATCATAAACACTATATTAGAACTTACGAAGTACGTGCAGTAACTAAACACGGCCAAAAGTGCCGAATAACAAAGTACGAATAAAAGTATGCCCGCATGACTTGTTTTTCTCCACACAAACTCTCAATGAAATTACGGGGAAATAAGCATGAAAAACGGAGTATATTTGCAGCAGCAGGGCTTCGATATATTTATAGGCGAGTGCTTAGGGTTTGGGCCCCCTAGTCCTTAACATGGAAGGAATCCACGAGCTACCTTGGGATGCAAGTAATACTTGATAAACTCGACCCCAACAAGGCAAGTCACATCTATCTCCAAAAGATCCCTTGCGGATCCTAAATCTAGTTGGATAAGGAAAGATATTTAAGTTAGATCATCTTTTCCTTATCCTTCTAAACCTAGAAGAGAAACTCGCATGTTGACCAAAACACTCCTCCTATCTGTCTTGATCAATATGGCTCTCCCTGACCTACTTCCAAAAATGCTGCTTCTTTTCCCTGTATAGCCCAATTTCCACCTACAGGGCAGCAGACAGCCTCCTGCCCAAAATATGTCCTCCCAGACATAGAAACTAGACAAAACACACAAAAAGACTCGATCTAAACTACCTAAGACCAACACTAAAAAGACACAAAATACGGACTCATCATGGTTCCCTCCCACAATCAATCTTCAATAGAATCTGAGGCCATAGCAAATGCCACAAGCTAATTCATATCCAATTCATAAAGCCTTCAATTGATTTGAGAACAATCTTCACTTTATTTTTGTAAAATTTTTATTTAATGTGTTTAAAAATACTATTAATAATTTCTACATGAACAAAACAAACCCATATATATTAAAATCAAATAACAAATAAAAAAGAAAATAGAATTTAAACTCGAGCTATAATATACATTATTTTTTAGATTCAATAAAGACTGTTTTTTTTTTATAATTCATGATTGATATTGTTCATTATATTCTAAAATTTAATATTTAGATCACTGAATTTTAAAAACAAAATTTCGTTTTGTTAATTTTTTTTCTTTCACATTATAGAAATGAATAATAACAAAAATGAAGCTTTCATATTTTGTATTTGTAGAAGTAATGACATCAATATCAATTTCTAAGGTATTAGAATAAAAGTTAACATCAACAATATTAAAAAAGTAATACTAACATGAGCAAAACGTGAATGATGCTCACAAAAGATCCACATGAAAGATGAAGGGCATATCATCTCAATAATCATTTATTTGGTTACACAAATTTAATACATTTTCATTAATCAATATATTGCCTAGTTTAAGCATCAATAGATAAACATATATATCAACTCTCACTTGAATTTCATTAGGAGAAGGATTATTATGTGAGGAGTTTACGTAAATTCAAATAAAATATATATTTAATATAAATTTAGAATATTGTCCTTAAAATAAGTATAATATGAGGAACATATTAGGCAAACTCAATTTTGATGCATCCCTAACAGAAATAAAAGCACTATAATATGAATGCATCGATAATTAAACAAAAATACAGAAATACATAAATTAAATCTAACAAAAATACAAAAATTAAGGCACAAATATCAACTAAACAACCATAATATGCATGATATGCATATAATATGCATCCCTAACAGAATTAAAATCACTATAATATGAATGCACAGAATTAAATAAAATTACAGAAATTAAGGCAATATAAATCACTATAATCAATATAATCACAGAAATCACAAATCAATGAACCGCCAACTCAAATGAACTACTCAAAGCAGGCATACATAGGAAGAGAAAAAAACTTACCCAGCATTGATGTTTCATACAGGTCCAGTCACGAAAGAAGGCATATGGTTTCTGTTGCGATTTCAATATCAAGAGTTGAATCAAGGCATCCGTGTGCTACATACCAAACAAACAGAGATTAAAAACCGTGTAAAACAGAAAAGATAAGGCGTTGAAATGAGTAAAATCGTATCCATATCAAGTAGAAAATAAACAATTATTTCAATGCTAATGAGAGTAAAGAGAAAGAGGAGAAAGATAAATTTATCACCTCCGTGGACAACCACATTGTTTTTACATGGATTCTATAGAAAAAACTTGCATTGGGCCACTCCGGTTCCTGAATCCGCAGATGAACCTTGATACTGATGATAAAAGATAGAAAAAAGAAGTTATCATCATTTCAGTAAGGAGAATGAATAATTATCTAAAACACGAGGAAAGAAAGTTAACCTTTCGTTAAGTGCCGCAACATTGTACCACTGCGTGAACTCCCGGTGCATTTTTTTGGAGCAAGGTTTCATTAATTCTTTTTAAATCGATGTAGGATAAATGTATTTTGGCTCTTAAAATAATTGCCTCATGCTGATTTTTTATGAGAATTGAGGTGAGTCCTTTTGATAGCACATTAATTTCGAGAAGAAAAACAATTATTTTGAAGATAGAGAAGGTGACTTAATACATCCTACATAATAAGTTCAATATAAAATAAAATAAAAATCATTATTTTGAATATTGTCACGGTGACTTAAAATATCTTACATAATGAGTTTAATATAAAATAAAAATCTATTGAACTGTCGGTTCGAGCCCATCTAACCACACACTTATGTGTCAGAACTAGCACGTTCATCATGGTTTTGATTGGAGTCGGCCCATCTACCCTATGGTTTTGGATCTAAATCGGCTCGTACTATAAAAATTAAAAAAAAATGGTTTGATCGGAATCAATCCGTCTACTACACTGTTCTAGGTCCGAACTGGCTCGTACTATAAAGATTAAAAATTTAAATTTCAAGTATAAACTATCGGTTCGAAATTGGCCCGTCTAACCCTACGCTTCTATGTCAGAACTGGCCCGGTCACAAAAATTTAAATGTCAAGTATAAAATTAAAAGTGCATAATTTAAGCAACTCATTTAGATTTTATATAAATCATAATTTAATTAAGAAAATAATTGTATTAATCATTTTCATTATTAACCAGCATAGTAATATTTGTTAATTATAAGTATAATTATACAAATTTGGAATTCTAATTATAAAAGACGTAAATATTAATTCATACAATTATGAGAGTTAAATAAAATGATATAATATTTTAACTTTTTGATTACGTAATTATTGTGATTTTTAATAAAATTTTATTTTTCTATATAATATTGAGTTGGTACTGTTGTCAAAAAGATTATTAAATTGTCATCCATGCAATTCCATCAAATTGACTTAATTAAATTTCATTAATATTCGTTCAAAATTTCAACCTTGTTAGACTGTCTGCATGGCTGTCTCCATGGGTGTTTCGAGACACCAAATCCATGGAGACAACCCAGTGCAGCATCCATTGTTCGAGTTCAAGACAGTGATATATTGACAAAATTAATATTCAAAATTAATAAACTAATTAGATGGAGACACCCCATAGAAACAATCCCACTGTAGCTGACTGTCTCTATCTCCATCCCACCCCATAAAGACATCTCATAGAGACACTACCACTGCGGATAGTCTTAGATTGGAATATTATATTTTCCATATTAAATTTAAAATATTTAGGAACAAATATAAAGATTTGATGTTGGTAATTTATACCATATATAAATGATTTTGTTTCATGCCATATATAATATAGAATATAAATATGATAAATATTAATTTTTTTTAATAAAATCGTTTTCATTTTAATAATATATAGATTGAAATTTTTTGAAACCATGGGTACCTTTTGCAGAATATATTAAATCGAGATATCTTTAGAAATTCACTGAAATGTTACGACATAAAATCATACTCCCTCCGTCCCCAATTTAAAGTCTCATTTGATAGTGGACACGGAAACTAAGAAAAGTGATAAAGTAGAAGTGAGTGGAAGAAAAGGATAGTGGTAATGACAAGAGATTACTTTTGCTAATTTAAGGATTAGGAAAACATCTTTACATTTAAATAAATAGAGGGTAATGCATGACAACTTGATCTATTAATTGATGTTGATTAATTTTTTTTGTCGAATTTTCGGATGATTTTTAACTGTGATTAATAAATTAAATATGCCAATATTAATATGGCAACATTTTCAATAAGGGATTAATTAAATTAATATGCCAACATTAATACGTAAAGAAAATCTGGTAAGGATTTGCATTTTGTTATCGATTGTAAGGAAATTAAAACAGAAATTAAAATAGAAATTAAAAACTGAAATTACAAATTGAAATTCAAAACAAAACACAAAAACTGAAATTGAAATTTGCCTTTGCAAAAAAAACGAAATGCAGGAATATGGTAAAAAAAAATTGGAGGCAAAACAAGATTCTTTGGAGCCAAAAACTGATTTCATCCATTAAATAATGTGTTAATAGTACACTGATATGATCAAAAATGGGGGGAAATTTAAACAACTCCTAACCCCCCCCCCCCCAATAAAAAACAGCATTATATACATCTTTGAGTGCTTATAAATTGCTCTCAACCACATTCCAGAAAATCTCAGAAATTAAGCAGCTATGTCAGTTTCTAAAGCTACGAAAAAACTGACTGAAACAGAGAAAAACATCTTGGCCCAATGGTTACTCCAACACAACACCAATGGCAAGCTCGAGTACGGCGCCAAACAGGAGGTTGCAGCAAAATTCAATATATCTTTGCGGCCAATATGGAGGACTTGGCAAGCAGTGACGGCTCAGCTAGCTCTTGGTATTCCTGTACATTTGAAGTCAAAAAGAATAGGTAAGCAATACAAAAATAAGCAGAAATTAGATGAAGAAAAGGTGAAGAAGCTGCCTTTGCAGCAAAGAACTTCACTGCTTGTCATGGCTGGAAATCTGGGAATTAGCAAATCTGCAATTCACAGATTTGTGAAAGAAGAGAAACTGAGAGCACACACCTCTGCCATAAAGCCTTTCTTAACAGCTGCTAACAAGATAGAGAGGCTAAGGTGGAGTCTTTCTCAGCTTTGTACACAAGCAGTGGATGGGGGTTTCAAATTCCAAAGAATGTTCAACACTATACACATAGATGAAAAGTGATTTTACCTATCGAAAGAGAAGGAGAGATTCTACCTTGTAAAAGGTGAGGTGGAACCACATAGAAGTTGTAAATCCAAGAGACATATACCAAAAATTATGTTCAACTGTGCAGTTTCTAGGCCAGTGATAGACCCTGCTGGAAATGTGTTGTTTGATCCAAAGGGACCATGGAGGTCAAACCAATACCAGCAATCACAAAGCCAATCACAAAAGAGAGCCTATTGAACCAGGTCAAGTTTTTTATGCAATCAGAAATCATTTTCAGATTCTTTTTTATGCTATCAGGATCATTTTCAGATTCATCATCTAGCCATTTACTTTAATCATGCAGATGCTACCAGTTTTTAAAGCCAAATGGCCAACACATCATTTAGGCAAAGACATTTACATCCAACAAGATAATGCCAAGCCCTATATAAAACCTGATGACCCTGACTTCATAGACATTGCAAATCAAGATGGATTCAATTTCGAACTAATCTATCAACCCCCAAATTCCCCAGACACAAATGTAAATGATCTAGGGTTTTTCAAAGCTATACAATCTCTTAAGGATCAGAAACCATGCAAAACTCTGTATGAGCTCATACACAATGTCAAGACAGCATATGAAGAGTACTCAGCAGAGAAAATAAATCATGTCTTTCTAACACTACAATGCTGCTACAAAGAGATCATGAAGGTTAAGAGAGACAACAAATACAAGATCCCTCACATGAATAAGGAAAGACTGGCCAGGATGGAAGAACTACCAGAGTGCATTGAAGTGGAGAAGGAACTAGTAAAGGATTGCTTAGAATTCCTTAACACTGACATAGGTGAAGGGTCAAGAAGCTATAATCTGGATGATATGGTGGTGGGGATGCAAGAAGTCAGAATCCAGGAATGAAGAAGGCTATGGTTTGTTTTTTTTTTAAATTAGTTTACAAGGACAAACATTGTCATTGGTGTAATTGTAATGTTTGGAATGTAAACTTCTTTTGGGTCTGATTTCTTTGCCTAAGTAGCCTCAGCAATCACAATGGCATCATTGACTTGTATTTAACCCCTAAGCTGCCTAACTCAACCTCCAAAACTAGAGAATTCTAGTGGTGGCATTATTAAGGCAGCATGGAATGCATGACAAAATGCATCATCAGTTTTTATGCATTCAAATTCCCACATAGATCACATTACTGACAGAATGCATCATCAGTTTTTTATGCATTCAAATTCCCACAGAGATGAGAGAAATCACAAAATGCATCATCATGTAAATATGCATTCAAATTCCAACATAATCACACAAATCACAGAATGCATCATCATGTAAATATGCATTCAAATTCCCACAGAGATCACACAAATCACATAATGCATCATCATGTAAATATGCATTCAAATTCCCACATAGATCAAAGAAATCACAGAGATCACAATGGCATCACCAGCCGTTCCCCTCAAGCTGCATCAAAATGCATAATTAACCACAGAATCAGGGGACATAATTAACCATAACAGCAACTATATGAAGGCAACAGAATTAATAAGAACCAGTAACAGAATGGCATCAAGCAACAGAGAATCAAGCAACAGAATTAATCACAATGGCATCACCAGTTGTCCCCCTCACAGTCAAGAGAGAAGAAAATCATCACCTAATTCATAGGCTTAAGGCAGCTTCCATAGCCTTCCTCTTTTTTCGAAATTTTGCACATTCAGTAAACAGGAAATAGTAGGGATCTGTAGGCACCATGTTCTTCACCATTTCATCTAAAGCATGCCCCGGCGATGACGGAGTTTCTGGCACCGGCATCGGAAAGTCCAGCAGTGGAGTCGACGAGACAGGTTCCGGCACCGGCATCAGCAAGTCAAAAGGTGGAGTCGACGAAGGAGATTCCGGCACCATCGTCGGACTCGCAGAAGGTGGAGTCGACGATGGAGTTTAGGTATCATCATCGAAGACTCACCGGTATCAGGCACCATCATCGAGGGAATCGACGACGGAGGGAATGTCCGAATCGGCCTCCTCCACATGGTTCTCCGACACCATGGAACCAACATCGGCGTGGTCCACCGAGTTGGTCGGCGTCACAAAGTGGCATCGAATGGAGGAATCAAACACAGTTTCAGGAACCATATCGATGGAGCTAGAGTAGGGTTCAAAGTTTGACTCCATCGATTGAGAGAGAGATATATATGGATTCAGAGAGGAAATCGTGAAAGGTAATCGAGGGAGAGATAGATCTGGATTCAAAGAGCGGCAGCAGAACGATTCTAGGGTTTGAGAGATCGATTCAGAGAGTTGAGATCCAAATCATTCAGAAAGGAGAGATGAGTGTTAGATTGAGAGATCGATTTAGAGAGGAGAGGAAAGCTCGATTCTGAGAGAGCAGCGCAGGTTCTAGGGTTTGAGAGGTGAGATCTAGAGAGAATCGAGAGAGAGATGAAATCACAGAATGGGTGGGCCGATGAAGAGGATGGGTGGGGTTAAGTGGATTATGTTAGTGGGTTCGGTGGTGTATTAGTGGCTTGGGCCCACATGTAATTAGTGGGATTAATTGAGGTGGATTAAAAATTGGGTTAGTTTAAGTAGTGGCAAAGAGTAGTAATTTAGGGGAAATAAAGAGGGTAATAATGTCCAAAAAGCAGAGTGGGACTTTAAATTAGGGATACTTTTTGAAGAGCAAATGAGACTTTAAATTGGGAACGGATTGAGTAATTTCTATGTACCATAATACATAGGATCCATAAAACAAATTTGTACCTGCACAACTCATACACTCTGTGTTGAGGGGGAGCGCGATTGGATCAAGCCTTTAATTTGGAGATGGACTTGGGTGGAGACATCTCCATCATGGAGATGGGTTGACTCGACCCGACTCCGACCCAGTCAACTCGATTAAACCCAGGTCAACGCCTTATGACCAAATTTTTTTTTACAGTTTTTTCCGGCTCTGATTTTACGGCTCCGCCTTCCTTCCGATTACTAATAAAAGGATAATCGGCGGGCAACAATTTACATTTTTCAGCTCGCTCCAAGGCTTTCAGCTCCCCTCGCTCGAATTTTAACCAAAGAAGTAGCGGCAAACAAAAAAATGAAGAGGCAAGCAACAAAAAAGAGGGGGAAAAACTAAGAAAAAAGAAATCTAAAAATAAATAAACAAAAAAAAAAAGAAAAAAACTGTAGCGCGTGGGACCTACGCGCCGGGTCGATATCTATACCGTGCAGCATATGCACGGAAGTTTTTGTCTTTAATTTGACTGTTCATAAAATGCCATGTTGTGGAGAAAAGAAGCTACGTCTGTCTGAGCCAGCATATGTAATTCCCCTTCTTCTTCACCCTCAAGTTTCTACCCACACGATCCCATGTCGTTTTTGCCCTTAAAAAGATGCGAATACATTTTGGTATAGTTATTTTTATATGCGTTTTCATTTGATGGACGGTTTTATCGCTAAACGATTCAAATTGGAAGTGGTCCAAATGTTAGGTATTGACATATTGCAACCCTTCAGCACAGCTTATCACCCTCTTTGCATAAATGTATTTTAGGAGTTTTTTTTCGTGTTCAAGTTCGACTTGAGTTTAATTATACATATTGATTAAATTTTATTTTTATTCTTTTATAAATCCATTAATATTTTGAGAGGATTTTAAGAGTAGCACTTTTTTTTATAGTCTTTTTAAATTTTAACACACCTTATAAATCCTTCAAATTTTAGAACATTTTGACATTTTTACCCTTCTACCACCTCCACCATCTCTCTGGTAACAAAAAATTCTTGTGACTCAACCAAAAAAAAAAACAACAACCACTTTTCCGCCGCCGTCGTCACACTGCCACTGTCACCGGCGGTCACAAAAAAAAATTGTGACTTAACAAAAAAAAAAGAAATTCTACCACCATTTTTCCACCGCCGCCGCTGTCACTGCCGTCGTCACAGAAAAAAATGGAAAAAAAGTTGTGAAGTCACAAAAAAAATGGAAAAATTTGTGAAGTCACAAAAAAATGGAAAATTTTGTAAAGTCACCAAAAAAATGGAAAAAAAAATTATGAAGTCACCAAAAAAATGGAAAAATTTGTGAAGTCACCAAAAAAATGGAAAAATTAATAAAGTCACCAAAAAAATGGAAAAAAAATTGTGAAGTCACATAAAATTCAACATTACAGATCTGCTTTTTTTTGCGAATTCCGGCCATCTGGTTTTTAGCGAATTCCAGCCACGATACTTTGAATTGAGGGTTGGGACCAAGACCATTGGCTTCGCATCATCGTTTCGCACATGTAGGTGGTGGTGATGAGGACCAAATCCGCCGGAAGTTCCAGAGAGAGAGAGAGAAAGAGAGTACACAATTCATAAACACAGAGGAGGAGAAAACGAAGGATAAACCAGAGGAGGAGAATGTTGCGGCGGCGGCTACGCCACCTCCAACACTGTAGCCGTCGACTGAAGCAGAGCATCTACCAATCACTCAATAGAAACTCGTGCAAGGTAAATCGAAGAGAGAGAGAGAGAGAGAGAGAGAGAGAAGAGCCACTGAAGGTGGCGGTACGAAGGTAAGGCGGTGGTAAGGCGGCGAGGAGGTAACGGCGGCGAAGAATGAGAAGAGAGAGAGAGAGAGAGAGAAAATAAAGAGGAAGGGAAGAGAAAAAAAAATAAGAAGATGGGATAAGATGGAAAATACAAAATGTATTTGAGGGTAAAAAAGAGAGAAAGTGCTAAAATTTAAAATTGTAAAAAAGTGCTAGTGTAGGAGAATTTCTCTAATATTTTTATATTGATTAAAAGAATAGCTAGCCAATTGAACAAATCAATTCAGTTATTTATTATTTTCCAGACCTCACTCACGTAAAAGAAATTCAAAACGATATTATTGATTCACGGTTTTGATTTTGATTTTTCATAATCAAATTGAGTTTGATAGGTTGGGTTTGACGTGTTAATTTAAATTCAGTTCAAACCAAATCGACCAAATGATACCCCTACTTGTGGCTATTATTTTAATTAAATTTTGCTTTAATCCCTAATTAGGGTGGAGTAGGATTAGTTGGATAGGGCATTGCAAACTTCATGGCGCCATGTGCTGATTTTACTATCTTTGTTTGAAATTATGCAATGGGGGGAAATTAATATGACAAGTACAAATTTGGCATTAAACTTTACGACCTTTTTCTTATATCTTGGCTTCTAATATATATAATATAGGGAGGATTATATAAGAACTCATCTTTAGGTAAGAATTAAGAACTAATTTAGATCGTTGGTTTTTTTAAATGTATGGTCGAGATTAATGGATACATTAAAGTACTGTTGTTTGTGCATTAAAAGTGTACTAAATAATTTGTGCATTAAGTTAGTGTAATTTGTGCATTAACGTACTGTATTTTGTGTAAGTGATATTTATGATGGTTCCTATGGTTCTCATGTGCCAAGGCGATGTTGTCAGAGTTCTCGACAGCATCCCCAAAATAGAAAGAGCTAACAACAGATATGTAGTTTTAATTCGTCAGATTCGAAGAACCCATTTTTTTCTTCGCATCGCAAGCAATGATCCAGCAACAAAGCGCTAATAAAATTGCAATTCTGACGACAATTTCCTTTTTCGTGTGCTTATTGATAGGGCTCTCCATCGCCTTCATCGTTTTCCAATTGAGAATAAGAGCTTTATTGGATGATTTTCCTCCGCCGGTGTTCACCTACGAGGAGCTCGATGCATCCACTAATCATTTCGACTTTAAACACAAAATAAAAATAAAATAGCTTACTCTTCACAAATTTGAATTTTTTCCTGTGTTCGAAACAAAACAGTTTTGAACTTTTTTATGTTGAATGATGAGAATTTGGGTTGGAGAAGATATATATATTTTGATTTTGATGAAGTTTTTTTATTTAAAAACAATAGCAAATTCCATGTCATTTGAAAAATGGGGCAAAAATATCCACATCATCATCCAACAATTCCAGTCAATTTTCCGTCGCCGGATTTTTTCTCTCATGCCATAAGTGCATAGACGGATAAAGGTAGAATCATTTTTAAATATTTCCAAAGGTCATACCACAAAATCAATATTAAATGAAATATCAGATCATAAGTGATAATTAACTCTAAAATATATATGATAAATTCAAAGTCTCAACTAAAATGGAACATATTTTATTTCCTTCACAAAAGATCCCTATGTATACAAGACACGAAAGAGACTGTCATTATGGGAAAATTCGACAATTTAACACAATAATAAATTAATTAATACGAAAAGTTTGAACATAGAATTTTGTTAAAGGAAGACGATTCCAAGACTTTTCAAACATTGTGCGCTCCAGCTAAGTCTAAATTGCATGTCCCAAAGTGGGATAGATTTTTCTATATTAATTAATTATAACAACTCAAGGCGCTTATATCGTTATTTTATTGTTTTATTCATAGATTTATTAAATGGTAGACCACATGAAGGCTATGAAGCGACGTATGAATTTCGTACGTGTATACGTACACATAATTTTTATTTAATACTATTTCAGCAATAAGCAGGCATATATTAGTATATAATGATCCACCGCACATACTAAATTATTTAGGGCATCACGAATCAATCGATTTTGATATTGTCCACATATTCAAAGACATCTTTCTTATAAAAATGAAGGAATCTTGGATCAATATTTTTTCTAATTAATTTACACGGAACCTGATTTCAGCTTAAACTAATTTCTAATTTACATAAACAAAAAACAAGGAAAAGCTAGTGGAAAATTCTATAATGTGGGATATTCCGATTTTGAGACATGCATGTACATTATTTACTATTTTAGGAGAAATTTTATTTGATCACATATTGACTTGTCATATGCGTTAAAAAAGGAAAATTAACTGTGAAAATGAAAATAGTGACATTTCATGTTATGATTTACGATTTCTCAAGTAGAGTATATTTTTTTTTTTAATTTTATATTATCTTTTTTAGCTTATGTGGTTGATTACAATGTGTTGAAATAATACTACCTTTTGCCAAAAATAAATCTCTAATGTATAAAAATTTGTATTAGAATATCAACCGTCTAATATTTACTTCGACAAACATATCGTAGAACCTCTAGTCATGTTTTAAAATGTTCCAAACAAGTTCATTTTAAAATTTATTTTGCGTGTTGCTGAAACTTGGCGCATCATTGTAACGGTACACATATATTTTAAAGGAAAAATAATATATTTACCTACATGACACATATATGTATATGTCTTTTCATGAATTGGAGGAATAATGGTATATGCATTTTGACAAATACCTAATAATGATAAAGTAAATGAAAATGCAGATAGCGAATGAAAATGATGCAATTTATTAATATCGTGGACGACTTAAATTCAATAGTCCGAGTCCAATCAAGTCCATAGCAAGTTGGAAACGCAAACTAATTTGAAAGGGGAGAAATGGTTAATTTAGAAGAAAATAAATAAAATATAGTGTAATTAGAGTTTTCTTGAGTTCATTAGGTTAATTAGGTTGGTATTGCATTTATACCTCATTTATCATATAACGATTAATAAATTCCTCCGTCTCCCCATATATTGAGGAGATGAGAACTTAAATTATATCAAGAAGTTATATAATAATACTACTATATTTCTATTCTCCACTTATATGTAAACTTGCTAGAACTGTATAATGGATAAATGATATGCCACTTTATCTATAAACCTATACAGTAAAACCTCTACTAAGGAATACTTTTGGGATTACAAAAAATTATGACAAAATAGGAGGTTATTCCTAAATAGAGGTATAAGAATAATTTTAATTTTATTTCCCAATTTTAATGTGCATGAACAATACATAAATGTTATAGTTACTAGATAAATGTATTGTATAATTACAAAAAAAAAATGGATGAAGAGAATCAAAACTACTTGAAGAGTTGAATATTCAAATAAAATAACGTCACTACAACCATATGAACATGGATGTCTTCCTTAATCATCCAAATGAGTAACAAATTGTGTATTTGTGTATGCTTTTATTGAAAAGGAAATCATTGAAGAAATTAGGCAAGAAGATGAAATAATCTAAAGGATGATAGAATTTATTCCTCTTTATTCTTAAATAGAAGTGTAACTTAAAAATTAATGAATTATGACAATTATAGAATTTATTTTTATTTATAATTGATCCCAAATTAAGATCATAAAATTTTATGACAAAATAAAATTTGTTACTAAATACAATATTCTCTTTTATAGAGGTCCTACCGTCGATTAAATATATACTTCCGTCACAGTTTTCATACAAAAAATATTTAAATAAATTAACGGTAGCGGTAAAAGATTGAAACTTGAAAGTGACAGCATTAAAGATTTTTTTTTTTGGTTGGGGTGGTTGTGGCAGCATGAAAGTTAAAATGTAAGATTATGTCAAAATATTTAATACTATAAAAATCAGCGGTGCCTGTCGTACTGTGTATGTAGTGAATTTTTTCTCTAACGAGTAAAGATTAATTAAAACAATGATCGATATTTGAAATTGGTTAAATTGAAAAAAAAAACCCTAACTTTTTTAACAAATTTTCGTTTAAATTTTCACCTTTTTATTTTTGCAAAAAAAAATCTCACATTTTATTCTTTCTCAATTGCATCACTCTAATCGTTTTATCCAATTTTGTTGCTGATGTGGAAGGCAGTAAATCTTACATGGCAAATCAGCAGCAATGATGAAACGACGTAGTTTAAGTAATGCCAAAAAGTCGTCGTTTTGCTGCAAATAAACACTTATATTTAGGGTCTGGACATCATTCATTATCTCATGGATATCCACTGAGTTTGAGGGCTTCATTACCGCATTATTTCTACATTTGCAAAGCCTTTGAGGTTCGAAATTCGATGTATTCACTGAGTCCGTGTGCGAAGACGAAGAAGCCATGAACGATTGAAACGTGAAATATACAAAGGGGTGAAGAGGTAAAGAGGAGAAAACACCAAAAATTGAACTTCGATTTGTACGATGACTAGACCCAAAATATAACTATTTCTTTTCAGCAAAACAATGACGTTTTGGCACGTCGTTTCATTCTTGCCGTTGATTTACCATGTAAGATTTACTGCCTTCCACATCATCAATAACAAAATTGGTTAAAACGACCAAAGGGATGCAATTGAGAAAGAAAGAAATGTGAGGATTTTTTTTTATAAAAATTAAAAGGTGGGGATTTAAACGAGAATTTCACAAAAGGTGTGGTATTTTTTTTTTTTTTTTGCAATTTAGCCTTTGAAATTAAACCTCATTTTTCATTATAATCATAGCAGAGAAGCTCACGGAGCATTTCAATTACTCCCTCAATTCCACTCATTTTTTACTACTATGTTTTATTAAATGAGCGTCCTATTCATCTTGTCTACGTCCAAATAAGAAATAATTTAATAATAAATTAAGGTCTTTATTAAACATAAATGGGTCTCACATTGAATTAAAAAATACAAAATATTCTACCTACTCACATCTAATAAAGTGATTTCAATAATTTTATGCACTGAACAACTTCTTCTTAATATCCGTGCCCACTCAAAATAGATAAGATAGGTGGGACGGGAGAGTATATGTTAATTTGTATGTACCACCTTTTTCTCTTTAACTAGTCGTAGTAGTACTCTATACAATTTAAAAAGTAACTGTTCAATAATACTAGTACAATGCAATTGGTCACTTAATAAATGTATACCCAAGGTACAACTAACTAAAGCAACAATTGTCCTAGCTTTATACAATTGTACTCTAGGGCGTTTATTAGACTAGCTATGGTTGTCTCCATGGGTGCTTCGAGACACTTAATCCATGGAGACAATCCAATGCAGCAACCACCATCTCGAGATTGTCTCGTAACATCGAGACAGTTTCGATGTTCCTGGAATCAACCAGTACAGTAAGGACTCCACTAGTACAGCATTCATATCAGTCTGAGTTCGACTTCCTTGTTGTTAGAGGAATGGCTTCAAAGGCTTCAATCGGGAGAGACTAGACAGACACGGGAAGCAGAAAGGTCTGGCAAAGGTATGTTGACGGCATTTTCGGCTTTTCAGCTCCGTCTTGGACTTTGCCACCTATAAAGTCTTGGAAGCCACGTTTACAGACCCTGTAATGGTGTATATTCCTGTAAATCTCGTAAATGGAATGCTTTGTTTGCCGATTGATTAGATATTTTGTTTACTGCTCTAGCTGCAATGCCGCCTCAAGCCCTGCACGGGCAATACGTTCTAAGAGCTAGTAGTTCTGATCTCCTCGCTAGGTTGCCAAGGTCGCCATAAATGTCTAAATCGGCATGAATCTTACGGTATATATCGCCCATGGTATAAGATTGATAATGATTACTACCATCAGGAGACGGATCAGAGAAAGAATATCCGGTTTTTTTTTTAATATATATACTGGATCGAAACTGCCTTGATGTTACGAGACAATCTCGAGATGGTGGTTGTTACATTGGGTTGTCTCCATGGATTAAGTGTCTCGAAGCACCCATAAAGACAACCGTAGCTAGTCTAATAGACGCCCTAGAGTACAATTGTATAAAGCTAGGACAGTTGCTTTATATATATATATATATATATATAATAGGTAAAGATGTCAAATGATTGACATTGGCCTAGTGGTTAAGGAATCTTTATTCTCCATGAAGGGTTGGGGTTCGAATCCCATTTGGAACAAATGTATTATTTCTTTTTTCTTCTTCGTTTTTGCTCCTTTTCTTCAGTTGTTTTTTCCATTTTTTTCTAGTTTTTTTTCCTTTTTTCTTTCATTTTTTTTAATTTTTTTCTTCTTTGATTTTTCTTTGCATTCTTTTTCTTTCTTTGATTTTTCTTCTTCTTCAGTTTTTTTTTCTTTTCTTTTTTTCATTTTTTAGTTTTCATCTTTAATATGTTTCTGAATAAAAAAGTAATAGTTTTCCATTTTCGGATTAATATAATTTTTTATTTGTATTTTAATTAACGAAAATTTCTCTTTGATTTTTCTTCTTCTTCATTTTTTTTCTTTTCTTTTTCTCATTTTATAGTTTTCATTTTTAATATGTTTCTGAATAAAAAAGTAATAGTTTTTTATTTTCGGATTAATACAATTTTTTTTTTGTATTTTAATTAATGAAAATTTCAAATTTTCTGATTAAAATTAATACAAAATTAATATTCAAAAACTAATTAGATGGAGACAACATAGAGATAGTCCCATTGCACGTGACTGTCTCTATCTTTATCACACCTTATAAAAACACTCCATAGAGACACTACCACTGTGGATAGTCTTACCACCATTGAAGACCAATCTCACTTGCAAATGTGTCGTGCATTCATAGAAGGTAAGAAGTATAATATAAAATCCCTGATATTTTTAAAATGTTTAAATATAAAATATTTTTGTACATAGTCTTTTCGATAATTCGACCGGTTATGGGGAATTGGGGAGTTACTTCTAACTAGTTACTTCCTTCATCCCAATATAAAGGTCTCACTTCTTTGGGTACGAATATTAAAAAACAAGAGTAAATATATGAAAAGTGGTAGGTCCTACAGCTTTTGAAAAATTAATTGTTTTCATTTGGAATGAGACCTTGCTATTGAGACATTCCTAAAAAGAAAGCGAGACCTTGCGATTGGGATGGAGGGAGTAGTTTATAGTATTAGTCAGACAAAAATTAAGAAAATGTCAAGAATCTATAAAATATACAGAATATAAGAGAAAAATTGGAGTTAATATCTTTTTAATGACATATTATATCATATATGAATATAGTAAGATATTTGTTAGTATATTTTATTGAAATGATAGGGAGAGAGTATATGATATTCACATTGTCTGCATAAAATATATTACTTCCTCCGTTCACAAGTAAATGTCCACTTTGTAACGGACACGGAGTTTAAGAAATCTGCTAAAGTGGAAGTTAGTGGGGTAAAAATTAGGATGTAGGGGTATTGTTAATTAAAGTGTTTATATTCTTAATCCTTCTTTTACTGTTTTCCCCCTCATTCCTTTTACTTCTTTCCTTTCTTGTCCATTTCTCTGTTAATCCTTCTCTTTTTTCTGTTCATTCGATTTTCTTTATTTTGGTGATCAATTGTTGTTTAATTAGACTTGTTATTCTTGTTTTAAATTTCATGCTTAATTAAATCAACCATTATTTGAAGGCTTAAGTTTCATATTTTTCTCGTTTTATTTGAAGATAATAGATGAAGAAATGAAATCTGTAAATGAAGGAAAACTTTAAATACATTAAATAAATGACAAACATGATTGATTTGATCAAAATGGGAGGGGAAAATCTGCATTAATGAGCATAAGTGAGGGAACAATTGCAAACTTTCCCACCAAAAACAGTTTTGGTGGGAAGTTAAAACTACACCTAAAACACAACAAAAAGCATAAAAATCATTCATTACAACATTTCTCGTTCAGTATTCATTACACCAAAAATTTCACCTCCTTAAATACTTCATGAATCTCCAAAATGGCTCCAAATGGAGCAAATCTATCAGATGATGAGAGGAAACTTCTTACACGGTGGCTCCTCCAGAACAGCCACTATGGCATTCTTCGACATGGTGCTGGGGTTGAAGCTTCTGCCCTTTTCTAGAAATCCAGCCGCACAATCAACTGCATTTGGAAATCTGTAGCACAACAACAGAGTTTGGGATTAGCAATCAATGTTGTTGGCATGAAAAAAGGAAAAATACAGTCAAATAGAAAGGAGCTGGATGAAGAAAAAAATGAAAAAACTGTCATTTCTGGAGAGAAGCAGCATAAGAAAGTTAGCAAGCAATCTTAAAGTCAGTGTTGGGTTAGCTCATAGGTGGGTTGAGCTTAAAAAAATTTCTGCACATTCAAATGCTATTAAACCTTTTCTCGTAGAGGCAAATAAGCCGCACATGTTGAAATAGTCTCTTAGTATGCTATCTTGCATTAGTCAAAATGGGAAAATTGTCTTTTAGTCCATGTTTAATATCATACACATAGATGAAAAATGGTTTAATCTCACAAGAACATTATCAAGGTATTACCTGGTAAAAGGTGAAGTACAACCTTACAGAACATGCAAGTCAAAGGCCCATATTGATAAAATCATGTTCCTATTAGTAGTTGGCACACCACACATAGATCAAGAAGGGAATGAGATTTTTGATGGCAAGTATGGGATATTCCCATTCATATTCAAGGAACCAGAAGCAAGGAATTCAAAAAATAGAGCCAAAGGCACCATTATCACAAAGCCTATTCAAGTTATTAACAGAGATGTCATGAAAAGAAGTTTTCTTCAGCGGATAAGTGTTTCAATTCCACTATCAGAATGTTTAAACATTCATCATTTAGTCTTATGCTAGTGTATAAATACTGCAGGCCCATGCATTAAACAAAAATAGCCAGAAGGTGTAAGTAAGAACATTATAATTCAGAAGGACAACGCAAAGCCACATATCACTGACAAGGATCCAGATTTTCAAGCAATAGCACACACTGATGGATTCAATATCAAGCTTGTCTGCCAACCACCTAATTCCCTTGACACTAATGTCAATGACTTGAGGTTTTTCAGATCAATACAGTCATTAAAGGATCAGAAGAATGCAATGCAATGAGAAAATCATTAAAGTGAAGGGAGGGAACAACTACAATATTCCACACATTGGCAAAGGTAGGCTTCGAAGGGAGGGAAAACTGCCAACATGTATTGAGGTGGATGAGCAGCTAGTAGCTAACAACTTAGAATATCTAAATCTGCAGAGGAGAGAAGAAAATGGCCCAGTAGCCATTGAATCACTTGTTAATGGTATTGAGCATGTCAATGTAGGAGAATAGTACATAGGCAATATTTTTTGCAACAAGTTTAGAGGGACAAACATAAAAAGTTGGTTTTTGATGTTTGGAATGTAAATGTCCCTGTTGGAGCTATTTTTTGAAGCTTTGTAGTCTCAGCTGTTTAAATGAAGTATTCCATCATTGACTACTTAATGATCATATCTCAACCTCCTAAACTAGGTGTCTGTTTACCTAGTGGTGGCATCCATATGATAACAAGAGAATCATAGAAATATCATAAAAAGCCTTAGATTTCACAGAAATCATCATAAGTAGAGCATAATGAAGTTGTAGTATCAGTTTCATCACCAACATTCACTGAAGGCATGATATAATCATAGAAACATCATATAAAGCCTCAGATTTCACAGCAATCATCATAGGATTAAGTTGTAGTATCAATTTCATCATCAACATTCACTCAAGGCATGATATAATCATAGAAACATCATATAAAGCCTCAGATTTCACAGAAATCATCATAGGCAGAGCATAGATCAAGTTGTAGTATTAGTTTCATCATCAACATTCACTCAAGGCATGATATAATCATAGAAGCATCATATAAAGCCTCACAATTCATAGAGATCATAGAAATGGCATCACCAGCACCCAACACCAGATTAGACAGTAAAATAGAAACTATGGAACCTAGTCAGAAAAGCCCTAGCATTGCCCTGCCACTAGAAGATGAAGGTATCAGACCTTTTAATCATCGTAGGTGAGATACACATCAGCTCATCATCAAAATCGACGGTGGAGTTTGTGGCACCTCATATTCGTCCTCAACCACCGGGAATTGAGTCCATGTCGTCGTCTCACATCCATCAGAACCAGATGATTGCCGCCTAGCTCCAGTCGTCGTTAATGGAGTCGCCGCCACCTCAGAGCTAGAGGACGGCATGAAAGCATATCGTACTCCTCACCAGTCCCCGTCTCCTCGGATCCATAAGGCGGCATCGAAGTGGCGGCCACAATCGGTGGATTCTCCGACGGCATCTCAGAATCTACCACGGTGAATTGAGTTTCCTCAACATATTTGATCAATTCATAGTATAATTCCCATGATGGGTAGCAGTGGGGAATGAGGAATCACACCAATTGAGGGAGATTCCTCCGGTGGAGGCATATTTGACAAATTCATCTTAGAGATTGAGAGGTAAGGAGAAGATGCTGCAATAGATCTAGGTTTTGGTTCAAGAGATCAATTTCAGAGATTAGACAGAGAAATTGAGAGAGATGATGGAGAGTGTTTGCGATACCTCTTTGGTTGGGGAAGAAATTTAATGGAGAATGAGATGGATCGAAGAATTGGGTTTGGTCAGAAATTGAGAGAGAGAGAGAGAGAGAGAGAGATCAAAGAGATAATGAGGGATTGGGCTGGTAAGTGGGTGAGTGTGGGTTTAATTTTGGGTTTTAATTATGGGTTTAATTAGTACTGGTAATGAGGCCTAATTAAAAGATGGTGGATAATTGAGTGGCAAAGGGTAGTAATATTTGGAAAGTAAAGAGGGCAGTGTCGTACGAAAATGGTAAACTGGACATTTACTTGCAAACACTGTTACTGTAGTAAACTGAACATTTACTTGTGAACGAAGGGAGTAGCATATTTGAAGAGTCTAAATCAGTGACAGTAGACCGTTTCACTGTGCTCCAGAAGAAACTTGATGATGTTCTGGCCAAGCTCTCTGGTGCTTCGCCCTCCACGCTCACCCCACCGCCACCGCAACAGGAAACCCTCGTTTCCCCATCACAACCACTGCTGCAAAAGATGGATTTACCCTCTTTTGATGGTACAGATATGTTTGCATGGATCGCCCGTGCAAACCAATATTTTCTTGTCAATGACACCCCCCTCGACCAAGCTCCACCTCATGCTCGTTGCGATGGCTGGCCCTGCACAACCTTGGGTGCAAGTGCTCCTGCGCCGCCGCCCTCTATTGACTTGGGAGAATTTCTGTCACGAATTACTCATCCGTTTTGGTGATGACTTGTCTTTTAATATTCACAAAGCCATTGCTTCCACTCGGCAGATCAGTACCTTAGAAGATTACATTTTTGCTTTTGAGAGTCGAGTGTCTCATCACTCCACCCTCTTAATTTGAGATTATTATTAAAAGAGAATAAAGGAAAATTACAAAAAAGAGAAAACAAAAAATGGGAAAAAGAAACCTATCTAAACAAGGGCTAATAAAAAGAGAGAAAAAGAAAAAAGGAAAAAAACTAGTCGTCTCTGTCACTAAAACGACTAGATATCCAACTAAACAGCAACCTAATAATAAAGCAAAAGACTCCGCTACTGTATTGAGATAACGAGCTACCGCAACCGTCAGACAACTCGTAGAATTCGGTGGCGCATAATGCATGTGCACACTGTTTAATTTGAAGACCAGGAAATCCATGGTCATCTTCATAAAAAACTAATGAATTCACTGCTGGGAAATTGGTAGCAATTTGGCCGGAACAAAAGGTCCGGTGTTGGAGTCATAAACACGATGAAGGTCCTGAAGCACAGACAAAGCATAAAGTCGCAAGGGCGATGAAGAAGCCACAACAACACAGCTCCTCATGACTAAGCATCCATCATGACCGGAGTTAGCAACAACTCCAGCATGCACGAACTGATGTTGAGCATCGCCGGAATTGCAAAAGACCAGTGATAACCCTTGTCTACAAACGATGAAGAAGCCCCGGAATTGAAGAAGAAGGGTGAGAACCCTTCTGTAAAAACGATGAAGATCATCCGAAGCAGTAAGTAAATCTTTCCAGCGACTATATGCAAGATACAACCATAACTGTTTATTCTTCAACCATTCAAGTAGCCCGCCGCATCGATCGCTCAGTTCTACCGTTGTCCTATTCGACAAAAACGACCACATTTTCAAGATCTTTTCCACGATCTTCATTTAATTCATGTCCTGTTTCCATGTCGTCTGGCTCTACTACCTCACAATCATATCCACCACCATAGCAGCAGACTTCTCAGCCTCCTCCACGTAACAATAAGAATTTTAGAGAGATTTTTAATTCTGAATATTTGAAGCACCGCACCATAGGCACTTGTTTCAAATGCGGCCTCATATTTGGTCCGCTTCACCGTTGCCCTCCAAAAACATTACATGTGCTGGTTGTTGATGATGAGCTTGATCACGACAATGATAAGAATATGGATGTCCTTGAGGTGGGTCTTCGTATAGATTGGATGGTCCTCAAACTATGAAGTTTTTTGGTCGAGTGGCTGATAAATGTCTCATGCTTATGGTGGATAGCGGTGCCTCAGATTGTTTTATGTCCGAGGAAATTGCTGAGGAGTTACAATGGCTTATTGAGCCTGCGTTGAATGTCTCGATTGTATTAGGCGACGGATCTCGACTCGGGACGAGCGAATTTTGCAAAGGTATTCCACTTATTCTGGACAGCCACTTACACCATGTATCATGTTATGTGTTTCTTGTTCGCTATGTGGACATGATTCTAGGCATTTCTTGGATGGCCAAGCTTGGTGACGTGAAAGCTAATTGGGCCAAGTTGACAATGGAATTCTCCATTCGAGGCCGCAAGCAGTTTTTGATGGGTGATTCAACCTAATTGTAGCCCGTATTTGAGCCCGGTGTTACTTGTTCGAAAGAAAGATGGATCTTGGCGATTTTGTGTTGACTATCATGAGCTCAACAAACGTACCATTCCAGATAAGTATCCCATTCCATTTATCCAAGAGCTTTTAGATGAATTGCATGGAGCTAAATGGTTTAGCAAATTGGATTTTTGTGCCGGCTGTCATCAAATCCAAGTGGTTGCTGAGGATGTTCCAAAGACAACATTTCGTACTCATTCAGGCCATTATGAGTTTCTGGTCATGCCGTTCGGTTTGACTAATGCCCCGACATCCTTCCAGAGCCTCATGAACGATATCTTTCGCCCTCACTTCCATAAATTTGTGTTAGTCTTTTTTATAATATATTGATCTACAGTCGGACCTGGAGCGAGCATATTGCGCATCTCCAAGTGGTATTTCAGCTGCTTCACACACATTCTTTGATAATTAATCCAAAAAAATGTATCTTCAGTCTTTTGGAGGTGGAATATTTGGGTCACGTTGTTTCTCGTGATGAAGCTCGCATGTATCCTACTGAAAGAAAAATAAGTATTTTGATTCTAGAAGTATGATGTTTTATTGATCATCTCTTTCATCTTAAAGAAACTAAATGTCTTCTAAAGTCAAGTGAGCCTTAAATTTGTTCTCTGTTTGAACCATTTCAAGAGTAGATTCCTATATATTAAGATAAAATGTTGATTAGTACAAGTAACATGTCTAGGAAAGATGCACCATAATTGTGTTATGTACCTTACCATCTTTCACTTATATAGTTCTTAGATGTCTTGTCGAGGAGGAAGAAAACGTGCGCGTAACGAACAAGAAATCGAACATACAAGTCCTTCCAGTGCATTCCATTCAGGTAAGACCTATGCGCAAATGTGATATATTACAAGTTCATTCAATCTTTTTTAGTTTATAAGCACATTAATCGTCTGACTTGTTCTTTCCTTTATCTAAAGAATCATCTGCATCAGAGCCAGAAGTTGGTTAGTAAAACTTATTAGTTATTATCTTCATCATTATATGATTTGTCCATTGAAATTGTTGTCTAAAGTTTCTCTATTTCTTTTATAGATTCCTCTCCAATAGCAATGGAGTCAGAAAATGGTTAGTAAATCACTGATATGATTACTTTAATAGAACACTTTGAGTAGTTGTAGGAGCTGTTTAAGTTCTATACCAAATGCTTATCAGCGTCTCACACCCAATCATTTTTTTTATTTGTTCAACAACAAATACAGAGTTAAGAGTAAATTCTAAAGCTCGTGGAATCACTCGCGGTATAGGTGCACGAAAGGCAATAAGAACTACCAAAAAAAGATTGAGAGTCGTATTAGATCATAAGATAAAGCAAGCAATATGCAATAATGCAGAAACCTTCAACAATGAAATCGGCCACATTCTTCGGACTAATTGTAGCTTGTAGTACAAGGAATTGAGGCATGTACCGCCAAATGTTAGGATACCACTACGTGAGAAGCTTCTTGTAAGTATTTTTATTTCATATTGAAGGATGAGAATTCACCCTTCAAAATGTCAACGTTTGGATACGTTGGTTTGCATTTCACGGGCTGTCGGAATCTTTTTTTTGCCGCAATGAGATTCCACCCATGGCGCAACAATTTTTGTTTACACAAATGTTGTGTTCTGCAAATGCTCTCTAGGTGCTCGATGAAATTCTTCAAAGATGCAGTGACTGTTTTCCTTCAAATTCAGCCACTATTTTTTCTCAAAATACATACAACTGGTAATTTTCTTTCAGGAACTAAATTGTAAGAAGGATAGCAGAAAATATGGTGTTAAGAGATACACGTACCTATCGAAAGTTACATTAAGTTTTGCCATAGCTCAGGTATGATTTTGTTGTACAACTTGTGTGAATGCTAAAAGAAAATTCTTCACATTAGTAGCAAAATGGGATAATGTTGATTTTCTATTTATCTCTAATGGCTAACCAAGGATAATCAAGCAGAGCAAACAGCAATAGCAGCAGCAAAAAAACGTGTAATTGAGTTAACTTCAATATCGAGGCTGATAAAGCCGTCCGATTTTAGGATTTTGATCTCATCCTTGCGATTGTATTGTAATGCTGCTTATGATGCCAATGTTTTGTATATTGCATATTATATTGTTTATGGTTCACAATAAAATAACATATAGTGTTTACTATGTGGATGAGGCTAATGCTTGTGATGATTCTTTTATTCTAAGAGAATATGCTTAAGGCGGTTGAGCAGTGGAAGATTGTGAGCTCATATTTGATGTAGCGCTATACATTGTATCCATTTTTTCCGTTGAAATTGCTTCGTTGACAAATCACGCTATTTTTTATTGTTGTTATCAATGGATTGATGTTTGCAGGTTCAGCTAAGGTATTCCTATTGCAAGCGGCACAATCAATGAAACTAACCCCATCCTTATTATGATGGAGAAAAAGAATTTGAGAATGTGGTATATTTAAAAATTTTCTTTGTCGAATGACATGTAGCAAAAGAACTTATCTTTCTTGAGCTTACTGGTTGGGTTTTGTGATTTTCCTTCCCTTTTTGCTTTGGGGTACTAAATTTATTTTAGAGGGCTGATTAAAAATCGAGTTTTATGTGGACGTAGGGAGAAGATATTGGAGTACAGAGACGAAAGCCAGAGATTAGATCAATCCAGCAGGCTTTATGATTCGTCAGTCTCTAACAATGGATTTGAGCTTGATACCAGCTATATTGTTCAGGTTCATATTATGCTTTGACTTAGATACTCAATCCACCAAGTTTAAAATGAAATTAAGTACTTGTTGTTTTTTGTTGTCTAGAGCATTAATCATTGAAGGCCATAATAGATTTTGTGTCGATAAGTGCTCTATGAATACAAATAAACTGAATAACTATCTAACCATAACTCTGTAATTCAACATCCATATATATGTCTGTATTTAGGCCATAAGTTTATGTATATTGTCACGATATTTCTTTCCATGCAAATATAGTTAGATCTATGCAGGTGTAATTTGTAAGACTTATCTTAATCTATTCTCGAGTTCATCGTTTTAGGTAGTAGTTTTGATTAGGTAACTTGACAAAGTGTGATTAGATGATTTTACTTTCGTGCTTACTCATGTTTTCCTGCAATTTTATTGCATTTTTTTTATGAAGTATGGCTCTTGATTTTTGAATGTTAATGTAGAAATTTGAACAATCATATATTCTATAGATCGCTATACGGCAAGTCGATTGAGATGGTGAAGCTAAACAACAAAAGATGGATGGAGATCTTGAAGTGTTTGGTATCTTCAAGATATACAAGATTTGGAAACCTTAGTTGTATAAATATGCTCTATTTTTTTGTTGTAGGCGTACAAATATGTGTATTTTGACTTTATGGAATATTATTTGGTAAAAGATCTATGTTTTACATTTTCGTGTTTTTTTTTTGCATTTATATTTTGTTAATATTATATACTAGATTGTGAATAAAAAATGCAAACACTCTTATATAATAAATATTTTCCTATTTATGAACACAAATAAATAGTAATAAATTTAATTGTTACCCGCACATAAGTTATACCATTTACCTACACTTATAAAATGTAAAACATGTGAAAATCAAATGCCATGTCATCATCCACATAATTTCCAGTTCATCATTACAATATGGCCGAAAATTATTATCCACACATGTTATATAACAATTATCCACACTTATAAATTGTCACGTGTCAATATCGAATTCCACGTCATCATACACATAATTTCCAGATCATAATTATATTATTGCAAAAACATATTTACCCACACATAAGAGAAACATCCAGTGACATATATATGTGTAGGTAATATTTGTTGATTTATCCACACATAATTGTATGTGTGGGTAAAAACTTTTACCGTTGGCATTTATATTATGTGTGGGTAAATATCTATACCTACATTTAACCTAACCTTTAGCCACATTTACATGTGTGGATGAAAATTCAATTTCTTGTAGTAACCCTTAAAAGTTCAATATACCTATTCCTATAAAAGTTTACATCAACTAAGAAATTAAGACTATCTGCAACGGGGCTCGAGCGGGGGTGTTCGAGCCCGGATCGAGCACGGGGTGGCTCGAGTGGGCTGCGTGGCGGGGGAGGGGGGGAGGCGAGCTCGAGCACGGCGCGTGTCTTCACGCGCGGACCGATATTTAAAAAATAAAAATAAAAAAGTTGGGCACGTGTTATTCACGCGCCAACGTTAAAAAAATTAATGGCAACGGGCATTTTTTTTCCAGCAACGGTAACTAGGATTTTTCCTTTTTTTTATTTATTTTACCTATAAATACCCATTTCATCTCCCTCATTTTCACACCTCTCATTCCTTTCATCTCTCAATTTTTTTCATCTCCTTTATTTCTCCAACAAATTCATCCCAAAAACAAATTATGGATCCCAACAACCCATATTCGTCGGCGTGGTATCCCGACATGTCCAACGACATGAACTATTTTACGGGGGCGGGGCTTGATTCAATCAACCTCAACACTCCGGCCTCCACCGAATCCTACCCGTCGTTCTCCCCCGACGCCGACAGTCCGGCGACAAACACCGAGGATCGCCTCATTGTGGCACCGCCGCCGTCCCAGCCCGCTGCCGGAGGAAGAAAAAATAAGGGGAAGGGCAAAGCCATCGCCACCTCTGCCGCCGCTGCCACCGAAGATGACTCGGAACCCGTTCGGGCCAAGCGGCACAACTACACCGACGAACAAGCCAGCTACATGGCACAGATTTGGGTGGAGGAGACCTGCAACTCCATCGTCGGATGCGACCAGTCCGGCGAGAGATATTGGGGCGCTATCCAAGAGCGCTTCAACAAGAAGTTCAACTTGGGGCTCAACAAGAAAGCCGTGGGGAGCTTTTTCGGCCGCATCCAGACTGCCTTTAAAGCCTGGATTAGCGCTTTCCAGAAAGCCCAATCTCGCCGGCCAAGCGGCGCCGATGACGGGTATGTGATTGCTCAGGCTTAAGCCATTTACAAGGCTAATACCCAGACACCTTCTTTCCGCTATTTCACAGCTTGGGACATTCTCAAAGACAACCCCAAGTTCCTCCTCGCCAATTACCCAGACGTACCGTCCATGAAGAGGACGAAGATTACGGCGGAGGGCAACTACACATCTTCTCAGTCCCAGCCGTCTGCGGAGGAGGCCCAGTCCACCGAAGGAGAAAACACGCCTCCCCGACCGGAGGGTCGAGATGCGGCAAGGGCCGGGGAAGGTCCAAAGGAAAGAAGCCGGTAGAGGGCTCGTCCCAGTTCGAATCCGTCATGGATCGATATGGCGACCGACTTACCCAGTTCGCCAAGGCCAAGCATGAGATCGCGGTGGCGTTGCGGGAATCAGCTCGAGCGAAGCTAGAAAATGCACGCATCCGGGCCGAATATGTTTAGCAGAGACGTGATGCCACCGACTTGGAAGTTGTCTCCAGGGACACGAGATTTATGACGCCGGAGCAGCAGGAAGTTCATAGGAAGATGGTGGAGGAGGTGAATCAACGTCGGGGGTGGGCGTACTTTTTTTTCTTATTTTTTAGTTTTATTTACTTTTTTATTCCAGCATGTAGTGTTTTTTTTATTGTGTGCGGCATGTAATTTTTCAATTTTCAAATATTAATGGAAAATTCGTATTATTTATTAATTAGTGTATTTTAATTTATTTACAAATAGATGAATTAATTTAATAAATAAAAATATGGAATTGTTTAATATTAAAGATAGAACACCCTTAGAGCACCCTTGAGATGCAGGGCTAGAGGTCTCTAAAGATGCTCTAGTGCTAGAGCACCCTTTAGAGCACCTCCTTAGAGCATTTACATCCAGTGTCGATGGGGGGGTGTCGAAGGGTATGTCGAGTGGATCGACACACCCCCCCACTCGACTCACCCCTATGTCGAACGAGTGTGGGGGATCGACACACCCCTATGTCGAGGGGTGTGTCGATGGTGGAGTCGTTGCTTCGACACTCCACTCGACCTCATGACAGCGCAATATGGGGACACTTGTCGTGTACCCATTGGTCCCTTATTTTTTTTTTCGTTAAAAATTAAAAAAAAAACGTTAATTTTTTCAATTACGCAACGTATACATTTCCATCTCCAACGTCTATATCCCATTTTTCCCTATATATACCCATTCATCTCATTCATTCTCCACACAACCTAATTTCTCCATCCATTCTTCTCCCAAAAAAATTTCATTCTTTCAATTTATTTTGTGCAAAAAAATGGCCGACGATCAGTTTAATTCGTGGTATTCGCAAACTTTTGGTTCAATCCCACCGAACCAATCTCCAAATCCGGCGAATCCACCTCCCAATCCGGCGAATCCAAGCTCCGGGTTCTCATCAATTCCAGGTTTCGGCCAATACTCGGCCCCTGCAGGGTTTGGTGCTTTTTCCCCGACGCCGGGTTTCTCTGCATTCCCTCCGGCCACTGGGTTCTTGTAGTTCTCACAGCCGCAGGGGTACGGCCAATTCCCCCCTTCGGCTGGATTTCCACAGTCGCCCGGCTTCTCCCAAGTCCCTCCATCATATGGCTTTTCGCAGTCGCCGGGATTTTCACCTGCGTCGGGCTTCTCGCCTGCGCCGGGCTTCTCGCTGTCGCCGAGCTTCTCTCAAGTACCCCCGACATTCCGGTACTCCCAATTCTCGCAGCCCCCAGTGGGTACGGCTCGACTCAGATGTTTCAACCTCAACGACGACGACGACCATGTTGAGGTGGAGGACGAGGAAGAGGAAGAGGAAGCGGCGTACGGCTCCCACCACTCGGAATCGGACGAACACGAGCAAACACCACCGCCTCCGCCCCGCCGTAAGGGGAAAGCTGTCGCGACATCAAGCACGGCCACTTCTCCGGCCAAGGGGAAGGGCAAGGCACGCCGCAAGGGGAAAGCGACCGCGGCCTCATCCGACGAGCACAATAAGCCAGCACGAGGTCCTAACTACACGCCCGCTGAGATTGAATACCTCGCAAGGTGCTACGTTGACTTCGGGATGGACGCGATCACCAGCAATTACCAAACCTTAAGCGCGTTTTGGGAGAAAATAATGATCCATTTCAACGAGTTCATAGCTCCCGCCCACCCAAGAGAGAAGAGTGCGATGAAAAGCGCATGGAGCCGCGCCAAGAAACAGATCCAGAACTTCGCCGCCATCTACATCCAAGAAGAAAACCAGCTCGGAAGCGGGGAGAACGACTTCGATCTGTACACGAGGGCCCAAGATTTGTACGCCGAGAAGTTCAACAAACCGTTCCCGTATAGGGCTGCGTGGGAGCTCTTGAGGCATATCCCGACTTTTACCAACCCGGCGAAGCCAACAGCTCCAAAGCGGACGAAGATAAATGAATTCGGCGAGTACACTTCGTCTGCCAGCGGCAACGCATCCACCACATCCGCGAGCGATGCAAACACTCTGCAGGTTCGACCCGAAGGAGTGAAAGCGGCGAAAGCGGCGAAGAAGGGGAAGAAGGGCAAAAGTGCGCTACGGGAGCAGGCGGCAGAAGAGTTGGCATCCCTCAACAAGCAATCGAGGGAGGAGTGGCGTTCAATATCTATATTGCCGACACGTCGCATATGAATCCCGAGCAAAAGGCGAGGTACGAAAATGTTCGCCGCAAACTTGCAAGGGAATTCAATTGGGAGGAGTAGTTGTCTTTTTTTTTTTTTAATTATTGTAATGAAGTAGTTTTTTGTTATTGTATTTTTTTTTTAATTAGTGTATGTTGTAGTTTTTTTAAAATTCAATAAAATTGTCATTTATTAATTTCTGAATTTAATTAAGTTAGTTTTTATAAAATTTATTACAAATAAAAAAACAACAAAATAAAATCTATTCAATCATTAAAATCACGTTTCTCAGTGCTTAGACCTAGGTCTTACTCAACCCCATTGATGTGGAGAAATCAACCTATGTCTAACTCAACACCACCAATCATTAAAATCACGCTTCCCAATGCTTAGACCTAGGTCTTACTAGACACCCGCTGTAAGTGCTCTTAGGGATGCAGATAGCCTAACACATTATCCACATGGTTCCACACTATACTAAGTGGGGACAAAAGAGGTGATATATAAAAATTAATAACAACAAAAAACATTAATAATATCATTATATCAAACTGGTCAAAAATATCAAAAACCCTAGGTTTAGCCTCCTAAAAAATAATTATAAACAAAATTTAATTAAAAAATTGACATGTTAGCCCCACCATTCTCTCATGTATCAAGCATTCAAGCCACTTGCACGATATGAATAAAGCCTCTAGATCTACTTTTCTATTTAATATTGTTAATTAGTAACAAAAAAAAATACTACTACTACAATTTATATGTCAGCACCCAAACGCTCTTCCCTCCTTTATTTTAATTCAATGATAAAATAATAATCCACTTTATTTTATTGCAGCCTTGAATCAGTAGTTGTCCCCCACGCACTTGTATTAAATCTACCCCCTAATAAATATAGGTCCGAAATATTTTATTTTAAAAAATAAATTTAAATAAACAATCTTGTGTGTATAAATTCGATGGAGATTGGCCTAATCAACCTTCTTTCCTCTTTGCCCGAGACTGACCGTTTTATCTGCCATCTCTTCCGTTCATCTTTTTTCTCTTTCTTCTTTATTTGTTTCTCTCTCTTCCCTCTCCCTTTCATTTTTATTTTTTCAATTTCTTTTGATTTCTCGTTAGAAATCCTCCTCTTGGAGGTGCTCCCAATTTTGTATAGCTCTTTCAGGTAATCCTATTAATCTCTCGCCTCTTTCTAGTTAGAAGTTAGGTGTTTCTGTTCTTGTTATCTCACACATATTTTCTTGAAGAAAGTGTCCTTATATGACAGAGAAAGCTCAAATCTTGGGTTTTAATTTCTCTTGATTTCAATATTTGGAGAGATTAATCTGCAAAAATTCTTTTTTTGAGCAAGTTTTAGGTTTGCAAAATCGAATCTTGGTGGGTAATTTTTCTTGTTTCAGTATACCTATGATTAAATTTCAGAACTTTTATATAATTTCCTAAAGATATCCTTTTTTTGATCTATTTTTGTTCAGGGCTTCATGAAAATTCAATCAAAGATTCTTGCAAGATTTTATTTTGATATGTTCAGAACTGTAAAAATCAAAACTTTCGATTCTTCCAACAGATCTGTGTAGTTTTTCCTTCTAGAATTATTAAACAAATTGTATTTGTTTTTGACAGTAACTGTTTGTCTGTGTGAACAAGTCAATAGAACGACGCCGGCTCTTCTCATTGACCGGATCTTAGCTTGAAAAATAAGTATAGAAACAAAATTAATCTTAAAATATTGCTAGTTCAACTTTTATTCATCCTAGATCTACTCGTCTCTCGTCAATTAAGTTTTTTTTTTTTTTTTTATCTAAAAAAGATTTCGCCTTTTTCTTGAATACAGGTGTAATTTTTATTGTGTTCCGAGATCTGAAGATGTTGAACATGAATCACTGTGCTATTCAGCAGAACAGCTTTGTTGCCTGTGATGAGATTTGGGCTAGCGCCGCCGCCGGCAGATCCGTGGAGAAGAAAGAGGCGGTGGTTTGCCCAAAGCCACGGCGGCTCGGCCTCACCCATACCACTTTTGATCCAACTTATGGTAGACCCTTGAGATGGCACGTTAGGTAACAAATATTAATAATTGGTTACATTTTTTTTTTTTTTTTAATTTCGGGTCTTTAATTTTAATTATTGATTATTGATTATTGATTGGTTTTCAGCCATCAGCAAGAGGATTATGATGCAAAAGCTGGAAATGAACTACTGGATATAATTCGTGCAAAGGTTTGTTTCTATTTCATTTTTTCTTTAATTTGCAATATTTGAAAGTTCCCCTAATTAATTCTTGATGTGCTTACTTTCATGAATATATGTGAATTAGATAGAACATACATTGTATGAATTTTTTAAGTGACCCAAAAAATAAATGCTTGTGTTTTTCTTCTTCCCTGTTTATTAGTACTATGTTACGTTTCCTGTATATGGAGTAATAGTCAGTCCTTAAACTAAAAGAGAAGAATTTGAACTCATAGTCTTTCAGTCACTGTGTTATATCTTCACAAAGATTGTTGTATGATTTAAGATATTATATGGTTCAATTTGATTGATGAATCATACATTTGTTATTCCGTACTAAGGTTTCAATGTTTTTCAATGTGAACAGGGTGGTTCGGGTTCCAGTTCTGGCTTGGACCGACCAGTTCCACAGGTAGCCTCGTCGCCCCCATTTTTTTCGGGGTCCCCGCCGACTAGAGTATCTAACCCACTAATTCAAGACGCTCGTTTCGGGGTTGAGAAATTCACCCCCGTCTCGCCACGAGCGTTCCCTGCCCCGTCCGGGGTGGCGCCGTCGCCCTCCTCCACCCGCAAGGGTGGCTGTGTTAGGTCGAATTTTGGCAACAGTCCATCCGCGGGTGGCTGTGTTAGGTCGAATTTTGGCAACAGTCCATCCGTGAGGATTGAGGGTTTCGACTGCCTCGACAGGGATCGGCGCAACTGCAGCATCCCTGCCCTGGCTTGAGGAACAAGAGTACATACATAGAGAGAGAGAGAGAGAGAGAGAGAGAGAGAGGTTTGAGGCTTCAAATTTAGCAGAAACAAGAGAGAATTACTAGAAACATTTTGATCAAAGTGAGCTTACCACTAGTTTGTATATATATGTCATCCAAAGCGTCGCGTCTTGTCTCGTCTCGTCTGTAATTAACGGTGTCGTTTTGTCGTCTGCAACAAGTATATATGAGTATGAAGTTAATGACCAAGAAAAAATTACTAATAATTAGGAGAGGTCTTAAGGGCAAACCCCTCTTTGTAATTGTGTAAGTAAAGAGATGAGAGGAGGGGGAAGCCCCTTTTTGTCTTTCTGCTGTTATAGTTTGTTCTGGTTTTATTTGGAGATCAGTTTTGGGATTTCACCAGCCGGCTTTGTATGGAGGCACAATATGTAAAAATCAAGATTAATGGGATTTTCTACTCTATTTTATTTGTTACTACTTTATTTGTGCGATCATCTCTCGACTTTATTTCGTTGTAATCATAGCAATTATTGTTAAATTTTTTCGTTAACGCTATGGATGATGTGAATGATTGTGCGTCGCTTGTTTTCCGCGCGGCAAGCATGTTATGCTGTCTCCTTTTTTATTTGTACTAATTACGATCGTCCGAATTTACAAACAAATCGAAAGGACTACAGGGAAATCAGACATTTCTCCCTTATCACAATAAGTGATCGTGATGTGTGCTAATACAGACCTTTAATTTTTTTATGTTCTTATCAAATTCAGTAGCTTTTATTACAAAAATATTATAGGAAACAAATGGTATAACCGAATTATTTGACTCATTAAGGTTTTCCTTAGTTGAGGCAAGTTGTGAATATTTAACCGTTGGTTTAGTTCGGTTCGATTTGACACGTGGTGGACAATCAAATTTCCAAAAGTCAACTGTATAGATGGGAATTAACATAATTAGTCGCCTCGATGGGCCGAAAGGGCGCCCACTCATTTTCTATGAAAATTGTTGTAATTTAATTGTTGGGAGAATGAAATCGTGAGTTAAAGAGACAAATTAAATTTGTTATACTCCCTTCAGCCCGAGTTAGGATGATTACTTTTCTTTTTAGACATTCTAATTTAATATGGTATTTCTTTTTTATGATATGTCTTTTATCTTTTTATTCTTGAAAATTTAATATATTTTTTAACATAAAAAATTAATATTTTTACTTCTATAAAGTTTTTAATCCACTAAAAAATTAACAACATATCTTAAATGAGTCTTTCCTCCATTTAAAATATCTTTACCAAATATTTATATATTTTTCTTAAAACCTGTGCACGACCCTCACACCATACTAAGTGGGGATGGAGTAGGGGTAGGTCGATACGATATACCGTTGTTTTTGTGTCATAGCTTATTCCTTACTGTAAATTTTGGTATGATAAATTTCATACTGTTACCATACCGTGTCTGATGGTATACCGTAAATTCGGTATGAAATTTTTACGTACCGTTGTCGTACCGCAATTTTGGTATACCTTATCGATATACGATGTACCGAACTTTCACGGTATACCGTCAGACACGGTATACCAAACTTTCACAGCATACCATGCATACTCTATACCTATAACTAATTAAATTATTTTTTAATTACTTAATTTTATATTAATATTAATTATTAACATGTGTGGTACGATATACCGTATATACCGTACTACGGTATATATCGATACGACGATATATATCGGAAATAACGGTATGTACCTTGGTACGGTATAACACGATATACCACGGTATTAGGGTATCTCATACCGTTACCTTACCGTAATGTTTCGGTACGGTACCGTAGGTGACGGTATACCATAAGTTCGGTATTTTTGGTATTTTTCGGTACGGACAGTATACCGATTTTTCGGTATACCTACCCAGCCCTAGGATGGAGGGGGTATGTATTAAACTGTCCATAGTGCTAGAGACACTTAAGCGTCTCCATCTTCTGTGGGTCTCAGATAGAGACATTATCCCTGCAGCGTAACTGTCTCTATCTCTATCTCTAAATAAATAGTTTATGAAAATCAATTTTTCATTAATTTTAATTAAAATCCAAAGAAAATTACATTAATTTAAATAAAAAATAATACAATAATAAATAAAAATTAAAAATTAAAATAAATAAATTAAATGTATAAAAAAGCAAAAAATTGAGGAAAAGCGAAAATTTGAAGAAAAAAAATACTAAAGCTATGTTCCAAGGATAAAAATGAAAAATTAAAATAAATAAATGAAAATGTATGAAAAAAGCAAAAAATTGAAGAAAAAAAGCGAAAATGTGAAGAGAAAAAAAAATACTAAAGCTATGTTCCAAGGAAGGATCAAACTTGTGCCCTTCCTTCAAGAATTTAAAGCTTGAACCGCTAGGCCAAAGTCACTTTCGTAAAATAATAGCGAGTTTTTTTTATATAAATACATTAACACATTTTTTTTAAAGGCTCGAGACTGTCTCTATCTTTAGAAACGGTCTCGATACAGCGTGACCTGAAACGCACCCGACTTGTTCATTTGACTGTCTCGAAACACCTTGAGGACACCCCACTGTAGATAGCATTATGGAGTAGCACAAAAATATTGGTGTGATTTTCTTTTTCAAAAATGGTTTTATCGATGACACATCATATTTGTATTATCGTAAGTTTTGCCCTGCAATGAACGAATTCTCATTTTCGTTGTTTTTTGGGTTTTAGGTTGGTCTATCATATTAAAATGTTATAATACCATCGTCTTATGAATAGAGTCTTATAACTTTTGTGCACGCTTATTAAAAAGAAGGGTAAAATATACAAAAAAAAATTAGTAGGTTTCACTACTTTAATTATTTTCTTATTTGGAATGGGACTTCATGAGACATACCAAAAAGAAAAAAATAGTTGTTATTAATGGGACGGGGTATATAAAATTATAGATATATTATTAACTTTGGTTTTAATTGAAATATATAAGTTGTTAATGGATCAAGAGTGTAAGGACTATATTTTTTATCAAGAAATCGCAGGTGTTTCCATTTCAATGTCTCCGTCTAAGAGTTGTCAAAAGCAGATGAATATGTGGACAATATTATTGCAAATTTAGGTAAACTATAATAGCATTTTTTTAACTAAAACTCGATAAATATTTTTTTTCCACAATTTGCCTCTTTTGTGTGAGCTGTGAGACGATTATGATGCACTATTAAAAACGAGGACACCATTGATTTGAATGACTCCGTATTTAACAAGCAGCACTGCAGTTTCATCGGCATCGAACGCAGCCCATAACCCACAGATCCAGGGTCAATATGACTAACTCTAAAAACAATTTATGTAGAGAAGCCTGAAATACAACAAAAAGACAAAAAATATTAATTTTATTGATGATTAAATTATACCGGACGTAGGACACATTTCAATCTGTTCATTTTACACACATAAATACCGGAATAACAAATGAGAAGTGAAACAAACCAAACTTTACATCTCAGTATCAATTCAACTTCTCCAAACAATGAAAAGACCCAATATATATATATATATATATATATATATATATATATATATATACATATACTGGAACCCTAACTTGACCCACATGACAAGAATAAACAAAAAAATTAATATAAATATATTACGTGATCTTTATCTTCATCATATGCCAACAACGAGTTTAATTGCATTTTTACCCCAGATAAAATTACTAGTATTAGGCCCCGTTTGGTAGTCAAGTTGAGATAAGGTGAGATTAATAAACTTGAGATAAATAATATGGGATATAATGAGATTATTTATCTATATATGTGTTTGGTAGGTATGATTGAAAAGTCAGATAACATTATTTAGTTGTTTGATACTCGATATTAAAGTCAAGACTAATTTTGAACTTCCAATTCTACCCTGCTATAATTTAAATTCATCTTTCTCACATTCATTATAATCAAAATTCTAATTATGATTTCATTGTGAGAAACGGCCACCTCCGTTAATTCCGCGGTCCAACCCCAACAAAACGGCCACCTCCGTTCATCGTCGTCATCCCCACCACCACTACCTCCTTTATGATTGGATTTCATCTCATGTATACAGAATTTACAGCAGAAAAAGATCAACATAAAGTAATGACAGCAATTTCTCTCTGCATGTAAAATAATCCAACTTCAACAAAAACAACAAAGAAATAAATAAAAATAATTACTCCTCAAAACCTTAAAATTTTAGAACCAAATTTAAAATTAAATTAGCCAAAAATAATTGCATGAATGAAAATAGAAGTCCCTCTTCGTCATTCAGAATAGCTGGTCTTGGACCTATAGAGAAGCTTCTTCTTATTAGATGTTTTGTTGTTAAATCTGAGCACAACCTTCCTCGGTTCACCAATCTTGAAGGTACAGCTCAAAACTTGCTCGTCTGCCGGTCCAATCTTCCTCGATTTCTGAACAATCCAAGTGTACCCACATCTAGTGCTCGGGACAAACTTCGCTCGTGTATCATCAACAAAGCAAACATAACAACAACAACCAGTTGCAAGGACAAGACCCAAATATTAAACCTTTTCTTGCACATACACCTTTTAGCAACAAATTTGGGATAACTGTGTGTGTGTCAGCAAAACAAATAAAACATCAATAGCCAGTTGCAAGAATGAAACATAAAGATTGAATCTTTACATGCATGTATAACTCTTTGACAACAAATTTGGGATAATTGTGTGTGTGAGTGTGTGTACATTAATATGAGCAAAAGAAACACAACCTCATTAACCAGTAGCAAGAACAGAACATAAAGATTGAATCTTTTCTTTCACACATACTTTTTTAGCACCAAATCAGTGATAAATGTGTTTGAATGTGTACGTCAGAAAAAGAGACAAAACGTCAACAAATTGCAAGAAACAAAACATAAATATTGAATCTTTTCATGCAAACATATCTATTTAGCAACAAATCAGGGATAAATGTGTGTGAGTGTGTGTATATCAGGAAAAAACAAGCACAACAATATTAAACAATTGCAAGAAACAAAGCAAAATGCACGATACAACCAAACTGCAATCAAACACAATATCTAGCACATGTCAGCACGATATAACCAAACTGCAATCAACATTTCACAACAATTACAAACACAACAAATCAAATCAATCAATGCCTCATATAAACTTATAAATCATATCATCACTTATCTAGGATTCTACGGGCAACCACCATTACCAAAGAGAAATATAGCTTAATTCAAAACGAACAAATATAGAGAAAGGGAAATTTACGCCAAGTAAACTCCTTATTGCGGATATGTAAATATGGATATGCCTGCAACATAAGTTACAATGTATCAACAATTCTCCACAAAATTGAAAATTTGAAGGATGCATTTAGGGTATTTAGCTACTCTCAGATGAAAATTGCCTAACCTTATCGACGACACTGCGGCGGCTCGGATCGACGACAGTGAGGGCTTGAATCAGCCGCAGTGTGGTGGTATTAGCTGATTTATAGATCTTCTACCATAGTTCGGCAGTTTTGTGGCCTCGTTTCCCCTTTTTTCGTAGAGTTCAATTCAACCACCGTGAATTCTGCCACAAATCGCGGCGACGGCTCGTCCTCCGCCACAAAATCTGCTCTAGTCACCGTGAATTTCAATGAAATGAAGAAGAGAATACTAATCTAGTCGCAGTGGTCTTCTTCTCGCCTCGTGTCCTTGAGGGTAAAATTGTCTCGTAAAGCTTAACGTGGGTTATTGTTCCAACCCTGAAAAATAATCTCACCAATTTGGAGTGATTAATAACGTGGGCAGAACAGTGAAACAACAAAGGGCCCAAACTTTGCCGCGGGCTCATGAGTTTATTTCTCTTGTCTACCAAACGTATGATAAACCCAGGTAAATAAGCTAGTAGGGGTTTATCTAGGCTACCAAACGCGACCTTAGTATAAATTAAATATTCCCTCCGTCCACAAAAAGTTTGACTATCTTTTATTTTTCGACATGAAGGGCGTGCACCTTTTTTTTTAAGATACGACTTTACCCACTATTTAAGTTTTTTAATTCTTTCTCCATTTATAAAAATGTGTCCATTTCTCCACTATCTTACTTTTTTTATTACTCCCTCGAGCCCGCTCATTATGTGTACATTTCCTTAAATGAAAGTCTCACTCATTTTGTCTATGTCCAAATAATAAAAGAATTAACTTTTCAAAACACTTTACAATTGATAGGACCTACCTACTTTCTGTTTATTTACCCTTTTTGTTATTAATCTCTATGCCAACATTACATAGACACAATTAGTAGGACAGAGAGAATAGTTTTTACTAGACTTTTATTAAAATTTGTGTCGAGATAGAAATATATAGGGGTGAGAATACGGGTGGAGTAGGGTACCCGACCCTATTTTTTGCCTAAATACACTACCCGCACCCGGCCCCATTCTTTATAGCGGGTATCCAAAAATCCGGATCGAGTTTTCCATTCGGGTATACGGGTACCCCTAAACTCAATTTTGTTAAAAAAAATTATATTTCTAGCACTTACTCGCTTAGCACGCAAAAATCATTACCAATAAATGAAAAAATTGGAACATTGAACTCTAATAAACATTCAAATAGCATGCATTCGAAAAAAAAAATAGTTAAATTCAAAGCTAATCGTGTTGTTCTACATAAGTTAGGATATGACTTATAGCAATAGATGAACTCTATATATAAGTCTATTTTTTTATTTGTTACATTAGGACTAATTTTAAGAGAACTTAAAATATTAAATACTATTATATTAATATTAATTATAACTTATTTTAATTTAGACAAGTAATTGAATGGGTACCCGAGTACGGGTCGGGTATACCCGATACCCGCGAATAAAATAAAATTATCCGTCATCCGACCTATACCCACAAAATTCGAATTTAGGGTATCCATTTACCCGCCGAATATCGGGTACGGAATGGATATATCCGTAAATTACAACCCGTATTCCCACCTCTAGAAATATTTACATTCTTGTTGGATGGAAGAGGTATGTTTCTTTTTTCTTTTTTTAAAAAAAAAATGAAATAAATAGGAATAAGTAAAATCAGAGTGTCCGTAATAGGTGATGGACCGTTTTGTTTGAAGATTAGTCGATGAGAAACATTTGTGCTTGAATTCACGAGGAACAATCAAATTCGCGGATCTTTTGGGACCCACGGTAAAGTTTGTTCAAGGTTGAGACAATGAAATACGGATTGCGGGCCGATGATGTGGGCTAACAAATCGGTTATGGGCTTGGACTTTTTCAAAAGGCTGGGCCCGATCTCACGATATATCCCTTTCAATCTAGTCATATCCACCTCATCCAATTTTAAACCATAGGTTACAATTTTCATTTAAAAACTGCTATCTTAAATATCTTGGGAAGAGGAGGGGCCAGTCATACCGCTTTTAAGATATGAGTACTTTAGAGCATCCCCGACGAGGATCCCTCGGAGTCGAGGCGAGGCGAGTCGATCGACTCTCGCTCGATCTCGCCGAGGTCGATCCTTGTTGTGGGATGTGTCGATACTCAGGGTTGATGGGGGAGTCGAGGTGGAAGTCGATTTTTCGACAAACTGCTCGACTCGCTCGATGCGGAGGAAGTGGACACGCGGTATGTCCCCATTTATTCCATTTTTTTCAATAATTAATTTTTTTTTTTACCCAACGACTATTTCACAAAAATTCCCTATGAATACCACACTCTTCTTTACCTCATCTACTCTCTTCTGTCTCAATTCTACTTCAATTTTATCAAAAAAATACTATGAATTTCTTCGGAGACTTTTTCAATTTAGATGAAGACAAGGAGCAGCGTCAGAGAAATCTCGAGTTGGATCGACGAGTCATTGAGATCTTCCAAGAAGCATTCGGTGATGAAGAAGAGGAGGGCGGGCCATCGACGAGGACGTACGTGCTCTGGAATCTTGAGGAGGTCGAACAACGCCTCAAACGCGATTATTTTGTTGAGAATCCTATTTGGGATGAAACTGTATTCCCCCGGCGAAATCACATGAGCGAGATGTTGTTCTTAAAGATAACTGCAACTTTGTACGCTCGAGAGCCTTATTTTCAACAACTCCGAGATGCAACCGAAAGAATGGGGGTTCACCCATGGGTGAAGTAAACAGTTGCTCTAAGGCAACTCACGAACGGTGGATCTGCCGATCAATACGACGAATATCTGCAAGTTGGACCGACAACGGGCACAAAATGTCTCAAGAATTTTTGTAAGGCCATCCGATACGCTTTCAGTGACGTGTATTTGAGGAGGCCAAATGCCGATGACGTTGCAAGACTCACAGAATTGCACGAGAGGACGCACGACTTTCCCGGTATGCTTCCAAACGGGATCTTAGGAAGTCAAAAATTGCTACCTTTGTGAACTTCATTCATCAGAAAGCTCCTCTCACATTCGTTCGAGCTGCTTCGCTCTTTCTTCCATTTTTAGATCTTTAGATTCGATAATATAGTCCCTTTACTTTCTATTAGTTATATTAGTCAAGCGCCAACGCTTTTCTTTTTATAAGGTTAGGGGGCTGAGAAGCTTTATTAAGAACAGTAGGTTAGCTACTAGCGAAAGCAAAGCAAGCCAAGCAATTAGCTACTGCTAAGGCGCGGCTCCGCTAGCTGCAAGGCGGCATGTAAGCAAACTGTGCACGCTAAGAGAAGAGGAGCGAAGCCCGGAAGATGCTTTGATAACCAAGTTTGACTTCAGAAGGTCGGAAGAGAAGCCGGCAACAGAGCTCTTCTGCTTTTCTCTCTTATAAGAGTACGTTGCTTGATCGTCCACCCGGCCGCAAGGGACAGGGAAAAGGCTGAAATAAGTTCTCAAATTCATGCACCTACTGCTTCTATTTGACTCATTTTCTCACTCCTTTACCCAAGAACAAGGAACTACCCTCTCAGATTAAGCAAAAGAAGAGGCAAAGATAAAGCAAATAGAAAGAAAGAGCAATTTGAGCATTCCTTTGATTGATTTGTTCACCGAGGGATTTAAGAAAGGACTACTAAATGCCTCAACAAAGGAATGTGGCTAAATTGAATCCTTCGTGATGGAACTCTTCCCCCAACCGGCTGACTGAAAATCCTTGTGTCAATGGTTCGAATCCACTTCTAAGCGGGCGAAGGGTCCAAACGTAGCCAGTCAAAAACAAAAAAAAAGTTCATGTTCATCACTCGGAAAGCTAATTATGACGGTTCACCAGGGCCTCTTTCCTACTCCCTTTTCTGCTCACAGGGGTCCGGACCCCCACAAAAGGGGAGGGAGTCAACTGAACATCTCAGCTATTGGCGGAAATTTCGCCTGCATCCAATCCCTAATTCTTGTTCACCCCGGATGATCGTGTTGGGTGAATTGTGACCTCGTACGATCGTGCCGGGTGAGAAAGAGCCACTTCGTCACAGTACCTTTTTGGGCTTTATAGTTACCGCGGCTAGTTGAGATTACCGAGTCGTTTGAGAAATGACCATCGGCCTTAGACAAAAGAAGAAATCTCAGGAGAAATTACTTTTTCTAGATTTACTGTTCGGTTTTCAAGGGATCCATTCCCAGATCTTCGATCAAAGAACTCCTACTTTTGCTATTCTTTCCAAGGAGAAAGACAAAAAATTAGGAAGCTAGAAAGACCAACGAATTTTCTAGAATAATGCGTAAATCTAGACCGGCTTGTAGGAAGTAAACGAAATTATAGTAAGTTTCTCACTTCTCTTAAACCTAAGAATGTTAAAAAGGTTCGGCTGATAGAATTCCATCCAGGCGGAATCCTTAAACAATTTAGTGGCTCGATCGGGTGTGCTAATCCGCTCGATACTCCCATCATATAAAATGGGTTGAGTGTCCAATTATGAAATCCTTGAAAAAAGAGGGCCTCTTTTTCTGATGAATCTTTTACCGGCCCTTACCAGAGCTTCCTTGCCTTGTTGCTTGAGCTAGACGTTGGATGCTCCCAGGCCCATTACTAAAGAATTCTGATAACTGGGTCCTACGGTTTCGATTTATTCTTAATCTTTGTTAGGGACCGAACTAGGCGGTAATTCCTAGGGTTAACCTTATATCGAACACTCTGAGTTAATGTCCCTAGACAGTAGAGGATTGTTAGCTAAGACTTGTTCCTAGGGATGCTACCCTACGAGAACTCTGAGGGGGAGACAACAATCCTACCGAGCGTAGACCGCTGAACTCTTAAATCTTGGAAGCATTGACTATATGCACTGGGCATGGAAGAATTGTCCAACGTCTTGGAGAGTCATGTACACAATCCAACGAAAGGTTATCCCACACTAATCCTTGAAGCGGTTGCCTCCAAAGGTTTGTGGATTTAGCATGCTTTTTTCGGTATCGCCGGCTCCGACAACGACATCAATATGCTCAATCAGTCCCCCGTCTTTAGCGACGTCCCTAATGGGACAGCGCCATTAGTAACTTTCAAAGAAAATGACCCCGAGCACCACATGGGCTACTATCTTGCCGACGATATCTATCCGAAGTGGGCCTTTTTCATGAAGACGCTACTAGTGCATCAAATCCGAAGAGATGCCGATTTGCTCGAATGTAAAAAGCTACACGTAAAGACTTTGAAAGGGCTTTCGGTGTCCTCCAAGCTCGTTGGGCAATTATAAAGGGCCATACTCGCTTGTGATTTTGAGAACATTTATGTGACATTATATGTATGTTTGCATCATTTTGCATAACATGATCATTGAAGATGAAGGACACAAAGCAACTCAATTCAATGCTGAATCGAGCACACAAGATGACGCCAACGTGAACACGACAGCAGTAATGCAAGGTGAAACATCTATATTCAACGCATATATTGTAAGACAAGCTCTCCTTCAGGATGCGTGTGCCCATGACCGTCTTATGGACAATATGATTGAATAAATTTGAACACGTTTCGGTCGGCTCAACTAGTATTAGTATGGATGGTTTTTAATATTACGATATGTCGCTTCATCTTTTTTATTTTCATTCAATAAAATTATTCGATTTTTAATTCGTTTTTATTTTAGTATTTTTATTATTATTTATTAGAAATACAAAAAAAGAAAAATAAATTAAAAAAATAAAATTATTTAATCATTGTCAATCATTGGATCAACCTAGGTCTATATCAACCCTCATTGTAAATTTTTTTACCCAAGACTATCCATTCATTGGGACCCCACCAAAATACCAAAAACAAGAATTAACCTAGGTCAATGGACCCCAACTATGGATGATCTTATAAATTGACACCATTTTATTGTGCAACTCGTTGCGTTTTCATAAATTAAAATGAGAAAGTTTTTCTCATTTTCTATCATCTATCTTCTTTCTTAAAATCAGTGTCATTCTGTTCGGCTCACACTTATTAATGTGAAATGAAGGGAGTATTTTTTTTTGTTATTATTTAATACTTCCTTCGTTTTTTTATTGAGTGTCTCAATTTGAAAGACAAAAATATCAAAGAAGTATGCAAATGTAATTAAAAAGTATGCAAATTTACATTTACACTCATAATTGTTGTTTTAAGTTCAACCATATCTTTTTTATAGTACTGAGGTGAAGGGCAAAAGAGGAAGTTTATCAAATTTACTCACATTTTGAAATAGGACCCTCGAAAGGGAACAAAATTTATTCAAAATGAGAAATCTATGTATATATTATTAGTACCGATGTGGATTTGAGGTTTTTCCTTAAATTTAGATTCTACGTGATGCTCTCTACATTCGGTATTCCTATTTCTTAAATCGTCATTTTAATATTTTTTTATTCGTTATATTATTTAGTACTCCCTCTGTTCTTGATATATTTTCCTAGGAGGGAGTGGCACGAGAATTAAGCAAAAATGTTGTTGAGTTGGTTGTGAGTGGATAAAAAGTGGTTGAGTTTGTTATGAGTGGAGAAACGGTCTCATATTGAAGGAGTGATATATTAATTAATTGAGATAGTGGTGGGTCATATATGATATTTTAAGTAAATAAGTTAAGAGGAAAAAGTAATAATTTATTGTTGGATAATATCCAAAAATAACTATAAAGATATATGGGGACATCTTGAAAAGAAAAGATAAGGAGTATATTAACTCCCATAAATATATGAAATTAAAATCTTTTTTATTCCCAATCTAGAGTATATCCGAATCATTGCCAAATTGAGTTTCATTGAATTGCCCCAAATCTTTAAGTACAATCGTGTACTATTAATTAATTAATCTATCCATCTATTTTTTTTTTACTTAATTCTATCTATGTTCTAATTTATTTATATTTAATATATTTGATCTTATCCCACATCGTTTTTAATAAAAACTCTAGTCTAAAAAAACCTTTATAAATATGTAAAATCAATGTATATTTTCTCATCCTGCAATTATTTGTACAACTAATTTAATTTGCCCAATCAATTAATATTTATTTGGTCTCATTGTTTTATTTTTATAGAAATCAAAATCAATATGCATTTACTCAACCTCTATTTTTTTGCACAATCAATTTAATTTGGCCATTCAATTAATTGGCCAAAAAGTAATCTTCTTTTTATTTGAAATTTAATTTTATCAATTATATACCGTTAATATTAAATTTTTACCTGTAATTGTTAGAGTGCATAGTTATCCTACATAATACTTATTAAATTGAATGATATGATTCAAATTTAAACTTCAATTTTATCAAATTATTATGTTATCAATATTAAATTTTACTTGTGACTATGCAAGTGTATCATAGATTCATGGTCATGGGATAATATGCTTATTAATGGACGAGATGATTCAAATTTCTTAATTTGGTTATTTAATTAATTGATAAAAAATAGTTATTTTTTATTTAAAATTTAATTTTATCAATTATTATGCTATCAATATTAAATTTTTAATTGTGACTATTCAAGTGTATCATAAACTCATATAATCATCCTACATTATACTTATTAAACTGAACAAAATTATTCAAAATTGAATGAAAATTTAATTTTGTCAAATTATTATGTTGTTAATATCAAATTTTACTTGTAATCATATACTCATGGTCATCCCACATTATACTTATTAAAGGACCAGATTATTCCAATTTAAACAAGTATATTTTGTTCAATTAGTCTTCTAATTTAGTCTGCTGAGTTTTAATTGAACATACTAAGTATAAAATTAAATTTCCATATTTTCTTACTTTAATTAAACTAAATTCAACCTAAATGAAAATATATTTATGATATAAGAAAGGATTAAACATGAAATATACTTACCCAATTAAAATAGTCTTTTATTTAATATGTCCAAATAATAATTGATTTTGGCCACATAAATATAACAACATTATATGTTGTTACAAAATTATCTCTAAATTATTTTGGTTTAACTTTTCTACGTACCACTGAATTATAATATATCAATAAAGCTTTTGTACAATCAAAGTAAATACAAAACCTAATATATACTTAAATATATCAGGTAAATTATATTTTTGCAAATAGTTCATTAATATTAGTAACATAAAACATCTTCATGCATTAGTATATATATAAATTCTAAACAAGATTATTAGTCAGAAAGAAGTAATACAGAAATTAAAAATAAAATACTGAACAAGCAAATAAGAGGGTAGTTTATATAAAAGAAATGAAAATAGTACATGAATGGAAGAATCTGGATGAGATTTAATACTAAAAAAGTATCTGTTCAGTGGATTGAGAGCCATGAACAAGGTATACAGGTTGAAGTTTTGGATAGAATATATGGCCATCAATTTGCCTTTGTGGCAATCTATGCACAAAACTCCATGGAACAAAGAAGGAGCATGTGGCAATTTATTTCAAAGGTTTGTGGAAATGTCTCTGGTCCTATTCTAATAGGAAGAGTTTTTAACTCAGTTCTGCATATGGAGGACAGATTCAATGGACAACAAGTTACTGCAACTGAAACTAAAGATTTTGAGGAATGCTTGAAGACTAATGAACTTACTTCTTTGAGAAGCATTGGGAACAAGTATACATGGTGTAATAACCAAGAAGGTGAGAGCAGAATCTTTACTCTAATAGACAGATGTCTGGGCAATTCTGATTGGCTTCATAAGTTTGGCTCAGTGCAAGTAGAGCTGATAGAGAAAAACATTTCTGACCATTGCCCTCAAGTTTTGAGGATAGAGGAAGAAGTAAATAGTAGAAATAGTCCTTTCAGGTTTCTCAATGTATGTGCAGATCGCCCAGATATTCTATCCAAAACTTTAACCCGTATACCTTGTTCATGGTTCTTAATCCACTGAACAGCTACTTATGAAGCCAATCAGAATTGCCCAGACATCTGTCTATTAGAGTAAAGATTCGGCTCCCACATTCTTGAGGAAAGAGGAAGAAGTAAAGAGTAGAAATAGTCCTTTCAGGTTTCTCAATGTATGTGCAGATCACCCAGAGTTTCAAAATATTGTGAGAAAGGGATGGGAGACTCACAAGAATGAGAACAAGTTACTCAATGTCTAGTATAAATTAAAGGCTATGAAAGCAGCTTTTAAAAGTCTCAATAACTCTCATTTTAGGAATATCCCAGAGAGACTTAAAGACTTGAGAAGTAAGCTATCTGTGACTCAGAACAGATTAACTTAGGATATCACTAACTCCCCTCTTATTAATGAAGAAAGAAGATTATTGGAAGAGATACAGAAGTGGGATAAAGTGGAGGAGAAGATTTAGAAGCAAAAATCAAGAGATGGGTAGGTTAAACTGGGGGATGCAAATACAAAGTTCTTCTTTGCTTATGCTAAAGCCAGGCAGCATCACAAAGCCATCCAAGTGCTCATTTCTGAAAAAAGGAGATAGATGCATTACTCAGCAACAAATAGTGGATGAAGTTTTGAAGTTCTATTAGAACTTAATGGGAAGTGCTGCAGAAAGCTTACCTAGAGTAGATAAAGAAGTGGTGGAAAGAGGACCTATTGTTGCCCATCATCAAGAACAATGATGCAGAGATTGCTCTCCTCTTGAGGTCAAAGAGGCACTCTTTAGCATGAACTCATACAAAGCCCCTAGATTTGATGGCTATAATGTCTACTACTTTAAGAAAGCTTGGGAAACCATTGGAGAAGAAGTGATAGCTGATGTTCAACAATTTTTCCAAACAGGTACTCTTCCATCAGCTATTAATATTGCTGTGATCTCCTTGCTGCCAAAGCATGCCCATGCTAGTAAAGTAAAGGAATTTAGGTCTATCTCTTGCCGCTCTGTGTTGTATAAGATAATTTCTAAGATCTTAGCTAATAGAATGCAAAATGTGCTCCTTGAGATCATTAGCCAAAACCAATCTGCTTTCATTAAGGAGAGAGTGATCTTTGACAATATTATATTGAGCCATGAAATCATTTAGGGGTATAGTAGAAAACAGATATCTCCAAGGTGTATGGTGAAAATAAACATAAAAAAGCATATGATTTTGTCATGCCCCGATTCCCGAGGAAAGGCACATGTGCCGAGGGCGTGACTCCGGGTTAAAATTAAGAAGCGGGGATAGAAAGGGGAATTTATTTTTCATGTAAAACGAGACATGCGCCCCAAAAGAGTTGGGCGACATCTTCTTTTCCAATGGGAGGTAGCCAAAATTTATAAAGACGACAAACAACCCATCAATCAAATTCATTTATCATTTAAGGATCGCTTAAGATTCAATGGCTCAATGAATCAACAAAAGACATTCCATTAAGATATATATTTAGGGAAACAAGAACGAATTCTCGACAAAAGACATATAAGAAATCAGAGTACAAGATCCTCAAGTTTAGAAACTTAAAGAATCGACAATCAGCGGAACCTTAACAAAAGACAGTCCTAGCCTCAACGCCGTTCGCCATCACCCGCCGATCAACCTGAAAATATTTGAAAATATTTGGGCTGAGTACTAGTGTACTCAGTGGGGAGTGCATTTCATAAACATTTTTATAAAGCATTGTTATCCATCCATAGCAGTATGATTTAGAAGGTTTCAAAACCAAAAGCCACTTCTAAACATACAAAATATTTTTCCTTTTACGTGCACGCTTGTCACACTCTACAATGTTACTCTTACTGTGACCCCGGACCTCTTGCCAGACGGGTCCAATCTCATTCATTCATTCAGAGTTCGGGTCGAAACTCAGAGAGCCTCAGTCTAAGGTTGGATTTCGGGCCGAGACCCAGAGAATCCCATTTATAAGGTTAGCATACAATGGAGAACAACCCATTGCACTACTAACAAAGGTGTACACAATTTCCGACTAACGTGTCAGGTCAGCCGAAAATCTTGATCGATTAACTTCAGAGCATTAAATATGTAGAGCGTACATTAAAACAGTTTTTATGGATAACAAACATTTTATGGAGCTTAATAACTCAAAAATAGTTTTTGGAAAGATATAGCCCACCTGATCGATGATGAAATTAAACACGCCTTGATAATCGAGTAGCACAGTCAACACCCTCCTCATGCGCGCCTAAACATATAATTAACGATATTTTAAGTATCTAAAGATTTATAAGAATAATCTGAACTTCAGGGAATTCTTCTAGACGAATTTCTCATCTTGACTATCCATTAAGCTTTTATCATTTTAAATTGTTTCAAATCCTAAATTATTGGGAAACAAATTATAACTATTTTTAGAGTCTAACCATTTATTATATTAAAACTAACTATTTCACTTAATTAACTAAATAAGCCATTTATCCATCTGATCTAATTATTCAATTAATCGAATCCAGCAACCATTTCCATTTCATTTAATCAAGACCCAACATATAATACTAAAACTCGATCACTTAATAATTAAGTAGAAGCCCGTTATTTTAATTATTAAATCTTAGATCTGTAAAATTTAGGCTTGCTAACATTTTAATAATTAATCAAGGCCAAACCGTAAATATATTAGGCCTTAACAATTTATAAATTCATTAAGCCCAATATAAACCCACGCCTATTTCTTTCTAATTACTATTACTACACATATCTGAATCCTCCCTCATTTCTATCGCCTCACCTCATTTCTAGTACCAAATCCCTCTCATCTCCTCTCTTCTCCTTAACCAGTCACTGCCGCCACATTCTCGTCGTCGTACGGCGCCGCCAACACTGTCCATCTCGCCTCTCTACCCCTTTCCCCTCATTTCTTGTCTTAGACCCCCCCTCTACAGATGCAGCAATACCGCCTTCTCTCTCTCTTCTCCTTCACTTTCTTTATCGGCGAGGAAATCACCGTTCACCACCGTCGCCGTCGTTACCGCTCACCCCCCTCTCAGCTCAACCTTCTTCCTTCTCTAATTTTCTGCAATTTATCAAATCCCCAAATTGAAAACCCTAGCCTCACAATCGAAACCCATCTCCTTTCTCTCTCAGAAATCTGACGACTCCACCACCGCCGCTTATTTGCAGCAGAACGAACGGCAGTAGAAGAGGAGTTACCGCCACCGTTGTTCGTCTCTCCTCTCCAATCGGCTACAGCAGCAGCCAAAGAGAAAGCCACCGTTGTCGCCTTTCGCTTCGCTGCATTAGCTCTGTTGCTGGCTCAAACAGCCGTTACGGCTCTACCGTACTGCCTTTGTAAGTCCCGATTTCCTGTCCCATTTCATGTTATTTATTTATTTATTTTAAATTGGTTTTAATCAGAAATTCCTCCCCTCTATTCACCGGTAGCAACCCGACACAAGTCAATACTGTTGCCGCCGTCGCCTATCGATCACCCCTCTGTCCTTTCTCTTTCGGCAAACAAAACAGATAGATTAAGACTTATTAATTTTCCCTTTTCATTTTATTTGATTAGATTAGAAGCTGTATATATTATAGTGCAAGATCACTATACAATAGTTATGTTTACATTTTAGCTTATCAGGTGTCGGAAGCTATAAGTTTTGATTTCTGGTTTTTGGTTCAAGGGCAGAATATCAGTTATTCTTTCATCTCTTATTTAGTGTAGCATATGATTTCGTATTTATAATCAGACTAGTTGGACTCTTGGTTTGATGATTGATCTAGAGTTTATATTGCTTAATCTACTATGAAGTGTTGGGGATCTCTGTAGCTTATACTTATTTTAATCTAGATTAAAGAAATGAGAATACGATTAAATCGAAAGAGATGAGATTTAAAAGGATTGAATAATACCTCAGATTTACCCACTCCTTGGATGTCGACTTCTGAACTATTGTCTATTCACTATTGCATTTTGGTGTAGTGAAAGAGGTAAAACGAAGATATCTTAAATAGAGAAAGAGTCTTGCCGGCAACGGTTCTAAACTCCTTTTTCTTTTGTTTTATTATTATTTTTAGCAAGTTGATGTTTTCTGCAAGTTGATTTGGGATAACAATATCATTCTAATTTATTGTTATTTTGTTTTTCTTTCACTTTGCAATCTTACTCTAATAGTAATTAATTTACTACCAGAAAGATGAGAAGAAATGGGCCTCCGAGAGTAAATGGATGATATCGGCTCTATATAAAGAAAATAAGTGTAACCCATTAATTAAAAGTTCTCAATTTATCCGACGCACTACTGAATATTAATACGTCTTAAATTCATGAAGTTTTGGTTTTCCAACTCTAATACTAGTCACGAGCTAGACTTAACAAATATGTAACTACAATATATCAGATTAAAATATAATTTTTGAACTGAATTCGGAAAAAGTTAAAATTAGCTTAGCTGAATAATATTTTATTGCATCTGGTCATATTGTACAAAACATTCTAAATAAAGTTTTAAAGATATATTTTTTTCTTTACATTATAAAATAATAATAACGTAAAATATAAGGTATTACAAATTCAGTGGAGTGGCCTTTCCTTAAGTTTCTGCTGCTGGATATTGGATTTCCATATAAATTTGTTAATTGGATAATGACTTGTTTAAGCACTACTTCATATTCTATCTGTATAAATGGAGAAATCACATCTCCATTTCGAGCTAAGAGGGGATTGAGATAGGGAAATGCCATTTCTCTATTTGTTGTGTGTATGAAGTATTTGCACAGGCTGCTTAAGGAACTACACACTGAAAGACAGTTTCAGTACCATCCAAGGTGTAAGAAATTTGGTTTAGTGGAGGTGTGTTTTTGCGGATGATTTACTTCTATTCTCAAAAGGAGATGTACAATCAATTAAAGCCCTTTCTTCATACATTCTCCAAGTTTTCTGAGGTCTCGGGTCTTAAAGCTAATTCTGCTAAAAGTAACATTTATTTTGGTGGAGTGATAAATGAGGTTCAAGATCAGATAGTGGAAGAGTGTGAGCTGGTTAGGGGTGGTTTGCCATTCAAATAATTAGGAGTTCCTCTCTTCTCCAAGAAATTAACAATTCAGCAATGCCAACCCTTAATCAAGAAAATTACAGAAAGGATAGACAATTGGTCCTTAAAATTCCTTTTTTATGTTGGAAGAGTCCAATTGATAAAGTCTATCTTGTTTGGAATGCAAACCTACTGGAGTCAAGTGTTCCTGCTCCCTCAAAAAATCATTAAAGCTATTCAGTCTTTCTGCAGAACCTTCTTGTGGACTGGAAAAGCTGAGGTATCAAAGAGGGCATTGGTTGCATGGGATAGAATTTGTCTTCCTAAGAGTGTTGGAGGGCTTAATATCATAGATCTATATTGGTGGAACAAAGATGCAATCTGTAAACATTAGTAGAATGTTGCTCTTAAGAAAGACAAGGTATAGATCAAATGTGTTCATGGCTTTTATATCAAATCTCAGAACCTCACTCCCATGCAAATTCCAACACAGGTAGCATGGGTAGTAAAGAAGATCCTTGATGCTAGAGTTATATTTGCAGATTCAGACCAAATGAAGGAATTATTGACTTATAACAACTTCTCTATCAAGAAGTTATATAATGATTTGAAACCTCCAACTCCAACAGTTCCTTGGAGAAGAATGCTATGCTGCAATAAAGCTCCTCCAAAGGCAATATTCATTAGTTGGCTTGGGATCTTGGGAAGATTAGCAACATGTGATAATTTGAGTAAAGATGGGATCAATGTGGATCCAATCTGTAGTCTATGCGAGCAGGGAATAGAATCAAGAGACTATCTCTTTTTTGAGTGTATTTTCGGCAAGAGTGTGGGAAGCAACTACTACATGGTGTGGCAATACTAGAACTGCAGTGAGATGGGAAATGGAGAGAGAGCATATGATAGGCCAATGCAGACATATAGGAAGTAAAAACTGGCTATATCGTATGGCTCTTGCAGTGGTGATATACCAGGTTTGGAGGGAAAGAAACAATAAAAGGTTTAAGGAGGTACTCCAAGAAGAAGGGCAAGTTATTAAGCTTTGTCAATTCATGATCGCGTCAAGGTGCCAGCATGATAGGAGGTTGATGAGCTTACTTCAAAGCTAGTGATTGCATTAGCTTGTGAAGTTGAGTTGTAAGCTTGTAGTTCTGTATTCTTTCATTTCTTCCATTGGTGAAATAAAAATTTATTTATAAAAAAAATAGTACATGAAAAAAAAAGACAAAAAGCTAATCACTCAAGGTATTACAAGTCTCCTCTAAATTACAAAAATACATAATAATTTTATAAATTTAATTGGAAACTATAAATTTTCATCTAAAACATTCAATAAACTACTGAGCATATTAAATATAATAATTTTGATAATCATATTAATTAATGAATTCCCGTCGGAGTAATACTACTAGTAATCAATATAAAAAGCAACTCCTCCGTGATATTTTTAAGAAGTTTTAGCGACTTGAACTTATCTTTTATAGAACTCTCAGATTTTAAGATTATTTCTCTCTTATATTTTAAGATTATTTTTCTCTTATACACTTCAAGACAATGTGTGGATCGCCGACATAATTAGAGACAAAAAACAATCAGTCTCTAAATTCAGACCGAATAACGACGGACAAGAAGCGGAGAAATCAACGACGAACGTAACGACAAAATAAAAATGGAATTTTGCACGAGAATTTCCCGCCAGATTTAGCGACAGAATAGAGACGGATATATTAACGACGGACTGTTTTCTGTCTCTAATTCTATATATTTATTTATTTATTTTTAAATAAATGTTAACGACAAATTTATCCGTCTCTAATTTTAATAAAAAAATTGTATTTTTTTTTAGGTTTAGAGACGGAATATAGGGTCTCTAATCTGTCGTTGTTTCTGAATTAAACAACAGATCCGTCTTCATTTTTTCATTTTCTCTTGCCGAGCCCTAATTCCCGAATCATGTCGCCTTCCGCCGGTGAGAAGCTCAAGTAGTCCATCGACGGTGCTTCTCTCACCCTCCTATCATCTAACATTCCCTCTCTCGATCTCACCATTTGTCATCGGCAGTGCTTCTTCTTCACCGCTAGGTTGCCTCCGCCGCTTGGTCACCTCTGCAGCTCAGGTATTCTCTTCCAAACTATTTTATCTCTTTCTCTCTCCCCTCCCCTCTCTCTCTCGCTCTCTTTCTTTCTATTTTCCTCTATTTCCTTCTATCTTTCTCACGAACTCACGAATGCCCTAATTTGCAAGTCGTCGTCGTCCAGTCGCCGCCATACTCGCCGTGCAGGTACTCATCTCGTTCTCTCTCTGTCACTCCTTTTATCTCTTTCATTCTCATCTCTTAATTTTCTCTTTCTCTGTGGTAGTCGTTGCCGCTTCTGACATCTGCTGCTTCTGCCGCCGGAATTCGTTGCCTGGAACTGTAGCCACTTCATTGCCGGAGTCTACTTCCCTAAAGCCTTAATTTAAGGTTCTGCTTTCTTTTTCTTTATTTAATTTGCTGAACTTTTTATATTCTAATTAAGGTTTAGTGTGTGCATATATGTTTGCTCTTGATTGTTGGTTCTTATATTTATAATTATGCTGAATTGTGGTTGTGAAGTCCTTGACACTATCAACAGGGTTGAGAAGTCCAATTAACACTAGAACATAAAAAACAAAAATGTTTACAGTAAGTATTGGGTTTTCAGAGCAATATTGTAATATAGTAGTAGTAATTATGATTAAAAATGTTTATCAAAACTCTTGCTTGGGTTTTGCTCACCCCATCATATTATATCCTAACATAACTATATATACTTTCCTGGAATTTACTGATTCATATGAGAAAATATATGATTTCCAATAGAGGGCCTCATTGTTACTTTGATAACATAGAAATATAATAATTAACCACATATGAGGTCAGATGTGCATTATCTTCATCTATCATCTATAGTTACTTGTTTCTGGATTTACAGAAGTTTTCCATGAAAAACTCCTTGTTTTTTAGTACTATTGCTTTTGTTTTTGTTTTATTTCATTATCAAGTTGCATGAAATGCTAATTATGTTGGAATTTTCTTTTGTTAGTCCACAAAATGGTTGGTTTTGTTTGGGTTCTAATGTAACTGTGTGAATTTCTTTCGATTTTTTTTTTCAAAGAACATAATTGATTATAGCTTGTTTTGTCACAATGGAGTGTCATTTGTAATTAATTCAATTTGGGATCTTCTATTCTTAATGCGTAAGGATATGTTAATAGATTGATATTTTTTAAAATTATTTGATAATTTTGTACTCAATTCAATAGAACAGTATAACTGAATACAAATTATGTTGTGTATTAAATGCATTTTCTTTGCTTGACAATACAATAACGTGACTGAAATATTTGCATGTTATGCTTGTTAATTGACTGAAATTTGTTTAAATATCTCCATATTATTTTAGTGATTATGACACAATTATTATGTTTGTTATGTGATTGTTGCAACTCTCTTAGAATTAAATTTGCAAGAAGTTTTTTATTATTAAAAAATGAGTCAATCTCGCGAGTTGATGTACACGCAAAGGCTTCGTAATGGTATTTTAAGTGAAGAATACGCAACTCGAATCTAAAATTTCATTAAGCGAGCTACATCTTATCCAGACTTCATGAGTGGGGGAAAGATTAAGTGTCCGTGTACGAAATGTGACAACATTCCGTACCAAGATGTAAACACTGAAAAGGTGCATCTTGCAAGATATGGATTCGTGCCGAATTATGAAATTTGGAGATTTCAAGGGGAAACATCTTTACCTGTGTTTGGAAATATAAATGTGGATGCTACACAGGCACCAAATATGTACCGCACGATGGTAATGGACCATGCTGGGAGTCGATTTAACATTAATGACACTAAAGAGCCACCTAATCGTGAAGCACAACAACTCTACGACATGTTGAGTGCCACAGATAAAGAGTTGTGGTCCGGTTGTAAGAAACTTACGCAGTTGTCATTGGTGGCCCGCCTTATAAATTTGAAAGCAGAGCACAACATGTCAAAAAGGTGTTTGATCAGATGCTAGAGTTGATGAGAGATGGTTTTTCGGAAGATAACTTGGCTCCTGTTAACTTCTACCACACAAAGAAGCTGTTGCACGGCATGGGTTTGCCCGTAGAAAAGATCGATTATTGCCCAAACAATTGCATGCTCTATTGGCAACACGACATAGATCTGATTAGATGTAAGTTCTGTAATACTTCTCGTTACAAGGAAAACGGTCGAGGATCTAGTTCTAACAGCCAAAAAAAGACTTGTAGCAGCGAAGAAGATGTACTACTTTCCGCTGATACCTCGACTACAAAAGTTGCATGCTTCCAAAGCTACAACAAACGAAATGCGTTGGCATGCAACATGATCAGATGACGGGGTTATGCGACATCTTGCAGACTCACCTGCATGGAAGCACTTGAACAATACTTTTCCCGAGTTTGCAGCCGAAACTCGTAATGTTAGACTTGGTCTTTCTACATACGATTTTGAGCCCTTTGGAATCAGGAAACAGTATTCTTCTTGGCCGATCATTGTTACACTATACAATCTTCCTCCTTGGATGTGTATGAAAGAGCAGTTCATGTTTCTTACAATTTTAGTGCCTGGCCCAAGCAACCCTAAAGAAAAGTTAGACGTGTTTCTACAATCACTAATTTCTGAGTTGAGATATTTGTGGGAAACGGGTGTGAATACTTATGATGTTTCATTAAAACAAAATTTTCAGATGCGAGCCGCTTTAATGTGGACAATTAGTGATTTTCCTGTGTACTCTATGTTGTCTGGATGGAGTAAAGCGGGGAGACTAGCATGTCCACATTGTCAAGAAAACACAGATGCTTTCACTTTATCACACAGTGGTAAACAATCGTGGTTTGACAACCATCGAAAATTTTTATCTCCGGATCATGCATTTCAAAGAAATAAGAAAGATTTTACAAGGAATAAGAGGATTACGGATTCTCCACTAGAAGCTAGATCAAGAGAAGAGACACTGGCTGAAATTGAGGAGTTAGGTTTTGTGAAAGTAATTGAGCTTAACAATGATGACATAAATAGTCGAGGAGCTCGTTGTTGTGGCACTGGGTGGAAAAAACGGAGTATATTCTGGGATTTGCCTTATTGGAAACACTTGTTAATTCACCACAATTTGGATGTCATGCACATTGAGAAGAACGTGTTCGATAACATGTTCAATACTGTGATGAATGTACAAGGAAAGATAAAAGATACAAGCAAATTGAAAGAAGAGTTGAATACGTATTGCTCAAGACCAGAATTGAGGCGTAATGAATTGACAGGGACTTATCCAAAGGCTTCATACATGATTGATAATAATGAGAAGAAGACTTTTTGTGAATGGGTAAAAGGCCTTATGTTTCCAGATGGATATGTATCGAATATGGATAGATGCGTGGACATGAAGAAATTGAAGATGTTTGGAATGAAGAGTATGACTGCCATGTGTTCATGTAGCTTCTATTACCTATTGCATTCCGTCACCTGCTCCCACAAGGTGTATGGCAAGCAATCACCGAATTGAGTTTGTTTTTCAAAAGCTTGTCCTCCCGAACGATAAAACTTGAAGATATGTGCAAGCTTAACGACAATATTCTTGTTATCTTGTGTAAGCTTGAACGCATCTTTCCACCTAGCTTCTTTAACTCTATGGAACACCTACCAATACATTTGGCGGATGAAGCTCATATTGCAGGTCCAGTGCAATATCGTTGGATGTACCCATTCGAGAGGTATTCATTCATATGTTTATTTGTTTTTCATTACTTAAATACTTACATACATGCACTTCACTCGTAGGTATTTAGGAAAGTTGAAAAAAAATGTTAGGAACAAAGCAAGAGTAGAAGGATCCATTTTCAATGCTTACATAGTGGAAGAAGCATCCTTTTTCTATTCATATTACTTTGAGGACCATATCTAGACGAAACACAAAAGTGTGTCTCGTAACTATGATGGTGGAGTAGATGTTAATGATGATCATCGAGATAGACTATCAATATTTAAGCAACCGGGGCGTCCTTTAGGGAAAGAGACCAAAAGATATCTGGATGACAGAGAGTATAATACTGCTCATGCATATATTTTTCTCAATTGTGCAGAAGTTATACAAACATATCTAAAGTACGTATCATTTTATTGTAATTACTTAGTAATATTTTTTCAATATATGTATTGAACTATTTTCTTATGTGAATTATTTAATTTTTGAAGCTTGTTTGTGGACCAATTGCGAGCATCGCATCCATCAATCTCAGGAACTATTATTAACTATAAAATGGAGCAGGACTTCCGGGCATGACCGAGCCACAGGATGTGGATATGAACAAAGTCGTTGAATTAAGTAGCAAGAACACACTTTTTGGTGGGGTGAAATTGCAATGGTAGTCAAGAAGAGTAAGTCAACCTCGGCAGCTCGTACGTTGAGTTCCATTCCCAGGAGGCTTGTGATAGTCGGTATGCAAGTATGCAAGACAAGTTGGACTCACTTACTAGCATAGTTCAGACTCTTTGAGCGGTTTCTTTCACAGGGTGGCACTTCTGGAAACCCAACACCATCTCCTTCTGATCATCTTTGATTCATATATTGGTGGCTACTTTGGTTCATTTTGCAGGCTTAGTTGTTTGGTAATTCTCGATATTTTAGATATTTTGATGTTTAGTTTATTTGAGATTGAAGTACTTATGTTATAGCTTGTGTGATCGTGGGTACTGTGATGTTTGTTGAACAAATTTGACGTTTATCAGACCAATTTATTTGGCGAATTAGTTATAGTGATTGTTTATTTCGGTTTAGTTGGTATCTGAAACAGGTACGAAAATTAAAAAAAAAAATATTATAAACAACCAAATTAGCAACAATAGCGACAAAAAAAGGCCTCCCAAGCCTTGCTAAAACAGCTACGGAATAATTCCGTCTCTAATGAGCGACATAAATTCCGTCTCTAAACTATGGCGATGTAATCGGCGACGTGGCATTAATGACGGATGCTTCCGTCGTTATTCTGTCTCTAAATTAGAGACTGATTAGTTTTTCGTCGTCGTTTTTTTTAGCGACGCTTCTTTTGAAGACGCCTATTTTACGTCTCTGTTCTGTCAGTATTTGAATATGGCAACAGAATTCACTTGTTTGGAGATGGAATTTTCCGTCGCTAATCTACCATCTTTTTGTAATGATATCATAAAAATCCTTTAATTTCCAATCAAACCATTAACTGTTGTTTCTCCTTTCCATGCTTTTGATATGTGAATGTTTTCATTTTAAAATTAAAATAAAAAATCTAAATTTATTAAGTTTTTCCCGTCCTCTTCTAAACAAATTCCTATATTAGGAAGTGAGTGAAAATATAATTAATAGTTATCTAAGTTGAGTTATACATAATTAATACTAGGTACTCCCTCTGTAATGCCCCATAAATTCCTTACGTTCTAAAAAGTTTAAAGTTAATTAAATAAATGGCTTTGCACGCCTAAGTTTATAATTTTTGAATTCTAAGACTATCGGTCGAATCCGTTACTAAAAATAAATTACGGGAGTCAGCTAGATGGCTACTGTATTTAGGGTTAGAGCGTACGAAAAAATTCTTAGTTTGTAAACTAAGAACGGAAAACCGTTTAATTTTACGTTTACAAAATCGCAATACGAACACGCCGAGAAAGTTTATTTTTACGTTTTTCCGGACGAAACTCGGACTTGTCGTCCCGAGTTTTTGTCAAAATAAATTTTATAAATTCATTTTCTAATTAAGTTCATACATTAGAATTTTCAAGTCAAATCGAATCGCGACGATTTTTTGTACCGAACAACGTTTTCGTCGTTCGTTTTCCCGTAATGTCGGATCGCGCCAGAAAAACCCGTAACCCTTCAAAAAATTCTGCATGCAGCCACTTATTCTTTTTTTTTTATTAATTAGTGGGAAACATGCATGCTGAATAAGGTTTAGTTAAATGACACCTAAGTTTTACTTTTTACATTTTCAAACCTTTCATCATGTTAAACACTTGATCAAAACCATTTTTTCTACCACTTTTCTCTTTTTTTTCGGCTGCACTCCTTCTCCTTCTCTCTCAAATTGTGTTCTTCACCATTGTTGAAAGCTTCAAGGTTTCAAACAAAGATTCCATCATAGATCATCATCCAACCATTGAATCATCTAAGTCCTTTTACTAATATTCAAGGTAATGATCTCCTCTTTAAGTCTATCCAATTAGATTTCTTTTCTTTTCTTTTTCCTTCCTTGATCGAAATTTTAGAGTTTTAGAATAGATGTTTTGATCTTAGAATAATGTAATGGGATGTATTAGATATGATAATTAGGGATTAAAATTGATCAAAACCAAGAACTTTATCTTTTGTGTAAATGCAGAATTTTTTTGGGAAATTGTAGGATTTTTGTTTTTCTTCTTTTGATCATGAATTCATGCTTAATAGATGTTTAATTAGTGTATGGAATGAAAAGGGATTGAAAGCCCTATGTTGTTATGAAATTCAATTAGGATTTGATTTATAAATTAGGGGTTTTTGCATGTTAGTTGTTTTTGGAATTGCAAGTGATTAATAGTTGTTATAATAGTTTGATTAGTGAATAAATGATGCTAATTGGAGAAAAAGATCAACCCCTTAACATCTATATAAAACCAGAAATTTATAGAATAATTAGGAGTTTATACATGCTTGATATAAATGATGAATTGTTAATGGAATTATAATACAAATCATATTAGTTGATTATAGAAGTTAATTGGAATTTTTCTAAAAATGTTTAATGAAATGTAAGAGACTAAAATTACCTTATAAACTGAGTTATAAAGATGTTAAGATGTGTTTGCATGCATGAAAATGATTCAAGTTAGATATAGTTTAGCGTCGTAAAATTTGAACGAAAACCGACGACTTTTGAAAAATCGCGTAAGAGACGAATATCTAGTTGTAACTGAAAATCAAGAAGTCGGATGAGAATTCTAATATGATATTATAGTTTGTAATGAAATTTAGAACATCTTTCTAGTTGACATCATAAGCATCCGAGTCGATATAATATGGGTTATAGTTGTAATCGAGAACTAGAATGCGTTTGGATTTTTCTTTGTTGGTTTAGTAATTGATAGTTGAAATCCGACGTTAGAACGTCGTGCTTTTGAACAAGTTGAAAAGGAGTTTGTCACGTACGGAGGTACGTGATGACTGCTTTAAGAATCCAGTTTCTAAAAAAGTTGAATACGAGAATTTAAAACGAACCTAAAACGTTATACGGCGAACTTATCAATCAATTAGGGTTTCCACGGCATTTTTGCGACCCTCGCCGGAAACTGTTATATCTTCCAGCTCGTTTATCGGATTTGTGATCCGTAAATTGGAGCGCGATCTAGACTTCCAAAGCTTTCTAATGGTACAGGGCTCACCCCCTGTTTCCAAGCCCTTTGTTCTGGACAGCCTCCAGAGTTACTGGACTGTACAGTAAATTTTCAGTTTCTTGTTTTCTAAGTTGTTTAGTTCACAACTTAGCTTCTTTCAATCGTTTAAGTCGTTTTTATCTATCGAACATCTACCTACTGACCCTAAAGTCAAGTACAAGACCTCTAGTGATAGAGACCAGTCGAGACCTTATATCTTATCTTTTCTTTAAAGAAGTAATAAACGAGAAATTCCTTAAATCATTCAAAGAAGTAAAGTAAATCGCCTAAGTTGATTCTTTCCAACTTAGCTTCTCTTAATCTTTAAAGTCGTATTAGGATATCGACTACCATCTCTACTGACCCGAGAGTCGAGTATGAGAGCTTCTGAGTTCTAAACGAGATTGGTACGAATCTCGTTTCCCGTTTAAGTAAAACGAATTAATTAAGCGTGCAAATGCCTAAAGAATATAACAACTAAAACCTTCTTCGATTCTTCTTAATCGATTATCGTTACGACCCGTTTTTAAGTATATTTATTTTACGATGAAGGAGGAAGCCAACTGTAGAGAAAGGACGGAAGATCCAAAGTTGGAAGCTTTTGCTTATAAGTTCTGTATTTACAAGGTGGGCTTTTTATCTATATCAAATAAAATGTGGGTTTTTCCACAACTCGAAAGTATTATTTATCGCTTTGGTAATTGTGTTTTCAAAGTGATAATCTTGGCATAAACTGTTTCAACTATTTTATGTGAGTTCTCTTGTACCTATCTGAGTTAACATTCGTGTTTTCCAGATTTCTGAGTTAACCTTCGGGTTTTCCAGACTTTTAGAGTTAATCTAACTAGGTTAACTAACGATCGGCTCTGAGTTAGCTGCTAAGTGCTTTCCAGAGTTAGTGCACTTTGTAACCTGTGGTGTATGTGATATCCTGTTGAGGGGTACCAGCCACGGTGAATTAGTTTGGGTCAAGATTGAACATAACATACTCTAAAATGCTTGCGCAAGCTGCTTTATGCAAATCAGTTAGAAAATGTTTAGTAGGCACTGACCTTTTCAACAAAACCCCGATACGCTACGGTTATAAATGCCAGATTATTTATACATATGACTATGATTTCGGCATCGTGCCCACTAAGTACGTTTGTACTTAGCCCTGCATTGTTTTCTAAATGTGCAGGTTGAAGCGACGGTGAGCGGCGACGGTTGATGTTGAGTTGAAAGATAGGATGCTTTAGTTAGAACTCTTCCGCTGCAGAACTCTAAATCTTTTCAAACACACCTTCTGAACAATACACTGTAGTTAAGTCTGTAATTTTGAACTTAGTCTCTTCTGTGTATTTTGTCGAGTAATCACTCGTGATTAACTCTTTCTTATTTATATTCAAGTCTTATTCATGGTTTAATGGTGTCTTTTCATGTATGTTTAGTCGGTTAGCCCCTTTCTTCCCCGCTTCTTTAATCCAACCCCAGTCGCACCCCGGCTTCTGCCGTCCCTCGGGATTTGGGGCTGTGACACCCTCCGTCCACGAATCAAATCCCTACTTACCCACATTTTTTTGTCCATGAATCAAATCCCTACTTATCTTTTTATACAATCATACTCTCCTACTTTTCATTTATTTACTATCCTTTGCCATTGGTGGTCTCACCTCACAACCACTTTATTCCTACTTTTTGGTCAATACCACCTCTTTTTTGTCATTACCACTATTTTTTTGTCATTATCCTACTACCCCTAGGTCCCCTACATTCTAACTTTTACCCCACTCAAAACAACTTTATCAGCTTTCTTATTTTCTGTGTCGAAACCCAAATGAGGATATGATTCATGGACGGAGGGAGTATTATTTAATTCTTGTGCTGAATACTGAAATATCTTAAAAAAAAAAAAAACGAGGGAACAATTAATTGTATATGATCTATCCTCGAACTATTTTTATTGAAATAAAGTGTATGGACACCGTAACCCAAAAAAATCTACCTTGACTTGAGGGTATGATTTAATTAAGATGATAAAGTTATAGATATATTGCAAAGTGCAAGAACTCTAGTGTTTCTTCTATAAAAATATATAAATTTTATTGGAGATAAAATAAGTTTAGACCGTTAGAATGTACAGTAGAATCTCTATAAAGTAATACTTCGGGATCGTGAAATTTTTATTATTTTAGAAAGAGATTAATTAATCAATAAATTAATAATTTATTAATTAAAAGAGGTAACTCATATGAAGTGAATTTTATTATAATAACTAATAACCAAGATTATTGATCGTTGTAGCGATTAGTTCATGAACATAATTAACTTGAATTCATAGTACTAGTTAAGAGAAAGGAAACAATATTAGTGTTCAAAATCCTTTATAGTTTTTTTTTTTTGCAGCTCGATAATGCCACAACAGAGCTTGTGAGTGATGTCGGAAAAGTTAGAGATCAAATTATTTCAATAGCAACAATAATTAATTCATATTTTACTTAGTTATCCTAGTTATCTTTGTAATTTTAGAAAATTATTAATTTATGATTTTGTTGGGACCATATATTTATAAGGGTCTTCTAAAAAATTATTATCTTATCAATTTATCCAAATTAATAATTTACGCCAAAGGCCTAATTTGGGACCAGAGAAAATTATTATTTTAGAAAAATTATCAGTTTATCGAGTATATATTAATTTAAGAAGATTCTACTGTACATTGTTTTAATTTGGAAAAAAATGCACAAAATACATAAAATTTTACTATGCCTTTCATTTTGCGCATGACTCTCAATTTTCCAAAAATCACCATCTTTCAATTCGTCCACTTTTCCCCTAACTTTAAATTCCGGTGAAAATTAATCTCACGTGGTGCTATGAGTTGTTGACCAATTTCTTCGAATCACGTAAGAAACAAACAACTAGCATTGTTGTAGGCCGAGTGAAATTGCGATCGATGGACATAGTTCAATCACAATGTTACTCCTAAAATGAAGTTGATCTCTATTTATTAGTTAATAATGAATTAGTCCATGCGTCACATTTCAATAGGCTAGAACATAAATATTAAGTAACGAATCGTTTGTAATAAAAATGGAAGATTTTTTTTTTTTTTTTTTTTGGATTGTAATAACTTTTTTTCGCATCCCATGTAAATAATGAGTTTTAAAATGTTTGTCATGTATTGATTTCAATTTATAAAGTGCTCGATTATTTGGACATCCAAATAAAAGAAATTGGCCAATTGAAATGAGACGGATCGGAGTGAGTATTCACTTTTCAATTATTAAAAAAAAAAATTAATAAATGTAAAAACATTTCATACAACTTAAAATTACTGTTTCCTCTTGTCAAAAAAGAATGTAATTAATCTTTAAAATGGGAAGACCAACTCACTTTGTATTAGTAATAATTTTTTTACACTTCCCTTAATGCCGTACTAAACGGTAAGGAATCGAGATGGATAGGTCATATGACTCTAACGGGATCGAGCCCTAATTTATTGATGCGGTGGCCGCCTAAACACCAAATATCAACCAAGAAAAGATATACTCCTAAAAATCTATTTCGTTTAAAGAAAACATAGATGTCATGTCACCCAAGACCACATTCTTATCCTCATTATTTCCAAAAATAGTAAGCTCTCACTTTCAATAAACGACTCTAGAATCTTACTTCTGAAGCCAATGCTATTTATTTTTGTGCTGATAACGAGAACAAATCGGCCATTATTATCTATCTGTTCTCGGGGACAATATTTATAAGGGAAGCTGCTATTCGGATCAATTTGATCCTGATCAAATACATTAATTAATCAATTTTTAATATAAAAAGACATTCTTATCTTTTATATATTTTGAATTTTATAAGTTGAATATAATAAATATATGTGTTGAAAATAAAAATATCATTAAATATTGTTATTTCCAAAATAGAATTGGAATTGGCAATTAATCTAAGGTCATGCATTTGTAAAGTCTCACTCTTATATCATTACATTTCTTGTTATATCATATACTGTATATGCATGCACCTGTTAAAATAATAGTAGAATGATAACTTAAAGGTACATATATATACATGCATCTGTTAAAATAATAGTAGAATGATAACTTAAAGGTACATATATATACTTATATGCTTAATTGGATAATATTTTATCATTAAATTAAATTGTGAATTTATATTTTAATTAAACTGAAAATCCAATAGAATTTTTTTAAAATTTTAGTTAAATCGAACTGAATCTAAAAATTAGAAAATTTTTATTATTGATAATTTTATTTATCAACATTTTCCTTTTTTGAAACATGTCATAATTTAAATAAATTTACAATATATAATTAGGACTTCGATTTGTTTAATTAATTTTAAAAATACCAAACCAAGTCGAACTGGGATCGGAATTAAAAAAATCAAAACAAACTAAAGGTCCAAAAATTAGAACCTAACTAAATACAATTTGAGTAGTTTGATTAGGTTCGTTCGGAGATTTGATTTTTGATTATTTTACTCACTCATAATACATTGGACCCAATGAAGTTCATTTGTTCATAGTTGAGTCACCTATATTGTAATCGTTATAAAGTGCAATTTTATCACTAACATAATATACTATTAGTAACGATTATCAGTTAATATATATATATATATATATATATATATTCAAATCTCGCCAAATTTATATTATAATTTATTATTATTTTATAGAGTATAAGAATTATTTGAAATATCATCGGTCGGTTTTCGATGAGTTTAGATACTTTTGAAAGATGACGACTTCCCGAATTTTGAATAAGAGGTACAAATAAATACTTCCTCCGTCCACGATATCGTTGTCACATTATGGACGACATGAGTTTTAAGAAAGTGGTGGTAGTAGTGGATAGTAGTGCATATTATTGTGAATGAAATAAGGGTTGCACTATAAATGTGAGTGGAGTAGTGAGAAATATAACATTAAATAGGCAAAAACTTGGGTGCAGATTCTGCACCGTGCAAATATTTGCACCTCGACTCGACCCACTCGCCCGCCCGACACGTGCATGAGGGTCCACACGTCGTGCATGGGTCTCACGCGCCTATTATTATTATTATTATTATTATTATTATTATTATTATTATTATTATTATTATTATTTTTCAATTTTTTTTTCCAGAATTGTTTTTTCCCTCTTTTTTTTTGTTTGCCACTTCTTTTTTTGTTTGCCGCTTCTTCTTTGGTCAAGATTCGAGCGAGCGAAGCCGAAGGCCTCGTAGCGAGCCGAAAAAAATTCAAATTGTTATCCAACGATTATCTTTATATTAGTAATCGTAGCGAAGGCGGAGCCGTAAAATCAGAGCAGAAGGCTCCGCCGAAAAAATATTGGAAAAAAATAGAAAACTAGAGAGAGAGAGAGAGAGAGAGTCAACGCTCGTTGATCGTAAATATAATCTAAAATGGCAAGTGGCAACCATATCGTGGAATAATCTAAATAGCAAAAATGACAACCATAGAGGATGTGCATACATATTATGATTAATATACATCATGATCATGTCTACTTTTTAGCTTTCTTTTGCATTTGAAAATATTTAAAAATCGTAAATATAAATTGTCATCTTCAAAAGATATTATCAAAAAATCTATATAAATCGTATATATAAGTCTAGTTATAAGTTTCTTTTTATTATTATTATTATTATTATTATTATTATTATTATTATTATTATTGAGGTTTTTGTATGAAAATGTGCCAAGTTTATTTTAATTAGCTTTGTTGACATTTAATAGTATATTAGTATATTGTATGGGTAAGTTTGAATGGATAAAATTTATTAATTGAATTTTAGGAATTTAAATGGTTCATTGAAAAACTACAAGTTTAATTCATTTTCAATTTATAACTTTTAAACACTCATGAACATTAATAAGGACATTTTAGGTAATACATATTTTGGTTTTTGATAATTAGACATAATTAATCCTATTGATCCGGATCAATTTGATCCATATAGATTTATCAGATCTAAAATATTATAGTACTAATATTTAGATGTCCGTTTTTAATTTTGTGATTGTTACTGTATTACAAAACAGTGTTGCACCATTCAGAACAAATCCTCGTTCGTATATACAATTCGAAAACTATATAAAAGACACATACCGGACTTAATTTGTCGATCTTATTCCACGAATTGAACTTAATCCAAATAATTGATGGGTCCGTCCGAATTCATTGTCGTCAACCCATTTGAATTTTACTAAGCTTTAGTAAATATTTCCAAGACCTTCCTTTTTGGGTCTAATAATAAGTACTGATATTCTAAATTGTCCAAGGCTTGCTAAAATTCTCAAAATTAAACTATTATTTAGGTCGTACAATTTTCGTAATTAATAATGTTCAGAGAATGAAATTTTTAATGTACTTAGTACAATTTTTAGCTATTGCTCGGAAAATTGATATAGACACATCTGGCTCTCCGCATCGATTTTTCTATTCTGACAATCAGACTTGGAACATTTTTAATTAATTATCTGAACTTTGGATACTAGTTATTACCCTTAGGAAAGTTGTACGTCATTAAATCGGAAAAAAATTAGGAACAATTTAGAATATTATTTATCCCTAAATAGTTAGTTCTAACTTCTAAAGATTCAATGCATAATGTAGTGAAAGTGGGGTTTCGGGTCCAAAAACATTGGCATACGCACATCTCCCCGCTTTGGAAGAAAATTACAAAGATGCCCTCACCACCTTCGTCATCAAGTTCCAGAACTCAAACCACCTCTTCTCTCATTTTCATCGCTATTAATATAAAGACACACACATATACACAGAGAAAAGGCAGAAAGAGAGAGAGAATAAAGCAGATATCTTCAAGTTCAAACAAATAATCAATGGATAGTTGTAGTAAACGGGGAAGAGGCAATAGTGGTACAAACGATAGCGCTGCCGCAAAAACCAAGAAAAAGGCGAAAGGGGCGGTGACGAAGGCGGAGGCGGAGGTGGAGGTGGAGGTGGGGGAGAGCGGCGAAGGGTTATTGGCGGCGGAAGTGGAGGAGTTGAGGTGGAGTGGGGTGGATGAGGAAATGGCATGGGCTACTTGTTGGTTCCCATTTTGGGAGGTGGAAACTGCTGGAGATGCTTATGCTGCTTTTTATGGAGATGTTGTGTCGGATTTTGATATTTGGGGCTTCAGATTAGGTGGTCATAATATTTGAGACAGAGACTCTCATACATATATTTTCGTTCAAGTAGGACTCTATAATAATTTCAATTCCATCTAGTTTGGTTAATTTTGATCAATTTTATTTCTTCCAATGGGATATTCCTGAATTTTGTTGGTCACTCCAAACCAAGTGACTGCGACATATTGCATTGCATATGATGGCTGTGATTTCTGTATTTTCTGGAAAAGATTATTAGAAAGAGAAACAGCCGGCAATATTAGTGAACAAGAGAGGGAAATATATGTATACCTCCTACAGCCTTTACAAATTAAAGGAAATTAAACTGACCGCTTACTTATTTCATGTTCAACATGCAAACTGCATGCATGTATTAAGTTGGCTATGATCGATTCGATTTCTATTAATATCATTGGAATTTAAATTCAAAATTAATTGAAGTCTGAACTTGCTCATTCCACCAATTAATTAGTAAAATGGTTTAATTTGTTGGTTTTTCTAACACTATACCTAAGTGACAAATTAAACATAAATATTTTCTTTCTTTATAACTCTGACTCGGTATTAAAAAAAAAAGAAAAAAAAAAGAAAAGAGAAAAGCCACACACACACTTGACTCGTTACTTTAAAAAAAGAGTCAACTAGTAGAGAGACTCTTTTAGAGTTAAGGGGTATAATTTTGAACCCCAACTTAATTTTCAATAAAAGAGGCCAACTTTCAAGCTTTTGGACAAAACTACCCTTACTATATGTTGGTATTTATTTTTCAGCTTTTTCATTTTTTTACCCCATTTCAAATCATTTCAAAACCCTTCTTTCTCTCTCTACCTCTTCTTCTCTGCCATCTCTCTTCTTCTCCGCCAACCGCCGCCGCTCCACCAATAGCCACCGCCGCCGCTCCACCAACCACAAACCGTTGCTCCACCACCGCGCCGCCGCTGTTCCGCCACCGCTCTGCCACTCTATCCAACCACTACCACCACCACCACCACTCTCTATCTCTTTCTCTCTCTACATTTCTCTCTCTCTCTCTCTCTCTCTGCATATTTCTCCAACACCCACCACCACCCTTTCTCTCACACTGCCGCCGCTCCACCGCTGCTCTTCCACCGCTCCGCCACCGCTCCGCCACTCTATCCAACCACTACCACCACCACCACCACCACCCTTTTTTCTCTTTCTCTCTCTTTCTCTCTCTACCTCTCTCCTTTTGTTTTCTCTCTCTAGAAAACTAGAAAACAAAAATTTCCAGATCTGGAAATTTAATGGTTTTTTGGTCAAAATTTTTGAATTTCTTACGTGAAAATGATTGCATGTTGGTATAATGTTACGATATTCCCAATATCGTACTTAGTATGTTACGATTTTATAATCTCGTATATGAGCGCAACCGATTTATGGCACGAAATAAGAATGCATGTGAGTAATATGTTACGATTTATGTAAGAAGATGATTGCATCTGGCAAATTTGTTACGATATACCCAATATCGTACTTTGTGTGTTACGATATTCCCAATAACGTATTTTTGTGTTACGATATTCCCAATATCGTACTTCATTTGTTACGATTTCTTGTAAATTCATCGTTATTGATACGATATTCATCAATATTGTTACGATGCATGTGGGTATATTGTTACGATATTTCCAATATCGAACTTGCTATGTTACGATATTATTAATCTCGTACATGAGGGTGACCGGTTCATGGCACAAAAGAAGAATGCATGTGTGTAATTTGTTACGAGATTTGTAAAATCGTATGTGAGGGTGATTGCATATGGGTATGTTGTTACGATATTCCCAATGTCGTATTTGCTATGTGATGATTTTGTCAATGTCGTACACATTTGACACCTTTGTATCTCAAATGTTTTCAAGGTTGCGTGGACACCTGTTCGACCGGCATTGACTACATAATTGAGATATGTTTGAGATTTGAGGATAGAATGTGTGCAAAGTAGTACTTCTGTAGATATGATATTGTTAATCTCGTATGTGAATTGATGCAAGTGTTACGATGAATTGCAAGTGTGATTGCAAGTGTGTATGTTGTTACGATATTTCCAATATCGTACTTCGTATGTTACGATGTTGTCATACTTTGTCCGTTATGATGTTGTTAATCTCGTACGTGAGCGTGAGAAATTGATGCCAGGACAATACGTATTGTTTGTATTTTTGTGATTGCATGTGTGTATGTTGTTACGATATTCCTAAAATCGTACTTAGTTTGTTACGATTTTGCTTAACTCGTACATTAATACATATTTGACACCTTTGTATCTAATTATTTTGAAGGTTGCGTGGACACTTGTCCGACCACCGTTGACTAAACCACTCCATCACAGAGTCCAATGCTATGGTTACGGCGGTCTAATTGGAGATATCCACAAAGTGCTCGACTTTTTCGGACCCGAAGCAAAGGCTGTAATGAAGCGATGAGCTCTAGGATATAGTACAATTTGTGTCAAGGGTTTTCAAGTGATGACTAGCATACAATTTATCGTAGTGATAATGTAACAATAAATTAAAATCGTAGCAGTGTATGTCCATATTTTGTGATCGTCAAATACGATATTATGTATGTCGTACAATATATAATACGATATATTCAATCATACACTCGTATTAGAGATATGTTTGTACAATTTAAAACACCTTATTTGTATGTATGATTGCTACGACTTTGCATCAAATCTAGCAACTTTATTACATCTTTTGTACAATATCATGTTTTCTCGTATCGAGATCAGTGATAATTATACCCACATTTCTACAAGTTTAAAATCATTTGTTTGTGATTGCATGTATAATTGAGATTTGTTTGAGATTTGAGGATAGCATGTATTATAGTTCTGTAGATACGATGTTGTTAATCTCGTACATGACGGTGACCAATAAATTGTACAATCATGTCATATACTTCTTGCGCTATGTTACGATTGCATGTATAATTGAGATTTGTTTGAGATTTGATGATAGCATATGTGAAAAATAGTACTTCTGTAGATACGATATTATTAATCTTGTATGTGGGGGTGAACAATTGATGCCACGAAATACAAATTGTTTGTAGTTTGTTACGAGATTTGTTAATCTCGTACCTGTTGTGTTACGGTGTTGTTAATCTCGTATGTAAGGGTGTCCAATTTATGGCACGAAATACGAATGCATGTATGTAGTTTGTTACGATATTTGTAAAAACTGTACGTGAAGTTGATTGTATGTGTGTATGTTGTTACGATATTCCTAAAATCGTACTTTGTTTGTTACGATTTTGCTTAACTCGTACATGAATACATCAAACATCATACATCCCCTTAACATGATACATGATTTGTCTTCATATTTACATCGAACATGATACATCCACTTATTTTACTTCCACCCTCATACATATTATGATTCTATACGTGACCACGAGCAACAATTAAATAAGAATGCCTCGTCTGCATGAAATATAAGTTACGATATATATATATATATATATATATATATATATATATATATATATATCGTAAACTAAATCAGTTACAATATCGGCAATCATGTACGAGTTAAGCAAAATCGTAATAATTTAAGTACGATTTTAAAAATATCGTAACATGCACACATACAATTTGTAATCTCGTACCAAATATGTAACAATATTCCCCAAAAGTGCTACAAAACATGCATGAAATAGTCAGTCTCGAGTACGAGTTTAACAAAATCGTAGACATACAAGTACGATATTACGAATATCGTAACATTGTACACATGTGCTACGAGTGTACGACTTTACGACTTAACCACTGACTGTAAATCATACAATTTCGACGAACAAAAATGTTAACGATCTAAAACCTCAGATCTAAGCGAGATTCAACATAAAATCACATAAAAATGATCGGGATAATATACAGTATCTCCATCGCCGTCTACAAACGGGTAAAAACGTCCAACTATCGGCGCCGGAAAAAAAAAGTTCAAAACAAGATCGACGAAGACGAAGACGAAGACGACGAAGAAGACGGAGAAGCTCGATTATCACAGCAACAAACTATTGTACCTCCATCATCGTTTAAATCAGAGAAAAACTTCCGACAACAAACTTTGGAGAAGAAAAAAACCGAAAAATCCAAAATCGAAACCCACAAGAAAAAAAAACAGCAAAATTAATGAAGAATTCTCGAAGAAGACGACTTGGACGAGGCGGCGGCGGAGAAAGAGAGGAGCGGGGTGGTGGCGGAGAAGGTGAGGAGTGGAGTGACGATGGAGAGAAGAAATTGAAGAGAGAAGAAGAGAGAGAAGAGAGAGAAGAAAGAGAAGAGAGAGAAATAAGGGAGAGTGGTGGTGTCTGCAGGAAAAAAAAAGGAGAGAAGAAAGAGAAGAGAGAGAAATAAAGTAAGAGAGAGAGAAGTGGGTGGTTGGTGAAAAATAAGGGTATTTTGGTTTCATCATATCAAAGTTGGCCTCTTTATTGTAAATAAAGTTGGGGTACAACTTTATTGTTTTTATCTACAGGGGGTCCATAAACATTAATAAATTCTTCAAAAAACACACACACACACAAAACTTTGACTCGGTTTTATTTGATTTATTGGAAGATTGTTCGTAATAATTGGTGTTATTGACCACAACTATGGAATGAACATTTTTGTAACTAGCATACCACGCAGAATATTATAATACTAAATAAATTTAAATAAATGAAATAAAAGAAACCAATAATCGCCACATTCTAGCCTTTTCACATATATTGAAAACATTTTTTATGTTTAACTGATTTTGATACGCACAATACAAAACACTTCATGAATTCCAAGAGATAATGAGAGAAAAGAGTTATCCTTCTACTTTTCTCAAATTCAAAAATTATGTTATTTCGTACGAAGATAAAGTGAATGCGAAAATAATCGAGATAAGCGGCCGGCACAAATCCTACGGAATATAAAAATCATGAATTGGCTAGCGGCAAGAGGTGAGCCTACACAAATGCAACACATATAAAAAGAAGGAAAACCTTCTTAAAATTATAAATCGTGTGTAGAGAGATGCAGAAATATTAGAGAAGACAAAAATGATGTAGAGACCAGAAAAACTTACCTTAAACCTAATTAAAAAAATCTACTCTAATCTATGACATAAGTATTATGTCAATCCTCTCGGTGCAACTCTTTCTAATTAATCATGCTTTCTTTAGTTGGAATGAAGGAGCACAAATTAACAATGTGAAATGTGGATAAAGTTGGTTGTGAAATTCTAAAATTTATAGGTAGAAAAATAACATAAAATTGAAAAAAAATAATTATTATAATTAATTTTTTCCACAAATTATTTTGTTGTAACGTCTGATATTAATTAGTTGATTGATAAATATTAATGAACAAATAAAACTATACCATTATGTAAATTATTTCTAGAAATATAATGTTGAACAAAAACTAAAAAACAGATATTCTAAAAATGGCAAGCGGACCTAGCTATTATAATTTATAAAGATTTTTGGACATTTATTGTATTTTGTGTATTGTAAAATTTTAGAAGTGAGAAAATATGTTATATAAAATTGATCATAGCAAAGTGATTAATTATGGATATAACTCATATAAGACAACAATTAGATATGTTGTTAAACAAATTTAAAATAAACACGATAAATATAAATTAGTCTATAGTGTAAGATAATCAATAATACATATCTCATTATAATAAAAATAACATTAAAGGGGATTAAATTTTTGGAAACGAATTAGTTGTATCTACATATATAATCTAATTAATATTTAATATTAAAACGTATTTAAATTAAATTTGTTAGTATTTATTAAAAATTATTTTTAATTCAAAAATTTGAATAAACATGAAAATCGAAATTTCTAGAATACACTAAATATTTTGTATTATATTGTATGTATGATGTTAAATAGTTGTTTTTGCCAAGGAAATTATTGATTGATGTGAAGAATTTCTGGAGTATTATTATATTGCAACAAACTTAGCTCTGTATTCAAACCAAACAACTTAAGAACAAATCCAACATTCTTCACTCCATTAGAAATATCAAAACATTTGATTCAAGAGCTAGTAAAGAAACATTTGATAACATGAATACATGAGCTGCAAAATTGATACGGATGAAAAAGATATTGAGAAGCTTTTGTACAACATCAACCTACGATTGTGCATATTGTGTCGATCATTCCGCAATCCTTCAACAAAATTGAAAATCTTGATGCCATATCTTTGTACCCTATCATCTTTTATATTAAAGTTGTGCTTCCTTTAGTTGGGACTATTGAAATGAATAAAAAAAAAAGATGAAGTATGAATGCTTTTGCTAGCATGATTCTGGATTATATAGGGCTCAAAAACACTAAAATTAGGAAATAAATTTAATTTATTGACATCACTTTAGATTTGTAATGTCTTTTATTAATTATATGATTGGAACTTATTAATGAATAATTATATATATCATTTTTACTTATAATTTCCATAATCAGAAAGTTAAAAAATTAAATAAAAATAAAAATAAAAGTTTCTAAAAAAAGCAATCCGACCTTACTATCAAGGATGATAAAGATTGCATGAGGAATAAAAGTCTAGAATATCATATGCTGGTGGTTGGCCCAAACACAAAAAAGTCCCGAAATTAGTTGAATTTTAGTATTGGGCCTTAGAAATTAATCAAGAAAACGAGATTTGCAGGCCCAAGAGGCTAAAATCAACCTATATACTTTATTGAGGCTGTGAGCAGCGGCGATCGTCAAGATCGCGCGCGCTCACATGCCACGTCAGTGCGAGCTCGCGCGCATGTAAAACAGTTGCAGCGGCGAGCTCGCCGTAATAATTTTTTTTTTAATTTCTAATTTTTTTTTGGAGATTAAATTATAATAATTTAATAAATAAATTAAAACAAACATAACATTAATTATTATAAAAAAACCTTAATACAATCACATAATTAAAAAAAACACCATAATACAATGACATATAAAAAAAAAACCCTACTCACTAAAAAAACTGGGCACATCCTTCACGAGTTGCCAAACCCCCAAATGCCTAAACGCCTCGGCGTTCATGGCAGCCCATTCATTGAACGTCGAGTTTAGCACCGTCTCTTCAGTGACGCCTGCCGGAGCTTGATTGCGGGTTTGCCGGTACATCGTGTTGAAGACCCCGCAAGTGATCTTGACTCGGGACCAGTGGTGGCGCAACTACGTCGAGTTGTGCTCTGCCGAGTACTGTAGGCGATTCGCGTTGTAGCGAGTCTCGATTCTAGTCCACATGGCTCTGTTGCCGCCGCCGCCATTGTGGACGTACAACCACGCCCGTGCCAATGCTAGGGTTTCGCCATCGGTGTAGGGATGAGGAACCATCGTCGGATGATCGCCGGAGATCGCCGAAAGAGAAATTTTGAAAGAGATGAGAACGAGAGAGGTGTGATGTTTGAGGGAGAGGAAGGGGGTATTTATAGGGTAAAATGTAGGATTGAAAAAAAAATTAAATTTGTGCCGTTGCGATCGCCAACGGTCGCCTGGCGATCGTTGTGCAATCGCCACGTGTAAAGAAGACTGACAGCGAGCACATTGTTTGGCGATCGGCAGAGCGAGCGAGCGCTCGCGAGCTCGGAGCTCGGCAGGGTGCGTGCGTGGTGCGAGCACGCTCGCTAGGGGTGCGAGCATGCTCGCGCGATCGCCGCTGCAGAGAGCCTAATGCGAGACCAATTCGTGGATACTCAGTATATATAATTTCAAGAGATTTCAATTTGCAATTCTCTCCTTATCACTGATAATCTTAATTTGAGATTATTATTAAAAGAGAATAAAGGAAAAATTACAAAAAGAAAAAATAAGAACGAAAAGAAAAAAACCTATCTAAAAGAGCTATTAAAAGGAAAGTAAAAAGAAAAAAGAAAGAAAATAATCTAGCCGACTCTGTCACTAAGTCGGCTAGAAAACGAGCTAAACAGTGGCCACAAAAAATAATAATATGATACCGCCACTGTATTATAAAAGGCTAGTCTAAGAAGAAACTAAGAGCTAACTTCCCGAAAAAGGCGACAAGGAATCGAATGCCGCTGCTCCCCAACTGATACTGACACTCTTAAATTTACCGCATCAAGTAGAACTGGGCCTGCTTGTTCAAATCAAGGGAAACCCAGAATCAGAATCTCCTCACCCAAAAGGAGCCTCATAGAAGTCTATCCTGAATCCCACATCCTGAGCATAAATGCAGACATTTTCGAAAAACATGCCACTTCTCATGATTTCACCATTAGTCGTGCAAATAAGTGGCCTATAATTCTCCAAACGACCTCTCCACCTCAGACCCATCCTATTAACCAAAGAGGAAGAAATAAGATTGTGAGTAGAACCTAAATAAATGAGGAGCCTTAACAGATGCAACTCCAGACGTTCGATAATATGCCCCATTTAAAATGAAGGAGTTTTCTCTTTTCAGGGAAGTGAGCTGGAAGATACCCGCAGAGACCTCATCCTGTATCAGTGAGGCATTATCCTCCACATCCTCATCTACAAAACCTCCAGCTTTGCTCCTTGTGTCATAAATCTTTGTTGGAGTCTTTGGCTTTCTATTCATTCAAGGAATATTTTGCGATTTCTAACCGTATCAATCAATCCGTTATTTTGTTTCAAGAGTCCAATTTGAAATATTAGTAATCCCCTTTAAATGTTCAATTTTAAAACTTGAGAGTAAATTAATGATAAGCGCTCTAATTTTACCCTTATCTTTGATGAATTCATTAAACCTAGAACATAATAATTATGGGTATAAATGTGATTTTTCATCTTTCTTGCTATTTCAATCTTTTTTCACTTTTCTGTTGAAAATTTTTTCTAACTAAAAAGTGGAGGAAATGTAACAGTACATTGAAGAGTTGAAATTTTGCATTTTATAAAGGCACCACAATTTATTGCTAAAGCAGTGTTTGTGGTTGCCACAACAAATTCCTAACATTTACCACTACGAATGAGTACTTTACAAAAGCTAGTACCAAGAGCTAAAAGGAAATCGTGCTACTTCAAGGCTGCAATGACTGCACATTTTGAATAGCTTTTTTTTTTTCTTTTTTTCTTTTTTAAATCTAAAAAAAACATGTATTTCTCACCTTTTCCCTCATCAATAAAAATTACTCTACTATGTACTTTTTTTTTTTGGCAATTACTACTCACAACTTATTATCCTTATTTTTCAAGTTATTTACAACTTAAACAATTACCTTCGATGTGATACCATTTCTCAACTCAAACAATTATACATTATAGGATTTATTAAAACTCATGTCACTCCCTCCCTCCTAAGCATGTTTTTGGTGGAAGGATTGAGTATAATTTTTCTATAGCATGAATAAATACGAGTACAGTAATTAAATGTATCTATCTACCAACGATTTATCTAATGCTAAGCTCAGGAGATGCTTATTTATTTGATTTCGAGACATTTTTGTTCTGATAAATTAAGTTTTCTAATTTCTAACTGATGATTTTGAAGCTTTTGCCTTGTAACTATCATTGATTTATTATAAATTGTAGTAATACATTAATTTGAAAAATAAAATTGTAATATTATTTATTTTTTTATTATAAACTTCAGGAAAATAGAACATCACAGTATTATCCGTATGTTAATTATCATAATAGAACATAACAGTATAATTTTCAAATTTGTATGATGATATCCATTATAATATTATTAATATAAGGTAATTTTAGATTAAATCCCAAATTGTTCACCTTGTCCAACGAAATTATTATGAACTTTCAATAATATCAATAAAAGATGCGAACTATTGATATTGTTTCAAAATACCATGCTAACATTTTCTTTTCGTTCGATCGCAGTTTTTTTTTTTAATTATTTTGTTATGATACAATTGTAGCATAACACAAAATTTTGCCACCCATTTTGAATGATTCAATGTTTCCATCTGAATTTAATTTAATGACAAAAAATATGACATGATATTTTTGGAACAACATTACAAAGAAATTTAAATATAGCATGACCCAGGCATTAATCATACTAGCACTAGGCTAACACACCCACAATTCACATCTTTTTTAATGTTACTGAAAGTTCATGTCATTTTTTGGACAAGGTGCATGGTTTAGGATTTAATCCAACTTTTACTAGCTATATATTTTCTTTTTCAAATTACAAATAAACTAAAAGGATCAAAATTATATTAAAATATAAAACTTATATACTGTATGTCTTTTTTTTTTTCTCGTAGATTTTTATTTCCTTCAAATACAATCCTAATTTAGTTACAATTATTTTTCTTATTGTCCTTAAAATAATTATAATAAGAGGGATACATTAAATAAAATAAATCGTGTATAAATTGCAAGCATCCGTACTCTTATAATAGGTATAGATATAGATATTAATTCATTCCCTTTATTTTCAACTTGTTAATTTGGTTTTCTTCAAGGCTACAAATCAAATTCACTACCTAGATTTAGTTACAACAAAGCGCATAACAATTAGTGCCTGAAAATTGGTTTATAGTACTTGTAAGAGCACTTACAGCGGGTGTCTAGTAAGACCTAGGTCTAAGCACTGGAAAGCGTGATTTTAATGATTGGTGGTGTTGAGTTAGACATAGGTTGATTTCTCCACATCAATGGGGTTGAGTAAGACCTAGGTCTAAGCACTGGGAAACGTGATTTTAATGATTGAATAAATTTTATTTTGTTGTTTTTTTTTATTTGTAATAAATATTATAAAAACTAACTTAATTAAATTCAGAAATTAATAACTGACAATTTTATTGAATTAAAAAAAAAACAATAACTAAAAAAAATACAATAATTAGGAAATAAATAAAAACACAATAACTATTCGCGGAGTGGACCAAAACGTGCCCAAATCTCTTCAATCATATCCTCCATAAAGCGGTTGTGGGCACGTGCATCCTGAATTTGAGCTTGTCTCTCAATAACTTGGCGGAGTGGCACTGGCGCCCCTTGATGGACTGGTGCCCTGTTCACGTTTGCATCGCCCCTTGCGCTCGATTCAGTATGGAATTCAGTTGCCCTCGGTCCTTCATCTTCAATTATCATGTTATGCAGAATGATGCAGGCATACATGACATCACATAAATGCTCCCGAAAGAACATGCGAGCAGGGCCCTTTATGATTGCCCAACGAGCTTGCAGGACGCCGAAAGCCCTTTCAACGTCTTTACGCGCAGCTTCTTGCATCCGAGCGAATCGTTGTCTCTTCGGATCTGTTGGCGCATTGAGCGTCTTCACGAAAGAGGCCCACTTCGGATAGATGCCGTCGGCGAGATAATATCCCATACGGTGCGGGCGGCCGTTTGCAGTGAAAGCGGTTGACGGCGCTCTACCATTGATGACGTCAGAGAAGACAGAGGACTGATTGAGCACGTTGATGTCGTTCAGAGAACCGGCGACACCAAAAAAAGCATGCAAAATCCACAAATCTTGGGAGGCGACAGCTTCAAGGACGAGGGTTGGAGATTTATTTCGTCCAGTGTACATTCCTCTCCAAGCAGTTGGACAATTCTTCCATTGCCAGTGCATACAGTCGATGCTTCCCAGCATTCCGGGAAAGCCGTGCGTCCTCTCGTGCAATGCAGTGATCCGGGCGATGTCAGCCTCATTTGGCCGCCTCAAATATACGTCGCCGAAAGCAGATCTGATGGCCCGACAGAAATTCTTGAGGATGACATTGCCCGTGGAATTGCCACAGTGCAAATATTCGTCGTACTGATCGGCTGCTCCACCATTGGCTAGTTGCCTCAGAGCAACGGTGCACTTGACCCAGGGGTGGAACCCCAATCTTCCAGTGGCATCCGGGTGTTGGTGAAAATAATGTTCCCGATCCTCAAGAGTTTGAGCAATTCTCAAGAATAGGCGCTTGCTCATTCGAAACCGCCGGCGGAAGACAGTATCACCCCATATAGGGTGGTCGACAAAATAATCCCGTCGGAGGCGTTGTTCGGCCTCCTCACGATTCCGGTGGAGGTACGTCCTCGTATCCTGGTCGTCGTCGTCTGACGAATCAGACTCGGCCACTATTTGGTAAAGCTCCCTGGCTCGCTGCAAACGTTGGCGGCGTCGCGCCTCCGCCTCTTCAGGATTGTAGCTCGCACCCGGCCAACTCATATTTTTTTTTTTTTTGAACCAACAAGTGAATTGTATGATGTGAAAGAGTAAGTTTTTTTGTAGGGAAGATTGGATGAAGAAAGAAATTTTTTGGTGTGTAGAATGAATGAGTTGAAGGGATATATATAGTGAAAAAATGGGATGTAACCGTTGGATGGTATTTAATTTTGTTAATATTATTTTTTTTTCAGAAAATTAAAAAAAAAAATAAAAAATGGACCAATGGGGACACGCCACGTGTCCCCATTTTTTGACGTGGCGGAGTCGAAGGAGGGATCGAACGATCGACCTCCTTCTCGACACCACCATCGACACGGGGGGTGTCGATCCCCCCACAACAGCTTCGACACAGGGTGTGTCGATGTGGGGGGTGTGTCGAGCGGCATCGACACCGGATCGACACCCCCTTTCGATCCGCGATGTAAATGCTCTAACTTTACCTCTAAACTCAACATCATTAGATTTGCTCTTTAACCTACACAATTTCAGAATATGTTTTGTTAAAATTGGATTTGAGGTCAGAGTTATGCAGCAGTTGTCTCATAGCCAAATCAACTAGTTTAATTTTAATTCTGCAGAATTATGAATTTGATGGCGGAGTGAGAAAAGCAAAAAAAAAAAAAAAGAAAAAAGAAAATCGAATGTGGGCAAGAAGATAATGGCAAACTAGGGAGTGAGGCTAATAGCTAAAGTGCAAAATAGAATTAAGTAAAAGACATTCTTGAGATTTAATGTTCTGTAACAAAATGGCAAAAAATTTCAGTAAAAGACACCAAGAGATGAACAAATCCAAGGTACAAACTTTAAAAGGCTTCCGACTTTATTAATATGTCCACAACGTCAGATACATATGCCTTCTCTCTTCAATACTTACTTCTACATATATTTAGAGAGAGAGAGAGAGAGTCAAACAAAACAACCCATACTTTTGTAATAAACTTTCTTTTTTTGAGCCCTTTTCGGAACAAAATTCGAAAACCCCATTTTTTAATAGCTGTTTACATAGCTCAAACTCTGATAAAAAAAATTGGTTTTTCCTATACTTGGGCACGTGAATTTTTACTCGTCAATCATTATGCATGTTTTTTATTCCTTAATCTCATAATGACTAAGTAATCGGTAATTAACATTAAATTCTACGTGAAAACTTTCTAATCCAAATCTTCAAGATTATAATTGTGGAATTATTTGAAATCTACTAGTAGTAATTAAGCAGTGATTGGCTGGTCCTATGTTTAACACGTGACACGCATTATGGTTTTTATTCTTTGAAATAAATTTTTGGATGAATGTAGCAGGAGTACTGATTTGAACAGAAAATTATATTGCTGTCTTGAAAGTGATATCAATAATTTCCGTATTATTCTTGGTGGTTATATATTTTTATTACATATTTAAGAAATAATAAATATTCAACTACTTAATTTATTTTGGTGCCATTAGAATTTTGTTGTTGATTGTTCGTGATGACATTTATTTTCCCAGAGACATCTCCGTCGTAATAAATTCTGGAATGGGCATATCTGCAATATCTGTTAATTAACAAATATCATGACGCTGCCGGTGAATTTTTAATTTGATCGAATAAGATTTATTGTGTACGTACGATATGCTTTTTCTAATTTTAAATTACCATACATGATGAATTATATTCTCGTAAGGAAATTTACGTCTTATGTATAAATAAATTAGAAATCAATAGATAGGTACTTCAGAATTTTCAAATTTTAATGAGGAATTAGTTTGTTAGATTGCCGATAAGGCTTAGTTCAAGTAGTTGACTAAGGTATCACAAGTCTCTCATGAGATATCTTAAGTTCAACCCCGCTTCCATGTAGTGTAGTATTCCTGCTTTGTTGGTGGTCTAATAATCTTGCCTGCATACAGTATAGTGGCCTCACTTTTATATGGTATAAAGGTATCATCTATATGGTGGTGTAATTTATTCGACAATATATATACCTTGTAATTCTCTAAAAATAAGTTTGTTAGGTTCAATAGATCCCACTCTCTTTAAATACTCTCATTCTTTCTATAAACATATAGTATATGACATTTTATACATTCTCCATAGTCCATTCTGATTTAAAGTTTTGAATAAAAGATAAAACAAATGATCCAGATTAATTGATTCTCATTACACGTGTTCGGAAATTGTCGTCTCATTTCAAGGGTTAATGCTAAAATATCCGTGAACTTTTAGTTTTAATCTAACTTCGCATTCATCATATAATTTTGATTTTTGAATAAAAAATGATATTGTATTAGATTAGAAATTTTAAGTGTACCACGTTTGTCCTATAATTTGATACTATAAAACAAGATCAAAACCAAAGACAATTAGCATTTCAAAGTCGTTCACAAGTCTCACTATTGAATTGGTACAATCCTACTTCTTTCAAGATTTATGAAATTCTCAAATATTTATTTCTTCTAAATATGTAAATATAGTACGTGCTTATATAAAATTGTACTAGTGTGTTACACAATTAGTCGTCAGAGAACAAAAATATTTATTAACACAGTAGCGAGATTCCCGGACAGCCAACCTATTACGGTCGAATCCGTCTCATGCTTTCCTAATCTATGTCTCATTAGTAACTAATAATATTATATGTATTTACTTCTTCATTACAAATCATGCTAAAGTAATACTACTATCCTAAAAAAAACCCTTCTATCTCACAATTGATGTCTTAATTTCGTGTTTGAGAATTTTAAATTACAAAGATCTGTTTTTAAAAGAGATTCCTTCATCATTTTATTCTAGGTGCGACATTAATTGTGAATCGGATAATTTTTCATCTCTGCTTATATGTAAAGATGAATTTAATTAACACTACCAAAGAAAAAAAAAGTAATAAGGTCATAAGGTGCATTTACTTTGATCGTAAAATTTTTATTGGAAAATGATATATAAGAAAATATGAGAAAATATTCTCATTTTCACACTTTTCTATCACATGTTTACTAGAAAAGAAATTTATCTTACATGGTCACCCACTCTCTTCGCATTTTTATGTTTTTTGTCCTATGGAAAATATTATCACAGCCCTCCCCCGAAGTTAATATTTTCCACAATTTGAGAGAAAAAGATGGAAAAAGGGGTTGCTCGGAAAAATTATTCATCATGTCTGGGGAAATATAACATCTATAATAAACGTGTGAAAAATATGAAAAAATCAAAAAATAGTGAAAGTATATGTTTTCCACCATTTTTCATTAAAGTAAATGTGCCCTAAAACTATACGCGTGAAGGGTATTATTATTTCTCCCACTCCAACTTAAGTTTTCCTATATCATAATTAGAACAAAGGTCGAGAGTATTTTTCCTAACTTTTTCTAATGTAGAATGAAAATTGCGAGCCAGATAGCTTGCGTAGAAATTGCATATATAGGTCTTGAATCTTGACTAAGCCTAATTCATGTTTCTATAGAGTTACAGTTTTTAATCGATTACGAAAACAATCGTACATCTTAATAACATAAATAAAAATTCCTACTCAATGTATTACAACTATGTCACGTAAATTTCTTTTTTTTTTTTACTAGCATAGCTTGCTTGACATTGACGCACACGCGCGGCAACGTCGTTACAGCTTTAATAAATCAGATTAGATATTTCAGAAAGACTTATTTTATTTAAATGATATTGGTCCACATAATAGTTGGACTTAAATTGTTAACAAATTCTAGTCAAACCTATCTGGCAGATAGACTTGTGTTTGTGTACGTATTACTCATGTTTAGTGTATTTAACCTAAAGAAATTTATTCTAAGATATAAAAACGAAAATTTCCCATACCCAAATGAAATTCCTCTCCGTCCAAAAAAAAAAAAGGGGGATAAAAGGAAGCACTTTTATTCTTGATAAACTAATTATTGGAAGTAAAAATAATCACATGCAGTTGGTAGAATTATCGAACCACTATTAGATTAGAGATGCCGCCTTTGCTTTTAGATAATTTACTTTATATTAAATATTTAAGCGTTTATAAATAAGCGTTATTAATTGAATGTTCACTTTAAGTAACGAATATCTTAATTAAGTGGAGGCCGTTAGCCTCCAACATAAATAAAAAATAAATAAAATTCAATATTTAGGACTAATACGATAAATTAGCATAAAGTTAAATACACAGATTTTGGTCCATGTTTCAGAATATTTGTTTTCCACAAGAAGTCGATATTTCTCCTAATTAAATTCAAGAAAAATAAATAGTTGCAATTCTCACAATTTATGAATTGAATTTGGTGGACTCCAAGTTATGTCAACTAGAATTGTCCAGCGAAACATATCGTTTCGACATAATTTTATGTACATTGTTAATTTGCTGAAAATGCACAAACTTATCAAAAGTTTTGCTCTTTAAAAGCCCAAAAACTGCCCCCCCCCCCCAAAAAAAAGTTGTGCATATTAAGTAAAATAAAACGTCAAATGATTTATTGATGTGGACAAGTTATTAGTTATATTGAATAATGAAACACAAATCTTAATTATTCTCTTTAAAAACATAAATTTTAACCTTTTTTTTGAATTTAGGACAAAAATATCCTTAATGAAGGGCGCGCAGGTCGGGTCAGGGCGCGAGTTTGGTCGGATTTGGGTACAAGGAGTCGGATTCTTTTGGCACTACTATTGTCATTAGTGCCAAAGTACTAAATTACTTAGTTTTTTTTGTGCTTTCTGCTGGCACTAATATGATCATTAGTACCAAAGTACCAAATTACTTAGTATTTTTCTTTGTGTTTTCTGTTGACACTTTTGACACTAATATATGGTCATTAGTGTCAAAGTACCAAATTACTTACTCCCTCCGTTCGCGAAAACAAGTCCTACTTGCCCTCTTTTTTTTGTTCACCAAAACAAATCCTACTTACCTTTTTCCACTCACATCAAGTGAGACCCACAACAACTTCCACTTTCATTTAACTTTTTCCACTCACAATATGTGGGACCCTTATTCCACTCATAATAATTTTAACTCTATTTTATCTTTTTCACTCACAACAAGTGGGACCCTTATTCCACTCACAACAATTTTAACTTCCAATCCACTTCTTCCACTCTCAATAATGGGGACCTTAACTCCACTCACAACAACTTTATCAGCTTTCTTAATCTCCGTGCCCAGCATACAATGGGACTTGTTTTCGCGAACGGAGGGAGTATTTTTCTTTGTGCTTTATGTTGACACTTTTGGCACTTTATGGCTCTGCCTTCGCTTTAATTACTAATATAAGGATAATCGTCGGACAACAATTTGGTCTTCGGCTCACTTCGAGGCCTTCTGCTCCCCTCGCTCGATTCTTGACCAAAGAAGAAGCGATAAACAAAAAAACGAAGAGAAAAACAAAAAAAAAAGAGGCGAAAAAATTTGGAAATTAAAAATAAATCTGGAAAATAACAAAAAGAACAGAAGAAAAGAAAAAAATCTGGAAAAAATAGAAAAAAGAAAAGAAAATTGCAAAATAAAAAAAGAATAGAAATCTAGAAAATAAAAAAGAAAATAGAAAAAAAAGAAATCTGGAAAATAAAAAAATAGAAAAAAATGGAAAATAAAAAACCAGGAAAAAAAAGAAAGAAAAAATCTAGAAATAAAACAAAAAACAGAAAAAGAAAAGAATAAAAATTCTGGAAATTAATTAAAAAAAGAAAAAAAATGATAAAGTAGTGATGGATCCGGATAGAAGAGGGTAAGAGGGGTAGTTAGATCCCAAATTGAAAAGAATGACTATAATTTATATTTTTAAAGAGAGTTAGCTAAATATTGGGTTTGTTTGTTCACTGTGGGTATATGACTATATATTCTCATTAATTTTTGTTGGACCCATTGTCGTATCCACTTAGGAACAAGGGGTACAAATGTACCAAAAAAAAAAACAAAAATTAGTAGTAGTTATATATATATATATATATATATATATATATATATATACTTTTTTTTGAAGGATATATATATATTTATGCTAAAAATATAAATATTTAATTAATTTTACTACTTTAATTATTGAGTGAGTCTCCTGTGGAGAGTTCCACGGTGCAGATGGGCACCCGCCCCGCCCACGCGCCCAATTTGACCCGCGCGTGGGTCTCATGGGCCACAGTTTTTTTTTTTTCTAATTTCCCGATTTTTTTTTAATATTTTCAAATTTTTGTTTTTCTCGACGGAGCCTTCGGCTCCGATTTTACGGCTCCGCCTTCGCTCCGATTACTAAAATAAGGATAATCGGCGGGCAACAGTTTGGACTTTTACGGCTCGCTCCGGGGCCTTCGGCTCCCCTCGCTCGCATCTTGACCATAGAAGAAGCGGCAAACAAAAAAAATGGAAAAAAAAAATTGGTCAAAGGGGGGTTTGACCGGGTCGAAGGGGGTTTGATCGGGTCAAACGGGGCGGGTCGGGTCAAATGGGTCGGGTGTTGCACGGTAGAGAATATGCACCCAAGTTTTTGTCTTAATTATTAGTGTATTTTTTTGTACTAGGAAATAGTAAAACAAAAAAATCATGAGAAACACTCTAAAATCGTTTATCTAATTTGGTTTGATGTGTAACCATTAACTACGATGTGTCAAGTTATATTTTTTCGATATTATGGCATTAACTAATCCGATATAAGTATATATGTAATTAGGAGTGATTAATTCTCAAATCGAACGAGACACTACTAGTTGGATGTATGTTTCCATCAGGGGTCCCCCTCGTGCATGTGTATACAATACATTGCAATTTTACACGCCCTCTTCCTAATTCCCTCCTCTCTCTCTCTCTCTCTCTCTCTCTCTCTCTCTCTCTATGTATCTATCTTGTATGTAGAGCTTAAAGCCGTCAATTCATACTCATATACTCGTGCTGCTCTGTGTTCTATCCCTGTCGTGCTACCTAGAGATAGAGAGAGAGAGGGTGAGAGAGAGAGAGAGAGTATTGTAGTAGCATCTGAGCGGGGAAAAGTTAAAAGAACTTTCCAACCAAAAAAAGCTCAAACTCAAAAGTTTTTGTATACAAACAACTGTATTCTTCTCCAGCCGGCAGAATATCTTCTCCACTGACCAACAGCTTTATGTGGGTTCGCCGGCGGCAATGTCGTTTTCCGGCGGAAGAACACCACTCTACTCGTCATCTCTGGCGTTGCTTCTGATCATCTCGCTTATGCATATCTTGATTTCCGGCCAGACCACGGCGATCAGGGTGTTCCCACAGCGTATTCTCGCTGCAGCGGAGGAAGACCGCCGGATAACGGCGGCAGCGCCGGCCAAGAGCCAAACGGAGATATTCAGAGAGTATTTTCAGAGCAGACTTTCTGATCTCAACAGCACCACAAATGGAACAACCTATGCAGATTTCAAACGGAGAATACCAAGCTGCCCAGATCCTCTGCATAATTAATATATACTGGAGTTAGTTTATTTATTTTTTAAATATTTCAATCATCTCTTAATTATGCTCTTCTTTCTATTTCATTTTTTGTTGGTTGCGCATTTGTCCAAAATACCCACGTTTTGCTCGTATTTGTTGCAACGGTAATCAAATTCAAGGGGTAAACCGTTGGTATTTTGGCATTCCATTTCCATGGATTCTGGCTTTTGCTAGAGTATATAAGAGCTGTGTTAATTTCTTGAATTTTATGGTTATTAGTAGCTTTTAATACTGTAATTATTTTCTCTACTGTCATGTATATTCATACCCTCTTGTTTAATCACAATATATAATTGAATAATCATACCAAGTTACCAACGAATTCATATATTTCCAAATGCGTATATATATAAATTCGATGATATGGATATAGTGTTTCCATTTAAAATAATACTACTAGTTATTAGAAATTTTGACATAGAAGAAATTATTTTGGAATGTGATGGATGTCTAAGAGAGGAAACAAAATTAAAAATTTAAATTTAAATTAACTTCGTTAACCCACTTATTTATCTATCTCTATCGTTGCGTGCAAAAGTTTCATTATTTCTAGTATCAAATCAACTGTATTTTTTTTATGTATTTTCACTGAACTGATGCAAAAGCAAACACCTTTCACAATTAGGGCAAAAGGTTTCTGATTTTTCATCAGATTTTTTGGAGGATTCGAGATCTTATTGATTCTGAGGACAAAATATATACTGACTTCACGAAGAATTCGGACATATTTAGTAATTTTAGTATTGCTTATAGAAGATTTCTGAATTTAATTTTCAAAGCAGGGCAAAAATTCTGAAGTTTTGGATTCTTGTAAAGTTACCTCATATTTCCACAACTGGTAAGCTAGATTCTGTGCACTTGTCATTTAGTTTCTTCGAAGGTTGAAACTACATTGTTTTACTGCAGCTGAGGGGAAAACACTTTTTGGCCTAAAAAAAACAACATAGGATTGCATTGATAAGTTTTTTTCATGTCTGAAATTTTGTTTAGTCTTGACCTATCTTTTCAGATTTCTCGCATTGTCACTATCGATCTTACTTCTTTCAGCATTAATCTTGGAAACTATATCGTCCTACGTATCTTCTCCAACTCCATCAATCTCGCTTTAGAGCAACGGTACGGTACATGTTCGTTCGATGTATGAGAGAAATATTGAATTTCCATTAAAATAATTTATTATGTACAAGTATGACGTGAATATTCAAATTCGTGATCGTTGAAGGCATACTATCCTCACTCCGTTTTAAGAGAAAGAGATGATTTTTTTTTCCTTTGTTTATTTTTGAAAGGTAAAAATGATATTCTCAATGAAGAGTAATGGAAATACTGAAAAAAACCAAGAAATAATAAGGTCCAAAAGAATCACGCAGATAAGAAGGGTAGAAAACAATTAAGGTACAATTAAATTTATCATTGGAAAATGAGGAAAAGAAATAAATATAAAAATATTATCATTTCCACTATGTTTTTATCACATGTTTATTAGGATGAAAAAGAAAATTATCATATGAGACACCCAACTCCTTTCCCATTTTTATGTCATTGGAAAATATTGTCACACCTATCCTTTATATTTGTATTGCACCATTTTTTATCAAACTAGATGCGTCCTTAAACTTTTCCTGATATGTTGGTTGTACGTGTTATTTTGATCATCACAATTGAAACCAATTTCATGTAATTAACGAGAATTGCACTGCAAACTCAATGCGATGGAAGATCCTTAAGTGTTTGGTTTAATTACTTACAAACGATCATATTGTCATAAATACGTCATTCACTTTTAGGCATCAATTGAATTAAAGTACATTTTATGGAGACATGTAAGACTATAATTTATTACTACATGATAATAGACCAAACCCCCCCCCCCCCCCCCCACACCATCCCACCCCCACCACCCACACACACACAGAACACGGCAAGTTGGCAAAACACCAACAAAAAAAAGGAAATAAAAAACTAACGAAAATGAACTGAGGTAATTTTGTCGTGTGGTTGTAAGATTCGTAATGTAATTATTTAGGAATACAATTATGAATATGGAAATTAATACTATATGTATAGGAGGCGGCTGCTCCACATTTGTTGGAAGATGAGTCCAACAAATTCATGATAATATTAATCGATCTACAAAAAAACCCTGTTGCATGTATTGGAAGAATCTGACCGCATTTAGCTGAACTTATTAATTTAAATTAAAATTAAAATCAAGTTTAGTACTTACTGTAAATTTCATTTTGGATTTATTTATTACTTTCTCCATCAATTTGGATACTCTACTGTAGAACTTTTAAACATCTAGTACCGTATAAAGGCATATGCTTTTGCAACAAATGAATTTCAATTTTATTGTTCAGACAACGAATTCTATTCACCACATGAAATTGCTAGCTTAAGAATGTGAAATTAGACTTCGAAAATGTAATTACACGAAAAATAATAAATAAAGGAAAAAGGAAAAAGAAATAAGTTTAAGCCTTCCAAGCGGAATCAGTCATTTGATGACGATGCATCAATTAAAAGTGGTCCAATTGATCATACAACCTCAATTAATTTCCAAATGTCGTCTGAAATTATTCATTTATAAAAATCTGCATATTTATATTATTGATTATTATTTCTTCCAATCAACTACTTGTTCTCAGCTCATAAAAATTAAAAACAAACAAACTTCATCATCACTTTTATAATAAAAACAAAGCTACATGACCGATCATACGGCTCATGCCAGGGGTATTCTTGGTATATCAATTATTTACGATGTTTGAACATTGAAGTTTCCGTGTTTGGAGATTGCTATTTTATATGCGAATATTTCTTACACTTGTATTTTTTATTTGACAGAGGAGTTGAGTCCATTTATCCCGATAGATGTTTATCTTACGGGGCATATTTTTAAAGTAACAAATGCGGCATTAATTGACACTAGTAATTTATAAATGCGGCACTTTTCCAATTCTTCTGTAAAAATAACTAATTTTAAATAATTATGTCCTCATTCTAATTTCTTACAAAATTACATGTTTGCTCTAATTATTGGTGTTCCAAAGTTTTATTAACAATTGTATAAACTTTATAGACAAACAGTAACGCATATATAATAAAAGAAATAGTAATGAGAATACCGATTGAACAAATAATAAGTAACACGGTCTAAATATTGTACAATTTGAAAGTCGAAGTCCGGACTTATTGATATCATGTCCATTTGGCTTATGTAATGAAATCCTTCTGGATATAAAAATGAAGAAAAAAAAAAAAAGACAAAGTAACAAGGTCTAATATACAAATATATTCTATAAGGCTCTATAAGCTCATATCTGTGGTGACATAAATATTAATGAAATAAAATGATTCAACATTTCGACTAAACTTTTTTTGGGCTCAGAATTAGTTGTACTCTTAAGTATGGTGCAATTTTAGTGATAAAAATTATCTTAAGTTCAACTATTTACAAGCAATATTAGGTAAAATTTTAAGTAAAACTGGTCTTGATTAGTATGAACTTGTTTGAAAACAGTATCAAACTATATAGAAAAGCGCATGACTTATGATTTTTTTTTTTTTTTTTTTGAAGAGGTATGACATGATTTTTATTTATTAAAATGCTATCATGTTAATAGTAGTTGTATTACATGAACACCTTACGAGAATTTCTTCAAAAAAAAGTAATCCACCAATCTAGAGATATCTGTATGATTTGACTTCTGAATTTTTAGTGGAATCTTTTGTTCTATTTTATACGTGAATTCTTATTAAATCATGAATTATGAATAACATTGTAGATGGTTGACAATTATAAAAATGAAGAATGCGAAACTCCCCTTACAGTCAAATCTGTGTTACCTTTACTTGGACTTGAATGCAGTGGAGTCCTATCCATGAAACTGTGACTGAGAGAGAGAGAGAGAGAGAGAGAGAGAGAGAGAAGGAAATCGAGGCAAGAAAAAGTCACGTATTGTGCGGCGGATCAAAGTCGAAAAAGCTGAGGGAGATTAATTAGTGTTCTGGGAAGGATTTGTTTGTTAGCGGTTTGGAATGGAATCAAATTGAATCCCTTCTGTCCCATCCTCTGCCAATCTCTCTACTCATTACTCCTGGATTTAACCCTTACCTTATTTTTTTGTTATATAGTATTTCCTTTTATTTCAACAAATACTTAATAATATATGCATGCATTGCAAGTGCTAATTTTCTAATTACGTAGTAAATTTACCATTTTCATTTTATTATATTGAATTTCTTCCTTGGAAGGAGAAATTGTACCAGTCAGATGCCTCCGGCTCTTAAAGAAATTAATTAACATCTTTATTTTACTTCATACCTAGGCATTATTTGTACGAAATTTTGAATTTAACAAATGCACTGTCACTAATTTTGAAGAGGCAACATCAATTTACACTTGCTCTGAAGAAATAATATTCATAGACTCGAGTTCTTGCAGGCGAATATATTAATTAACACAACCATATGAAGCGTATGAACAAATCAATTGTAACGATAAACTTCCTACTATTAAGCATTGTTAGAAAATATAATGCATATATATATATATATATATATATATATATATATATATATATATATATATTTGTATGAACAATAAATGGCAAAACCGAAATACTTAAATAAATAAAGTATTGAAAAAAAGAGATAGAAATGAACCGAGGCTAGAGTTAGACTCTATCTCCGTAAGACAAGATTGCTCCGCTCTCGTGCACGCGGTCTACAGCAATTGCCTCAAAGATACAACGGTTCGGGGTGAACTTTGAGACGTTGCACAACGTGTCGCAGTTCCGGCGAACTACTCGATACTCGGGACTGAGTATTGGATCCTAGGACTCGAACTATATGAATATATTGATTATCTTCGAATTGGTGTGTTCAAATCATCATTCAAGAGGGCTATTTATAGGATACACGTGGCCGTTCAGAAGAGGTGCTTACGAGGTGGTTATTGGCACCGGCCTATCACCTTGTGACACGTAGCAGAGGCGAAATAGTGCCTTTGCTGGACGCGACACGTGGCAATAGTGATGATTCGGCGGAAAACCGCCACTTAACCGCCTGGTCTCACCATGCGGTTGGCCGCACCGAACAAACCGCCTTGTAACCGCACCGTGCGGACGGAACCGCCTTTCCGTGCACACCGTGCGGTCCACATGTGAGTCCCTTAGCCAAAATAACTTTGGCTCCTCAATTGCTCCGATCGCGACTGAGCGAAGTGCGCTTCAAAGCGCCCATTGCGACAAGTGCGACGTGCACGTGCTCGTCGCCGTCGGACTCGGACGGTGCAAAACACCGTCCTCGTAGGAATCATGGTCAAGCACAAAAGGTGCCAACACTTGAGCCACTAAGGTGCACCATAGGTAGCACACTTGGATATACTCCCTTATAGTGTTGCTCCTTATATATAGCACAAAACATCCTTGGATTTCCGATGTGGGACAAATAAGGTTGAAATCGCACAATTCTAGTTTTATATCTATTTTATTGTTAAATTACGCAAATCAATTAGTAGTGCATAATACCATACATATTTTCGATAAATTTCCAATTTTTAATTTTTTAAATAAAAAAATTATGAATTCATTATACCTAGAGCTGTCAAAATTGGCCCGAAATGGCCCGGCCCGACGGGCCAGCCCGACCCGCCCGATGTTTGGGCTGGGCTGGGCTACCATTATTAGTGGCCCGAAAAAACCCGGGCCATTTTGGCCCAGCCCAAGTGACCCGACGGGCCAACCGGGCCGCGGGCCTAAAAAGCCCGACGGGCTACGGGCCATTTTGGCCCAGTTATAATTTTTAATTTAAATTAATAAATTATAATTATGAAGTGATTAATATGATTAATCACAATTAGTGTGATTAATCACAATGTCACAATAATCGATTTTCGAGCAAGCCATATCATATGAACCGTGACTACACCCACATATCGATCTGAATGAACTCTCGATCCGAATGAACTACACCCACATATCGAAAAGAAATAAAATATTTTTTCACTTGAATTAGTTGAAATTATACATTAATTTGACACCATAAAATTGTTAAAATAAGTTGTCTTCTTGTAATCAACTTCACATTCCATACCGCATGTACTGTAACTACAAAGTTAGTGATTCAATTGTAAAATTTTTGTCCTGTTTTACCCAATTTATTTACTTAATGTTCTAGCAGGAATTAAGAATAATAAATAAGTCTATTTAAGTCTATTAAGAATTTATGTTCTAGCAGGAATTAAGAGTAAAGATAAAATACTAGATAAGTCTCACTTCAAAGACTTTAATAGGTGTGTATTATTTTTATTTAAAAATAGATAAATTAAGTGAAACATTTATTCAAGAAAAAGTAGGAAAATTGAGTGAAAGTTACACATGATCTACCAATTTTAAATTTAAATTTATATCTATATAGAATTTTTAATTTAAATTTAAATTATAATTATTTTTTAAAATTTATTTTCTGACCGGGCCACTTTGGCCCGACCCGCCCGTAGGCTCGATAGGGTTGGGCTGGGCCAGCATTTTTGGTGGCCCGTGAAAATTCCGGGCCGGCCCGGCCTAACCCGAAGATGTGCATTTGGCCCGGTGGGCCGGGCCGGGTTGGCCCGGCCCGGATGATTTGACCGCCCTAATTATACCCATGATGGAGCACCCTTAATGGGCTTATTATACGCATGTACTCCTTCTTTATACGCATGATGGAGTATAATAATACATCTTTTCGATATACATATAACAGAAACAAGTCAAATATTCCTTCTTTTCCAAGAAAGAAAAGGCAGGACACGAAATTTAGGATTGCAACTTTGTAACGATGGGCTGACTAGGGAAGGCCCAATTAGAAGAATTTGACTTTCTTAGAAAATTTAGGATTTGCAACTTTGTAACTTTGATGTATTCGGCCATCTTTATACTCTTAGAGAAAATGGGCCATCTCTTTGGGAGCATTAAACTTCAACACGTTGCTTTCAATTAAAAAGTACTCAACCAGCGTGATTTCAAACATAGCCTCCGCTATAGCTTCAAATTTGGAAAAACATCAAAAATATATTATTTGTATTATTTTATACACGTAGACCCCAAAATTATAACACAAAACTTTCCTACATGGTACACAGTGCAACCGGTTCACCCACTATGTTATATTCCCTCCGTCCAATTCAACAAGTCTCAGTTAGGATATGCACATAGATTAAGAAAAAGAGAGTTAGAGTATCATTAAAGTAGTATTTTATTGTTAATGTAAAGTGGGCTAAGTGGAAATACACTGTACAATAAAGTAAACAACACTGTTCACGTTTGAGTGTGACATAAAGTGAATTTTAGTGTGTTAATCTTTGCCAAATAAAGAAATGAGACTTATTGAGTGGGACACTAAAATGACAAAATGAGATTTATTGAACGGAACATAGAGAGTATAACATATATAGTAATAATAAGCAAAGAATGTATGGTGGCGGAGTGGTTAGAGCATTGAGTTTAGAGTGCTCGTGCCCTCTCTGTTGCCAGGGTTTAAATTCTGGCGGCTACAAGCTTTGATTTTTCTTCAATATTTAATCTATTGGGACAGTTTGAAGTGTCCCATTTATATGTTTTTCTAATTTATTTTGTGTAATTTTCAATTTTTTTGTTCATAAATTATTTATTCAAATAATATTTGTTAATATACACTTACTATTTTATTTTTAATTTTTTTTTATAAAAAACTTAACTAAAAATAAGAGTTGTGATAAATAAAAATAAGCATTGTCGCAAAGAAAAGTAAAGTAATTAATTTTAAAACATTACGTTTCTTCATATCAATAATTACTTTACATCACGATAATAATTATTGGAGCAAATAATTAAATGTACATGTTCTCGTAAACAAAAATAACAATTGTCGTGAAAAAAAGTAATATTTGTAAAACATTACCTTTTGTTTCATATCAATAATTACTTTTAATCATAACAATAATTACTTGACCAAATAACTAAAAGTACAAGTTTTCCTGAATAAAAGTAAATACTGTCATTAAGAAAAGTAATATTTTTGAAACATTACTTTTTTTTCATATCAATAATTACTTTTTATAATGACAATAATTACTTAGAAAAATAAATAAAAGTACATGCTGTGATGAACAAAAATAACAATCATTGTTGAAAAAAGTAATAGTTCTGAAACGTTTCATAATTATTAGTACTTTCTATCACGACAATAATACTTGATCAAATAGCTTAGAGTACTCTGAATAAAAGTAAATATTGTCGTTAAAAAAAGTAATATTTTTGAAACATTACCTATAGGTTCATGTCAATGATTACTTTTTATTATTGTTATTTTATACTCCATCCGTCCACGAAATGATTGTCACTTTTGCCACTTAAGTTTGTCCACGATATGGTTGCCATTTTTGCTACTCCATTCACATTTATTGTGGGACCCTTACTCCACTCACAACAATACTCAATATAATTCACTACTACTTACCATTTTCTTAAAACTCGTGTCGTCCACAATGTAGTAACCATTTTGTGGATGGAGGGAGTACGTTTTTCTTATGACAAATGTTTGTTTGAGCAATTTAATTTAATTTTTTTTATATTATTCAATTCCCTTAGAGCTTATCAATTTTCAATTAGGATTTATTAATTCATAATTAGGGTTTATTAATCCATTTAAGATTTAAATTTTATCATAGTATTTTTTATCATGAGCAATAAATTGAAAATAAAAATCTAAAAATGAGAAAAAGAGAAAATTAAAATAAATCAAAAATGAAAAAACCTGGAAAGAAAATACAAAACTAATAAGCTGAAAAAGAAAGCTGAAATTTTATTAAAAAAGCGAAAAAGGAAAAAAAATGAAAATATAATAAAGAAAAAAAAACGAAATGGAAAAAGAAAAAAAAAGAAAATTAAAATGGAAAAGAAAAAGAGAAAATGAAGACAAATAAAAAAACTAACTAGAGTAAGATGGCTACAAATGGGAATTGAACCGATATTACTCATTAAGAAGGTGGCGCCTTGATCATTGGGCAACATAACCTTTTGTTTAATTGTGCAGCAGTTTTTAGTTATACTATGTTTTTGCAATACAAATTTTTCTTTTTTTTTAAAGGAGCACGCGGGTCGGGTCTTACGGGTCAAACTGGTTGCAGTCTATGTAACCGGTTGCACTCAAGTCCTCCCCAAATTATAATTCAAGAATTCATATATGAGGCTTCCAAGTTCCAACCTACATGAGTAATCTCCCACTTCGACGATCAATTTTAAAATCCATAAACTTTCAGTTTTATACTTCCCAATAACAGCTAACAAACAAAGGCATTACGAAGAAGCATATGCATTAATGGAATGCGGCAAGAGAGTTATAGAGAGTAAATTTAAATGAGCTCTATGTTTAGAATCACTCAAATAATAATTTTGCGGCCTCATTCTCATAAGAGTATAATTTTCTTAATTGGAATTCGGCCTCACTGGAAGAGTATATTTTTCTTAATTTTAAGACAAATAAGATGATCACCGAGTCCCCACGTTTTCGAAATAGTGTAATGCCAAAATTTCAGAAACAAAACGTAAATGGTAGAAAAGAATTGCTTCATGATTGAATTGTATATTTCTCCATTTTCTAACAAAATCGAAAAGGCTACATAAATGATCAGCGCTAAGTAAAACTAGATGATGAACGAAATTCGACCGTCGACGTACGCCATCCAAACATCATCGTCGCAAAACGTGGAGATACAAGTACCATTTACCTTCGTAGACAAACGAATTTATCACTTCTAATTATAGAAATACTTGTAATAAAATAAGATTTTTGTCCTCATTTTTTACTTGCTAAATTGAGTATAATCTTTAAAAATTAAGTAAAGGGACAAATAAAGAAAATCGATATTCTCAACAGTTGTTGAAGGAAAACTACTAGCCCAACTCAAATGGCGCCCAAAGTATATGTAAGGACACATCACGAAAAATATCATAAAACCAGCTTCTTTTGAAATATTATAAGAGATTAAATTGTTGATAATATGTTTTAAATGAGAGAAAATACACTTATATAGCCACTTTGCTCTAGTGAAATACAATTATTATCGATGAACTTAATATGATGAACTTAATATGGACAAATACTAGTCAATTTTTATATTTTTGGACCCTTTTATCCTCCAACCCATCTACTTTTCTTTTGTCCTTTTGTCATTCCTTATTTTTTTCTCTCCTTTTTTCTTCTCCTTCTTTCATGCATAACCCTCATCTCTCTATTTTTCTTCTCTCTATCCATTTTCTCTCCCCCCACCACAACGTCGTCGCCACCATCGTTTCCATTCCGCCGCACTGTTCCATCATTCACTTTCCATTCTCCTCTCATACCCCCTCCCCCTCTCTCTCTCTCTCTCTCTCTCTCTCTCTCTTTCATTAAAACAATTTAAAATCTCCACCTGAAATCATCGACGTTGTTGCTGATACGATCATCGCCAGAGATGCAGACGCCGACGTGAATAGTATACACCCAGATCAAATCGTTCCACTCCGCATTCATCCACTTGTCAACATGTGGGTATCGAGACGGGAGCGGAGCGTCCTTCTGCAGTTGGTGCGTCGACTTCCTAGCCTCAGCCTTCATCTGGTGCTTGTTGATTCTTCGCACACTCCGGCTGGCTTTATTCCTGTCGACTCTCTTTTCCACCTTGGCCAGTTCTTTCTCAAACTTGGCCACCTTTTTGGCCTGATCGGCAGCGAACTTCTTGATCCAAGAGGGATTCAAGTACTTCTCCTTTGACTCCCCCATAGCTTTGGCAGCTTCAATGCAGTCTTCAACAGATATCCCGTCAAGTTCTGCATCGAGCTCGGCCGTGAGCTCGGCTACGAGGTCGTGGGAGATTTCCAATTCGGGCTGCGACCCTTCAGCTTCAGCTTCAGCTGGCACTTCTTCTCCTTGCTGAGCTCCTTCAGCTTGCTGGAGAGCTTTCCCTCATCCAGCAACAGCTGCTGGCTCCTTGTCTTCCCCAGCTGCTGGCTCCTTGTCTTCCCCCTTTTTGGCACCATCCAAAAGGGTGGCAACAGTGCCATCCAGAGAGGTCAACTTGGCTTCAGCTTGTTGAACGCGGGAAAATAGCTCATCAACAGCGTCTTTTTCTTCCACCTTCTTTGCCAACTCCAAGTCTTGGCGCTCCTGCTCAGCTCGCTGCACAGCTGCAAAGGTCGCAGAGACCTCTTTGTGGAGGGAGACGAACTCAGCTCGGAAAGAGGCGAACTGAGCCATCCACTCCTGGTCCTGAGTCTGCTGGGACTTTGCGAGATCAGATTCAACAATGGTCTTGAACACGTTGAAATCCGAGCTGAGGCTCTGAACGGCCTTCCTTAGAGCCGAGACCTCCGAGCTGGAAGAAGTGGAGAGATCCATTGTTGCAGCATACCATCAGCTGACTCAAGTTCATCTGTTCAGCTGACGTTTGATGTCTTCTGTTGGCAATTCGTATCTGAGATTCCCCCTTCATCTGAGCTTCCCCCTTAATTCGATATCCGATTCGTCAGCTCGGATGAATCCTTATCAGCTCGGATAACTCTTATGCTCGGATGACTCTTTAGCTCGGATGAGTTTTTAGCTCGGATCCAAAAGTCCTAGAAGATCACACAACATCTTGAACCGGGCTTCAGGAAGAGGTTTGGTGAAGATGTCAGCTCTCTGAATCTCAGTTGAGATCTTCTCCATGGACACATCCTTCTTCTCAATATGGTCTCGGATGAAATGATGACGAATATCGATATGCTTAGTCCGAGAGTGGTGAACAGGGTTTAGAGAGATAGCTATGGCACTCGAGCTATCACAATGAATGAGAACCTGTCCAGTTGAGACTTCATAATCTCTCAGCTGCTGCTTCAGCCACAATACTTGCATGCAACAGCTTCCGGCAGCCATGTACTCTGACTCGGTTGTCGAAGTAGCAACACACGCTTGTTTCTTGGAGAACCATGAAACCAGCTTGCTTCCCATGAATTGACAGTGTCCAGAAGTAGACTTCCTATCCAACCGATCTCCTGCTAGGTCGGCATCTGAGTATCCAGTCAGCTGGATATTGTCATCAGTTGGGTACCACAACCCAACATTGACAGTTCCTTTCAGATACTTAATGATGTTCTTTGCTGCCAACATGTGTGCCTCTCTTGGTTGGACTTGAAAACGAGCACACACTCCAACTGCGTATGAAATGTCTGGTCGGCTGGCAGTTAGGTATAGCAGCGAACCAATGATCCCTCTATACTGGCTGGCATCAACGAGCTTTCCCTCAGCTCCTGGTTTGATCTTCTAGTTCGTGTTCATAGGGATCTTGGTTGTCTTACTTGTCTGCAATCCGAACTTGGTGATGAGCTCCTTTGTATATTTGGACTGGTTGATGAAAATCCCTTCAGGTGACTGTTTCACTTGTAATCCAAGGAAATAATTCATCTCGCCCATCATTGACATCTCGAACTTTTCCTTCATAAGATCGGAGAATTTCTTGCACAGCTCCTCCGACTTGGACCCGAAAATGATGTCATCGACATAAATTTGCACGACAAGTATATCTTCTCCAACTTTGATGGTGAACAGAGTTTTATCAACTGAACCTCGTTTGAACCCCGAGTCCAGAAGAAATCCACAAAGAGTGTCATACCATGCCCTTGGCGCTTGCTTTAGACCATAGATAGCTTTCTTCAGCTTGTACACTCTTCCATCTCCAGTCTCAAAACCAGGAGGCTGTTCAACATATACATCTTCTTTGATATCTCCATTGAGGAATGCACATTTCACATCCATCTGATATACTTTGAACTTGTGATGTGCGGCATAAGCTAGAAAGATCCGGATGGCTTCCAGCCTTGCAACTGGTGCAAAGGAATCTTTAAAGTCAATTCCTTCTTGTTGGCAGTATCCTTGAGCTACCAACCTTGCTTTATTCCTCACAATAAATCCAATGGCGTCTCTCTTGTTTTTGAAAATCCACTTTAATCCAATCACCTTGACACCATTTAGTCTTTCTACCAACTCCCATACACAGTTGCGTAGAAACTCATTCAATTCTTCTTGCATGGCTGTTGTCCAGTGGACACAGTTGAGAGCTTCCCCAACATTCTTCGGTTCTGGAACATCAGCTACAAAGCAAGAAATCATGGCAACATCTCCAGCTTGCTCGAACTCTTCTAGAACTGCCAATTCCTCAGCATATTGGGCATAAGTGTTGGATTCTTCCTCGGTTGATTCTGGATTTGCAACTCTGCTCCGTGTGTGCACACCCTTGGTTGGATCTCCGATGATGTCGTCAGTGGAATGAACTTCATACCATCTTTGGTTGCGTCTTCCTTCTTCTTCCAACTGTGGCTGTTCAGAAATCTGAGTTGGAGTCTTCAGAGCTGGTGATTGATCAGCTGTTGAGTCTGGATCCTCAATATTTACAATAGTTTGAACTGAGCTCGGTTGGGCATCGGATGCTGATGCAGTTGGAGGGGCATCAGCTGAAGTTCCCCCTTGGGACGAGCTGAGGTCTTCGCATTCATCTTCAGAGGAGTATGGATCCTCATCCTCAGTTGCCCATATTAGAGGTTCAGCTCTGTTCTTTTCCCGAAGTGCTTGCGATCTGGTGAGAACTGGTAGAACAGCTGGATCCGCGTGTTGTTCCTTTACCTGTTCCCTGCACTCATAGATAGATTCATCAAAACTAACATGAGGTGTTATTTCCACAACACGAGAGCTGTTGTTGAAAACTCTATATGCCTTGATCCGAGCTGCATATCCAAGAAATATGCCCTTCGAAGCTTTGGCATCAAAAGTTTTCAACTGAGTCTTCCCATTGTTGTGAATATAACACTTAGATCCAAAAACACGAAAATAAGAAATATCTGGCTTTCTGCGTCTCCACAGCTCGTAAGGCGTCTTTCCCAACCGCTTGGTGAGAAGAGATCGATTCTGAGTGTAGCATGCTGTGTTGATCGCTTCAGCCTAAAATCTCTTAGGCAGTGCTGAGCTCGCTAACATGGATGTGGCTGCATCCTTCAGAGTTCTATTTCTTCCCTCAGCTACGCCATTCTGTTGTGGAGTACGCTCGGCTGATGTCTGATGGGTTATGCCATTCTTTTCGCAATACTCAATGATGGTTTCATTTAGAAACTCCATTCCACGATCTGATCGGATAGATATGATCTTCATCTCTTGTTGGTTCGATATCCGATCCATCAGCTTGGGCAGCTCATCTCGAGTTTCACTCTTGTGGAGCATGAAGATGGTCCACGTATATCTTGAGTAGTCATCAGTTACAACCAAAGTATATTCGTTTCCATTAATGCTTTTTGGTGTAACTGGCCCGAAGAGATCCATATGGATCAGCTGCAACACTCGGTCGGTTGAGGGAGTTGACTTCAACCGGAAGGAGGTTCTAGCGAGCTTTCCCAGCTGGCATGCACTGCAGATGTGTGTTGTTGAAAACACTCGGTTAGGTATGCCTCTTGCATGTTCTTGTCTGGCGAGTCGGTTCATCATCTGGAAATTCAGATGGTTGAGTCTTTTGTGCCACAGCCAACTCACATCCGAACTGCTCTTTGATAACAGGCAAGTGTCAGGGAGGCTGCTGTTCCAGTCAGCGTAGTATACATTCCCTGTTGGAGATCGATTTCCCAACAATATCACCTGCTTTGATCCGACATCTTTAACTCTGCAACCCTGTGCATCAAACTTGACAGAGAAACCATTATCACAGAATTGGCTGATGGAGAGCAAGTTATGCTTCAATCCATCAACATAAGAGACATTAGAAATAGAAACATGATTGGTTTCAAGGGTACCGTAACCTCTGGTATAACCTTTTGAGTTATCACCAAAAGTAACTGATGGACCTTCTTTCTCCACGAAACTTCCAAGCAAATCCTTCAGATTTGTCATGTGTTTCGAGCATCCACTATCCATCACCCACATTGTTGTAGACGCCTTCTTCTTCCTCAGCTGTTTCTCCTATACCTCAATATCATCTTGGTCGGTTCCAAGTGCCATGAGGCATTGATCCGGACTGATGACTTTGTTGGTAGAGGTCAGATCATCCTCATCTTCAGTGTCTGTGAAGATGTCCATATCGTCAGCTGCCTCTTCAGCCACCATGGCCTTATTCTTTGCAGTTTGCTTGGCCCTTAGTGCTTCTCTTTCCTTCTTTGAGAGGTCTGGGCAGTCAGCTTTGAAGTGTCCTTCCTTGCCGCATTCGAAGCAACCATTGGTGACTGGCTTCGAACTGTCTCGAGTTCGGTTTGATTTATAGAAACGTTTATATTTGCCGAACCGAGTATCCATATCGGCTAACTTCTTTGACAACGCTGCAATGTTCTGTTGCAGTTCCTCTCTGCTCGGCTCCTTTGCAGTCGTGTCAGCCGATCTGGTTAGCCTTGACGATCTCGACTTTGAGTAGTCAGCTCGGAGGGCCACTGACTTTGATGCTGAGCCGACATCCTCAATTCTATTTGTCTGACTTGAGGGCTGCGACCTCCTTCTGTTGACATTATACTCATTTCCTTTCAAGATTGAGAACAATCTTTCAGTTCCCATTTCACCAAGGTCAGCTCGGCTCTCGTGGATATTTGTGAAAGTATCCCACTCAGCCGGTAGAGCTTGCAACACTTTGAGGTTTATTTCTCTTAGAGTGTATTTTCCTTTCCGGATGGACTGGATTCTTCTGATGATGTCCATAAACCGGAGCTCTAGCTGATCGATAGTCTCAACAGGTTGCAGACTGAAATGGTCGAAATCTTGACATGCATGCGAGAACTTGTTTTCCTTTGTCTCGTCGCTTCCTTCACTTAGCGAAGCCAGGATGTCCCACATCTCTTTTGCAGTCTCACACTCCTCTATCCAGGGCAGATAATCTTGTCCAACCGTGGACATTATTGTGCTCTGAGCCCAGATATCCAGGTGGCTCACCTTGGCCTCTTCCGGAGTGCAGTCTTCTGGTTGTTTCTCCACATACTCCACCACAGCATCTCCATCGTTGGGATTTGTGGGAGTGCGAAGTATTCTGTCTCGTATGACGATTGGTCCAGAAGTGAGAACTTGTTGCATCCTATGATGCTTTGACAGAAGGATCTTCTTCATTCGAGTTCTCCATGATGTATAATTGACAATAGAGAACATGACTACGATCTTGTCCTTGACGTCCATCTGCACAAACAAAAACAGGACAAAAATGCGAGCAAGTATGCACTAGCGTGAAAAGATCTGTTCAGTTGACCACTGAAGAAAATTCTCGAATTCACACCTCGTGAAACAGAGTCAGCAGTCTTTTGAACCACTGCTCTGATACCACTTGATGGTCCCGATACGAGTTACTGGTGTATGTGGGGGGGGGGGGGGGAGGGGGGAATACACCAGTTAGGATTTTTCAACTTTTGAAAAACTTAACACTTGAAATCAACTTCAACTGAGTAAAAGGACTCAGTTGGGATCTCTCAGCTGAGTAAGCAACCTCAGCTGGAAGAGTGGTGCTGTGCGGAATGTGGTGGAAAATGTACTCGTAAAAACAAACTCACGCTTTTGTGCACGGTTGGTCAAAACCAAAACTGTTGATGTGAAAGTATGCAGATTGTATGCGGTTAGTTAGTCAGATGAGATATGCAAATAGAGACTGAACACAAATAAACACGACACACAAGATTACGTGGTTCGGAGAGAACTCCTACGTCCACGGGGAGATGTGAGTCCACACACCTCAGTCCAAGTTCTTCTGGACAGTTCCACTCAGCTTACGCGGGCTGAGCAACCGTTACAGTTTAGTTTCCGGGCACTAAACAGCCTAAGTCAAGTTTGCGGGTACTTGACGACCTGACTACTCAATTACAGGAAGAGTAAGGTCCTAGCACACTTTTTAGGGTGTGAGAATGGGTAGGATTTCCAACTACAGCTCGATCACGAATGAGAGCTGGATCTAAGACTTGAACGAATAAACACTCAACCTAAGATCAGAAACAGTTTCAATCTCTAGGAACCCTCAGCTACTAATGTTCTCTCAACTTGGAACTCTCAGCTGCTGATGCTCTTAGATGATGATTTTGCAGATTTGCTTTTTGCTTTGATTTCTCTCGAGAAAGCTCTTGAATTTTTCGTCGTCTTAGTGTCTCTTGTGTATATCTCTTGAATGAGAGAATGCCTCTATTTATAGGCGGAGAGAATCAACTAGCCGTTGGAGGAGCAGTTGATCTCTGATCGGTTGAAAGCGATGGCTTGTCTCTCAATTCTGCAGACTTTCCCGATATGGCATCTGTGCTCTTCTGCTTTCCATCTGAGACAGCCTTGTGTTGGACCAGATGGGGTAGTGACTGAACGGTCAAACCCTCATGTGACTTCCTTTTGAAATTCAAATCTTTGACAATCAACTTCGATTTGTCGGTTGAAAGTCTTGACCTTTATCTGAGTAATCTTCAGTTGATGTTCCGATCTGTCGAGCTCTCAACTGACTTTGAACTTCAAACAGTTGAACTCCTTGTTCGGATTCTATAACTGAGGTTCTGAAACTGAACACTCAGTTGTCTTCCTTGTATTTACTCAGTTGGGTTTGAACCCTCAGATGATTTCCTTTTCATCTGATGTTCTCTTCCTTTCAACAGTTTCTCATCTGATGAACGCTCAGTTGGTTTCCTTCTCAACTGATGTTCTGAAGACTTCCCCTTGTTTGCATCTGAACAAATGAACTCTCAGTTGTCTTTCTTCACAACTGATGTTCTGTTTGAGTGACGCCTTGTTGCCATCTTCAGCTGGAGACCTGTAAAGATAAAATCTTAACTTTGCTCAAACAGCGAGCCTAAATTCTAACATTAGGTTCTGGCAACATTTACTCGGTTGGGGTCAGCCGGTTTTGGAATTCATCAAAACTTATACTAATAAATTTCCCAACATAGGGTGATTTCCGAACGATTTGAATGAATTCGTGTTTTAGATCTAGTTTTTCGCCTCTTTTCATACATGGTTACAAATTTATAGTGGTTATAATTTACTTATTTGACGAAGCGCTGTCGTTACACTCTTAGCACAAATAAATTTATAAACATCTCTTGCCCAACAAGGTAGTAGTTAATGGCAAGTGAGGTCGATCCCAAGGGACTTGGCGTAGATCTGCTCTTCAAATCGAACTCAACAAAAGGGATTTTGTCTGCAATGTATCCTGTAACTCAACAAGTAAAATATCAAATAACAAAAGAGTTTGGATTGAGTTTCGAATCAATGATCCTAATTAATCATCACTCGTTCATTGGAGCAAAGATATTCAATTAACTGATCTTATCACTTGGTTTAAGACAAAGATTTGTTTATACCCTAAAGGTCATGAAGTCACGATATAAACACACTTAGCCTATGTCTATCCAATTTTACAGATCTTGACCAGAAGGCAAGATCTCCTCTCTTGATCAACAAAGTCACAAAGACACTTCAGTAACGTTGCTGCCCAAAAGACGTTTAGAATAAACAGACCCAAGACAGCCAAGGGGTAGGTCAATACCGACTGCTCTCCAACACTCTTTACCTTCTTGGGCACGAGAGACACTCTCGAGTTGAATCCCAATTCTTGTTAATAACTTAATATCAATATCTAGATGGTGATCAATCATATGTCAATATCAATTAAGTCTAAAATTAATCCTAAGTGTTTCGGGAATAAAATCAAATAACGAACTCACACAATTCGACCTCATGAGTTTAGAACGAGTAATTAAGATCACATCATCTACATCCAACCCAAACAATAAATTTAGCTAGACATAATATTAAACAAAAACACAAAACAAATAAGGAGAATCGTACTTAACATAAACTGGAAAAGGGGGTTGCTGCTCAAAAGCGTAAGTCAGCAACTAAGGTCTTGGCTTCAAGCCAACAACTAAACTAATGCAAAAAATATAAAACGAACATAAAAGTAAATCGCCCATAGGACTTGTTTCTTCCTCCCTTCCTCTCAACTTAGAATGCAGAACTAAACTATGAATTTGAATAAAAATGGCACACATTATATTGTGGAGTCGGCCATATATATAGGTGATGGAATTAGGGTTGAGGTAGTTTCCTTGTTGGTGAAGGACTCTTCCCATGCATATCACATCCGCCTTCTCTCTCATGCATGCAGCCACGATTCACTTTCTTTGCTTGGTAGATATCTTCTTTGATTAGGTCCGGCTAGGATAAGGAAAGAAATATTGATCCCTATCCTCTTCCTTGAAGGAAAAGAAACCTGCTGCTGGTCCGACTCGCTTCTTGCCTTCGATGTCTGTATCTTGTATTGTTTCCTGTGTTGACCAAGATCCTAGCTTCTCTGGGTACTCTGTCTGTTAGCTTCAAGGATATGGAGAGGTACTTCCTGACTTGTAGAGTGTGTAAAACGTTGTTGCCCAGCTACAAGCCTCCAGCCCTATGCTCACTTGCATCGTATCGCCATCTCAGCATCTCAACAACAGATTTTTCACCGAATTTGCCCAAGATCCCACATGTTCTTCCCTGCACACCATCTCTTGACTTTGTGTCCTCCCAGACACACTTTGACTCGATAAAGACTAAAAATACAAGAAAAACACAAGAAAAGATGGACACAAATATGGATTCATCACACCCACACACTTGAATTACACTTGCTCTCAAGTGTACGGTTGCAACTTTACCCAAGACTCAAACACAGAAAAGACAAAACAAAAACACAGACTCAATAGATCAGCACATCAACATGTCAGTCAACTCAGAATATGTAAACAAATATTGCCATCAAATAGGTCAAGATAGAGTTATCGGGCAACAAGGGTATCCTTACCAGCACTCAACTCTCAAGTGTATATGGTTAATCGTATACGCTCTAGACCAAAATCAACAACATTTTTCCATAGGCTTGCCTGCCCTCTACATATCTACTTCTTTGAACAAAATCAAAATCACTTATCCTTAGGTCTTTATAGGGTTGTAATGTGGCTTAAGGAAAAAGGTAGGGAAGTATAGGAACTGACTAAGTCAAGAACTCGATTCTTGGGCAACAGATTGCCCTCGATTCCTCACTCCACATCATCAGTTTACCCCTAGCACACTTATTCTTTTTTCTGGACCTTTTCTTTTCTTTTTCTTTTTCTCTCTCTTTTTTTTCTTTTTTTAAATAAATTAACTCAACCCAACACCTCTAACATAGGCAATATTGCCCAGCAAATGCTACCCAACACTGTCCTTCCATCCCTTCTACTTCTAGTCCTGAGTTCTTGACCGGGAAGGCTTATAAATTCAGGCTATTATAAGTGAATTGAAAGAATTCTAATTAAGCTCAAGGGGGCTAGACAAATGATAAATGTCAAGGTAGGAAATTTTTGGCCATGGGCTACTTTGAACAAAAATGCCTAATTCATCTAAGTAATTCAACTAAGTTACATGAAGTTTTAATTAAGAGATGCAGGCAAGTTCTACATCAACAAGAGTCAATTGGTCATTATCACACAAGAAAGAATAATGTTGCATATGTTTATAGCATTTAAAAGCTCAAAACCTCGCAGATCATGCCCAATATCTCATTCCATCCTACCTATTTACATACGGCACTATCAACATATCTACTCTAACCTATCATGCCAACATGCTGATCAACAACTAAAACACACTTTTAAAAACACACAAAACAGACTAACGCCCCAACACCCACACACTTTACCTTAGGCAAAGTGGGTACAATGTTGGGCAACCACAAACTCAAAACAAAAGTTAACTCAACAATTATTTACTGACACAACTGAGAAAGGAGTTCTAAGATCTTCACCACACAATTTGCTGGGCAAATTGTGGGTGAAGGCACCAAGGAAACCTTCTCGACACAACAAAAAGAAAAACACACAACAAGACTAAAAAAAAAACGAAAAATAAAAAACCTAAACTAACACAAAAGGGAGGAACATAAGTCAAAGAGAAGATTCAGGTAAATACCTGAATCCTTGGTGTGCAAAGAATGCCAGCTGAGCATCCCTGATCTCGGTCAACAACTTCTCCATGTTGGCTAGTCTGGTCTCTACCTGATTATTGGGCAGCACCACCATGCTAGTACCTGCCTCTTCCTTCTTGCCCGTGGGTGGATGCCTGATGGACTTAGACCTACTGTAGTCGATGAACACGTACTTGCCATTCCTCAACTCAATGTCGTTCATCTTCTTCAAGGCAACTTCTCCCAACTTATTGACCACCATCACCGGCTTTCCCTTCATCTCGTCGTAGACCCCAACTCCTTTCACAAAAGCCGTCATGAAGTGTCCACACGTACATCCCAAAGCCTGCTTTGCCAGCACCGTCTTGAGCTGCTCACCAAGAAAAGCCGCGAAGTTGACCTTAGTCTTGGTGTGCATACACCACAACAGGTACCTCTCCTTGTTGCTCAGGCTGTTGCCACTATCGTTCTTGCCGTACAGGTGTAGGCGAGAATGAGATGGCAAAGCCTCAAGGCATGAGTCTTCAACTCAGTTCCCTTGTTGTTGGCCCCGTTATATGGTGCTCCATTGCCGATCTCCTTCCACTGCTCCTGGTAAGCTACATCGCCCGGGGGTGGTACCATGGTCTTGGCCTCCATGAACTCTTTCTTGGCCAGGTCCCTCAAGCTCACCATCCCCAGGATCTGGTTCAGAGCACTCACTTGGAAATCATACTTCTGGCCCAAAAGCGAGAAGGAGATCATGCTCACCCCAGACTTGGGATCACTTGTCACTGCCGCCGTGCTGTACACTTCCTTAACTTGCTCCTCGTATATCTCCAGAGGCCACTCCAAAAACTGACTCCAGCTTATCCCCTCAAACAGCGTCCTTACTTCTTGGGCAACACCCAGGTTCTCGTATAGTTTGAAGTCGAGAACCCTGGATGCTGTCACCTTCCATTCCCTAGACTTCCTACACGTCACCGCCGTAGCGCCCTTCTTCTTCTTCCTGTTTCGGCCACTTGCTGTAGTAGACTGATCATCATCCTATTCTTTCTCAACATCATCCCCTGCTTCTTCCTCACTAACCCTCGACAGAGTCCCGACAGCTATCCCTTTTGAGATCGACGGCTGGAAAGACCCGGCATCCGAAGCGGTAGATTTGTGCTTCTTTGCCGGCGTGTCTTCACCACCGTGAGGGCCCTTAGTTGCCACCCGACCACTCTTCATCGCTGGCCTTTTCTTGGCCTTGGTCTTCGCCTCCGCCGCCAACCCTGCAGCCACTTCTTCTATTGCCTCATCCAGGTCTTCTTCCTTATTCTCTTCGTCGTCAACATTGTCGCCTTTCCCTTCACCATCTTTATCGTCTCCTTCTTCCCCATCATCTTCTTCCTCCTCTACTTCTTCTTCCAGATCTTTCTTCTTAAATACAGGCTTCGACTGAGTCTCCTCCTCCGGCTGCTTCGCAGCCTCGTCTATCAGACTTGGGTTGTCGTCACTCATTAACAGCGTGGCGTCGATCGGCGGGCTCTTAGGCACGCTAGTTCTGATGGTGATGGAAGGGTTTTGGTCGGCAAAGGGCTTGGCGGATTCCATGGGTAATTTTCTTTTGGGAGTGGTTTTGGGCTTTGTGGTGGCGGTGGTAGGGTTGCTAGTGGAAAGGTCTATCTGAGCTTCTTGTTTCTTGGCCCTGTGGATACCATGGTAAGAGTTTGGAGGTTTTGATGGAGAGAGAGAAGAGAGAAGATGAGAAGTTGCAGACTTGAAATTCAAATCAGGTAGTGAGGGTGTAGACGTGCTAGGGTGGTTTTAGGGGCACGTAGTTTTAGGGGTACAGTAACCGCCTTGAACAGTCGTTGACCAATGACTTGGTTCATGCCCAAAACCTCTGCTCGACTCCCACTTACTTCTCCATCGTGGTTCCTGGTCTACAACCTGTATCTTGCTCAACATCTCCTGCACACTTCGAAACACAAACACACTCCGAAAACAACTCTTTTCTATGGTTAGACTTGAATATAAAATGCTTCAAAATAAAATACTGTGAAATAAAATACTTAAAGTATAAACTAACTAATTTTTTTGGATTTTCAATAATTTTTACGCAAAGAAAATGAATAAAAATAAAAATAATGCGAAAATAAATAATACAAACAAAAAATACTAACCAGGTTGCCTCTTAGACAACGCCCCATTTAAGGTCTTGGACACAACACCCCCTCTTTAGAAGTCAGAGGTCCTCCTTGACAGGGAACCCAGATGGTTCCCCCTCAACGAACCGTTCTTGCCCAAGATAGGCTTTCAAGCGCTGGCCATTGACTTTAAAAACCTTCCCTTTCTTGGGATCCTTGATCTCAACAGCTCCATTTGGGAATTGGGCTTGTACTTCATAAGGTCCTGCCCACTTGGTCGAGAGCTTACCCGCAGAAAGCCTAAATCGAGTTTGGTACAACAGCACTTGTTGCCCAAAATGGAACTCCTTCTCTTTAATCAAAAGATCGTGGGTCTTCTTCATCCTTTCCTTGTATAAGCCGGTATTGTCATAGGCTTGGAGTCTTATCTCGTCGAGTTCTTGGATCTCGAGCTTCCTTGATTCACCTGTCTCGTTCCAATCGAGGTTGAGTTGGACAACAGCTCAATGTGCTCGATGTTCCAGCTCCACGGGCAAGTGACATCTCTTGCCATAGACCATGCGATAAGGGGACATGCCAAAAGGTGTCTTAAAGGCAGTCCTATACGCCCATAATGCATCATTGAGGCGCATACTCCAATCCTTCGTTGTTGTACCCACGGTCTTCCTCAAGATCGTCTTGATTATGCGATTGGACAATTCCGCTTGTCCATTGGCTTGTGGGTGGTAGGCTGTTGACACACGATGAGTAACTCCATACTTCTTGAACAAGGTGGTCACCGTTGCGTTGCAAAAATGAGAACCTTGATCACTAATTATAGCTCGAGGTACACCAAACCTATTGAAAATTTGAGTTCTCAAGAAACTGGAAACCACCTTAGAATCATCCTTGTTGGAAGCACGAGCCTCTACCCACTTCGAGACATAATCCACTTCCAATATAATGTACTTGTTGCCTTTGGAACTCTGCAAGGGTCCCATAAAATCCATGCCCTATACATCAAACACTTCCACGGGCAAGATCGGTATCATGGGCATTTCGGTTTTTCTTGTGATGTTGCCTTCCCTTTGGCACTTCTCGCACATCTTGACCTACTCATAACAATCTCTGAACAATGTTGGCTAATAAAAACCACACTCCAAAATCTTCCTTGCAGTCTGTTGATGCCCAAAATGCCCTCCGTATTCCTTGTTATGGCAATGTTCAAGAATGCTCTTTTGCTCTTTATCCTCGACACACCTCCTTATTTTCTTATCCGCACATTCCCTCCATAAATATGGCTCGTCCCAAATATAGAAACGGCTCTCGTGTTTAAGCTTGTTCCTTTGATAACCCCCAAGGTCAGAGGGTATCTCTCCAGTCACCAAGTAGTTCACGATATCAGCATACCATGGTTCATCTTGGGCAAGACTCAGGTGTTCGTCAGGAAAGGTCTCCTTGATCGGCACCCCATCGTCTGGCTAGAGGATTCGACTTAGGTGGTCGGCAACTTGGTTCTGGGCACCACTCTTGTCTTTGATCTCTATGTCAAATTCCCGCAACAAAAGGATCCATCTAATCAATCTTGGCTTGGACTTCTTCTTGCTCAACAGGTACTTCAACGCCGCGTGATCCGTGTACACTATGGTCTTGTCTCCAAGCAAATAGGATCTAAACTTTTCAAATGCAAAGACAATAGCCAACAACTCTTTCTCCGTAGTGGCATAATTGCATTGGGTGGGGTTCAATGTCTTGGAAGCATAATAGATGACATAGCTCTCCTTTCCAAGTTTTTGCTCAAGAACTGCCCCCACGGCATAACCACTGGCATCACACATTAATTTAAAAGGCATCCCCCAATCCGGAGGTTGGATAATGGGGGTTGTGATCAAGTTCTCCTTCAAGGCATGGAACGCCTTCTTGCAATCTTCATTGAACTCCCGTGGTACATCATTTTGAAGTAGTCTCGTCATTGGTTGGACGATCTTGGCAAAGTCTTTGACAAATCTCCTATAGAATCTAGCATGCCCTAGGAATTCTCTCAACTCCTTCACAGATCTTGGGTAGGGTAACTTGGCAATAATATCGATCTTGGCCTTGTCCACCTCAGTACCTTTTCCCGAAATGACATGCCCCGAGATAATTCCTTCTCTCACCATGAAGTGGCATTTTTCATAATTCAGTATGAGGCTTTTCTCAACACATCTCTTTAAAACTCGATCCAGGTTGTTGAGGCAAGATTCGAAGGTCTTGCCGTAGACAGTAAAGTCGTCCATGAAGACTTCGATGCATTCTTCAAGAAGGTCTGAAAAAATGTGCATCATACACCTTTGAAACGTCCCTGGTGCATTACATAACCCAAATGGCATCCTCCTGTATGCAAATGTGCCAAACGTGCACGTGAAGGTGGTCTTGCCTTGATCCTCATCAGCAACCCAGATTTGCATGTAACCAGAATAGCCGTCAAGAAAGCAATAATAGTCATTACCAGCTAACCTCTCAAGCATCTCGTCGATAAAGGGCAAAAGAAAGTGATCCTTCTTCGTCTTTTGGTTGAGCTTTCGGTAATCTGTATACACTCGCCATCCGGTTTGCAATCTCATGGCCACCATCTCGTTTTTCTCATTCTCAACAACTTGGATTCCTGACTTCTTGGGCACCACGTGCATAGGACTTACCCACCGGCTGTTAGACACGGGTATATGATCCCCAAGTCAAGAAGCTTGAGTATCTCTTTCATTACCACTTCTTTCATGGCTGGATTCAATCTCCTTTGTGGGTCCCTTACTGGGGCAACATCCTTTTCAAGCAAGAAGTGATGAACACAGTCCACAGGGTTAATGCCATTGATGTCGGCCAAGGTCCACCCTATTGCCTCCTTGTATTTGCTCAGCACCTCACCAACTCAGACCTCCTCCATGCTTGACAGCTCGGATGATATGATCACGGGCAAAGTCTCATTCTTGCCGAGATAGATGTATTTCAGGTGCTTGGGCAAAGGCTTCAGCTCCAACGTAGATGCCTTTTGCAGTGATGGCACCAACTTGTCCTCCGGCTTCAATTCAGGGATGTTGAGTGGTTCAAACCCCTGAGGTTGCATGTTGCCCGGAATCCTGGTATAACTGCATTCCTCCACATCTGCTGGTTCATCATTCTGGGCAAGATCCTCTTCTGCTTGCAAGCCGGCATCCTGCTCAAGAACTGTCTGTTGCCAAAATTTCTCTACCAACTCCTCAGTCTCATCATGGGGTAGTTCCTTGAGTTCCTCATCAAACTCGTCTTCATCTTCATGGAAGTTTTTAGGAGTGTTATTGTCTTCTAACTCCTCATTTGTGCCGTAGTCTTCATCGGTGGAGTCGAAACTATGTCCATGGACTGACTCCTCCCAGAAATCTTTATCACTTTCGTACTCATCGCCTTCGTAGAACTCCATCAAGGCACCGTCTTCCTCATTATCCTCATCTTGGTCGAGATCCAGGTCAAAACCCTGTATTAGGTTGAGTTCCGCCTGGACTGCATTCTCGCTGTCGTCTAAGAAACAACTTAAGCTGTTCAATGTCTCTACTTGCTGACCAAATGCATTGAGGGTGTTGAGGTGTTCTAGGGCATCATCCTGATTTTGCCGATAAACGTCAAACTCGACAACTTCTCCAGCTACTTGAACTGTCAACCTTCTGGTGTCACAATCGATTTTGGTGCAGGCCGTCCTCAAGAACGGCCTTCTGAGCAAGATCACTGGATTCTTGATTGCTTTCTTTCCCATGTCAAGAACATAGAAGTTTGCTGGGAACAGAAGATCCCCGACCTTGACCAATACGTCCTCCAAAACTCCATCGGGGTAGACTGTGGATAAGTCCGCCAATTGGATGGCTACACGGGTAGGAGAAAGAGGTCCAAACCTCATTTCGTCGAACATGGCCCTTGGCATTACGTTTATCGAGGCTCCTAGATCAAGCATCGCCTTGGGTATTGACGTAATACCTATTGTGCATGGGATAGCAAACATGCCAGGATCCTTCTTCTTGAGCGGGATGTGGGAATTCATAAGTGCTGACACATTCTCCACATGGAAACGAGCATTATCTGGGTACTTGGTCTTCTTCAAGCATATCTCTTGCAAAAATTTTGCACACTTTGGCACAGATTGTAATGCCATCAATAGTGGCAGGTTTATCTCCACTTTCTTGAACACCTCCATCATGTTTTCCAACTCCTTCTAATCACGATCGCGGGCAAAACGTCTTGGATACGAAATCTTTGCCTTAGCAGTGCGAGGAACGGTTCTCTTGGCCAAAGCCTCTGCTTCTTTTTCAGCCTTCAAAGAATCCAACAACACGTCATCTTTATCAAACCCCAGCTTTGATCTCTCCATATTCACGTAATCAAACAAGGCTTCATCCTCCTCGTTATCGAAGATAGGGTTCTTATTGGCCTTTATCCCTTCTTCACGCTTTGCCTTCAACTCTACATAGAGGTCATTGATATCTCTTGAGCTCATCTTAGTTTCTTCTACTCGAGCAGTTCCCTTGAGCTGGGTCTTGGACAGCACCTCTGACAAATCCTTACCACTTCGCAAAGTTACAGCATTGACTTGCTCCTTATTAACCTCCACTTGGGCAGGAAGTCGCCCACTCTTGTCATCTACTTGCTTTGACAGAGTTTGATTAATGTGAGTTAATTGAGCTTAAAGGTTGTTCGATTGACCTCGACTTTCTAATTGAAAGTTCTCAAAATCCCTTCTAAGCCTTTGGTTCTCGTTGGTAAACCTATCAATGGTCTCTTTCATGAACTCCGTCTTTGCTGGTTCTCGATGTGGAGGAACATAGTTATGTTGCTGTTGAGGCTGCTGTTGAGATGGAGGCACATATTGCTGTTGAACAGACTGCTGTAGTTGTTGGTGGGCATGAGGCATTTGATAGTGGTTGTTGCCATACCTCAGGTTCTCGTGTTGATTCTACCTATAGCCGTAGTTGTTGCCATAGTTGCTGTTATTGCCATACTGGAACCTTTGTTGCCCACCACCTTGCTGGTTCTGACCTATTGCCTTCACCTCCTCTCCTTCTTCCACGAACCAACTGGAACATTCCGAGGTAATATGGCATGTTGCCTGACACACCTCGCATTTCTTCACAGTTCTGTGAACTTTCTTGCCATCAACCTTCATTTTCAAGTCCTCCATTTGACCACTCATCTTGGCCATGAAGTTTTTCATGGTGCTGACCAAGTTATCAGTATTTCCCTTGCTGCCTTCATACCCCCCTCTTGGGATATCATCTTCATCTCGTGATTGATCGGCCATAGCAGCTATTTTTTTGAACACTTCAGCTGGCGATTGATCAACTATTGCTCCCCCACAAGCTGCAATGATCTACTTCCTCTCAGATGCCCTTAATCATTTTAAGAAATGCTTGATCAAATCAATGTCCTCGATTCGATGTTGAGGACATTTTGCTGTCAACTTCTTGAACCTTTCATAATATTCATACAGCGACTCACTTCCCCCCATTTTGATCGAGGAGATGGCATTCCTTCCACTTTGTATCCGGCCAACGGGTATGTACTTGTCAAGGAAAGATTGCTGCAACTTTTTCCAGGTATCGATGCTTCCCTCTGGCAAGGTGTAAAGCAACTCACGTGCTCCGTCAAGTAGGGAGAACGAGAACGTGAGTAACCTTACGTAGTCTGGAAACGTATCTTGGGCAGCATCTAGATCTCTGGCAGCATCTCGGGCAGGAGGGGTATTGTTCCTTACAGTGCTGATCGCCATCTCAAAGTCTTGAAGATGGGTCTGAGGATCTTCTCCGGGATGATCGCTGAACTTGGGCAGTATTTGTATCAGCGAATGTTTGAGCTCCCAGTTGCCATTGATGGTGGGCAACTGGATACTTGAAGGTCTGATCCCCTTGTCGTCAGGGAACATAATCTGACGAATGGTTTTCTCTTGTTGTCCTGTCTTGGTTGTTGATGTCTCTGCTGCTGTTGGACAAGAATCGTGTTCTTGCTCAATATCCTGATCTTCTGTAAAGCTTGGCAACTCTGAAGGTTCGTTGACGCCTTTCTCCAGATCTTTCTTCTTCTTGCGTTGTTCTGCTCGATTTCTCCTAACTATCACCTCCGGGCCAACACCATGATCTTGTAGATCTCCGTCACTCCATAGATATGGCTTGGTCATAAACCGTGCTCAACTCAATCTAGAAGAGCAAACTAGCTTAAAACCAAGTCCCCGACAACGGCGCCAATTTGACGAAGCGCTGTTGTTACACTCTTCGCACAAATAAATTTATAAACACCTCTTGCCTAACAAGGTAGTAGTTAATGGCAAGTGGGGTCGATCCCAAGGGACTTGGCATAGATCTGCTCTTTAAATCGAACTCCACAAAAGGGATTTTCTCTGCAATGTATCCTGTAACTCAACAAGTAAAATATCAAATAACAAAAGAGTTTGGATTGGGTTTCGAATCAATGATACTAATTACTCATCACTCGTTCATTGGTGCAAAGATATTCAATTAACTGATCTTATCACTTGGTTTTAGACAAAGATTTATTTATACCCTAAAGGTCACGAAGTCACAATATAAACACACTTAGCCTATGTCTATCCAATTTTACAGATCTTAACCAGAAGGCAAGATCTCCTCTCTTGATCAACAAAGTCATAAAGACACTTCAGTAACGTTGCTGCCCAAAAGGCATTTAGAATAAACGGACCCAAGACAGCCAAGGGGAAGGTCAATACCGACTGCTCTCCAACACTCTTTACCTTCTTGGGCACGAGAGACACTCTCGAGTTGAATCCCAATTCCTGTTAATGACTTAATATCAATATCTAGATGGTGATCAATCATATGTCAATATCAATTAAGTCTAGAATTAATCCTAAGTGTTTCGAGAATAAAATCAAATAACGAACTCACACAATTCGACCTCATGAGTTTAGAACGAGTAATTAAGATCATATCATCTACATCCAACCCAAACAATAAATTTAGCTAGACATAATATTAAACAAAAACACAAAACAAATAAGAAGAATCATACTTAACATAAACTGGAAAAGGGGGTTGCTACTCAAAAGCGTAAGTCAGCAACTAAGGTCTTGGCTTCAAGTCAACAACTAAACTAATGCAGAAAATATAAAACAAACATAAAAGTAAATCACCCATAGGACTTGTTTCTTCCTCCATTCCTCTCAACTTAGAATGCAGAACTAAACTATGAACTTGAATAAAAACGATACACATTATATTGTGGAGTCGGCCATATATATAGGCGATGGAATTAGGGTTGAGGTAGTTTCCTTGTTGGTGAAGGACTCTTCCCATGCATATCACATCCGCCTTCTCTCTCATCCATGCAGCCACGATTCACTTTCCTTACGTGGTAGATATCTTCTTTGATTAGGTCCGACTAGGATAAGGAAAGAAATATTCGATCTCTATCCTCTTCCTTGAAGGAAAAGAAATCTGCTGCTGGTCCGACTCGCTTCTTGCCTTCGATGTTTGCATCCTGTATTACTTTCTGTGTTGACCAAGATCCTAGCTCCTCCAGGTACTCTGTCTGTTGGCTTCAAGGATATGGGGAGGTACTTCCTGACTTGTAGAGTGTGTAAAATGTTGTTGCCCAGCTACAAGCCTCCAGCCCTATGCCCACTTGCATCGTATCGCCATCTCAGCATCTCAACAACAGATTTTCCACCGAATTTGCCCAAGATCCCACCTTTTCTTCCCTGCACACTATCTCTCGACTTTGTGTCCTCCCTGACACACTTTGACTCGATAAAGACTAAAAATACAAGAAAAACACAAGAAAAAATGGACACAAATATGGGTTCATCATCATTTTGTACAACGTTGGTGATGAATACACATTGGCAAGTGGGTAACATATTGTGATACGGTAACCCAGGTACGAAATAATTACATTGTACCGGGTCATCATGTTGTGATGTGGTATTATTTCGTAACTGAGTTACCATGTTGTGATGTGGTAACTCAGTATGAAATAAACATTTCGTAACTGGGATACCATGTTGTGTTGTCAATAATCATGAATTTCATTGGCAATCGTCGTTGTAGCTGCTTCCCCACACAAAACACTGCGTTGCTCGCAATCTTCTCACTGGAATTCATGATTAAAGATCCAACGTTTTTGATTAACACACATTGGTATGCGAGTAGCATGTTATGATGCGGTAACATGTACGAAATGATTATTCCGTACTGAGTTACCATGTTGTGATGTGGTAACCCAATATAAAATAACCATTTCGTAACTAGATGACCATGTTGTGATGCGGAAACCCAATACAAAATAATTCTTTCATAATTAGGGTACCAATTTGTGATGTGGTAACACAATACGAAATAATCATTTCGTAACTGGGTTACCATGTTTTGGTGTGGCAACCCATTACAAAATACCAATCTCGTAATGGCTTACACTGTTATGATGTGGTAACCCAGTACGAAATAACTATTTTGTACCTGGTTTACCATGCTATGTTGTGAAACGCAACATTGTAATTCATTTTCGATTACTTTAATACACGGATATTATTTCGTCTCATTCGTTCTGTTAGTTCTAGGCCTAATTATCTCATACTTATTTCATGCAGATGAGACCATCTCATTTAATTGTTGTCCATGGAGGAGAATGAAATGACAATATATATGAGCAGAGGAGAAGAAAGTATATTCCTATATCGGCGACCAGTATAACATTAGAAAAGTTATTCGGTAAGCTTGATGTACGATTGAAGAAGGATAAGAGCATCTATACTACTTGTATTTGAATTATTTTGTAAATAATTAGGTTTGGTTTGATTATATTTTCAATTATGTACTATTGTTGCTAATTTTTATGGACAACTTGTTTTTGAATTATTTTGTGAACTGTCTAATTTTTGCTTGCTTTGTAATTTAGTTACATATACGAATATAATTGATACGGATATTACAAAATAGATAATTCATACCATGCGTAGTACAACGAATAGTACGAATTCGGTCACTTCATGACCACTTACCATATTACGAATTGATAACTCCATTACGAAATTGTTAGTTTCAAACAGGGTACAACTTAATATATAAAAGTTGCAACCGGTTACGAAATATTCAACATTAATGCATGATGTACCGGTACGAATGGTTCAATAATTTTGCAACTCTTTACCAAGTACGAATGTAAATGTTTAAAATTAATTCAAAATGTTCCTTTAATTAAAATAAGCATTTTGTAACTAGGTTGCCAAGTTGTGATGCAGTAACCAAGTACGAAATAATTCTTTCGTACCTGAGGTACCACTTTGTGATGTGTTAACCCAATACGAAATAAACATTTCGTAACAGGTTTACTATGTTGTGATGTGGTAAGCTAGTACGAAATAAGCATTTCGTACCAGTTTAGGATGTTGATGTGAAAACCTAGTACAAAATTATTATTTCGTAACATATTACCAGATTATGATATGGTAACCTTGTCACGAATTTGTATATTCATAACTGCCGTCGCGACAGAAGTGGTGGCGGCGGCAGTGCCAGAATGGAAAACGGACGGTGGTACGCTGGGTATGAATTTGCATATTTGTAACAGCCGCCATGATTTTGGTGGCGACGGCGATGGCAGAGTGGGAGGCGGACGACGGTATGCTGGGTACGAATTTACATGTTCATAACCATCATCTTATGGTTGTGGTACACCCGTAACCCTTGGTACGAATTTGACTTGTTGAAGATAGAAAATAAGATAGGAGAGTGAAAAGTCAATAATAAGGGCAAAATGGTAAAAAAAAAAGATTAAAATTGACTTATATTTGTTCATATTAATTTTCTTGACAATTTTTGTATTTTATGGATCTTATTAGTGGCTATCTCACGTCATCACTCTATAAATTTGATAGATTTAGGGTTTGTAGAGATAGCAGAAAATAACAATAATGCGACGACACAAGGATTTACGTGGTTCGATCGATGTGATCTACGTCCACGGGAGAGAATATAGAGAGCTTTTATTATACTTGAGAGTACAAAGAATATTGAATGAATCTAAACCTCTAATCTAGCATCTATTTATAAGCCTTGAATTGAGCCCTAATCTTTCTAGGATTTGGATTCCTTATATATATCTTGTTCCCTAGTACATGCATATCCTATTCCCATTCATATAAGGATTATATCTTCTCCCAAAGTAGGGCTTCGTGACTTGGTCTTCAAGGTAGGCGTCTGCTGTAATTGGGCCGAGCTCTATGGGCCGAGCCTGAATGTATAGGCCCACCTGGATTGGGCCTTAGGTCGGGCCCAAGAAGAGGCCGGTACTATCACATCCCCCCCCAAAAAAGAGGAAAGAAGACGTGTAGACGTAGACTACGAGGTCGAATTGCCGAGGTGATTGATCGCGCAAATCACCACTACGAGTTGAATTATCGAGCTGATCTTCTGAATTGACGAGCTCATCCTCCGAGCTCGAGGTGGTAGTGGAGAAACACCAACCTGAGTGCTGGCCACTTTACTGTGCTGGACATGGCCTATGTCCGAACTTAAAGGGAGGAAAAAAGTAATGGGCCGTTTGAATTTGGTTGAGGGACGGCTCATATTCCAAGAATATCGGGCCCACGTTTACACGCGTTTATGTGGTACGGCGGGATTTAAATGTATATTTTTTGGATACAAAACGTTTCCCCCTTTTCATTTTCACATCCGCCATTATTAGCAGAAAAAGCTTTTGCCCAGAATATTTTCCGTCTCCCCTGAAATCTTCGAATTTCCGCTTTCTATTCCGCCGGCGTTTATTCCGTTGGGGTTTCCATTCACAGTCGCCTTGCACGTTTCCAGTCGCACTCACAAGTAAGTATGGCTTCCCCCTCTCAAACTAGCAGTAGCAGTAGCGAATCCCCTATGCCAGTCAATGTCAATAGTAGCTTTAAATTTAAGGTTTTCACTCTAGGATCTTCGGAACCCACATTTGAAACTCTAGTAGTGCCCCCTCGTGTGAAGAAGGGGAAGGTGAATGATTACGCTTCATCCTTAGATGAGACTAGGATTAGGTTTCTCGCTTAAGCGTACAATTTTCCTTCTGACGCTGGGTTAATAGAACCTCGCCCAGTGGATAGGGCGTGCTCACCCCCGACGGGTTTTGTTACGATCTATGAGGATAGTCTTCACGCGGGTCTTCGAGTGCCCCTTCCTGAAGCCTATTCCGAGCTCCAACAGAAACTTGGCCTGGCGTTAGGGCAGATAACCCCAAATTCGTTTAGGCAATTCACCGATTTGGGTGTGGCCGCCGCTAATGAGGGTTACCGGATATCCACCGAGCTCATTCACGAGCTCTTCCTCTTCAAAAATAATGCGGGCTGGTACTATGCTTCAGCCCGAGCTGAGTTCAAGGGGCGAACTCAGAATAAGGTAGATAAGTGGCATTCGAAGTTTTTCTTCTGCCGTTACAGTAGTTTTATGGACCTGGTGTCGAGGGTAGAAAAACCTTATGAGTGGGTAATAAGCGAGGTGGATAGGGATCTGGCGACTGTTGTAAAAGCGATGAAGGACCTCGGTTTTTTTGAGGGGAGATACACCGAAGACTCGCTAGCTGAAGCGGGGTTGAGCCCGTATGAGCCCCATCGTATGGCGGATCCTTCGACGGGTGAGGCCCCGCTTGTGCTGTTAGGATTGCTTTTTTTTTTTCATCATTCTTACACTTTCCTTGCTTTGATTTGCAGTGAAGAACTTTGGAAAAATTAAGGCTACTAAAGCCAAGGAGGTCGGTGCCAAGGCTTCGGGCAAGAGGCAGAGGTCGTCGGGGCGATCTGCGTCTTCGTCTGACCCGGGGCAGGTCGGAGGACCTTCTGACCCTCTTCAAGGAGCTTTAGTGGTGGAGCCTGCTGTTACGGATGCGAGCCCTCTTACTGCGAAAGCTGCATTTTCCCCTTCTCCTCCTCAGAAACGGGCTAGGGTCGTTGAGAATATCGTCGACATCACAGGTGATGATACAAGCCCGGTAGCTCCCTCGAACAGGCTAGGGGACTTGCCTTTTCCCGAGGTGAGTATTATTGCGTTCTTTTGCAATTCTGTAATTCTTATCCATGTAGCTTACTATATTCCTTCTGATAGGGTCTTGATGTGGTTGTGGATTGGCTGAGGAACAACGTCGGGCTGATGTCTGCTCGGCACGAGGACGAGAAGAGCCTGTACTCTGAGAAGCTGATATCCGCCAATGCCCGGACGAAGAGAGCTGAGGCCGAGCTGATCAAGGCCGCTGAGGAGGAGAAGGCTGCAAAGTCCGAGCTGGCCGTTCAGCTCGCAAGGGCCGAGGGTGAGGCTGAGAGAGCTCGGGCTGAGGCAGAAAGAGCTCGGACCGAGGCGAAAAGAGCTCGGAAGCTGGAGTCCGAGCTGGCCGCAGCAAGGGATAGGGAGGCCCAGCTTGCAGCTAGCCAAGGTGAGGTTCTCCAAGCCTATACGAAGAGGCTTCTGCTGTCGGAGGGCTTTGCCGGCTTGGCCAATGACTTGGCCAACCTCATTAACGACAACTTCACCGTGGCCGCTTTGGAGAAGGCTGCCCAAGACTTCCCCGATCTGGACGTGGCGAAGTTCGGCTTCGAGCATCTTGGGGATGATGCTCTGCCTTCCCGGTATGCAAGGATGGTTCGGGATCACCTCGCTCAGCTGCCCGTCTTGGAGTTTCTTGCTAGTTCGTCGGAGTTGCTAACTGCCGAATAGGTTGCTGACTGTTCGGTAGATCGGGATTCCGAGCTGGACACGGTCTTCGAGTCTCTTCAGGATGAAGAAGAAGAAGAAGAAGATGCTGAAGATATGGGAGAGGAGCGGGAGGCTGAAGGTGATGCTGAGCAGGTCCCTCCCGAGGGTCCCCAAACTACTAATGCCGAGAACCCGAGCTCCGAGCTGCCACCTTCTGAGACTGAGAAGGTCGGCGATTCTTAGTACTTAGTGTTTTTTTTTTTTGAACATTGTATCCTTGTACTGAACTTGGAATGAATCAATGAAATTTATTTTTCTTTTCTTGTGTGTAGACCTCGGTTCCTGTCGATGTTTCTTCTTTACGCAAACAGGTGGATCTTCTTTCTCACGACCTGTGTGAACAGCGATCCTTTGCTCAACAATGGATGAATAAGTGCTGCCGAGCTGAAGAGCTTTTCGCCGAGAAGTGTTCTTTGTTGAAATCAACTGAAGTCGAGCTGGAGGAATGGCAAATGAAGTCCGAGGCGCTTGGCGTGGAGGCTGAGATCAAGCGGATCGCTGCTCAAGAGCATGCTGATTTGCTTCAAGCTAGGCTTCTTCAGACTGAGGAAGAACTGGAAGTTGCCCAAGGTCGAGCTAACCCTGTTTCTGAGGATCATAAGAGGATCGCCGAGGAACACGCCGAGTACGAAGATATTATCAGACGTGCTGGTGGTATCACCATTTCCGAGGCGGAACTAAAGATGAAAGAAGACTTGGGAACGTATATCGATCTAAAAGAAGCAGTTGGTCCCGAGTCTCCTTTGCTCCAAGGTGCCTTTGACATGCTCAAAGAGAGTGCGAGCAGGTATAAGTGTATTTTGGAACGCCGACCAAAATTACGTGCGCTGCTGGCCAAGGGTGCGGGTGCCGACCTCCCGTTTTCTTCTCGGACGGTGCCTGCTCGCGAGGTAAAAACAGCTTCGCAGGGACATCAGGTCGGCGCGAGCCGAGGTTGCCGAGCTGCGAGGCCAAGGTCGGCGACTTCGTAAGGTCGGGGTCCTTCCTCTGGAAGCGGTCGAGGTCGAGGTCGAGGTCGGGTTTCAATTGATGACATCCTGGGAATTACTTCATTCGAGGATCGGTGGCTTAACTTTAGCAAGAAACCTCCTCCTTCGTAGACTAGCTCGTTTTTGCCTGTAACTTATGCACATACGAAATATTCTAAATAGTTAGAAATAAATATAGATTGAGTTCGTTGAACTTCCTGTTCGTCGTGAAGATAGCTTTCTTAGTTTATTTGCATGTTGCATTTATGAGGGAGTTGAACTCGGACCTCTTTTTGTTTACAAGGGAACCTTAGTTCGGACCTCGTATTGTGATTCTCTCGGGGGAACTTGGTTCTGACCCCGATTGAGATCTTATTATCCTATGTGAGGGAGTTTGACTCTGACCTCGTAGGATCTTCCTTTTTGGAGGGAGACGAGCTCGGACCTCGAAAGGGTTTTCTTTGCGCATTGGATATTACCCCATGTCGGTTCGTTTTTTGACCTCGCAAGGGAACTTTAGTTCGACCTTATAAGGGGATTTCGTGGATACTTCGTATAAGCAAACTAAAAGACACAAGAATATGCAAGACGAAAAGAAACTTTATTAATAAAAGAGAGACCAAAACAAAAAGGAGAGCTTTGACGAGCTCGTTAAAAACAAAACACTGACTCAAAGAAAAGAAAAGGAAAAAGAAAAACTTAAAGACTCTATATGCAGGACTTCGTTGCTCATACGAAGAATCTCTTTAGGTGGGTGATGTGCCACGTTCTGGGTATCAGCTCGCCTGAAAGATAGGCGATTTTGTAGGCTCCTTTACCGAGTACTTCGTGCACTCTGTAGGGTCCTTCCCACGTGGCCTCGATCTTGCCGAGCTTCTCTGAATGGCTTATCTCATTATTTCTAAGCACAAGATCACCGACCTGGAACTGCTGGAGTTTGACCCTTTGATTATAATATCGGGTCATCTGCTGTTTATATCGAGCTTCTTTTATGCTGGCTAGTTCCCGCTTCTCTTCGAGTAAATCCAGGTCGGTTCGGCGCTGCTCTTCATTGGCTTCCGCTGAGAAGTTGATAGTGCGGGGGCTTGGTGCCCCGACCTCTACTGGTATGATCGCTTCTGTTCCGTATACTAAACGGTACGGGGTTTCTCCTGTTGGAGTTTTGGGTGTAGTCCTGTATGACCACAGGACGTTTTGGAGGTTGTAGATCCATTCCGTTTTGTCCTTCTCTAAGCGGGCCTTGAGTCCGTTCACTATTGTTCTGTTGGTGACTTCGGTCTGGCCATTAGTTTGAGGTCGGTTGACCGAGGTGAAATTTTGCTGGATATTGAGTCCTTCGCAAAATTCTTGGAATGCTCTGCTCGTGAATTACGTCTCGTTGTCCGAGATGAGGACTCTTGGAACTCCAAACCGGCACACGATATTCTTCCAAACGAAGTCGATGGCTTTCTCACTTGTGACTTTTGTGGAAGGTTCTGCTTCGACCCACTTGGTATAGTAGTCGACGGCGACTATTAAGAATCGTTTTTGCTTTGGGGCCGGGTAGAACGGCCCCACGATGTCAATGCCCCACTCCACAAATTGCCACGGGCTCTGTATAGTGGAGAGGTCGGTCTGGGGTACCCTCGTCACCTTGGCGTGCAGCTGGTATTTCAGGCATTTTTTCACAAATTCTTCCGCGTCTTTTACCATTGTTGGCCAATAGTACCCTCACCGCATGATTTTCTGTGCTAGCATCCGAGCTTTGATGTAGCTTCCGCATGACCCGGAGTGCACTTCTTTCAGTGCGTAGTCCGCTTCCCTTGGTCCCACACACTTTAGGAGAGGCTGTAGGTATGACTTTCGATAAAGGATTCCTCCTTCGAGGACGTACTGCATGGACTTAGCAAGGATTTTTCTGGCTTCCGTTTTGTCCCTAGGAATCTCCCCGCTCTCCAAATATTTCTTCAGGGGGGTCATCCAGTTCGGGTCGTCTTCCTCGATTGCGTTGACTTCCGCCTCTTCTATACTTCGATTCCGAACTTCTTCTATTAGAGTGGAGCCGGTTGAGTTCATCAGCTTACTTAGCTCGTCAGCTCGAGTATTTTGGCTCCGAGGAATGCGAACTATTCTGAAGAACTGGAAGGATTGTTCTAGGAGCTTGACTTTCTCCAGGTATTTCTTCAGCTTCCCACTCCTTGCTTCATACTTTCCTAGCACGTGGTTGACCACTACTTGGGAATCACAATAAGTTTGGATAGCTCGTACCTGGAGTGTTTGGGCAAGACGCAGCCCGACAATGAGGGCCTCATATTCCACTTCGTTGTTCGTAGTGGGGAACTCGAATCGCAGCGAGTATGTTAACTCCTTTTTTTCCGGGCTGATCAGGAGTATGCCAGCTCCGCTCCCTTTCTTCCCCGAGGCTCCATCCACGTACATCTCCCAGTAGTCTGGGGGAGTCTTCTCTGGTATTTCTTGGAGTTTTGCTTTGGCCTCGGATTCTCTTGGTTTATTCACGACGTTGTACTGAGCTTCTACAAGGAAGTCTGCTAAAGCTTAGCCTTTTATAGCTCGGCGAGGGACAAATGATATGGAATGCTCTCCGAGCTCGATTGCCCATTTTGCGATCCTTCCTGAAGCTTCCGGTTTAGTAAGGACTTGCCGGAGTGGTAGGTCGGTCAAAACTTGTATTGGGTGAGCTTGGAAATAAGGTTTTAGGCGCCGAGCTGCATTTACCAGGGCTAGAGCGAACTTCTCGAGGGGCTGATATCTTGTCTCTAGATCTTTCAGGACTCTGCTGACGAAGTACACCGGTAGCTGCCGATATCCTTCATCTCGGACCAATACTGCGCTAATTGCTTCCTCCGACGCTGCGAGGTATAGGGATAGGGATTCTTCCTTTTTGGGGACCGACAAAGTTGGTAAGTCTCCAAGGTGGCGCTTTAGCTCGTCGAAGGCTAGTTCGTGCTCTGGTCCCCATCCAAACTCCGGTGCCTTTTTGAGGATTTTGAAGAACGGAAGTTGTTTCTCGGCAGCTTTCGAGAGGAAACGACTTAGCGCGGTTATGCAGCCTGTCAACTTATGTACGTCGCGAATAGTTCGGGGTACCTTCATTTCCTGGACGGCTTTAATTTTCAACGGGTTGGCATTGAGTCTCTCCGGCGAGATCCAGCACCTTAGGAATTTCCCAGATCGCACGTTGAAAGTGCACTTCTTGGGGTTCAGCTTGAGGTTGGCCTGCCTTAGCACGTCGAGATGTGATCTCGGAAGAGGAAGTCGACCATTCGTTGGTAAGTTGCTCCGGCGTTCTTCAACCCGAAGGGCATGTATTTGAACGTGAAAACCCCAAAGCTCGTGGCGAAAGCTGTCATGATCGCGTCTTCCTCATCCATCAGGACTTGATAGTACCCTTTGTAAAGGTCAAGAAAGCTGAATACCTCATATCCCACTAAGGATTCAATCTTCTCGTCGATGTTGGGGAGGGGGTAGCAGTCCTTTGGGCAAGCTTTATTGAGGTCGGTATAATCCACACACATCCTCCACTCCCCTCCTTCTTTCTTGACCACCACCGGGTTAGATCGCCAAATTGGGTATTTGACCTCGAATAGTAGCCCTGCTTTCAGCCATTGCTGCACCTCATCATAGATGACCTGGTTCCGCTCGGCAGCAAATGTTCTTCTCTTCTGCTTTACTGGGGTGGAGCTCGGGTCGATGTTGAGCTTATGTGTAATGATGTCCGATGACACCCCCGTCATGTCCGTTGGCGACCAAGCAAAGACGTCTTGATATTCCCTAAGGAGCTGGATTATCTGCAGGCGGGTTTGGGGCCCCCCTGCAAAGCCGACCTTGACAAATTTGGTAGGGTCTTCTTCGGATAAGGGGACTTGTTCTGCCGAGGCGTCAGAAATCGTTGTTGCCTCTTCCAACTCCTCGGGATACTTTGATTACTATGCTTGCGGTTGACCTCGAAGGGCAACTTGCATGCACTCTTTGGCCTTTTTCTGGTCGCCGCGGATAGTCAGGATTCCACCCGAGGTCGGGATCTTCAGTAACAAGTGATATGGCGAGATAATGGCTCGGACCGCATTCAGCCAATCCCAACCCAATATGATGTTGTACGGGGAGTTCGCTTTGACCACGTAGAAGTGGATAAGCTTGTTGACGCTGGTTGGCGGGCTGCCAATGGCGACGTCAAGCGCGATGATCCCTTCAGGTCGCGTTTCATGCTGCGTGAAACTTTTGAGGGGCAGGGGCGCTGAGTTTACCCGAGCTGGGTCGAGTCCCATCCTATCCAAGCAATGTTGGAAGATGATACTGACGCTGGCCCCACTATCAACAAATACGCGGTGGACAATCTTATTGGCCACTCCGACCTGTATTACCAGGGCGTCATTATGGGGCGTTGCTGTAGGTACAGGATCGTCCTCGGAAAAGGTGACTGTTTCGCCTTTCTTGAACCTCTTTTTCGTCTGTTCCTCTTCCGATGGAATTGGTGGTCTGCGAGCTTCAGACCTCAGCTTAGTTTTTGTTGTGCCCGGGGTTAGCCCGGAGATGGTTGAAACCACCCCGTCGTACTGTGGCACGTCGTTCTGAGGGTCGTCATCTTCCTCATCATGATTGGTTTTAGCTCGCTTATTATCGGGAGCGCAGCGGCCCTGTCCGCCCTTTCGCTTCCCCCTTCTGTTCTTCTTTCCCCCGACCTCGTACTTCTTCAGAGCTCCTTCTTGGGCTAACCTCTCTATTTCCACTGCGAGGTCGTGGCAGTCTTCTGTGTAGTGCCCGTGGTCGTCGTGGAAGGAGCAGTATTTGTTTTTATCCCGAGGTTTCGACCCCGACATAGGGCGTGGTCTTGTGAACCAGTCCGCATGAAGTGCGAAGATCTCCGCATTTGTTTTCACAAAGGGAGGTCGCTGAGGGGGCTCCGACCCCGGCCGTGGACCGAGCCGGGACTAAATAGGTCCAGGTCCAAGCCGGGACTGGATAGGACCCCGCTGAAGGCGTTCGTGGGCACTTCTCCGATCACGATCATTCCGGCCCCGATCACCTTCAGGCCTTTTCTTCTCTGTTTCTTCCCGCTTCAACCGGTCCGCATCTTGGCCGTCCGCGAACTGGTACACGATTCTCCACATCTCCTGGGCCGTCTCGGGTTTCTGCTTAGCGAGCTCCTGGTTCAGGGACCCAGGAGCGACCCCGTTTCGGAAAGCCGAGATGAGGAAAACATCGTCGATTTTATCGACCTTCAAGCTTTCTTGCATAAATCGGGAGGCGTACTCCCTTATGGTCTCTCTGTCCTTTTGCTTCACGGACAGGAGGTAGGCCGTGTCTCGGCGAGCTTGGACTTTCATAAAGAATCTTTGTTTAAAGATTCCTTCGAGGTAGGCCCAAGATCCTACGCTGCCGGTCGGCAAGCCGTCGAACCAAGCTCGGGCGTAGTCGACCAGCATCTCTGGGAACAACTTGCACATGTGCTCTTCTGTGAGGCCCTGATTGTGCATGCTGTACTTGAACCGCGTCAAGAAATTGAGGGGGTCCTCCAACCCATTATAGGGTGGTATGTTGGGCAACTTGTACGTCGCGGAAAGCTTGGCATCGAGCAGCTCATCGGTGAATGGGTTGACGAGTCGGGCTGATCTTCCCTCCCATCGGTGCCGGTTTACCTTGGGGCTATAACTTCTGGAATAGCTCGGACTTCGGTCCTTGCCTGGGCTACGATGTCACCTCGGGAGATGGTGTTGCTTGGGACTCCGCTGCGGGCTGGAGCTCCGGCGGCGGAGTGGGCTTCGCCGAGTATCGTGCTTTCTTTTCAGCTCGGGCTCCTGCGTTTTGGGATGATGTGAAGTTTTGGGTATAGACTTCCGTGTGGAACTCTCCCTAGCTTCGGATATTGGGGGCATCCTAGCTGTTGTGAGGAAGCGCTTGAAACTCTCCCTATTCGCTCTTGCGAATTCAGTCGCGGCGTATGCAGTGGCGAGGTCGAAGTCGTCGAGAAAATCCTCTCCTTTCGATCCGGATTTCTGTGGACCCTTCTGAGGGATGTCCTCTAGCGCGGGCATCCCTTTGAAAGGGTCCTCTTCTATAGGGTTATTGCCGTGCCCCTCCTTTGGGACCGAGCTGTCTCTCTGGCGATTGCCCCTGTTCGTGGGGCGACTTTCTGCTTCGTCGGGGTTCCCACGTTGGCTTTGGTCTCCCCGCGCATTTTGTGATCGCGTTACCGTCATAGTTCTGCTAAAGAACCGTCGATCGTTTTGTTCCCACAGACGGCGCCAATGATAGATCTAGGGTTTGTAGAGATAGCAGAAAATAACAATAATGCGACAACACAAGGATTTACGTGGTTCGATCGATGTGATCTATGTCCACGGGAGAGAATATAGAGAGCTTTTATTATACTTGAGAGTACAAAGAATATTGAATGAATCTAAACCTCTAATCTAGCATCTATTTATAAGTCTTGAATTGAGCCATAATCTTTCTAGGATTTGGATTCCTTATATATATCTTGTTTCCTAGTACATGCATATCCGATTCCCATTCATATAAGGATTCTATCTTCTCCCAAAGTAGGGCTTCGTGACTTGGTCTTCAAGGTAGGCGTCGGCTGTAATTGGGCCGAGCTATATGGACCGAGCCTGAATGTATAGGCCCACCTGTATTGGGCCTTAGGTCGGGCCCAAGAAGAGGCCGGTACTATCAAAATTATTCATATCGTATATAGTTCTCGTTAGCATTAGGAGTTAATAAAATAATTTCATGCAAAATATTAAGATTAAACTATTGGAAATTTGAGTTATACCATGACATACGATTTCATTGTAATGATGCTCACTGTGTCGCAACAAGCAACAATAACATGCCAAGTCACTACGCTTCTAACAAAAAATTAAAACAATAGATAACAAAAAAATTGTAAAATAATCACGATACAGGTGTCGGTAAATTTTGACACTCGTTAGTAGTTAGAGGATCAAAATTTTCATTTTTAAATGTGTTAATTCTAGGTAGAATTCATCCCTCCATATCAAGGAATATATATCTAAATATATACGCAATAAAATATAATTCAGAAATTAGAATCCAGTGTCTATTACATTTGACATTCAACTACATGCTTTCAAGTTTCAAGTACTAATTATCTTCAACGCCTATAACTTATCTCGATATATCACTCTCTTAATTTGAGATTATTATTAAAAGAATAAAGGAAAATTACAAAAAAAGAAACAGAGAACGGAAAAAAGAAACCTATCTAAAAGAGGCTATTAAAAGGAAAGAAAATAATCTAGCTAACTCTATCACTAAGCAGGCTAGAAAACGAGCTAAACAGTGGGAAAATCAAAGAACAATATGAAACCACCACCGTATTATAACAGACTAGTCTAAGAAAATTATCTAAGAGCTAACTTTCCGAAAACAGCGACAAGGAATCGTATGCCGCTGCTCCTCAACTGATACTATCACCCTTAAATTTTCCTCATCAAGCAGAACTGGGCCTGCCTGTTCAAACCAAGGGAAACCCAAAATCAGAATCTCCTCACCCAAAGGAGCCTCATAGAAGTCTATCCTGAATCCAACATCCTGAGCATAAATACAGACATTTTCGAAAAGCATGCCACTTCTCATGATTTCACCATTAGCCGTGCGAATAAGTGGCCTATAGTCCTCCAAACCACCTCTCCATCTCAGACCAATCCTATCAACCAAAGAGGAAAAAATAAGCTTGCGAGTAGAAATCGAATCAATGAGAAGCCTTAACGGATGCAACTCAAGACGTTCGATAATGCCCCCATTTAAAATGAAAGAGTTTTATCTTTTCTAGGAAGTGAGTTGGAATATACCCTCAGAGGCCTCTTCGTGTATCAGTGAGGCATTATCCTCCACAACCTCATCTGCAGAACCTCCAGCCTTGCTCCTCGTGTCATAAGTCTTTGGCTTTCTATTCCTTTTTTTCTTTTGTTGAGAAGGGTCTTCTTCAACTCTACCCTCCTTTTCATAAGGGAATTCCTCTTTATATGGAGAAAGAGACTTCGGAGGATCCACCTTAGTGTGCGTATGGTACTGGAAACCAGCCACCTTACCTCTCCTCCGCTACATCTTAGGTGATGGTGCAACGTCCCCTTTATTTGTAACTGAAAGAGATTCAGAGGAAGCACCCGAAAAGGACTCCTCCAAATTCTTATCTTGCTGATTGGAAGCAGATTGAGCAACACCACCCTCTCCCTCCACGTGCTGCCCTGCTGTATCGGAGAAGGCTCCATTTCTATCTCCTCTACCTCCTCCTCGTCATTGTCATGCGAATCCTATGCAACAAGCTCCTCAAGGAGTTGCACTTCCTTATCTAGAACCAAATTCCTTACTCCGTCAGAATAAACCAGGTGTCATCCCCCTCCAGTTTCCTCCAACTCGACATCATTAGACAACATCTCATACCTATTCGAAGTTGTAGGAGCATCTCGATATATCTCTTTCATTATTACCTGAAACAACCATTTCTGTTGTGTGAATTTTCTTTATTGCATTAAAATTTATATTAATAATCGCTTAAGTTTTCATGTGTATGCTGCAGTGCAGTGACGAAGTCAGAAATTTGACTTAGGGGGGTCCAACTTATATTAGTATGTTTTTTACATACATAAGAAGAAGTTTAATACAAAGTAAAATATATAACACTATTTAATATGAACATAATATCTTTTAAAATATTTTAAAAACAATAAAACTAAAAAAATCAACGTAATGAAAAAAATATTTCAAATATACTGGTATAATTAAGATGATGAGTTAATCAAGAAAAATATTACTAAGACTCGATCTCAACACAATAAAAATATGAAAATTTAAAATTAAACCTAAGGTATAGAAACATCGTTATTGTTAAAATAAAATATGTTGCACATCAAGAACGTGTTTTAGAACATTAAAGAATATTTGGAGGTCATACATGAGAATAGGTTTAATTTATCTCATTTGGAGGCAAACACAAACAAAGGAAAACATAAATAAATACGCAAGCATAAATGAAGAAGTTAAAAAATAGAAATAGACAAGCATAATGAAAAAGAAGAAGAAATAAAAAATGAGGCAAACATAGGTGAAGGACAAAAATAAAAACAAAATTAGAAGGGCACAAAATAGAAAAAAGACAATTGTGTGAAATGGAAATCGAACAAAGGAACCTAGAGAAAAAAGGAAAGCCTGATATGAGCTGCAGTAAACAACAAGTGTAACATTAGCTTTCTTATTTAATAATATTAAATATATCTTATTTTTTCTGAATTATATAGATAATGATTAATATACCCCTGTTCTTTTTACAAAATTCGGGTGTCACATCCCGGTTTCCATAAGCCGAGATGTGACAAAGAGGGAGTAAAGAGGCGGGAAAGAAAGGGGCTTTCTTTTTGTACAGATAATAATTTATTCACAAATTTAATGAAGTGAGGCAACAAAACCACACATCATCCATTAAAATAAAATATGGGGTAAACCTATGTCTAGCATAACAAAATGAGCCGACCATCCACTTCACCAAATGGTGTTATCATGAGGGAGTGGGAATTCAAGCGTCCAAGAGAAGCTGATCACAAGGCACTCTCCATAAAAATAATAAATAACAAAAGAGAGACATATTCAGAGTTGCAAATTTAAATAACATAGCGGAAGCACACAATAGTTACAACAACAACCCCTTCCTCTGCCTCGCGTCTCATCACCTGCCTCCTAACCTGAAAATATTTTGAAAAGATTTTGGGCTGTGCACTAGTGTATTCAGTGGGCATGTGCCATTTTGGAAACATTTTTGGAAACATTTTTGGAAACATAGCAGATTATACATTTAACATGGTATGCATCAAAGGGTTTTAAAACAGAAAACCACCTCTGACCATACAAAACATACTTTAGATACATGATGTGACGTTCGATTTTTATACTCTGACTAGGCACCATAGCTATGGTTACCATAGTCCATAAACCTGGACCTCCCAAGATGATATAATCAGCGCTCGGAGATCAATGGCCAAGTACGCGATGGTGATCATGCACCGCATAAATGACAAAAGTGTGCGCACAGTTCTTAACCAGTATAAAACTAGCTAAGAACCTCGATTGATAAACATGAAGTATATCACATGAAACGTACATGAAAACATTTTATGGATAACTGAATTTTCATACTATTCTAGAGTTTAATAACTCAAGCATAGTTTTAGGAAAGTACTCACCTTATAAATCAAGAGCTTGACAATTTGTATGATACCACAATAGATCTAACAGAACCTTGGATAAAAATCCTTTTAATATTACATGCAATAGAAAAATTTATTTTGAAATTGATGTTTAATCACGATTGCATCTGCGTTATTTATAGGAAGGAAAATGAAACCTTTAATTACTATTTCAAATTTTGTAAGGACGCGTAGGGAAAAAGATAAGAATTAATAAGAGAAATTCCTCCAAAATAGCACTTTTCTTATAGTTATTTTAAAATCTAGCACCCCTTATAATTCTTTTAAATTTTAGCACTTCCTGTCTTTTATATCCTCAAATACATTTTGCAATTCCCATCTTATCCTCACCTTTTCATTTCATTTGTAACATCTTTCGTTTCTTTTCTCTCTCCATTCTTTATTGCTATAATTTGGTCTCTGTAATCATCTTTCATTTCCAACTCACATCGTCGACTTTGGGACGAATCATTCAGGTAACTTTCTTCTCTATCTCTTTATCTTCATCTTTTCATCACTTTTTGTTATTTGCCTCTTATCTCTTAACTGATGGTTCTCACTTATTTTTACTTTGGGCTTTTTTTAGGGTTTTTCTTCCGCCGTGAATCATCTTCTTCGGTGCTTTTTTCCGGTATGTAGTTATCCCGCTGCTTGTAATTCCCGTTATCGTAGAATTTTTCCCGCTATACACTTATCGGCGTGTTCTTCTTCGTTTTTTAACTCCATTTATCGGCGTGTTCTTCTTCATTTTTTAACTCCACTTATGTCACAGCCCCAAATCCTGAGGGACGGCAGAAGCCGGGGTGCGACTGGGGTTGGATAAAAGAAGCGGGGAAGAAGGGGACTAACTGAACTCAACATACATAGGAGACATCATACATTCTATGAACATGACTTTATTTACAAAAAGAAGAGTTAATCTCAAGGATTACTCGACGAAGTTCCCAAAAAGGTAAACTAGGTTATATTACAGAACTTATACCACAGTGTTTTACTAATATACATAACATCATAAGTTTAGAGTTTTGCAGCAGAAATGTGATTCATACTAACTAAAGTCTTCCTAGACAACTTATTTCAAGCCTCGCCGCTTCCATCGCTTCAACCTGCACATTTAGAAAACATATGCAGGGCTAAGTACAAAAGTACTTAGTGGGCACGTTGCCGAAAACATATTCATAATTATAAATAATCAGGCATTTCATAATCGTAGCACATCGGGTTTTTATTGAAAATGGCCCGTGTCTACTAAACATTTTCTGACTCATTTATATAAATTAGCTTGTACAAGTATTTTTCTAGTATGTTATGTTCAAATCTTGACCAATTCCTCATTCACCGTGGCTGGTTACCCCTCAACAAGATACCACATACACCACAGGTTACAAAGTGCACATACTTTGGAAAGCATATAGCTAACACAAAGCCGATCGATAGTTAACATCCTAGCGGTTAACTAATAAATCTGAAAAACACGAATATTAACTCAGATAGGTACAAGAGAACTCACATAAAATATTTAAACAGTTTATGCCATTATTATCACTTTGAAAACACGTTTATCAAAGCGATAGAGAATTACTTTCGAGTTGTGGAAAAACCCACATTTTATTTGTTATATAAGAAAGCCCACCTTTATACTTTACAGAACTTATTACTCGTACTTGTGTCTTCTCGTCTTCCGTCCTTTCCTTACTGCTGAATCCTCCTTCATCGTAAGATAAACATACTTTAAACTCGATCGTAAGTGATTAAAGGAAACGAAGATTGGAATTTGGTTTTAGTCGAAGTCTTTTTAGTTCTTTAGGCATTTGCACGCTACTAATTCTTTTTTGATTAAACGGGAATGAGACTTGAAAAAATCTCGTTAGAACTTGAAAGGTTCCTTACTCGACTCTTAGGTCAGTAGAAAAGATAGTCGTCAACTCATTACGGCTTAAAAGATCGAAAGAAACTAAGTTGCGAAGAAAACAACTTAGGAAGATCAAGTTCTGAAAATTCACTGCGCATTACAGTAGTTCTGGGGGCTGCCCAGAACAGAGAATTTGGAAACAGGGGAAGTGCTCTGTTCCGTTAGAAAGCATTGGAAGTCTAGTTTACTCTCCAATTTACGGATCTCAAATCCGATAAACGAGCTAAGAGATATTACAGTTTCCGGCAAGGGTCGCAAAACTGCCGCGGTTAACCCTAATTGTTCGATAGAATCGACGTACGACTTCCTAGGTTCGTTCTAAGTTATCGAACCTACATAAACTCAATATTTTATAGCTCGGATCAACACGACGTCAACTAAACAATTACTAAACCAAACAAGTTATCAATTCTCGTCCTAACTTCTCGATTATAACATAAACTCAATATTTTATAGCTCGGATCAACACGACGTCAACTACAATTTCGTTCCCTCAACATTAATGATCATTAATATCCAATTATCATCCTCAATCGCCATTTCTATCATTAATTACGTATAATTATTCGTCTCTTACGGATTATTCAAAGTCATTGGATTTCAATCAAATTTTACAACATTATTCATCAACTATCAAAAATCATAAATATGCAAACCATATCCTCATATCAACATTTATTCTCGACTTATCGATCGTTGTTCGTCTCTTACGTAAAATTTTACGTTCTCCGTTTTCATTCAAATTTTACGACAACGATTATTATCTAACGAGCATTCCTAACATGTAAATCATATTATCAAAATATTATCGAGCCTCGACTTATCACCACATCTTCGTCTCTTACACTTTTCGTTTTATTTTTAGAAAAATCTCAAATTAATATATATTCATCCTCATGCATCGTATAATTCATTTCCATTAAACAATCGAGCATATCTTAACATTTACTAACCTAAATCGAGCCTTGTTCGTCTCTTAGGTTTTGGATTTTATTTTTAGAAAATTCTAAAACAATTTATACTATCAATTAACGTCATAAGAAACACTAATCTATCATCAATTCGACGAAGGAATCGAGCACGAATGGAAAGCCCCAAAACAGAAAAATTTTCGGTAATAATAGGGCTTGGGGTTCTTGATTTTTCCTTCATGATTCGATCCATAGAACTCGATTCTAAGCATCCTAGAACATGTATCGATTAAGAAATCACATACTAAACCATTCCCTAATTTTCGAAAAAATGAAAGAGAGGGGAAAGAAGATTTGTTCGGATCAAACTTGAGATGAAGTTCTTACCTTTCGATATATGAAATCGGATTGGAATTTAATCGGTAGATGCAAGAGTTGTGGATCTTGGAAGAGCTTGAGTTTGGTGCTTCAATGGAGGAATTGGAGAAGAAAATGAGAGTGAAATGAGGGAGTGGGGTGGCGGTATTGGTGGGATAAGGAGGAGGGTGATGACTCACCTTGGTGAGTCATAAAGTAGGGAAAAGAAATATCCTACAACATAGTGAGTCGTTAAGTTTCGTTTGGCGAGGAAATTTTATTCGAAATTCCTCGTTTCCGGCTCTTAAACATCGTTTTAAAAGTCGAGAAATACTTTTCTAGTTAGCTACGGAATTGACGAAATCTAATTCGTCCGTTAGATTGGAAATAATTAACGTACTCGGAAAACCTAAATCGTTTTTCAAAATCCGAGAAAAAGTCGGGACGTCACAGTCCAAATTTCGTCCGGAAAATCACAAAAATTAACTTTCTCCGGTGAACCCATCTCGAAGAAAAAGTGAATGTGAATTCTGACAGAATTTGATTCCGAGTTTCCGGGCGAAAAACTTAACGGACACGAAAAACCCTAATACAGTAGTCGTTCGTCCAATTTTTGGAATTTATTTTCGGAAACGGATTTCACCGTAAATCTTAGAATTTAATTTCATGATCTTAGGCGTGCAAAGCCATTTTCATTATTAACTTTAAAATTTTAAGTCAGTACGAAATTTCTGGGGTATTACATCCTACCCCCCTTGCGAAAAATTTCGTCCCGAAATTTGCTTATCTTCTTAAACTGCTTGAAGTACTTCTTACTCAACTCTTTTCCGAATTCTCACATGGCTTCCTCTTGCCTGTGATGATCTTATAACGTTTTTACTAATCGCATTGACTTGCTCCTTAACCTTTGCGCTTTTCGATCCAAGATCGTTTTCGATCTTTCCTAATAACTTAAGTCGATTTCAAGATCAACGTCTTGCTGACCAACTATGTGTATAGAATCGAACGTACATACTTCTTCTCAAAATGAGATATACTTAAAATAAGTATTTCATAAATTTGGTGATAAAGCCATAACTATTCGCATTGAAAGCTATCTTTTCCAAGTATTTGCTAATTATATAAATCTTTATCGAAGTCTGAACTTGACACGATCTAAAATTCCTCATTAACGGAGAAATCTTAAGGAGCTTTATCTTCCTTCTCGATTTTTAGTTCGAATTGTCGTAAATACTTAAGACTTTCGTCTTTATTAAACTCGTGTTTTTTTCTGACTCGAATCTATCGAATGATCTCGATCATTTCACTGACCGTATCTGGTCCTAGGTTCTTTCTTTTACTTGAAAGATGACCATAAGCAGTTATCTAAAACTCCTTCCTCTACAAGGTCTCGTAAGGCGTAATACTTATCGTAGCTTAATATTTATTGTTATAACAATTCGGTTGTTGGCTACGTGTTCTTCAATTCGCTCTTCGGCTAATATTATCGTTCTTAGCTTATCAACGAGTATATGAATCATTTTCTCGGACTGTCCATTCAACTGGAGGTGAGAAACGGTATTAAAGTTAAGTTTGGTATCTAACTTTTCTGCCTCGTGTCTTACAAAAATCTCGTTGTCCCTTCCATTTCCATTCTGGAATACCTAATGGTTGTAACAGCTCATATAGTTGTTAGTGAAAAGCTTTCACTCACTTATAAGCTAAAACATCTTTCTATCAATGCGGCGACGTCTCGTTTCACTCTATTCCACTGAAAATCCTTTCTTAAATTTTAAATTCGTTGTCATCGGAAATACTAAGTCCACTCTTTAATTTCTATCATAATACTCATTGCTTCAGAGTCGCTGTCTGGTTTATCCATTCTTTTCCTTAGTCGAAGCTTATCCATTGACTTTTCCTTTCTCTAGATACTTATAATCTTTCTCGCAATTTGGTATAGCTACTTGTGCAGCTATTTGCCCTGCGATCGATGCTGATGCATCATGCATTTCTATATCCATCATCTCGAATTCTCGTATAAGCGTTTCTTCTCCGACGAAAAGATACCTAAACTTAGTTGGAGTCTTACGACTTAGCGTGTCTATTCTTACCCTTAACTTTTCCTAGATGGTAATTATTTTCACAATCATAATATCTTACTAGTTCGAGCCATCTCCTTTGTCTTATGTTAATTCCTTTACTCAAAAACACACTCCAAATTTTTATGATCTGTGAAGATCTCATCCTTTACACCATGTAGATGGTGTGCCCAAATTTCATTGTATGTACTACGGCTGCAAGCTCTAAGTCGTGGGTTGGATACTCAATTTCCTGAGGTTAATGTGTCGTGAAGCATAAGCTATCACTCTCTTTTCTTGCATTTATTACACATCTTAACCCATTCTTCGTAGCATTCGTATCTACCTCGTATTCCTTGTCGTTTCTGGGAGGCTCAAATTGGGGTAATGATAAACTTCTCCTCGAACGTCTGCGTACCTATCTAACACTTGTCTGTACATCTGTACTTCTTTTCCTTCTATGTAGTTGTGTCATAAGTCTTAGTAATCATAGAAAATTCCTTAATGGAAACCTCTATTATAACTGTCCAACCTAGGAAACTTCTTATTTCATTCAGACTGGTAAGCGATTTTTTTTCATTTGAGTACTGCCTCTACCTTGGCATGAATCTATCTTAACATCTTCTGTCGACACTATATATCCAAGAAACATTACTTCTTCATTCGAGCTTGCTCTTACTGAATTTGGCATCTAACTCCCGACTCTAGGCGTTCTAGCACTATTCGCAAATGTTCTTCGTGTTCCTACTCATTCTTAGCGTATATGAAATTGTCGTCAAAGAATACTAAACAAATTTTTTCTAAGTATAGGTGAAATCGTTATTCGTGAGGTTCATGGACACTACGGAGCACTAGCCAACTAAAAGACATAACTAAGCATTCGAAAATGGTCATATCTGGTTTTGAAGATAATTTTGGGTATCTCACCAGTTTATCCTTTAACTAGTGATGCTTAGTCCTTAAGTCTATCCTCGCATTTGCACTTGTTTCTTTTAAGCTTATCAATGGGTCTTCTATTCTCGTTAAAGGATACTTATTCTTAAGGGTTATCTTATTTAACTTTTGACAGCCTATATACATTCTCGCAGAATCATCCTTCTTCGATGATGAACATCTCAAATGTTTTCCATGGTGAAAACGTTTGTCTAATGAAATCGTCATCTAACAACTCTTGCAGTTAGATCTTAAGCCTCTCTAACTCTTTCGATACCATTCTACATAAGGCCTTTGATTTGGGAGCTGCTCGTAGTTCTAAGTCGATCGTGAAACCTACACGACAATCTGGTGATAAACCAGATAATATTTCTGAAAAGTCATTTTCATATTCGTTCAGAACGCTCGCGTTTGAATGATCTTCTTGGCTCCTAGATCTCCAACTAGGTACATGAGATAAACGATCGTATCCTTCTTATTCATCAACATCTTGGCTTGTAGGGCGGATATTTTTTTTGATATCCTCCTGCCCATTGATATTTCATATAATTCTGTAGGTTCTCTACTCGGGGTTTTGAAAGAGATTTTTCTCTCGTTGTCGAGAATCGTGGTAATTCTCAAACAACTAGTCCATTTCTGAAATTATATATATATATATATATATATATATATATATTGTACATTTTATTACTTCCCAATCGATTTCTATGTTCTAACAGAAAGACCCTAAATTAAATTCTATGCTCAACAAAACTAAGGGAATAACACTATGAGATTATCGTCACTCCCTGAAGCGTAATTGTTCCTATTTCACAATTAGAGCGTCCTAGTTCTACTCCTAAAGGTTAACAGGTACTAATTATAACCGAATATAATGCTCTAAAATGAAGCAAAAATTATGGCAGGGTAATTTTTTAAGGTTCGACCCATACCTGCCAAATCTCCCTTGCCTTCATTATGCTTCTCCTGCCTAATCACACATGCTCCTACGTTCTGCCGTAGTTGTATCAGTTGTTGTGGTGACTGGGCTTGGGTTGCGTTTAATGGTGGAGGCTGGCCGTACTGATTTGGTTCCATCATTTGAAACAGCGTTGGGCAATCCTTCCTTATATGCCCCGGCATCCCGCATTTAAAACATCTATCCGTGTTTGCTAGACACACACCCTCATGCTTCTTATCACATCTAGGACATGCAGATACTTCCTGTTTCTGTTCTGCCACTTGCCTCAATTCTGGGCAATTCCTCTTAACGTGTCCCCTACGTCTGCAGTTGAAGCAAACACCAGAGTTTTCTAGACAATCACCGGGGTGTTCCTTACCACACTTAGAGCAAGCTGGAGAAGGGATCTTTTCTTGATTATTTTTTGGAGTTTGGAGTTGATTGTGCTGGTTAATTTCATTTGCCGTCAGCGGTTTCGGGCAATTTCTCCTCGTAGGTTCCTTATTGATTCCTCCTTGATTTCTGTTCCTTTGCTGCCCTTGCAGTTGTCCTAGTAAATTTTTCCTCTTGCCATGACCTGATTGTTCTTTTCTCTGTGGATTATTCCTTCGCCCTGCTTTCTTTCCATAGTTACTTCCTTTTCCTGGCTGCTGAAAACTCTGCCGAGTCCTATTCTGTTTCTCTTGATTGTTGTGGCGCTGGTAACACTCACTGCTACTCCTTTCCCATTTCCTCTTTCCCTTATGGATAATATTATTGTTGGAAGGGTTTTGGGTTGAAGTCTGGTTTAGTGTTGGTGTGGGCATTACCATCTTTCCTTTATTAGGCACTAATGCCTCTATTTCACGGACTCGTCCTAGTAGTTCTGCATAATTCAGTCCCTCCTGTCTGGCTACTGCTATTCCCAGTTCATACTTAAGTTCTCCCTGAAGCTTCCTGGTTATTTCCTCCTCAGTTTCGACTTGATCGGCTACATACTTTTCATAATATGCCTCCTGAAAATCATTCCAAGTGGTTAGAGCCGCTTGCTCTACCGGCATAATTCTCTGTCTAGTCTTCCACCAATATTTAGCTGGTCCAGTTAGCTGATACCCAGCACATGCTAGACGCTCCTCATCACTAAGTCTAATCGGCTCAAAGATTCTCTCTATAGAACGTATCCATTGCTCGGCCTCACTCGGATTACCAGATCCATTGAAATATGGTGGTTTTCTTCTGAAGAATAAATCCTCAATGCTATGACGTTGCGGAGATAGGGGAAATGAAAAGGTTGCTGGGTGTTTTTGCCTTTCCTCGCTTATACGTTGTTCTTGACCTCTATCAGATCCTCTAGGATTTTCAGGTCCTCTTTGGTCGTTAACAGCTTTCAGCGACATTTTTGGAACTATAAGATACAAAGTTTTTCGCATTAGTACTTGCTTTTAAATCTTCATTTTCTCACTAACCCTTTCTTTTCCCACTTTTTTTTTTCACGTAAACGAGAATAACAAATTAACTTCGATTCTAGTTCTTTCAACTTTTAACCTCCGAGTACTAGAACGGAAACGATTCATAAAATTTCGTAAAATTTTATCCTCACTTTTAACCTTTAACCTCACTAACATATTGCATTACTGTACTACTGGAAGTACTAGAACGGAAACGATTCATAAAATTTCGTATCCGTTAGAGTACTACAAAACTATCTAGTTACTGATCCGACTATGTACATAACAAAAGGCTACTATACTACTATGCGTCCCTGACGCCTTGCTCAACAAACTGCGGTCAAGTCACCACTGCCCTCTAAGGCCTAATCCTCCTCAGGGTCCTCGTCCGGATCCTTATCCGTGTCCTCCTTCGGATCCTCCTCCGGATCCTCATCCTCTGACTCTGAACCGAAAGCAAACTGGAGTGCCTCGTCAACCCTCAAAGTAGTGCCGTCTGTAAGTGTAAGTGGTGGCGATACAGGCACATCTGAAACTGTCATGTCGGTATCCGAAACCAGGTAGTCCCAGCAGGTCATTAACGCTCGCTTCTTCGGAGGTAGCAGGTGGTCAGGAAGGGAACTCGTCTCGTACTCCTTCCTGGAACGGACCCTGGATGGTCCTGCCTCAAACTCAGCCCGAACTCTAGCCAACTCCATGCAAATCTCATCAAGGGGTCTGTATGAGGATGGTAACTGTAACAGCGCGGTAAGCTCTGCGTCCATGTCTAAGTACTCTGATTCTGTCTCGAATGGTCCTTGAACTCTCGCAGAAGGCTCGGGTAGGATAGGAGCAGGTAACCCTAATCCATCAACTGTCTCTGCAACTAACTCCCCTGTGCCCTCACTGGGTACCATCACCGAAGGGATCTCCAACTGTGCAATCATCTCTAGACCTATCTCGTCATGCTCTGACCCTGAATCTGCCGGGAAGTGTGTGTAGGGAGGATGCGCCTAAACATGATATGCTGCTATGTGTCTACTCTGAAAGAAACGCCTGTGTATCTCTAAAGCAAATCCCTTGTAATCCCTTGTCGACTCTGTATCATCGCCAAACATCCCAAGATAGTACCATGCCGTATCGTGTGCCCAACCACGCCATTCCTCTGGTAGTCGTCTAACCAAGTCAAGTATAGCCTGACCCTCTGTAATAGAATGCCAGACTGGATGATAAACTAACGAAAAGTAACTAATCCTCTGTCCTACGTCGTGTCTCGGGTTTGCCTCATAATTTCTATACCTAGCCAATAACTGATCTGCCCAAGTACGCTGTGACGGGGGCTGACTCTCCGAAGCCGTGTCACTACTGGAAGCCATCCTACAAAGTTTTTAAGAAACGCGGATCAGTAACGGTAAGATGATATCTTATCTTACGGAAAATCTTAAATTACAAAATGAATATTCCTTATTCAATTGTAATATCGCCACACTTAATCTAACAAACTTATCTTAAACATCTAGCATTTTCACAGAAAATTGCTCTCATACTCACAATATATAGAAATAAAATTTCAAGATTTCATTCCCATTACTTATCTCATTCTTTTAATTTCTTACTTTAATTCCTTATTATTCTCCTTCATTATTCCTTATTTCTTTCTCAAAGAAAATTTTTCATCGATTCTCATTCATTAAAACAAAGCACGTCTACTTTGTTCATGTTACTTATGCTAAAGTAACATTCATTTACAAAAGACTTTGTCGTTTACAACTCTTAATACTCATACGTGTCGTATTCTTCGCTCAAGGACGAAGTATAAAAATATAAATTCCAAAAGAGAAATGGAATATATCCTAAGAATAACTTTTTAGAACATAAGTTCTAGTCGTTGTCGCTAAAATCGAGCGATCGTTGGAAATTTAATCAAGCTTCGTGCTTGACTCCTAATAGTAAAAACAATTCTCTTCGCAAAGTTCGAACAAGGCGAACTCTACTGAAAAACGAAACGAAAAGAAACGGAACGACGTTGTTACATGTTTCTTATACGTAAGTAACATTCGTCTCTTTAAACCACTTATACCATACTAAAAAGGTTTTGCTAGCGGGGCATAAGACCCATATTACTGAGTTTCTTATTATGTGGGTTGATCAAGTCCACATAACAGTCTCTCAATCACATGAAACTTCTGTCTCGTTCTATCGTTCACCTTCATACATAATTTACTTTCCTAAATCGAGTAGCAATTTCTCGAATTGCGCACACAACTACTTCTAAAAAGAAACTTTCGGAAACTTTCCAATTTAGCTCGGAATACTCAATCTTCTCGAGAAAGATACAAATTTTAAGCTAATCGAATACTTGAACGGCTCCTAATAAGTAAAACAAAGCCATCTCCAAGAGACTTTGTTCATGTCACTTACAACAAAGGTAACATTCGGCTCTTCCGTTTATTTCAATTTATCCTCCTTGTTTCAACCTTTTCTCGAATAATTTGGAGTCACGTTTTTCTCACACGTCTATTTGTTTCTTTCGTTCACTTCGTACATATTTACCTTATCGTTATTTATTTCATTTTTCTTGAAGGAAATTCTTATCGGGTTTTTAAAACAAAGGTTGACTTTGCCGAGTCTTTATTCATGTCACTATACGCACGTGACATTCATCAACAGAAATTCTTCTCGTGTTGTGGATCTCCTTTCGAAATCATTTGGATTAACGTTTCTTAAAAACGTCAAAGTTCTCGAGGTATCAGAAAAGACCTTAGATTTCAAGTCTACATTCTTATTGAATCGGGAAAAATCCCTAGATTCCTTCTAGGTTCTCGTGCCATGTATTTTTTTGAAATAAAGGAAATTATTGCGCAAATAATTTCACATAAGATAGTACTCGTACTATCACAAAATCACATAGTCAAAACAAAGTATAAATTAAATTATACTTTCATAAAATTCTTATTTTTGGCACACAGTTCATTCTCATTCTCATTTTCGTTGAATACTTGTTCATAAAATTTCTTATTAAAAAGAAATCACATTATTAAAATTATTTCCTTTCTTTCCTCGTTGAGTCGACGTATCGGGAGGTTGAGTTGTCGTCTACACTCTAAATCTTAACATTATAACTTAACTCTTAATTTTACTTGAAAGAAGACTCTGATCTAAAGTATAAACAAATCATTCTATCTTATGACTCGAAAGAAGACTCGATATAGAGTACGAACGAATATTCTATACTACTACTCGAAGGAAGACAAGTATCCAGAGTAGAAACAATTGCTCTGATACCACTCTGTCAGAGCCCCAAATCCCGAGGGACGGAAGAAGCCGGGGTGCGACTGGGGTTGGATAAAAGAAGCGGGGAAGAAGGGGACTAACTGAACTCAACATACATAGGAGACATCATACATTCTATGAACATGACTTTATTTACAAAAAGAAGAGTTAATCTCAAGGATTACTCGACGAAGTTCCCAAAAAGGTAAACTAGATTATATTACAGAACTTATACCACAGTGTTTTACTAATATACATAATATCATAAGTTTAGAGTTTTGCAGCGGAAATGTGATTCATAACTAAAGTCTTCCTAGACAACTTATTTCAAGCCTCGCCGCTTCCATCGCTTCAACCTGCACATTTAGAAAACATATGCAGGGCTAAGTACAAAAGTACTTAGTGGGCACGTTGCTGAAAACATATTCATAAGTATAAATAATCAGGCATTTCATATTTGTAGCACATCGGGATTTTATTGAAAATGGCCCGTGTCTACTAAACATTTTCTGACTCATTTATAAAAATTAGCTTGTACAAGCATTTTTCTAGTATGTTACGTTCAAATCTTGACCAATTCCTCATTCACCGTGGCTGGTTACCCCTCAACAGGATACCACATACACCACAGGTTACAAAGTGCACATACTTTGGAAAGCATATAGCTAACACAAAGCCGATCGATAGTTAACATCCTAGCGGTTAACTAATAAATCTGGAAAACACGAATGTTAACTCAGATAGGTACAAGAGAACTCACATAAAATATTTAAACAGTTTATGCCATGATTATCACTTTGAAAACACGTTTATCAAAGCGATAGAGAATTACTTTCAAGTTGTGGAAAAACCCACATTTTATTTGTTATATAAGAAAGCCCACCTTTATACTTTACAGAACTTATTACTCGTACTTGTGTCTTCTCGTCTTCCGTCCTTTCCTTACTGCTGAATCCTCCTTCATCGTAAGATAAACATACTTTAAACTCGATCGTAAGTGATTAAAGGAAACGGAGATTGGAATTTGGTTTTAGTCGAAGTCTTTTTAGTTCTTTAGGCATTTGCACGCTACTAATTCTTTTTTGATTAAACGGGAACGAGACTTGAAAAAATCTCGTTAGAACTTGAAAGGTTCCTTACTCGACTCTTAGGTCAGTAGAAAAGATAGTCGTTAACTCATTACGGCTTAAAAGATGGAAAGAAACTAAGTTGCGAAGAAAACAACTTAGGAAGATCAAGTTCTGAAAATTCACTGCACATTACAGTAGTTCTTGGGGCTGCCCAGAACAGAGAATTTGGAAACAGGGGAATTGCCCTGTTTCGTTAGGAAGCCTCGGAAGTCTAGTTTACTCTCCAATTTACGGATCTCAAATCCGATAAACGAGCTAAGAGATATTACAGTTTCCGGCAAGGGTCGCAAAACTGCCGCGGTTAACCCTAATTGTTCGATAGAATCGATGTACGACTTCCTAGGTTCGTTCTAAGTTATCGAACCTACATTTTCACGAAATTATCACGTCAAGGCAGTCAACACGTACTCTCGTACGTGAAGAACTCCTTTTCAAAACTCGTCTATAGACACGACGTTTAAAACCTCGTCGTTTCAACTAAACAATTACTAAACCAAACAAGTTATCAATTCTCGTCCTAACTTCTCGATATAGTAGTATGCTTAAGGGATTAATGATGATGTTTGATGAAGAAAATCACCCCCTTTAATTATATGATAATACCGAAATTTTGTAGAAATTGGGGGTTTTCTTGTAGTTGATTTAGTTGTTGATATGTTGATGAATTTATGTTTCTAATGATATTAGTTGATGTTATGAGTTTAATTGGAATTTTCTAAAATTATTGTGAAATCGTAAGAGACTAAGAACTCAATTTAAGTTGAGTTTAAGTAATGATATGGAGTGATGATATGTATAATAATGAATCTCGTAAGATGTTGATTAATGTCGTAGAAAATGAACGAATTCCGATAACTTTTGAAATCTCGTAAGAGACGAACAAGTGGACATAAGTAATAATCGAGAAGTCGAGTAAGGATTCTAACTTGATAATAATGCTTATTATGGACTACGTAACGACTTTGTAGTTGACAACATGAGCATTCAGATTATTATAATATGAGTTATAGTTATAGTCGAGAACTAGAAACGAGAATTTGTTAACTTGATTTTGGTATAGTAAATGGTAATTGAAACGACGAGGTTTGATCGTCGTGGTTATAGACGAGTTTTGAAAAGGAGTCCTTCACGTACGGGAGTACGTGTTGACTACCTTGAGAGTCAAGTTTCGTGAGAAATCGAGTACGAGAACTTAGAACGAACTTAGGAAGTTATACGTCGATTCTATCGAGCAATTAGGGTTAGCCGCGGCAGTTTTGCGACCCTTCCCGGAAACTGTAATAACTTTTAGCTCGTTTATTGGATTTGAGATCCGTAAATTGGAGCGTAAACTAGAGTTTCCAAGCTGTTAAACGGTAGAGGGCTCATCCCCTATTTCCAATTCCCCTGTTCTGGGCCGTCCCCAGAACTACTGCCTTGCGCAGTAAAATTTTCAGAACTTGTTTGCCTAAGTTGTTTTCTTCGCAACTTAGTTTCTTTCGATCGTTTAAGCCATAATAAGTTAACGACTACCTTCTCTACTGACCTAAGAGTCGAGTATGAGACCTTTCGAGTTCTAAACGAGATTTGTTCAAGTCTCGTTCCCGTTTAATTAAAATGAAACTAGTAGCGTGCAAATGCCTAAAGAAACGAAACGACTAAAACCTAATTCGAATTTCTATGTTCGATTATTTTTTACGACTGATATAAAGTGTTATTATTTTACGATGAAGGAAGAAGCCAGCAGTAAGGTAAGGATGGAAGATCAGGAGAACGGAAGCTCGTACTTAGTTTTGTAAACGCTAAGGTGGGCTTTTATATATAAAATAAAACGAGCAATGCTCGAAAATCTTTCTTTATCGCTTTGATATCTGTGTTTTCAAAGTGATAATTATGGCATGAACTGTTTTATGTTTTATGTGAGTTCTCTTGTACCTATCTGAGTTAACATTCGTGTTTTCCAGATTTTATGAGTTAATCAAATAGGTTAACTAACGATCGGCTCTGAGTTAGCTATTAAGTGCTTTCCAGAGTTAGTGCACTTTGTAACCTGTGGTGTATGTGGTATCCTGTTGAGGGGTAACCAGCCACGGTGAATGAGAATTGGTCAAGATTTGAACGTAACATACCAAAAAAATGCTTGCAAGCTAAATTGAGAAAATGAGTCAGAAAATGTTTTAGTAGACACGGGCCCCTTTCAATAAAACCCCGATGTGCTACAATTATGAAATGCCAGATTATCTATTCTTATGATTATGTTTTCGGCATCGTGCCCACTAAGTACTTTCGTACTTAGCCCTGCATGTGTTTATAAATGTACAGGTTGAAGCGACGAGAGCGGCGGTGGTTGAAGTTGAGTCGAGTTGAGAAGTTAGGATTGCTTTAGCTATGACCTACTGTCCGCTGCAAAACTCTAAGTCTTTTGAGAATATATACATTAAACAAATCACTGTAGTTTAAGTCTGTAAACTTTAACTTAGATACTTTCGAGTACCTTTTGTCGAGTAATCCTTCGTGATTAACTCTTTCTTTATAATAGTAAAGTCTTGTTCATTGAATGTATGATGTCTTTATGTATGTTTAGTTAGTCAGCCCTCTTCTTGATTTTTCCTTCATGATTCGATCCATAGAACTCGATTCTAAGCATCCTAGAACATGTATCGATTAAGAAATCACATACTAAACCATTCCCTAATTTTCGAAAAAATAAAAGAGAGGGGAAAGAAGATTTGTTCGGATCAAACTAGAGATGAAGTTCTTACCTTTCGATATATGAAATCGGATTGGAATTTAATCGGTAGATGCAAGAGTTGTGGATCTTGGAAGAGCTTGAGTTTGGTGCTTCAATGGAGGAATTGGAGAAGAAAATGATAGTGAAATGAGGGAGTGGGGTGGCGGTATTGGTGGGATAAGGAGGAGGGTGATGACTCACCTTGGTGAGTCATAAAGTAGGGAAAAGAAATATCCTACAACATAGTGAGTCGTTAAGTTTCATTCGGCGAGGAAATTTTATTCGAAATTCCTCGTTTCCGGCTCTTAAACATCGTTTTAAAAGTCGAGAAATACTTTTCTAGTTAGCTACGGAATTGACGAAATCTAATTCGTCCATTAGATTGGAAATAATTAACGTACTCGGAAAACCTAAATCGTTTTTCAAAATCCGAGAAAAAGTCGGGACGTCACAGTCCAAATTTTGTCCGGAAAATCACAAAAATTAACTTTTTCTGGTGAACTCATCTCGAAGAAAAAGTGAATGTAAATTCTGACGGAATTTCCGGGCGAAAAACTTAAGGGACGCGAAAAACCCTAATACCGTAGTCGTTCATCCGATTTCTGGAATTTATTTTCGGAAACGGATTTCACCGTAAATCTTAGAATTTAATTTCATGATCTTAGGCGTGCAAAGCCATTTTCATTATTAACTTTAAAATTTTAAGTCAGTACGAAATTTCTGGGGTATTACAACTTATCGGCGTGTAACTAAATTTATGCATTTTAGATACTTGTATCTAAATTTTGTACAAATGAAACCATGATATTAGTCTACCATCCTTTTTTTGTTTTTTTCTTTTTTTGTGAGGATGTTAATTTTTGTTTGTTTTTTACCCGATAGGTTATGGCTGATAAGCGCTGTAAGCATGGTCTGAAGGCTGTTGTTAATTCTTGCTGGTCTGATGAGGATCCGACACGACGGTATTTGAGTTGTCCCAACATTGAGGTATATGTTCATCAGTGTATATTTGTTAATTATTATTACATTTGAGTTGTCCCAATGTTAAGACGTTTGTTCTATTTTCAATATTTTACAGAAAGATGTTTGTTCATTTTGTGATTGGATTGATCCAAATATTACCGAACATCAACGTGAATATATTAAAGAGCTTCGTATTGCTAGGGATATGTATGAAGGGCAGCTTGAGAAGCTTAAGGAAGAGCAACGTAGGTTCCAATTAACAGAAAATATTGCATCACAAATTGCTGTGAATTACCGTAAGGAGATCGATGATCTTCACCACAAGCTTCAAGCCATGGAGCTTGAGTGTCGTGAACTCCAAAAAGCTAACAAACAACTTGATGAGGACTATGGACAAATTGTGCAAAGCCATTTTCAGTGCTGCGAGGAAATTCATGCACAAAAATTTGAGATTATGTGGAAGAACTAAGTCATTGCAGCTTTGTTGGTTTCTCTTTTTGTCTTTGCTCGTTGGCTTTTGAACTGGAATTTGTATTTATAAGTTATCTATTAGGACTGACTATTTGCTAATCTATGTTATCTTTCTCTTTTAAAAATTGTATTCTACACTAATTTTTGTGTCTGTCTTTTCATTAAGGAATGCGTGTTCTGTCTCAAAGCTATTACTTTCTTGTAATATTATCTACCAGGTTTTAAATGGTAGAATGATACCAACCATATTTTTCAACTTTCATAAGGATTCACAAAAAAATAGTTATATTACTAGTTTGTTTGTGCAGTCACAAACGTTTTGCAATTTGTTTTTTGTAGTAACAAAAAATTAGCAGTAACAACCATTGTACAAGTTTGTTTTTGAATTCACAAAAATTGTACCAATATTTTTATGATCCACTAAATACAATATAAATATTTGTGACATTATCATCAAATTAGCATTCATCTTTATTCCTTAATCATTATGCACATTATAATAAAAAGAAAAAAACTTTTTTACAATAGACGGTTTAAATGATATAAAAAAATAATTTCAACCTTAAAAAATTTGGTTCATTAAAAAAATCAAAAACATTGAAAACAATTGAACTAATTTTTTTTGTGCAACAAAAGACCACCAAAAGACCCAAATAAGTATGATTAATTAACAACAAAAGACCATTAACAGCAAGTTAACTTTATTATTTTTGTGATTCCCTAAATATGTTACTATTTTTTGTGACAGCACAAAAAAAGTATCATTCACCTTTAATGCTTAAAAAATTTTGCGAAGTAACACAAAATTTATATATTGTCACTTTACGTTGTTTTAAACTTGATATCTCCAAAACATTTGTATAGTAACAAAAACATTTCACAAACAAGTTTCGAACTTCAGATTAAAATTTTTCGAACATTCGTTCTTCAAACTTAAAAAGCGTATTTCTGTTTACAGCATTTTTTTTTAATTGTATAAATTTTTTTGCCTAACCGATTGTACCATATATTCATCTCCACGTTTGTTCCATTATACAATCCCCTATTTCAAAACATTTTCATTTTGCGACCATGGTCTGAAGACAACTCTCATGTACAAGAAGAACACTATACGAGTTTTCGATCGACTAACTTGCTATCTTAGCCTACAGTCCCTCTTTTTTTTTTTTTCAGGTATGTGTGGTTCAATTATTTTTAAGTGCCTTAATCGATTTAGGGTTTTCCTTTCTTTCTTCTTCCAGATTCATTTTTTTGGTACAACAAAACACAAGTTACCCAGATTCATTTTTTTCAGCATCTCTTTCTTTGTATTATTTACAACATCTTTTCCCTGGAACTAACAGATTCTCTCATTTTTTTCTTTTTTTTTTCCGAACTTGTATTTTTCAGACGGATTTTACCTCTGTTGTAGTGCACTTTGGTGGTGTATGGATTAATGATTTGTACCAAGGCGAAGATAAGTTTATGTTGCTATTATCTAGTGTCGAGCGTTCATTTTCAGTTTTCCTAAGCAAAATTTAGTCAAACATAGGTGGTGTTGAACACTTTTCTGGATTATGTGTAGTATCTTGTTTGGTTGGTTCTCCAATAGAAGATGGTAGCTGTGTTCGTCTTAATGTAACTAATGATGTTGAGCTCAATTATGCTTTGGAGAATGGTGTTAGAAAATTCTATGTCACAATCACATCACCTGTGAAACCTTGTAACCAACCAGATGTGACGAATCTTTAAAGGAAACATGCTGATAAGTCATCAATTGATGACTCCTATGTTGGTGATCATTGTCAATCTGGTGAGGAGAATGATGATGACGATGACGATTTTGATCCAAATGATGCTGCTAGTACTGATAGTTTGGATGATGAGGATTTATATCAATATGATTCCTTTTACAACGACGGGGAGCCTGCTCCCCTTTTCCATCCATTCCTTCACAACGCTAAATTTGTGACTCCACTTTCAAATAATTCACCTCCTCGTAGTATTTACCATCCCGAACAAGTGAGTTTGAATAAGGCACTCACACATAGGACACACTTGAATAAAGCAATTGTACCTGTTACAGATTGTAGTATCGAGTGTGACTTCCAAATAAAATTCAATAGCGATGATTTGGCTTTAGGTACTATGTATGTTGATAAACCGAGCTTGATGTATGCTGTTGGGCTTTATCATTTGACTAATAAGTGTGAGTTTTCAGTTGAGCGTTCAAGTGGAACGAAATATTATGTGCATTGTAAGTTCCCTGATAGGTGTCAATTTCATATGTCGTCTGCTGCTCCTTGTGCAAAGGGTATTTGGAGAATCACACATTGGCAAACACCCCATACATGTGAGTTGGACTTGAGATTTAATAAGCACCGGACCATGTGCTCCAGTGTTGTGGGTGCTTTTTTTGCTCCCCGTCTAATGGTTCGAGGTGTTATTTTGCGCCCCAAAGAAATGGTACACTATCTTCAGTCAGAACTTGGTTTCAAGGTACGTTGTATATTTTTTCAAATAATAAACAGTAATTATTTGTCATTTTTTATATTGCTTATGCGTTTGCAGTTTATGAGTGTGTTTTTTATTTTCTCTGAATACGACTTTTGTGAAAGAAGGTAAGTATAATTTATTAAATAACAAAATAATCTCATATATATTTGTTCTTCCACAAATATTTTAAAAAGTATTCAGTTTTACATTTGTACTTCTACTACAAAATGACTTACAAATTTCTACCAATATCTTTTAGATATCATAATCTGTGGCATGGGCTGCCCGCAATCGTGCCATTCAACAGATATACGGTGACAGTGATGACTCTTTCAGACGATTGTCCGACTTCTTACATATGACTGAAACTTGCAATCCAGGTTCTGTGGTTTCTTTGCAAACTGATGAGGATAATGTTTTTGAATTTGCATTCATGGCTCTCAGTGCTTGTATTTCCAGTTTTGTATCATCATGTCGTCCTGTTATCTGTGTTGATGCTACACACTTGAAAGGTAAGTATAAAGGAGTTATGTTTGTAGCGGCGTCCAAGGATACTAATGAACAAATTTTTCCGCTTGCATTTGGTATTCGCGATAAAGAGAATGATAGATCATGGATATGGTTTTGGTCTGAAGTGAAGAAAGCATTTGTTCAAAAAGATGATTTGGTTATTGTTTCTAATCAACATGTTAGCATTAACAAAGAGGTTGAGACAGTATATCCTGGAGTAATGCATGGTATTTGTTGTTTTCATATTCAGAAAAATCTTTCAAAATACGGTGTTAATATTGTCAAGGCATTCCAAAAAGCACCATCATGTTCTAGGAAGGAGGACTTTCATCACCTAATGAATGTTATAGAGGATATGTGTCCCAAAGCCGCTCGTAGATTGTCTGAGATAGATCCTATTCGTTGGGCAAACTATTTTTTGCCGGTTAGACGTTATGGTGTGATGACGTCTAATGCTTGTGAAAATATCAATTCAACGCTACGCTGGGACAGAATATTACCTGTATGCACTCTACTTGACTGTGTCCGTTCTATGATTTGTGGTTGGTTTGTTGAGAGGCGTCAGCTAGGGTTAAGCCGTACACATGAACTTTCTCTTAGGATTGCAGATGAACTTGCTGTTAGAATTGAACAAGGCTTCACAATGGTTGTCGAACCCATTAACTCCACACGGTTTTGTGTGAAGAAATCTGGGAAAAGTTTTATACTTGATCTAGAGTTACATTCTTGTTCATGCCGAGAGTTTGATCTTAACATGTTCCCTTGTTCTCACGCGTCTGCTGCAATAAGGTTTATATTCTAAATTTTAACTTCATAATTTTCATATTGTCTTTATACCACTTGTACTGATGTTTTTCTTATGTGTCGTATTTTTTCACAACTCGTAACTTGTGTGACATGTATTCTGGTGATGTGAACCCAAATCCATCCCGTGATGATTGGATTCTCCCTCCACATGTACGAGATACCATTGTCCATCCTCCTGGTAATCCCCATCAAGCTGGGAGGCCGAAGACCAAACGTATTCCATCGTATACTGAATCATCCCAATCTTCGTCTCATTTTTGCTCTAGGTGCAAACAACGTGGTCATTACAATTCTACGTGCACAGAACATGTCAGTATTTAAAAACCGGGAAGTACTAAAGCACCCAGACCTGCTCGGAAACCTAAGGCTTGCAGCATTTGTCGTGATACCAATCATACATGCAGGAAATGTCCTTATTTGGTTGATTGAAATTACTATTGTTGGTGTGACACTCTATGATGTACCCAACTTGTCTTAATATTGAGTCCTTTTCTTTTGACACTCTCTGTTGGTTTGACAGTGGACAATATCTATATTATTGAACTTGTTTATTTGCCCTTTCTCTATTTATACGATGGAACATGCATCACTCCATTATTGCAATAACTCATGCATGGTATTTCATTCACAAAAACACGTTCCTTAACATGCGCTTAAGCATCGTCAAAATTTTGTACTGGAAGCTAAAACTCGTTACGTTGCTCTAGCCAATAACCAAATCATATAAGTAGGCTAATACATAGTATCAGACCTTTGTGCAGTCTTAAAAAAATGACACATATTATTGTGGAGTCACAAAAAAAGATATAAATATTTTGTGTAGTCTAAAAAAAGACTCAAATCTTTGTGGAGTCACAAAACAATTTAATATTTTTGTGGAGTCACAAAAAAAAATTCAAAATTTTTAGAGTTACATACACTTTAAGCAGTAATAAAATTTTGTTATAATACTTTGAGTTGTAAATATATTTGTACGATGGAACATGCATCACTCCATCATTACAATAATTCATTTGTGGTATTTCCTTAACTAAATCACGTTCCTTAACATGTGCTTAGACACTGTCAAACATTTGTGAAACAAAATTTTTTTGTGAATTCACAAAGAATATACGTAACCCATGCCCAAATTTAGCAGTAACAAAAATAAAATTAAAGATTTAGAGCAGTAACAACCAAAATGACATACACGCACCAAATCATGTTCTAAATAACCAAAACCACTACCATAGAAAATCTTCCAACACCAAACTTTACCAAAATGCACAACTTACTCGCACTATCACATCAACTTTCCAATCCTAACACAAAAATATTTAGTTTTTAAATCCAAATCCATCAAACAAAACTATATCCATCACCATAAGTTAAAACATAAATCAATAAGTTTTGAAACATCCAAGAACATAACCCCTGCTTCAACTATGTTGCCTTCCAGCTTGCGTAGATCTGTCCGTACTGTACTTGAAAATCCGTAGTCCAACAGCCTTCATATGGTCCTGCATGTCTTTCTTAATGAAGCTAGTTGGGAACGATCTCTCCATAATTGACTCCACGGTCCTCAGCGCATAGCCTCCCGATTTGAAAGTCTTTGTATTTCTTACTGTCATCGTGGCTTTGTCAATATGGGTGATGTTCCAAGTTGGTTTGCTGCTCAAATCTTCGCATGCCACGTAGAATCCACTGTAAGTGAGGACCTGGGGCAGCCATCGTGAGAGTGGCACCAAAATGTTGCTTGATTCTTTCATATCTTCAACATCAAACTTGTGCGCCTTTAAGTCGTATATAATCAAGTTATGAGTGGAAAATTCGATCTCCAAAGCGACAAATCCGTAAAGCCCATGGTAAACTGTAACAAGCTGATTAAACATACATTATATCTACTATTAGAAGGTGTTTTGAACACTGACTATCAATGATACACATTTTTCATAATTCACAAACAATATACATACACCCATCCATACATTGAGCAATAACAAAAATTGATAAACAAATATCTATCACTAACAAAATAGTATCACATTTTTGTGTAGTCACATAACATGACACAAGTTTTCGTGGAGTCACAAAAAAAGTTTTATTTTTTTTGGAGTCACAAAAATAGACTAAAAATTTTATGGAGTCACAAAGAAAGGCTAAAATTTTTTGGGTTAATAAACACTTTAAGCAGTAACAAATTGTTCTTACGTATATATTTTAGGTTGTAAAAAAAGTTTAATTTTGTTATCAATCACTAAAAAATATACCTTTTAAAACTAGAACATGATCAAAATGTTCAGCAGTGAACTCAAAACATACATCTTTCTGTGAATTCTCATAGATGATCCATATGTGTTTTAGAAATTGGTTATTTCCGTATATATTATTTATTCAAAACTTACACTTAATCAGAACAATGTTATAACAAATATATGTATTATAAGCACAAAAATTATTTACCCGATCATATTGCCACCACTCTTTCTGATTCTTCCATCCAAGAATTTCAGCATGAACATACTGTGCTAACTTGAACAAATGTGATAAAGAAATTCCTTCATCCTCGTTTGGGTCAAACTGGGTCATGATCTCCTCACTATTATAATACTGCCACAACTCATACAGTTCCTTCTGTTATAGAACAAACATAATCATCAACATAAGAACATGACATCAGAACAAACCAATAAATCAAAAAATACCCCATATAATATACTCACCATAAATCTCGGTGACATGATGCCCATTCGTGGATCAATAGACTTAACCTTTGTATATTCTGGAAAGCTTTGCAGGCAGGACAAATACGCCTCGATGTGCGCCAGCTTCAATTTTGTGTGTCATCCTCTATCACCTTGAACCTATTTGCATCAACAGGACAAGGAAGTCCTACATTCCTCCTACAAAGATATATATAACAAATTCTCGTAAGTCCGATGCAACACCAATATTCTAAAAATATACTAATTGACATAATAATTTTAACAATTAATAATATTACGCTCCATTGCTGCTCTTGAACTTCAGATAGTCTCCTCCCCGTATCTCATTTTCCATGGACTGCACAACACCGCTGCTTTTCTTCTTGTCCTCACTACTGTCCAGTCTAATTTCAAAGGTCTTTGACTTTCATAATCCAATATGTTGGGTGTAGCGTTATGCTTCCTCATTCTAGGTGAAGCAGATTCACCTCCACTACCAGAAATGCCTTTTCCTTTTCTCTTCAGCTGTTCTTTCTTCTTCTCAGATGTCATTTGTGTGACAGTGTGTGCACTATTGCACGCTTATTCCACGAATTCAGCTGGCTCATCTCAAAAAGCAACGTTGCATACTAGAGTCTTGTACGCCGATGAATTTGTCTATAGAAGTCCACATACAGAAGAAAGGTAAACCTTTCTTTATAAACAACTAAAGAAATTTGATAGCAGTCACTTTAAAAATATATAGCAGTAACAAACATAATATCAAATTTCATAACAGTCATTTAAAAAAACATCAATTTTTTTTGAATTCACAAAAAAAGGATTTAAAACATAAAACATTTTGATAAGTAACAAAAATAATAACAGATGTTGTAAAAGTTTGAAATTAATATAAAAGTTTTTAGCAGTAACAAAATAAAAACTGCTTTGTTTGAGAAATCACAAATAATATAGATAAATCCTAATATGGTCACATTTGTGCGCAGTATCAAATATAACAATACATGTTTATGCATCAACCCCACCCAAACAAATCTTTGGTAAAAAACTATCTACACAGTGTAATGTATATTGAGCTGTGACAAACCTTATTTTGTACTACCCCACAATCTGTGACAATATTCTCAACCACTCTTGCTAGCTCGGTATCATTGTATTCACCCCCGATCAAATGCAAAGTCGATTGATGAGTCAATTGTTTTTTTTTCTGAAACATAAATAATATCAATCACAAATTCTACATGTACATTATAAAATTAGTAGTTAAACATTAAATTCTAACCTACAATTTCAACATAAATAATAACTCATCACTTTTCACTCCTTCATCAGAAACACTCACACCCTTTTTTTGTCCAACAACTGTCATAGGGCTTCCAAGATTCACTTGCTGCTGCTGACTTACAATCTGCAACATTCAAAATTTTTTGGTTATATGATTTCAACACCAACTTTAAAAAATAACATTAAACTAAAACCTCCTATGTTATTTTGCTGAAAAGTTTTGAAGGCGATTCTTCAGCCCTATTCTCCTTTGATTTGCTTTTCTGTTTTTCCATTTTAAGACCAAATCAATAATAAATTCCTAATTCCATATTAAAATTTCAGCTATTCAAAGGAGCATATTTACCGTCTCTCTCAGACGATTCATCCGTTCTTCTTCTTCTTCTTCTTCTTCTTCTTCTTCTTCTTCTTCTTCTTCTTCTTCTTCTTCTTCTTCTTCTTCATCACCTCTATCACAACATCTGGACCATCCTTCATTCCACTAACACTTTCCACAGCTTTATCAACTATTCTATGTGTTCCTGGTACTACCGTCTCCTGAAAAAACAACACATTCAGCTGAGACAACTTATTATTTATATTCTATGAATCTCACTTCTAATTTCCACATCTTACCCCTAGTTTCGTCAAAACAATGCGTGCAGTTACATCGGCAAACTTATTAACCACATCGTCACTCATCAAGATTGATGTGATTAATTTTGTTGCCTCATTCACACTGATGAAATCCCCAGAATCCATTGCCACTTCTTTACATCTCTTTTTCACAGCCACAACTCTATCATCCATTTCAGGTTCTTCATTGTCGGACAATGACAATGCTGGAACAATCACATCGTATTTTAAAAAATGCATCTTAAAAGGCTTTCCTTCTGCTTCCAATGTTTCCCAATAAATGTACTCCAGTTCATCGTCAGATGGCTTCAAAGTCTCCTCAATCTAGTTTTAAACAAAAAAATAAATGGAGAACCAATTCACATTTCTATAAGTCCTTCAACAAATTTAATTTTATTATTTCACCGAATATTTACCTCATGGATCATTTCCAGCAGATGTCCAAGGGATGATGATGTCACAGCCCCAAATCCTGAGGGACGGCAAAGCCAGGGTGCGACTAGGGCTTAGATTAAAGAAGCGGGGAAGAAGAGGAATAAATAAATAAACAGACATTTAGAATAGAATAATTACTACGAACCTTACTTTATTACATAAAAGGAGTCGACCTTGAAGGATCGCTCGACAAGTTGTTCCCAAAAAGATACTAAGTTCAAAATACGGGATTTAGATTAAAAGTTTATACAAAGACACGAAATAGATTGGTAGCGGAAAGCGTAAAGCTTGACACAAGTTCTTCATTCTAATTACAACTCTACTCAACCTCCGTCGCTTCCGTTACTCAACCTGCACATTTATAAAACCACTACAAGAAAAAGGCTATAGACAACGGGAAATTCGCGTCGTCTATAATGAAAAATCCCGTCGTCTATAGCCTCGTAGTCTATTGGGTGCGGTTATAGAGGACGGGAAATTCGCGTCGTCTATAAGGTATATAGACGACGGGAAACTGCCTATATAGACGACGGTAAATGCCCGTCGTCTATATACCTTATAGACAACGGTAAATCCCCGTCGTCTATAACTAAATCTTCCGTTGTCGTTTTATATTATAGAATACAGTTTTTTTAATATGGACAACGCTATTTTTCCGGTCGTCTATAGGATTAATAGATATAGATTTTTGCTGTTGTCTATTGTATTACCAGGTCATGTTGTCTATTAAATACATTAATATTGATTTTTCCATAAATAAAAATATCATAAACATCACAAATCATAGAATCAAATATATTGTTATAAACTCAAAGTCATACAATCGTTTTCATTACATGTTATAAAACTAACATTAAAACAATAACAATGTCTCCAAATAGTCTTAAATACAAAAATATAAATATTTATATTGTCTTACTCTCCAAAACAATAACAATGTCTCCAAGAATTTCGTTATAAACTCAACCAAGCCATCCATCCATTCATGCATCCAAGTAACTTCCATCTACATGATCTAAATGAAAATCACTCGGTAAATTCGTTAACAAAATCAACCCACTCCATACGCACTTCATCAATTTCATTTCTTGAATAATATCATTTGTTAAACTAGAAATAAATAAAAATTAAAATAAAATTAGATCATAAAGTCTCACTTCATCAACTCTCACTGCTAACACCATTGAGATGCCAAAAAGTCTACCAATAAGTGCAACCAAGATGGTTTCCCCAGCAATTAAAAGCCCTAAAGTTCCTGTAATAACCGGGAAATTCGAAAGTAGAAGTTTTGGATCAAAGGACATTACGACCTGTAAACGAGATAAATGAGAGAAACTTTAGCAAGAGTAACTACTAAGAGGCAGTAGAATTTAGCCAAAAAAAAAGACGGTCAAATGAACTATTGATGAAACTAAGCAAATAGAGACTTTGGAGGTAACAGACTGAGGAGTGCAAGATTTTAATAGCCAAATAAATAAAGGACTTCAAAAACTGAAAATATGTGTGTGTGTGTGGGGGGGGGGGGGAGGGGTGGTGGGGGTGGGGGGTGGAGGGTGAAGAGAGAGTAGTGAACTGTATACAAACAATAACTATAGTCAAATCAAATATGAGATTTTACCGTCATGAAGAAGAGACCTAAAAGAAGTCCACGGTATGGAGCAATATCAGATTCAACCTGCAATGAGAATTCGGTTTCTGCTAGTAACAAGCCTGCTAAGAATGCTCCTAAAGCCATGGAAAGACCAGCCTGTTTTTAGATAATGTATCATATACATTAATAATACTGGAAGAATATTCAGGAATTACTATTGACGATGATGATCAATAAAGAATAACAATGTTCAAAAAACTGAATAACATGAGTTTTCCTACCCTGGCGGTTAGTAGATTAGTTCCCAAGATAACGAAAAGAGTATTTGCTGAAAATATTTCAGCATTTTGATTCTCTGCAATTTGTTTATAAATTGGGCGAAGCAGCTGCACAAGGAAGAAAAACGTTAAATTACATAGATGACCTAACACGATATAGTAGGAACAACATTAAGCTCTTTATGGCTTGTAACATGTAAGAAATCCTGTCAAATTTAGGAGCAAAATAATGCAAAAGCTAAACCAGAACTATTTTATCGATACGACTCTAGGTGACAGGATAAACTCCACCATCACGAACAGAGGATGTTAAAGAGTGAGGTCGACCAATTGTCTCTGGTTGCGATCCACTGCGCGGCGGCACAAAGTAGTGTTCTCCGCATCCAATCTCTCAGGTTTGGACAAATAAATCACTCGCCACAAGGCGGGATCCTGGCAAACTTTCCACCAAGTAGTACACACACTCCATGCACTCATAAACAAAATAGTATTTGTTCTTTGTCGAAACTGAAAATTTGAAAAAATTATGCAGACATGTATGCAAAATTGTTACCATTGGAGAACGACTTCTAGCTTGCCTTCCGCTTCCTGCGAGTCCTAAACCAGAAGAGGCAACGCTAGAGTTGAAATCATAAAGTTCGTCTTCCTCCTCTTCATCATCAACTGGTTGATGAGCCATGACCTGGGCAAGCCTTTGAGCAGCTGCCTTGTTCTGTGGTTTCTTCATACTTAGGCTAGTCGAAGTGGAGCGAGAATGATTATGCATTGGGGATGTCATGATTTTACAAACACTCTTTTGCTGATTATAAGATGGACTCACTCAATCTGCTTCTGCAAACAATACATTAAGGAATTAATTGTAGCTTTCCGAACACCAACAACCATGAAATTTTGAACCTTCCAAAGATATTTCAATGCATGGGAGGAAGAAAGAAGATCTTTAGAAAAGAAAGAGTTGCATAAGAATTTCCCAAATAAATTCAAAACCCATCTTCTAATTTCTTGCTCATTTTAACAAGTTCAGCATTCTCAAAAGCCAAAGCAAATAGCATAAGTCATGCAGTTCAAATTATTCCATAAGTAGAGATAGGCATGAAATGAAATGAGCCTCCAAATGCTATATATATATATCTAGCAGGAACAATTCTCCGATAAATGCATCTGAATTTTCTTATCTACGCTAATCTTATCTCTTACACGCAAGCATCCAAGATATCGTTTACAAGTGAGTCGCCACTAGAAATGGTTTATCTTCTCTTCTTCTCAACTACATCAACTATCTAGAGCCTACAACTCTGCCTGAAGTAGAGCAAGTGCAAAAAACTCTGTTTTCCTATCTTTAAATTTGGCACGTGCACGAATCTGTAGTAGAACAAGTGCCAACCCAGCAATGATAAGCCGCGGGTTGTTAAGAAAACTCACAAGGAATTAAGGCCTTTGCAGGTTTAGAGAAGCTCTTGATCGGCTACTTCAGAATGCCCAAATCTAAAATTTTAGCTCAGCTATTTCATAATGTGTGACAACTTAAACCCTAATGAGTAAATTGAGAAGACAACCGAATGAACTGTTCTGACAAATTATTTCAAAATGTAAAAGACATCATTCAACTCAAATGCATCAGGATCAGGCAACATTACCCGAAAATCGATTTCTGGAAAATGGGATCTTTTATCAAAAGATCATACGTCAAAATCAATCTGTAAATCTACATTTTAGTTTGGAATACACGGTAAGAGTTGAGGCATTTCGAAGCAAATGGTTACACCTACCTAGTCGCGGTGGAGGAATGGTGGCGATGGAACAACAACAGAGCTGAAGAGGGCCGAAGAAATTGATGTAGAAATTTGTAGAATTTAAGAGGAATCGCGAAGAAGAGACCCAAATTCTGATTCGGTCTTCACTTCTTTCTTGCTGCTTCCTCTGTCCGCTGCGCCTCCAGCTCCTCCACCTTCGACTTAAGCTCCTTGATGTACGACACCGCGTCCGACAGCAGGGAGGCCTTGTCCATCCGAGATACGTTGGGGACCACCGACCGCAGGGCGTAGAAGCGGTGGTTCAGTTTACCCGCCGCAGCCTCTTCGCCTCCACGTGGTTGAGCGGCGCGTCCCGCCCTAGGTTGGGCTTCGTGCCCCGCTTCTTCGGTGCCCCAGTCTTGGTCTCCATGGTCGCTTCCACGGAGAACTGGCAGTCGGAATCAGAGTGCTACAACTCCAGAAAATCACAAGATGTCGGTCTTCCTGAGGAGTGGTGGTGGGAGGCGTCGGAGAAGAAGGAAAGTCAAGAAGAGAAGGAGCGGCGAGGGATAAGAAATATGAGGGATTAGGTTTTTATTTTTTATTTTTTTATTATAAAAAAATGAAAAAAAAAGAAAATTACAAAGGAGTTTAAAACGATATCGTTTGGATTTTTTTTTAAATGCTATAATAGACGACGGGAATTTAGTACCCGTCGTCTATTGAAATGCTTATAGACGACATCATATAGATCTACTGTCGTCAATATCAATAGAGACAACGCGAGTGAAATGCCCATCGTCTATAACGCGTAGTCTATTATCGTTTTTCTTGTAGTGAACATATGCAGGGCTAAGTATAAACATACTTAGTGGGCACATTGCCGAAAACATATCATAAGTATAGATTAAATCAAGCATCTCAATAAATAGCGCATTGGGGTTTTTCATCAAATACCCGAGCCTACTAAACATTTTCTTTTACTTTTCACAATATAGCTTGGCCAAGCCTTTACTTGATGTTACGTTCAACTTGCCCAACTTCTGTTTCAACACCAGGGGAGAGTATACTTCTCCCGCGCACGTTCTATTCACCGTGGCTGGCTACCCCTCAACAGGGTACCACACACACCGGCTACCGTGTACACTAAATCCTGGAAAACCCTTACGGTTAACTCAGCGGTCCGATCGATTAGTTAACCCCCTTTGGTTAACTCAGAAAGGCACAAAAGAACTCACATAAAACAAAGTATTTTCATGCCTTGATAATCACTTTAAAACATAGTTATAAAGTGATAAGTAAACATTTTCGAGCATCGCTCATTTGATTTGATATATAGAAAAGCCCACCTTAGGTGATTACAGAACTAAAACATGAGCTTCCGTCTTCTGTGTTCCATCCTGTCTTCTAAACTGGACTTCCTCCTTTGAACGTAAATAATCAAACTTTAATAATCGGTCGAGACGATAAAAGAAAAGGAAATTGAATTCGTTTTATGACCTTTAGGCCTTTGCACTTTAACTACATTTTTTTTTATTAACAAAGAAACGAGACTCGAACAATTCTCATTTAGAAACTAACTCGGTTCCTTACTCAACACTTAGGTCAGTTAATTAACGGAAGTCGATAACTTATAATGACTTAGAAGTTCACAAGGAACGAAGTTAAAAAGAATTCAACTTGAGAAAATAGGTTTCGGAAAATTTCTGCACAAGACAGTAACTCTGGAGCTCATACAGAACAGAATTCTGCGTAACAGGGGACGAATCTCGATTTACAGACGTCTAGTTTATTGCCCAATTTACGAATCTCGATTTCGTTAAGCGAGCTAAAAGTTATGACAGTTTCCGTAACGTATCGCAAAACAGTCCGAGTGAAACCCTAGGTGCTCGTACAATTCGACGCACGACTCCCTAGGTTCGATCAATGCTATACAACCTTTATGCTCACGAATTTATTATCTTTTTACAGTTAAGATACATGTTCCTTTGTCGTGAATACTTCACGTCTCTTGATTAAATAAACGACGAGCATTTCCTCGTCTTTTTCAACTAATCATTTACTATACCAAATTCCAATTCAATTTCCATTTCAAACTTCTAATTTTAATCTTCTAACTTCTATATTCATTTCTCGAATGGAAATATCGTCAACTACAATCTCGTTCGTTAATCGTCAACAAACACTAATATCAAATTAGTTTCTTTATTCGAATTTCCTATCGACAATTAGACTCGATTTCTCGTCTCTTACCAAAATTTCAACTTTCTTAGAATTCGTTCAAATTTCCCGATTACGTTCCTTAACTACTAAGATTAACATATGTTCAAATCATAAACCTAAATCATTATCCAATCTCAACTTATCGACGATTCTTCGTTTCTTACTAAAAATTCGACATTCTCCGATTTTGCTCAAACTTTCCAATAATGTTCATCAACTACCAAGATTTACCAATACGAAAACCATATACTCAAATTATTATCGAATCTTAATTTATCGTCGGTTCTTCGTCTCTTACGATTTCTATTTTATTTTTAGAAAAATCCAATTAAATTATATAATCATCTATACACTGACTACATCTCATTTATATCATCACATCATACAAATCATAACAATTACTACATCAAATCCTCACTTCTTTCTCTCTTACATTTTGGTTTCTATTTTTAGAAAAATCTCAATTAATTCCTACATTCATCTACTAATACATAGAACACAAATCTTCATACCAATCATCTAAAAATCAATTTAATCTTCAACTATAAATTTATATAAATTTCGGTTATTACAAAGAATTAAGGAGGATGATTTCCACTTGATTTCTACCATAGAAATCCATTCCTAAGCATGAAATAGCATGAATTAAACTTAGAACATCATACTCTATCCTCATGAAATTTTCAAAAATTACAAGATTGAAGGAAATGAATTTTATTCGGTTCAATCCATAGAAGAAGCTCTTACCTTGACGTTTATGGACTCGGAAATAAGATCGATCAGAAGATGAATAACTTGTGGAGCTTTGAAAGCTTGAAGAACTCAACAATGGTGGAAGAGAGAGATGAGAGAGAGAAGAGAGGGAGGTGGCGGATTGGAGGGAGAGAGAAGAGAGAATGAGGTGTTATGATAGAATTTCATAAAGTTGAATAATATCTAACAAGGTGATGACTCACCTTGTAATAGGCGGTTTAGGTGGGTATTTTTATTCAAAATATCGCGTTTTACGGGTCTAATACGACGTATAAAAATCGAGAAATTAAAATCTTAGACGGTTACGTTTTTGACGAAATCTAATTCGACCGTTAGATTAGAAATAAATCTCTTACTCGGAAAGCATATTTCGTTTTCCGAAATCCGATGAAAAGTCAGGATAAGACAGTCCAAAATTCGCCCGAAAAAATAATAAAAACGGACTTTCTCCGGTGGACTCGTATCGCAGAAAAAGTGAATGTTAAGTCTGACGGTTTTTCGATCTGAGTTCTCGAACGAAAATTCTATCGGACGCAAAAACCCTAATACAGTAGTCGTTCAACCGACTTCTGGAATTTATTTTCAGAAACGGATTTCACCGTTAGTCTTATAATTGAAAATCCATAACTTAGGCGTGCAAAGCCTTAATTAATAATTAATTTTTATTTTAGCGACGGAAGAAATATCTGGGGTATTACAGATGAATAATCATACCTCAACATCCTGAGAATACAAGTTTCATTCCTCAATCCAGATTCTTTGCCAACCTCAGGAAATACACACATGATCCATTCCTTGTTGTCAAACAACCACAACAACAAAACACCAATAAAAATACATCAAGTCAGAAAGATTTAGTAAGATAAAATATATTCAGATAAAATACAATAAAAGACATCAAGTCAGATACAATAAAAGGAAAGAACAATTTTCAATAAAAAACATACCAAGAATGCAGTGACGAATCCATTAACTTGATATCCTGTGCTCTTCACTTCCCTCTTCTTATTTGTCTTAATTGAATCCAGGTTCTGTATGAGGTGTTGGTATGCCAAACTACCCCAAGGGAAAGCCTCCCACAACTCTTCATTCTCCACTAAAGGCCAAATTCACTCATCGATTGTCTTAATTTTTTGCACTCCAAGAAGAAGACTATACACAAACAGAAATTTTTGATGCTTTTAAATGTTCATCCCCAATCCTAAATTTCGATGCCATGTAATCATCCCACAACCTGCCGAAGATTATTTTGTTTGCCACATACCAAGTAGCAAACAATGAATCCGGACCGATCAAATGTCTCTTTCTATGAGGGTTGAACTCCGAGCCTCCAAATCGAAGTCCAGTCAAAGTGCAAATTCCTGACGCCGAAACTTCACCACGTTGCCCTTAATAAAAAAAAATACATAACTCCCGAGTAGTGTATGGTTCTTCCTTTTTCTTCACTATTTGGTAAGTCAGGAGCTCGTGGACTGTGCTCATGGACTTCCCCAATTCGCCAGGGAAATCATAAAATTTGCTAAAACATGAATTTTCAAATTTATTGAAAAGCGCTGCGCCATTATTGTTTAATGTAGTTCAAATGCTACTAAGGATCTCCTCATTGCAATGGTGGTCCACCCTTTGGGTAACTTTATGCAGCATTGGCCTCTTGAACCTCCATCCCTCCTAAAGCAACAATAGGACATTTTATATTAACAAATATTCTACAAAATATTTTGATCAGTTATAGCAAATATTTTTAGGATTAACTACCAAGGAGACATATTTTTGTTATTTCACAAAGAATTTACAAACACCCATGCACAAATTGAGCAGTAAGAAAATATAAAATAAAAATTTCAAGCAGTACCATGATATTTGTTTTTTTTTTGGAAGTAACAAATATTTTCAACATCTTTATAACCAGTAACAAAAGTTGTCACATTTTTTTTTTCAGATTAACATACAAAAGTAAAATTTTGCCTGGTGGCAAAAAATAAATGCATATAAATAATGTTGAAAACAAAAATTGGCATGAAGCATACTATACTTTAAGATTATTATATACCCAGCATACATATTTTTGTGTATTCACAAAGAATATACATAAAAGATTTGGGAACTCGCCAAAATTTAAATAAAAGATTTCAACAGTAACAAATTAATTTCAACTTTTGGTAAGTAACAAAAAAAAAATTGACTATTTTTTAGCAGTAATACAGTCAGTAAAATTTTTGTCATCACTAACACAATAGAACTTTTTGTGATTTCACAAAAATTCATCATATAACCAAACAAACATTTACAAGTAAATAAAATTCAAATAAATTAATGTCAATTTTTGATAAGTAACAAAAACAAAAGGACTATTCTTTACCAGTAAGAAAATCGGTAACATCTTTTTAACATTATCACAAGAAGTCTAAATTTTTTATTGTATTCACAAAAGTTCACCATATCACCCAAAAATTGATGTATACAAGTAATAATAAGACAAACAACTTAATTCAAAATCTTGCTCATTATAAAAAAAAACTAATTAAATTCAGTAACAACAAAACATAGAGCTTTTTATCAAGTTTTTCATTCACTAAAAAAGTAATACTTCCTTCAAAATTTATTCAGTAACAAAAAATTGAACACACAGATATACTTGCCAATCGAATAAGTCATTATCAAGCTAGTCACCATCTTCTACCTTTTGTTTTTGCCTTATTTTCCAAAAAAGCAGTTCACACGTGCATCTTTTTTTATAAAAAAGATAGATCCATAACAAATCTACCTTTTAAATTACATTTGCTCATATAATTAATACAACTTTTCGTGGACCACATAAGTGGGGCTTCAAAGCAGTAAAGGAAAACTATAAAAACAATACTGAACTTAAATAGTTCATCAGATTTCACAAATGCAGGAACATTCGCTGACCAAACCTATTCGAAGTTGAATACTACATAACTCTGTCACACCCCGACTCCCGAGGTGCAACTTACGAATACTGACACTACTCAACCATCTATCAATCAACTCAAACACGGGGAATATGCTCGGGGAACGTAAGGGAATATCAACGGAAAGCGGTAACATTCAAAACAAACTTTTAGGGATATGACAGAATAACATTCGAGCATGTATAATTTACATATCAATTCGAATAGGATAAGTATTTTCAGTCAACAAGAACGAGATTCATCAAAGCAATAAAAGACATCGAGCACATCGCTCGGAATTAGAACAAGTATCAGGGTATATTATCCAAAAGACTTCAATTCAAAGAGTTGCAGCGGATTATTCGACTCGATCCCAACAATCACATGTATGAAGACATGCAATTGCAAGTCTGACATTCAACTCGACTCAACAAAAACACCACACCACCAAGCCATCCTTGCCATCACCATCTTGCTAACCTGCACATTTAGAAATACATGCAGGGCTGAGTACTTCGTACTCAGTGAACACATGCCAAAAACATTTGAAATTTTGATCTTAGAGCTATAACAATTGAAATTGCCTTGCCGAAGCATCACAAGTATTTATGCAATTTAAAACGGTTTTACTTGTGAATGCAAAAATATTTTCATTTGGATAGACTGCGCAGTAAAAAAAATTATATACATCAAACAATATGTATCATCTACCACATCATCCATCCATTTGTGTCGAGAAGTAGGCCTCCTTCTCAAACACTGTGACCGGCCCAACCGAAGCAAGGCTCACAGTCACCATCAACAATTCATATACCACACATGGGTTTCCTGGCTTTCACAGGATAATAGTATCTTATTCAAGCAGATGATAAAACATACCAAACATCACATAAAATCAGCAAGTCAATTGCATTTAAAACTCACATAATAAAAATAATACTTCAAATAATAACGATAGCATTCATCGGAGTTTTGGTTTTAGAAAAGCCCACCTGCCCTCCGTCGATTAGCCAGACGGCTTACTTGCTATTTGTCCTCGCTACTTCTCTGTCCCGCTTGATCCTTCATAGTTGACATTGATTAAGAAAAATAAGATACGACGCAAGATGGAAAATAGACATTTGTCTCGACTGAAGGACTTCTACTTGAGTCGTCTCTCTCGATTTTAATCTCTTCTAGCTAAACCTCATTCCTCGGTTCTCTTCTCGTGTCTCAATTACTAAGGGATTTATCTCGCAGTCTCGTCAAAACATAACTGCTACTCAACATCGTTTACGCTTTTCTCTTTACTTTAAGAAACGTCTTCTATCTAAACTCTATTACTCGAATTCTTTCTTGCATTCTCAATCAATTCTTGGTTTAATTAACGACTTATTAACTCAATCGCTTGCACATAAAGGCATATTCAAATCGCATGCATTAATAGCATTCTCAACAATTTGTTTACGTTATTATTAAAACAAAATGTTTCACTCAAGTACATTGATTTAGTCACACAATAACTCAATATATCAAACATGTTGTCACATATTCGATTCACATTTCAAGACACATTAATCATTACTCGACTTTTGTTTTTAGAAAGATTCTTTCTTTAATTCCCAATAATAACTCTTGTTCTTGAATAATATTCAAATTACAGGAATTCTTTTTAATTTAAAACTTAAATAATGAATTTATTCTTCTCGACTCAATATACGACACTATTCCAAAACTCGTCGTCTATGTATACGTATTCATATACGTATTATTATTTCTTACTCTACTATTATTATCATTTCTCTTTTAATTTTAATAAACTCTTAAGAAAATTCGTCTTTTGACAACTCATCTCGTATTCTCGACTCAAGATTAATTTTAATTTATTAACTCAATAACTTCTATTGATTCATTTATTTTCAAAGCTCGACTTACTTTAGTATTTTCATACTTTGTCATTTCTTATCTAAATAGGAAATTATCTTTTGAATTATTTATTTTTATTCTAAACTTCTCGATTAGTTCTACGAACAATCAAACTCAACTCGATTAAAATTTCATACTCGTTTTATAACTTAAATTCTCGAGTTTTATTTCATCTTCTATTTCTCGATTATTATAACTTCTAATTTTCTTCTCTATTTAATTCTCAATTACCAATTTCTCTAAGCTCGACTTAATTAATTCAATTAACTCTTTTCTCGACTCCAATTATTTGATTTAGGAAATTACTTTTCCTTTATTAATTCTAACTTATGACTTATTCCTCTTTTAGTAACGTTTCTCTTTTATTTTCTATTTCCTATTTAATTTTTATTCCAACAAATATCTTGATTATTTTATTATGTAAACAACTAATTTCTTTTTGAATTAATTTAATTAAAATCCAAATCTTCAAATTTCACCTCAAGAACACCTAGAACACCTAGAACACCTACTAGGTATTCTTTTTCATATTTTTCGATTTTTCTCCCCTTTCAAGCTTAAAATCTCATTCTTTTTAGCTCATTAAATCCTATCTTCATCTAAGATTTAAATAAATACTCAAATATACATCAATAACATTATGACAGCAAGATCATCAAATTTATTAAATCATCATAGAATTATTTTTCTTCAAAAATATGCATATTGATCGATTTCTTCAAATTTAAAAACACGAAGGATTAAATCATCACATCTCATAATAATCTCATGCTCAAAACATCAATTAAACCATCAACAAAATCAACAAAATAATTTCTTCTTCCTATGCCCATATCACACGGCATTTTCCACATTTTTAGGGCATTCGATTTTTAAATTTTTCAAGCACAAATACTCATTCACAATATACTCAAAAACATAAATCAAACATCAAATTAACAAATACTCAAGAAAATCACATTTTCCTAATTTTTGCCTAATTTTTTGGTATTAACCAAATTTTAGGGCTTTTAATTTCTTTTTCTCTCTTAATTCATAGATTAAATCCTAGGGTTCGATTCTCCTATCGATTTCTCCTCACTCGATCCTCACATTGATAACCCTAGTTTGCCTAAACATAAAATAAATATCATGCATGCATGTTTTTCTTGCTTTAGGGCTTATGGAGATACATATATACAAGAAATCAAATAAATAATCATACTTTAAGAAATTAAATCGGTCTCCTTCTCTTGATCTCCTTAGAACTGAAAATGATGGGGAAAGAGGGCTCAAATCCTAGCTTGGATTTCTCTTGGAATAACTCATCTTGAACCTCAAGAAATAATAAGACAATAATTATTCATCCTTTCTAGGGCATCATAGCCGAAAATTTCAAAGAAATAAAGGATGTTTATGTGATTTCAAACTCAAGAACTTGGAGAATTATTACCTTTCAAATTAGGGTTTGAAAGAACTAGGATGATGATGATGATCTTCTCTTGATCTTCATGAGATTGGAGCTTGAATCTTAAAGTTTCTATGGAGAAATCTCAATGTGTGTGGTGTGTGTGCTCTCGGTTTTGAGAGGGAGAGAGAGAGTGAATTATTTTTTTTTTCTCTTGGCTTCTCTAGAAATTTTCGAGAGAGAGAGAAAGAGAAGGATAGGATTGATGATGAATGACTTGATTTGGCTTGTTGAATAAGCCTTTGACAAATTGGTAAGAATATAATGATGATATTCTAGTTTAGGTGTTAAAAATAGAGTATTTGAGAGAGATTTAGGAAGGGAGGGAGAGAGATGTCGGTGGGAGTGAGAGAGAGATGAGAGAGATTATTCTTTATTTTATTACAAATATAATTCACCCGGTTAAAAAAGTTTTCCGGATATAAAGTCCGTATTATTTCATTTATGCTGAAAACGGCTCTAATCTCTCCTCGTCTCGTTTCCGACACTAAAAAAATCTCAAACCTATCTCATGTCCCATTAAATAAATCAAGGATTCCGATTATTAAATTTTTAGGTCTAAATTCCAAATAACGAAGAAAACCTAAAAATTAATCGGCCAATTAATCCGTTAAAGATTAAATTCTTATAACTCTCTCAAGTGATCTCGGATGAGCTTCTATCATATCTCAATGACCTTAGAATTAATTCTAGGTTCAAAAGACTCTAATTAGGCCAATTTCTAAGTTCGTCGGTGAATAGTGTATTCTCGGTTATTGATACTATTCACTCAAAAGTAAAAATTCTCGAAATTCTCTGAAAATCAAACTCATGCTCAAACTAATATAAATAAACTCAATCAATGCATCACATCCTCAACTCAAGTAATCAAAACACATAAATTCACGTTGGAGCACATAAGGGCATTTTAGTCCTTTCACAGTAATTCTTTTTACTTAGAAAAATTTTATTTCTCAAGACTCGTCAATTAATTAGAATGCACTCAAAGACTTACGAAAGTTCGGGATATTACAACTCACCGGTAAATGTGCCTCCATTTGTGGATCATTTGTTGAAATGATGGTACCTAGGATTGTAAACGAATCGAATCGGAGCGAATATCTATGTATTGATTCGAAAAAATTGTTGCATATTTGATTCGGTATTCGATTCAGTTTCAAATATTTTTTTGTATTTGTATTCGATTCGATAGGATATTCGCAAATATTCGGTTCAATTCGAATATTCGATTCGATTTTTTTTAAAGTGTATCATTCGATTTGATTTGAAATTTTCTTAATTTACATTATTCGATTCGATTCAAATATATTCGATTCGCAAATTTAATTTTACCTAATAAACAATTAAATACACAACTTAATAATAAATTATTTATCCAAATCATAATAAATCAACTCACAATTCACAAATCATAATAAATATACTTCAAATGCGTAAATGAAAATAAGTTTGTCATCAAGTACACAACATAAATGAAAATCACAGTTCAACATAAAATACACAACGATCAAATGCATAAATAAAAATAAGTTAGTCATCAAGTTTATCAAAACAACACTTCACTAAAATCATTTGCAAATGGGAAGTGGCAACATTCAATCTTCCACAGTTCCACCAAATTTGCAAATTACGTAGTTTGCAATGTGACATAGTAAGGCACTTCTTCTTTCTAAATAAGAATAAAAAACGATTAGAAATCAATTTTATAAAGACATGTACATATATAAAATAAATAAAATAAATAGAACTTACACGTGTCATAAGGGGCTTCTTGATCCCGTGAAGCCGACGAACCCAATCTGCTCCCAAAATGAAATCTTCTCAAACTGCGGTTGGTTGATACTCATCATAAAAGTAAAACCATCATTTTCCACAACATTAAATGGCTGCTTGTTCATCAAAATCCAATGAGTAATGGCTTCCCTTTGCTTCGTGTGATCATGTCTACCGTCTGACAAAAGGCTTCAACTCTAACTTCGATTTGGCCGGCTGAAATTGCAAGGTCTTTTGTTTCTCATTGTGCATTTTTTTTTTGCAAACACCTCCTCAAGTGATTCTAAAGATAAGTTGTTGTGCTACTCGGTATTGTGTAAATCACTAAAATGACTTATATTAAATATTGGAGGGAGTATATAATACTTACCCCCTGATTTTCCTCTCTAATCTCTTCCTCTTGATTTGTTTCTGTAATACCCCAGATTTTCCGTACAATCTTAAAAATTTAAAGTTATTAATACAAATGACTTTGCACGCCTAAGTTTACGATTCTGAACTCTAAAACCAACGGCGAAATCCATTTCCGAAAATAAATTACGGAAGTCAGTTAGATGACTACTGTATTTAGGGTTATCGCGTACAAAAACTTTTTAGTTCTAGAACTCAGAACGGAAAACCGTCTGATTTTTACATTCACAAAATCGCGATACGAACTCGCCTGAGAAAGTTCATTTTTTTGATTTTCCGGACGAAACTTGGACTGTAACGTCCCGAGTTTTTGTCAGAAATTAGATTTTAAATATTACTTTCCGATTAAGTTAAATATATCGAAATTATTGGTAGAATCGGAATTTGACGATATTGTGCCGAGCTACGTTTTTTATCTTTCGATTTCCGTAACGTCGTATCGCGCCGGAAAAATGCGTAATTCTCCTTTTCTTCCCCTCTTAGCCGACCTCACCCTCTCTGTTGGGAAATTTATTAGTATGAGTTTTGATGAATTCCAAAACCGACTGACCCCAACCGAGTAGATGTTGCCAGAACCTAATGTTAGAATTTAGGCTCGCTGTTTGAGCAAAGTTAAGATTTTATCTTTACAGGTCTCCAGCTAAAGATGGCAACAAGGCGTCACTCAGACAGAACATCAGTTATGAAGAAAGACAACTGAGAGTTCACATGTTCAGATGCAAACAAGGGGAAGTCTTCAGAACATCAGTTGTGAAGGAAACCAACTGAGCGTTCATCAGATGAGAAACAGTAAAAAGGAAGAGAACATCAGATGAAAAGGAAAGTCATCTGAGAGTTCGAACCCAACTGACTAAATACAAGAAGGACAACTGAGCATTCTAGTTGGAACATCAGTTGTAAACTCAATCAGTTAATATCAAAAAGATGAAGTTCAAAGTCAGCTGAGAGTCCAACAGTTCAGAACATCAGCTGAAGACCACTCAGATGAAGATTAAGACTTTCAACCGACGAACCGAGGTTGACTGTCAGAAAGGTTTGAAGTTGAATTTCAAAAGGAAGTCACATGAGGGTTTGACCGTTTAGTCATTATCCCATTTGGCCCAACACAAGGCTGTCTCAGATGGAAAGTAGAAGAGTACAGTTGCCATATCGGGAAAGTCTGCAGAGATGAGAGACAAGCCATCGCTATCAAACGATCAGAGATCAACAGCTCCTCCAACGGCTAGTTGATTCTCTCCGCCTATAAATAGAGGCTTCCATTCATTGGAGAAAGTGGAGGAAGACACACAAGAGAAGACACACGAGACGAGACAGAGCGAAAGAAAGAACTATATTCCTTACTCGAGCTGAATTAGATTTAGCCTCTAAGAACATCACTTGTTGAGAGTTCTAGAGCATTAGATTGTGTCTGAGTGTCTTTAGATCGAACCTTGAGAACATCACTTTGTGAGAGTTCGTAGAGTGTTAGATCCCAGCTCACTTCTTGTTCGAGCTGTTAGTTGGAACTTTATCTTTCATACCTGAAAAGGTTTTAGGACCCTACTCTTCCTGTAATTGAGTAGTTAGGTTGTCAAGTACCCGCAAACTTGACATAGGTTGTTAAGTACCCGTAAACTTAACTGTAAAGGTTGATAAGTACCCGTAAACTTATTGCAACGGTTGCACAGCCCAGGTAAGCTGTGTGGTTCTGTCCAGAAGAACTTGGACTGAAGTGTGTGGATTCACATCTCCCCGTGGACGTAGGAGGATTATCTCCGAACCACGTTAAATCCTGTGTGTCTGTGTTTGTTTTTATTCAGTTGCTTTTGCATATTTATCTGATCAATCTAACCGACATACAAACCTCATTTGCACTTTTTCAACCGAGCTGTTTTGGTTCTTGACCAACCGAGTTGTTTTGCGTGAGTTGCTTTTAACGAGTTTATTTTTCCACCACTTTCCGCACAGCCTCACTCTTCCAGCTGAGGTCGCTTACTCAGCTGTGAGATTCCAACTGAGTCCTCTTTTACTCAGTTGAAGTGATTTTTCAGATTTAAGTTTTTAAATCCTAACTGGTGTATTTCCCCCCCCCCCCCCTCATACACCAGTAACTCGTTTCGGGACCATCAAGTGGTATCAGAGCAGTGGTTCAAAAGACTGCTGACTCTGTTTCACAAGGTGTGAATTCGAGGAATTTTATTCAGTGGTCAACTGAACAGATCTCTTTATCACGCTTGTGCATATCTGCTTGCACCTTTCTTTTGTTGTTGTGTGCAGATGGACGTCAAAGACGATGAGGTACAATCTAATGCTGCTATTTTGAATTCTTCAATTATTTCTAACATGCAGGAAACCCTAGATGAAGAGTTGGAACTCTCATGGGACGACTTCTTAGAACTCAATAAGGAAGTGCAACAGCAGTCGGTTGAGTTTAAGAGTCTTCATGCACAATTCGCCAAGCTTGAAGAATACTTAACCGACAAGGACGATCTGATCAAGAGCCAAAAGGAAGAGATTGACAATCTCAATAATCAGTTGAATGCTGCCAGCCAACCTAAGGCTTCAACTGATGAGGAGTTAAAGAAACAGATCAAGAAGCAGGAAGATCAGTTGAACTAGCAGGAGGTGCAGATCGGCCAGCTGGTGAAAATGTCAGACGAACAGTTCGAGTATATAGCTGTTCTTCTCAAAGAATTGCAAACTGAGAAGGACAACCTGATCAAGCTATATCAGTCATCCAAGATCATAGAGAATCTAATCAGTTACAGCCGACAGACGGATGACTTGTCAGGACTCGGTTACGATGTGGTTAAAGATAGTGGAATTCCTCCAGCAACCTTCATCAAAGCTGTTGAGGTCAAGGTTGTTGAACCTAACACAGTTGAATCTGAATCTCCCCAAAGTAATGCAACTTCCACTTCTCAGCAAGCTCAACCGACCACGGGAACTCCAACTGAGAAGGGAAAAGAAGCAATGGATGAACAGAACGTTCCATCGGTTGGGACATCAATCGAGGGGGAATGTTCCAAGTCACAAAAGAGGAACCAGAGGCGTCGGAGATACAACCGAAACAAAAATCAGAACCGACCTCTGAACCGTCCACAGAACCGACCACAGAAAGAATGGAACCGACCACAGAGCCAACAAGGACTCAACCATCTTAATCAACAGCGGTTCCATCATCAGTTCAACCAGAGGTTCCAACCGAGTCAACCAATGAGGAACAGTTCGAACAGCTGGAGATATTCATGCTACAAGTTGAATCAACATCCGAGCATGACCAATTGTCGTCGTCAGTCAGAAAGATGGAATCAATATCAGCTACGAAGATTCCAACATGGCGTCCGACCTCACAGACAAACTCAACAGGATAAGAATCGCCATCGAAACAGGGGGAAAGCCTCACCTCCTAAAGCTCAACATAGGAGAAATCCAACTCCTCCCAAGAAACAGAACATCACTACTAACAACAAGCCTAAGGATAACCGAGGTGTTGTTATAGTTGATGATGAAGAAAAAGTAATTTGGAATGATAAATCCATCCGAGTTTACAGGGAAAAGCGACGCACAGTTCCAGCGGGAACTGGTTCTAACCCTCCAGGACCCAACTGAAATTAGGGACCTAAGCGAGTTTCTCTTTGCAGGTACAGGAGAAACAACTGAGGAAGAAGAAGGCGTCTGCAATAATGTGGGTGATGGATAGTGGATGCTCGAAACACATGACAAATCTGAAGGATTTGCTTGGAAGTTTCGTGGAGAAAGAAGGTCCATCAGTTACTTTTGGTGATAACTCAAAAGGTTATACCAGAGGTTACGGTACCCTTGAAACCAATCATGTTTCAATTTCTAATGTCTCTTATGTTGATGGATTGAAGCATAACCTGCTCTCCATTAGCCAATTATGTGATAATGGTTTCTCTGTCAAGTTTGATGCACAGGGTTGCAGAGTTAAAGATGTCGGATCAAAGCAGGTGATATTGTTGGGAAATCGATCTCAAACAGGGAATGTTTACCACGCTGACTGGAACAGCAGCCTCCCTGACACTTGCCTGTTATCAAAGAGCAGTTCGGATGTGAGCTGGCTGTGGCACAAAAGGCTCAACCATCTGAACTTCAAGACGATGAACCGACTCGCCAGACAAGAACATGCAAGAGGTATACCTAACCGAGTGTTTTCAACAACACACATGTGCAGTGCATGCCAGCTGGGAAAGCTCGCTAGAACCTCCTTCCGGTTGAAGTCAACTCCCTCAACCGACCGAGTGTTACAGCTGATCCATATGGATCTCTTCGGGTTAGTTACACCAAAAAGCATTAATGGAAACGAATATACATTGGTTATAACTGATGACTACTCAAGATATACGTGGACCATCTTCATACGCCACAAGAGTGAAACCCGAGATGAGCTGCCCAAGCTGATGGATCGGATATCGAACCAACAAGAGATGAAGATCAGATCGTGGAACGGAGTTTCTAAATTAAACCATGATTGAGTATTGCGAAAAGAATGGCATAACCCATCAGAAATCAGCCGCGCGTACTCCACAACAGAATGGCGTAGCTGAGCGAAGAAATAGAACTCTGAAGGATGCAGCTACATCCATGTTAGCGAGCTCTGCATTGCCAAAGAGATTTTGGGCTGAAGCGATCAACACAGCATGCTACACTCAGAATCGATCTCTTCTCACCAAGCGGTTGGGAAAGACGCCCTACGAGCTGTGGAGACGCAGAAAGCCAGATATTTCTTATTTTCGTGTTTTTGGATCTAAGTGTTATATTCACATCAATGGGAAGACTCAGTTGAAAACTTTTGATGCCAAAGCTTCGAAGGGCATATTTCTTGGATATGCAGCTCGGATCAAGGCATATAGAGTTTTCAACAACAACTCTCGTGTTGTGGAAATAACACCTCATGTTAGTTTTGATGAATCTACCTTTGAGTGCAGGGAACAGGTAAAGGAACAACACGCGGATCCAACTATTCTACCAGTTCTCACCAGATCGCAAGCACTTCGAGAAAAGAACCGAGCTGAACCTCTGATATGGGCAACTGAGGATGAGGATCCATACTCCTCTGAAGATGAATGCGAAGACCTCAGCTCGTCCCAAGGGGGAACTTCAGCTGATGCCCCTCCAACTGCATCAACATCTGAAGCAGAACCAAACTCAGCTCGAACTATTGTAAATGTTGAGGATCCAGACTCAACTGCCGATAAATCACCAGCTCTGAAGACTCCAACTCAGAATTTTGAACAGCCACAGTTGGGAGAAGAAGGAAGACGCAACCAAAGATGGTATGAAGTTCATTCCACCGACGACATCATCGGAGATCCAACCGAGGGTGTGCGCACACGGAGCAGGGTTGCAAATCCAGAATCAACCGAGGAAGATTCCAACACTTATGCCCAATATGCTGAGGAATTGGCAGTTCTAGAGGAGTTCGAGCAAGCTGGAGATGTTGCTATGATTTCTTGCTTTGTAGCTGATGTTCCAGAATCGAAGAATGTTGGGGAAGCTCTCAACTGTGTCCACTGGACAACAGCAATGCAAAAAGAACTGAATGAGTTTCTACGCAACTGTGTATGGGAGTTGGTAGAAAGACCAAATGGTGTCAAGGTGATTGGATTGAAGTGGATTTTCAAAAACAAGAGAGACGCAATTGGATTCATTGAGAGGTATAAAGCAAGGTTGGTAGCTCAAGGATACTGCCAACAAGAAGGAATTGACTTTGAAGATTCCTTCGCACCAGTTGCAAGGCTGGAAGCCATCCGGATCTTTCTAGCTTATGCCGCACATCACAAGTTCAAAGTATATCAGATGGATGTGAAGTGTGCATTTCTCAATGGAGATATCAAAGAAGATGTATATGTTGAACAGCCTCCTGGTTTTGAGACTGGAGATGGAAGAGTGTACAAGCTAAAGAAAGCTATCTATGGTCTAAAGCAAGCGCCACGGGCATGGTATGACACTCTTTGTGGATTTCTTCTGAACTCGGGATTCAAACGAGGTTCAGTTGATAAAACTCTGTTCACCATCAAAGTTGGAGAAGAAATACTTGTTGTGCAAATTTATGTCGATGACATCATTTTCGGCTCCAAGTCGGAGGAGCTGTGCAAGAAATTCTCCGATCTTATGAAGAAGAAGTTCGAGATGTCAATGATGGGCGAGATGAATTATTTCCTTGGATTACAAGTGAAGCAGTCACCTGAAGGGATTTTCATCAACCGGTCCAAGTATACAAAGGAGCTCATCATCAAGTTCGGATTGCAGACAAGTAAGACAACTAAGATCCCTATGAATACGAACTGAAAGATCGAACTAGGAGCTGAGGGAAAGCTCGTTGATGCCAGCCAGTATAGAGGGATCATCGGTTCGCTGCTCTATCTAACTGCCAGCCGACCAGACATTTCATACGCAGTTGGAGTGTGTGCTCATTTTCAAGTCCAACCAAGAGAAGCACACATGTTGGCAGCAAAGAACATCATTAAGTATCTGAAGGGAACTGTCAATGTTGGGTTGTGGTACCCAACTGATGACAATATCCAGCTGACTGGATACTTAGATGCCGACCTAGTAGGAGATCGGTTGGACATGAAGTCTACTTCTGGACACTGTCAGTTCATGGGAAGCAAGCTGGTTTCATGGTTCTCCAAGAAACAAGCGTGTGTTCCCACTTCGACAACCGAGTCAGAGTATATGGCTGCCGGAAGCTGTTGCATGCAAGTATTGTGGCTAAAACAACAGCTGAGAGATTATAAAGTTGCAACCGGACAGGTTCCCATTCATTGTGATAGCTCGAGTGCTATAGCTATCTCTCTGAACCCTGTTCACCACTCTCGGACTAAGCATATCGATATTCGTCATCATTTCATCCGAGATCATATTGAGAAAAAGGATGTGTCCATGGAGAAGATCCCAACTGAGATTCAGAGAGCTGTCATCTTCACCAAACCTCTTCCTGAAGCCCGATTCAAGATGCTGTGTGATCTTCTAGGACTCTTGGATCCGAGCTAAAAACTCATCCGAGCTAAAGAGTCATCCGAGATGAAGAGTCATCCGAGCTGATAAGGATACATCCAAGCTGAAGAATCGGATATCTATTTAAAGGGGAAGCTCAGATGAAAAGGGAAGCTCAGATAAAGGGGGAATCTCAGATGCGAACTGCCAACTGAAAACATCAAACGTCAGCTGAACAGACGAACTCGAGTCAGCTGATTGTATGCGGCAACTGAGGAGCACAACTTAGGTATACAGCTGATATCGACATCAGCTGCCAGGTATCATTTATGTCTGAAGGTGTTATGATATTAAATGAGAATGTTTGAAATAAATTCAAACATTCCTGAACATGTCAGCTAGACTAAACAAGCCATCATATCGCATTTAATGTAAAGTCTGGCTGAACACCTATAGCCTTACTTTATAGTGCGACTGGGCTGACACTCTAAACTATTCACCTTCTCACTCGCGCGCGTGGTATATCAGTCAAAATTACCCAACAGTCGCGAAATCACAGCCGTTGATAAATACGCGCGATTTAACCCTAGCCGTTGATTTTATCCGAGTCAAAGATTATATAATACGGCAAATAAGGAAGTGATCCTTACCTTCTCTTTTCGTGCATATCTTTACTCACTATTCATCATCTTCTCAAATCTTGTTTCGCCATTTTCAGTAAAGTTTTTCCTTCTTCTTCGCATATATATCGAGTCGAGATGGCGCCCAAATCCAAAGCCTCTAAGAAGATGGTCTCCACAGAGCCTGCTACGTTCCAGGAATCGTTCGACATGGTGATGTCGAAGATTCATTTCGAACAGTTTTTATCCAGAGCGGCTCTCTCCTCGCCTGAGCTTGCTCCCGTCGCCGCCATCCTCTCCGACCATCATCTGCTTGACTAGGCAACCCTCTCTCCGGCCTTGTTGCTCAGGAAGCAGGTCGTACATTTCTACCGGAATCTACAACGAGTTGCAGAAGACGGGCTTCTCACGATCATCCCGTGCAAGCAATGCCACAGAATCTCCCGGACAGTAGAAGACTCCTTCGTGGAGATAAAGGTGTCAAAGGAGCTGGAGAAGCTCATCCCCAGAAACCGCGAAGCCACAGATGTGCTGGGGAACTTCACTGACAAAGAAGCTGACACCTTCCTTCAAACAATCCTCATAGTTCCCGAGCCATTGAAGGGGAGCATGCAGAGGACGAAGCTGAAGCCAGCTCACCGACTTCTCTTCGACGTAATCTCCAAGTGCACCTTCACATATGGTGGAGCCTTCGATGACATAAGCCGTCCTAAGCTCAAGCAGCAGAAGGCCCTGGAAGAGCTGCACCAGGTCGATTGGTTGGGATATCTGGAAAGCCAACTGATGATGGAGAAGCAGAAAATCTCCGAGACAACAGTTGAGTCCGGAGAACTGCTATTGAGCGTCAAGGGGACACTCAACTTTGGAACAAAGATTTCTGCCCTCATCCTCCAAGCTACACAAGGACTACCGCTGACATGGGAAGGAAGTGAGGACACTCCAGTCAGCAAGCTGTCGCTATTCCCCTCAGCTAAGAAAGCCAGGGATGTTGTGGAGGCTGTCTACACCTCCAAGGGTGCTCCCAAGCCAGCTGTGGAGTCAGCAGCTCGCCGGCCTTCAAGGACCAAGCCGGCGAAGCGCCAGCTGGAGGAGGTAGCTGAGGAGGAAGAAGACGAAGAGGAGGAAGAGGAGGAACCTCTGCAGAAGAGGCCAAGGATAAGGATCATCCAGCCAGCGGCTCAACCATCCACAACAAGTCCAGTGGTGGTCAAGCCGGCTGAGGCAAAGGAGTCAACCGAATCCAGTCAATCGATTGACCCAGCTGGATTCATTCTTCAGCCGTGTCAGGAGAAAGCAGCTGAAGACGTGGAGATCCAAGTGGAGGATTCCAGCTCCTCCTCAGATGACTCTTCTCCATCTGAGGAGTCCCACGACAGTCAAACTAGAGCTGATGCCAGCAAGGTAAACCCACCTGTGTCTGAAGAAACCCTCGAGCCAACCGACTCACTACCTAAAGAGGATCCAGTTCTCTCAACTGGTCCTCAGTCAAATAGTCCGAGCCTCTCGCTCGATGCCAACGTTGTGACCATTCTTTCGGCCACCGGTGATGAAACCATCGAACCTGTAACCTTCGATATCGAACCCCCTCCAATCGATGAAGAAGCCAACCGCCAGGCAATCCTGGCTGAATATGAAGGAAGACTCAGCTACTGCTTCCGCAAGCTGATTGGTATGTTCCCTGAGGCAGCTTCAATGCCCGTCTTTGCCGTACTCGGGACGGAACTGCTCTACCAGTTCAGCATCATATTCAGCTACTGGTACGTCAAGGAGGAAACCCTCAGGATCCATGGTTGGGACAAGTTGAAGGTCGAAGAGTCCAACCTGAGGGAATACTTCGACTACCAAAACATGGAGGTAGCTTACAACCAGAAGGTGGTTGTGCTACGACGACGTCTAGACAAGAGCATCCAAGAAGGGACAGACACTAGGGAACTGTGCAACAATCCTGGAGCTGTTCAGTTTCTTGACGAGATGCTAGCCAAAAATGCCTCCTGCATGGATGACGTCGACGCAGCTGATGAGGCGGCCAAGAGAGAAGAAGACAAGCTCAAGGCCTACCTCGCCAGCTAATCTGCCATGGTTGTCTCAGAGTCTGCTGCCCAGCCACAACCACAGCTTCTGCCCGGACCCTCCGATCAGCCAACTCTCTCAACCGACGCCATCTGCGAGCTGATTTCGGAGAGGGTCAACCAGCTGAGGCAGGAGATGCTGTCCAAGATCCAGCTGAGCAAGGTGGAGGAAGCTGACAGGATGCAGCAGCTGATGGCAGAAAATGCCAGCTTGAAGAATCAGCTAGAACACCTCTCATCTTCTCTACAGCACAAGTTCGAAGACCTCTCCACTTCTTCCAGCTCAAAGGTCTCGGCTCTAAGGAAGGCCGTTCAGAGCCTCAGCTCGGATTTCAATGTGTTCAAGATCGTTGCTGAATCTGACCTCGCAAAGTCCCAGCAGACTCAGGACCAGGAGTGGATGTCTCAGTTCGCCTCTTTCCGAGCTGAGTTTGTCTCCCTCCACAAAGAGGTCTCTGCGACCTTTGCAGCTGTGCAGCGAGCTGAGCAGGAGCGCCAAGACTTGGAGTTGGCCAAGAAGGTAGCTGAGAAGGATGCTGTTGACGAGCTGTTTTCCCGAGTTCAACAGGCTGAAGCCAAGTTGACCTCCCTGGATGGCACTGTAGCCACCCTTTTGGATGATGCCAAAAAGGGGGAAGATAAGGAGCCAGCAGCTGGGGAAGACAAGGAGCCAGCAGTTGTTGCTGGACGAGGGAAAGCTGTTCTCCAGCAAGCTGAAGGGGAAGGAGTGCCAGCTGAAGGAGCTGGAGCTGAAGCTGAAGGATCGCAGCCCGAACTGGAAGTCTCCCACGACCTCGTAGCCGAGCTTACGGCCGAGCTCGAGGCAGAACTTGACGGAGGAATATCTGTTGAAGACTGTATCGAAGCTGCCAAAGCTATGGGGGAGTCAAAGGAGAAGTACTTAAATCCCTCCTGGATCAAGAAGTTCGCTGCCGATCAGGCCAAGAAGGTGGCCAAGTTTGAGAAAGAGCTGGCCAAGGTAGAGAAGAACGTCGACAGGAATAAAGCCAGCCGGAGTGTGCGAAGAATCAACAAGCACCAGATGAAGGCTGAGGCTAGGAAGTCGACGCGCCAACTGCAGAAGAACGCTCCGCTCCCGTCTTGGTACCCACATGTTGACAAGTGGATGAATGCTGAGTAGAACGATGACTGGGAGCAGTTCAAGCATGAATTCATCAATGACTTTTACTACAGGAAAGTCTACTGAACTGAAGACCCAAGGCAAGCCTTCAAGGAAGCCCTGTGGGAACTCAGATCTGGAGACCCTGGAATGTTTAGTCAGTTCAAGCGAGCTATGCTGAATGCTCAGCTCGATCCCAACACCGTTCCAGTTCCAAAGAAGTGCATATACCGTCCTCAGATGATCAAAGGCACGAGCACGCCAAACAGAAACGTGATCATGGCAGAGGCGAGACAAGTCTGCAAGGAACATGGTGTCAACACTGGGATCGAGTCAGCTGCGAAGAAAGAGATTTTCGACCGAATCTTCAGCAAGTACGGTCAACAGTATTTTGAGCTGTCAAAGTTTTTGAGTTGATGAAGTTTTTGGATGTTGTAGTTTTTGAAGCAACTATTGTATCTTTATCTGTTTTGTGCTTAACCTTGTAACCTTCAGTTGTAACAAAAACTTCAAAGTATATAATACGATTCACCTTGATGAACAATTCCTCATTGTCCAAGCTCTGAATCATAAAGTCCTTCAATATCATGTTATAACTGTTCTAACCCTTTGATGTTTTATCTTATAGACTGTCTAGAATTTCAGCTGAGATTTTAGGTCAGTTAGAGAGGATTAGATCAATAGTGGTTTAAAGTTGTAAGTGGTTTTAGCATCATCAAAAAGGGGGAAATTGTTGGGAAATTTATTAGTATGAGTTTTGATGAATTCCAAAACCGACTGACCCCAACCAAGTAGATGTTGCCAGAACCTAATGTTAGAATTTAGGCTCACTGTTTGAGCAAAGTTAAGATTTTATCTTTACAGGTCTCCAGCTAAAGATGGCAACAAGGCGTCACTCAGACAGAACATCAGTTGTGAAGAAAGACAACTGAGAGTTCACATGTTCAGATGCAAACAAGGGGAAGTCTTCAGAACATCAGTTGTGAAGGAAACCAACTGAGCGTTCATCAGATGAGAAACAGTAGAAAGGAAGAGAACATCAGATGAAAAGGAAAGTCATCTGAGAGTTCGAACCCAACTGACTAAATACAAGAAGGACAACTGAGCGTTCTAGTTGGAACATCAGTTGTAAACTCAATCAGTTAATATCAAAAAGATGAAGTTCAAAGTCAGCTGAGAGTCCAACAGTTCAGAACATCAGCTGAAGACCACTCAGATGAAGATCAAGACTTTCAACCGACTAACCGAGGTTGACTGTCAGAAAGGTTTGAAGTTGAATTTCAAAAGGAAGTCACATGAGGGTTTGACCGTTCAGTCATTACCCCATTTGGCCCAACACAAGGCTGTCTCAGATGGAAAGCAGAAGAGCACAGTTGCCATATCGGGAAAGTCTGCAGAGATGAGAGACAAGCCATCGCTATCAAACAATCAGAGATCAACAGCTCCTCCAACGGCTAGTTGATTCTCTCCGCCTATAAATAGAGGCTTCCATTCATTGGAAAAAGTGGAGGAAGACACACAAGAGAAGACACACGAGACGAGACAGAGCGAAAGAAAGAACTATATTCCTTACTTGAGCTGAATTAGATTTAGCCTCTAAGAACATCACTTGTTGAGAGTTCTAGAGCATTAGATTGTGTCTGAGTGTCTTTACATCGAACCTTGAGAACATCACTTTGTGAGAGTTCGTAGAGTGTTAGATCCCAACTCACTTCTTGTTCGAGCTGTTAGATGGAACTTTATCTTTCATACCTGAAAAGGTTTTAGGACCCTACTCTTCCTGTAATTGAGTAGTTAGGTTGTCAAGTACCCGCAAACTTGACATAGGTTGTTAAGTACCCGTAAACTTAACTGTAAAGGTTGATAAGTACCCGTAAACTTATTGCAACGGTTGCACAGCCCAGGTAAGCTGTGTGGTTCTGTCCAGAAGAACTTGGACTGAGGTGTGTGGATTCACATCTCCCCGTGGACGTAGGAGGATTATCTGCGAACCACGTTAAATCCTGTGTGTCTGTGTTTGTTTTTATTCAGTTGCTTTTGCATTTTTTATCTGATCAATATAACCGACATACAAACCTCATTTGCACTTTTTCAACCGAGCTGTTTTGGTTCTTGACTAACCGAGCTGTTTTGCGTGAGTTGTTTTTAACGAGTATAATTTTCCACCCCTTTCCGCACAGCCTCACTCTTCCAGCTGAGGTCGCTTACTCAGCTGTGAGATTCCAACTGAGTCCTCTTTTACTCAGTTGAAGTGATTTTTCAGATTTAAGTTTTTAAATCCTAACTGGTGTATTCCCCCCCCCCCCCCCAATACACCAGTAACTCGTTTCGGGACCATCACTCTCTCACAAGCATAGATATTTCATTTTTATATAGTATTAACCTTATGACTAATGTCCTTTTATTCTAATACTTTACACCTATTGTAGTAAGTTAATATATAACATAAAATTTAGTAGTCATCTTCCTCATCCCTCTCTCCCATTTTCGGCCACACACATATACTATACTTTCATGTTCTTCATCCTCCATTGAAGAAAGCTCCAAGCTTTGGCAAGGAAAATTCATAAGTTCATCATCCAACCATCAATCTTCTAAACTTCCTTCATTAAACTTCAAGGTATCCATCTCCTCTACACTTATATCCAAATGGATTTCATTTCTTTTATTTTCTCAAGATGGATCGAAAATTAGGATGATGTAGTAGATGTTTTAATCTTTTAATTTATGACATAGGAGGGTTTAGATATGGATTCTATGGTTAAATTTTGAAGAAAACAAAGAACCCTAAAACCTATGTAATACCGAAATTTAGGGGATTCTATGTAGGATGGATTAATTCTAAAATTGATTGCATAATTGAGTTTAGAAGATGTTTAATTGAGGATTGGTGAAAGAACAAATGAAATCCCCTATGTATTTGATGAGGACCGATTTTTTAGGCTAGGGTTTCACTTGATTTCTCAATTGATGTTGTAATGGTTTTGATAATTGGTTAATTGATGTTGTAGTAGGTTGATAAATGAATTAATGGAGCTAATTGGTGAAGAAAATCACCCCTTAAATTTCTATGCTATTACCGATTTTTATGAGGAATTGGGGGTTTTCATATAGTTTGATCTAGTTGATGATATAATGAGGAATTAATGTTTCTAATGATAATAGTTGATGATAGAAATTAAATGAGAATTTTCTAAAATTATTAATGAAATTATAAGAGACTAAAAACTCGAATTAAGTTGAGTTTAAGTAATGATATGAGGTGATGATGTTTATAATAATGAATCTCGTTAGATGATGATTGATGACGTAGAAAATGAACGAATTCCGATAACTTTTGAAATCTTGTAAGAGACGAACAAGTGGACGTAAATAATAATCGAGAAGTCGAGTAAGGATGTTAACTAGATAATAATGATTATAATGGATTAAGGCACGACTTTGTAGTTGACGACATGAGCATTCGGATTATTATATAATGAGTTGTAGTTATAATCGAGAACTAGAAACGAGAAATGTTAACTTGTTATTGGTATAGTAAATGGTAGTTGAAACGACGAGGTTTGATCGTCGTGGTTATAAACGAGTTTTGAAAAGGAGTCCTTCACGTACGGGAGTACATGTTGACTGCCTTGAGAGTGAAGTTTCGTGAGAAATCGAGTACGAGAACTTAGAACGAACTTAGGAAGTTATACGTCGATTCTATCGAGCAACTAGGGTTAGCCGCGGCAGTTTTGCGACCCTTCCCGGAAACTGTAATATCTCTTAGCTCGTTTATCGGATTTGAGATCCATAAATTGGAGCGTAAACTAGACTTTCCAAGCTTTCTAACGGTACAGGGCTTGTCCCCTGTTTCCAATTCCTCTGTTCTGGGCAGTCCCCAGAACTACTGCATTGTGCAGTGAATTTTTTCAGAACTTGCATTCCTAAGTTGTTTCTTCGCAACTTAGTTTCTTTCGATCGTTTAAGCCGTAATAAGTTAACGACTATCTTCTATACTGACCTAAGAGTCAAGTATGAATCCCTTCAAGTTCTAAACGAGATTTGTTTGAGTCTCGTTCCCGTTTAAACTAAAAAGAAATTAGTAGCGTGCAAATGCCTAAAGAAACAAAACGACTAAAACCTAATTCGAATTTCCATATTCGATTATCTTTTACGACCGAATTTAAAGTGTGATTATTTTACGATGAAGGAGGAAGCCAGCACTAAGGAAAGGACGGAAGAATAGAAGAACGAGAACCTGTTTAGTAGTTCTGTATCATCGAGGTGGGCTTTTATATATGAAATAAAATGAGCAATGCTCGGAAACCTTTCTTTATCGCTTTGATATCCGTGTTTTCAAAGTGATAATTATGGCATGAACTGTTTTATGTTTTATGTGAGTTCTCTTGTACCTATCTGAGTTAACATTCGTGTTTTCCAGAATTTATGAGTTAACCGCTAGGATTGTTAACTATCAATCGGCTCTGAGTTAGCTATCAAGTGCTTTCCAGAGTTTGTGCACTTTGTAGCCTGTGGTGTATGTGGTATCTTGTTGAGGGGTAACCAGCCACGGTGAATGAGAATTTGGTCAAGATTTGAACGTAACATCTATAAAAAGTGCTTGATCAAGCCAAATTATGTAAATGAGTCAGAAAATGTTTTAGTAGACACGGGCTATTTTAAATAAAACCCCGATGTGCTACAAATTATGAAATGCCAGATTATCTATACTTATGTTTATATTTTCGGCAACGTGCCCACTAAATACTCTTGTACTTAGCCCTGCATATGTTTTCTAAATGTGCAGGTTGAAGCGACGAGAGCGGCGGTGGTTGAAGTTGAGTTGAGTTAAGAAGTTAGGAATGCTTTAGCTTATGACCTACTTTCCGCTGCAAAACTCTAGACCTTTTGACGTTATGTACTTTTGGTGAATCACTGTAGTTTAAGTCTGTAATCTTTAACTTAGATGCTTTCGAGTACTTTCTGTCGAGTAATCCTTCGTGATTAACTCTTCTTTTTTTTTAGTAAAGTCTTGTTCATTGAATGTATGATGTCTTATATGTATGTTTAATTACTCATCCCCTTCTTCCCCGCTTCTTTAATCCAATCCCAGTCGCACCCCGGCTTCTGCCGTCCCTCAGGATTTGGGGCTGTGACAGTTTCATCTTTTAAATTTGAGTCATCCATATCCTGCTGAATAAATAGATGGAAATGATATAATATGGATTAACAAGTTATTAATTAAAATCTGATTCATATCGAAATTACAGTCAATTAAAATCTGATTCATGATTCATATCCATATAAAAGGGGGCAGATTAAGATTCAATCATACTGCTCGCTCATAATTCCTTGTCACAACCGTTCAAATTGGTGAAAAAACAAAGTATTGCATTTACATACTCCTCCATCTCCTAATTATACAAATTAAAAATGAAATAATCACCCTAAATCACCAGACATTATTGTCGCTACTTGCTTGCATGGTTTTCTTCTATAATTTCAATTTTCAATCACATGAATAATCTGCAGTAGATAGATCTATGCCAACTTTATGCAATCAATAAAGCATAACCATATGTAACAAAGAAGGACCACATGAAAATGATCAACAATAGCCGACAAATGCATCCAGTAAAGCAGATATCTCCCTGTTGAAACAACAAGTACTATTAGAGTTAGAGAGAGAGAGAGAGAAAGAGAGAGAGAGAGAGAGAGAGAGAGAGAGAGATAACTGGACAGGTTGAACCGTTGAAGAAGATGGGAATGGCGGATGTCGCCCGGCGGTCCGGCAAGTACGACTATACGAGCTGAGTGGTGGCGGCGTTTCAACGAAGGCAATTCTTATTTCTTAGGGTTTGAAAAGTAAGAGAGAATGAGAATTGAGAAATGAGTTGTATTTTGCTGCGTAAGGCGTAAGGCCGTAAGGGTCTAAGCGGAGAGAATAAGGAATTGAGATTATTTATATTTAATTTTACTTTTTAATTTAGTTTGCATATATAAATATATATAGGTCAGTAGGTCATCCATTGTATGTATATTTTTATATTAGATTCAAAATTTATTTTACATATATTCCATATATATATATATATATATATATATCAAATCGAATATTTTCGAATATTGAATCGAATACCATGATTTTGAATTTGTATTTGAAAACTAATCGAATCGGAAAAAATATTTGTATTCGTATTCGAATCACAAATTTTTGAATTCGAATATCGAATCGAACAAAAAAAGTTTTATTTGTTTACAACCCTAATGGTACCTAGGGTTTGCGTACAATCGTCGCTGGAATCAGAGTTCTCGCTGGATATTTTACTACTCTCTACGACCAAAACACAGTTACAAATAAAAGGTTTTTATCGACTACAAAAACACATGAATAAATTTAAATTTCAGTATGAAATCGACGAAAGGATGTACACTATACCTCTTATCAACGAACGCCGCTCGGAAAATGAGATTTCACACAGAAATCGTCGTTGAAGAAGAAGAAGAAACCCTGGTTGTTGAGAGAGAAATTGAAACGAGCAGGCTTGAATGAATTTGAATTCTGGAAGAAAGAAATGCGTAGATATTTTTTTGTTACTGGACAATCAATTAGGTTAATTCATTTACTAAGGGTAAAATTGTCAACAAGTGCTAAATTTTTTAAATTTTTATAAGAAATGCTATATTTTAAAAAAACTATCTAAGAAGTGCTACTTATACAATCCTCTCAATTAACAATTTGGATAACATCAATTTATCATAATAGTATTATATTTGTTTACGTGGATATATACTAACTTCTAACTTATCTAACTTACGCATACATATAATAAGTTTTTATTTAATAATATAACATATATAAATACTACTAATTACCCCATTAATACATTATACATACATATATATATATATACTAATGACTTCATTAACAATATAATATAATATAATATATAAATCAAGGGATTTATATATATATATATATATATATATATATATATATATATATATAGGAATTGGTTCATATAAAAATTAATCCTAGTGTGAGAACGTAAGAACAAGCTTAAATTACTTTGTAATTATGCTTAAATTAATATATTATCATGCTTAATTATGTTCATGTCTTTTTATATAAACATTGTATTTGTATGATCTATGATTGTGATTATTTAGAACATGACTATATATCGATTCGAGCATGAACTTATATAAGCACTAACGTTTATATAAAAAGCATGGATCTTATTAAGCATGACAATCTATAAATTTAAGTATGACTACAAATTAATTTAAGCATGTTCTCACGTTCTCACACCAGGAAATGTTTTTATACTAACTCATCCCTATATATATATATACTTATTTGCAAACCATTATATATAGGAGAGAGATCATATGAGAATAAATATTATCCTAAGAAATGAGAATAGATCTCCACTATAGATCTATGGGTGATGGAGGGTCAAGATTTGGCCTAGTCAAAGCGGATCAAACCCGGGTCAACCCGTTGACTTTTTCTTTTTCGATTTTTTTTAAACTGTCACCCAAGATGCACCACTTCACATATTCGGATGCACCACTCTATATAACTAGATGCACCACTAAGTGTATTTAGATGCACAAGATTTTTCAGTTTTTTTTTCAATTTTTTTTTTAAAATAAACAGTCACCCAAGATGCACCACTTCACATATTCGGATGCACCACTCTACATAATGAGATGCACCATTATGTGCATTGAGATGCACCGAATTTTTCAATATTTTTTTTCTAAAATTTTAGATTTATTTTCCCCCAATTTTTTTGTTTGCCTCTTCGTTTTTTTGTTTTCCGCTTCTTCTTTGGTCAAGATTCGAGCGAGGGGAGCCGAAAGCCGCGGAGCGAGCCGAAAAAGTTCAAATTATTGCTCAACGATTATCCTTTTATTAGTAATCGGAGCGAAGGCAGAGCCGAAGGCCGCGGAGCGAGCCGAAAACGGAGCTTGAAAAAAACATTTGTAAAAAAAAAACTGAAAAAAAAATCGGTAAAAAAATGAAAAAAAAAACAAAAAAAAAAAAAAACGGATGCACCACAATGTATAACCAGATGCACCACACAGTGTAATTAGATGCACCACATAGTGTAACTAGATGCACAACGTTTTACGAAAATAAAAAAAAACGAAAACAAAACTAGCTTATCTTAATGCACTTAGTGGTGCATCTCATTATATAGTGTGGTGCATATTAATACATGATGTAGTGCATATGACCTGACCGTAAAAAAAAAAAAAAAAAAAAAAAAAAAAAAAAAAAAATCTTGCGCATCTCAATGCACTTAGTGGTGCATCCGAGTATGTGAAGTGGTGCATGTGAGCTAAACGTAAAAAAAAAAAAAAAAAAAGTCAACAGGTTGACCCAAGTTTGACCAGACAAAATCTTGACCCTCCAGGTAGATATAATCAATGGTGGAGATTAATTCTTATTTCTCACTTTAAGATCTCTTTGCATGAGAATCTCTCTCTCTCTCTCTCTCTCTCTCTCTCTCTATATATATATATATATATATATATAGGGAGAAGATCAAATAAAAATGCATCTTATTATAAAAAATGTGTATTAATCTTCACATTCCATTTCACAAATCCTAAGGCTCATATTACTCCCGCAATCATTAGTTATTTTAAATTGAGGGGTAAATCAGTAATTTAGAAATTCATTGATTCTTTAAAATATAATATTTGCAAGTATTCAACGTGATTTTCTTTCCTTCACCTCTAATTTTCTTCACGATTTTCTACAGTTCCAATTCAGCCCAAATTTCTTCGATTGTTCTAGTAGAATTCAGCCCATGGACTTTTGTGATTCTATTCTTCGTTTGTCGCGATTATCCACCAAAACTATGTATTAAGTTTTGCAAATTTGACATTAGTTTTAGCATGATATTGAATTCTGATTTTGATTTTTCTTCTTATGTTTAATTTTTCTCTTTCGAACATTTGCCATTTAATTTTTGTTTTGGTTGACGGGTCAAGAAAATATGTTGAATTCTACAGGTAATTATCAATTTTAACTTTTGCAGAAATTGTTGTGTTCCTTGATTCTGTTATTATATATAGTTTTGGTTGATCGTTTGTAGAAAGTCTAGTTTTATTAGTTTCATGTGTGATATTATATGAGGCAATTAGTTTTGTTTTTTAATTGTGGAATGAATTAATTGTATTTGGTTTGAAGTTGAAAAGGATGGATGAATGAATGAATTGCTAGTGTTTTATTAGTGGTGCTATGTAATTGATGAGTCGAAGAAGAGAGATGGTAAAACAGCTGTAGATTGATGTTTATATTGAAAAATATGTTGGGATTTATGAATGAACTGATTGATTGTATGCACAGAGTTGATATATCTAAAAATACATCAATTCTTATTGTTGCATCGTTTTTATTCTAAAATATGTGTGTGTATTTAGTGAATTTGTGCATATTACGTGTTTGTGATAATGTTTATGCATTGAGGTAGTTGAGAATAAATTAACCTACGCATTTTGCCATTTTGATTTGCTTTACTCAAAATTATATGTGCAGTTTTTCAAGATTATATAGGTCAAAATGATGGTGTTGAGGTTTGGAGAGATTCTGTTTACTTCAAAACTAAAGTTCTCACGTGCAGCATCTCCAAGAAACCTTACTTGGTTGATATGAGAAAATCAGAGGTTGATGATCATAATAATAAGTTGGTTTTTGTTGTTGATCATTATCTCTCTGACCTTTTTATAATGTTCTTTTCACGCCTTTTTAGCGAGCTTGATGATGCTGCAGTGAAGCCCCAAGAGGTTTACAAGAGTTGTAGAACTAGGATGTCTATGTGTATTAGAGAAAAGAAACAGTGTAAATTTTTCTTGTATCATTTTCTTTTTACATTTCAGATCTTGTATATTGGATGTTGTGCTTGGAACTACATTATCAATCTCTTTGTGTCTTGATATACAACTATTAATTTGATTATGTTTGTGTTTTATGGTGAGAAATAACATATATTGTTTAAATTTATTTCATATATTCACTAATATTTTGATTAGAACTGATCAATGTTCTGTCATAGTAGATTGCACAAATCATTGGCAAATGCACCACAATTCATTTCCAGATGCATTCCATAAAAATAATAGATGCACCACATAATTTTTAGAGATACATGACTGATGCATTTTTTGATGCACCACAAATAATTTACACATGCACCAAAATTCATTGTCAAGATGCAACAACACTGATAATTAAATGACAAATTCTCCCGTGAGACACGTCTCACAATGTGAGATTCAGGTTGACCCGGTTAAATCGTTGACTTTGTTTTTTTTACAATCAGATCATATGCACCACAACATGTACTGATATCCTGTAATACCCCAGATATTTTCTTCTGACGAGAAATAAAAATTTAATTATTAATTAAGGCTTTATACGCCTAAATTAAGGATTTTCAATTCTAAGACTAACGGTGAAATCCGTTTCTGAAAATAAATTCCAGAAGTCGGTTGAACGACTACTGTATTAGGGTTTTCGCGTCTGATAAAATTTTCGTCCGAAAACTCAGATTGCAAAACCGTCAGACTTTACATTCATTTTTTCTTCGATACGAGTTCATCGGAAAAAGTCAATTTTTATTATTTTTTCGGGCGAATTTTGGACTGTATTATCCCGACTTTTTATCGGATTTTGAAAAACGAATTATACTTTCTGAGTATGTGATTTATTTCTAATCTAACGGTCGAATTAGATTTCGTCAAAAGCATAACCGTCTAGGATTTTAATTTCTCGATTTTATTACGTCGTATCGGACCCGTAAAACGAGATATTTTCACTTAAAAATCACACCAAAACCGCCACCTAAGGGCTATGAGTCATCTTCTATTTTGTTCTTCTACTTTACACCTTAGGCTAAATAGTAACTAACACCTCATCATAACTTAGTCATCACCTTCTCCATTTTCTCCCATAACCGCCCCTCTCTTCTCTATTCTCTCTCTCAATCCTCCATTGTTAGTCATCTTCAAGCTTTCAAAGCTCCACAAGTCTCTCGTCAACCGATCAATCTTAGTTCTGATTCCATATTCGACAAGGTAAGAACTTCCTCTCGAGATTGAACCAAACAAAAGTCCCTTCCTTCAAGTTTGATTTTTTTCGAAAATTTCATGAGAAGAAGCATGATGTTCTATGGTTAAAGCATGTTGTTAGATCCTTAGAATTAGATTTCTATGGTTGAAATTTCATGAAAATCATCCCCCTTAAATAATGAAGAATACCGAAAATTATAGGAAGAATTAGGGGTTTTGTTAGTTCGATTTTCTTGAGGATTGATTAGTGGAATTGTGTTCTATATGTTGTTAGATTGATGCATGAATTGTTTTAGAATTTTCTAAAAATAAAAATAGAAATGTAAGAGAGAAATAAGTAAGGATTTGATGTAGTATATGTTATGATTTGTATAATATGATGATAGAAATGAGATGTAGTATGTTTGAGGATGATTATATAATTTATTGGAAATTTTCTAAAAATAAAATAAAAATCGTAAGAGACGAAAACTCGTCGATAAGTTGAGGCTCGTTAATAATTTGAGTATGTGATTTACGTATTAGTGAATCTTGATAGATGATGAACGATATTGTAAAGTTTGAGCAAAATCGGAGAACGTCGAATTTTCGTTAAGAGACGAAGAATCGTCGATAAGTCGAGATTAGATAATGATTTAGGTTTGTGATTTGAATATATGTTAATATTGTTAGTTAATGATCGTAACCAGAAAATTTGAACGAATTCTAAGAAGATTGGAATTTTGATAAGAGACGAAGAATTGAGTCTAAGTGTTGATAGAAAAGTCGAATAAGGAAAACCAATTTGATATTAATGATTGTTGTCGTTTGACAAACGAGATTGTAGTTGACGATATTTCCATCCGAGATATGAGATGATACAAGTTATAGTTTATAAACGAGAAGTCGAAATAGAAATTGAATTTGAAATGGAATTGGTTTAGTAGTTGGATTAGTTGAAAGACGAGGAAATATACGTCGAGTTTTTAATCGAGAAATGTGAAGGAGTTGTCATGAAAGATTGTACATGTTTACTGCCTTAAGATGGAATTTTTCTAAGAATAAAAGTGGTATATCATTAGTCGAACCTAGGAAATCGTGCGTCGAGTCATCGAACACCTAGGGTTTCGCGGACTGTTTTGCGATGCGTTACGGAAACTGTCATAACTTTTAGCTCGCTTAACGAAATCAAGATCCGTAAATTGGAGAGTAAACTAGACATCCGTGGCTTTCGTTTGGTACAGAGCACATCCCCTGTTTCGTAGGAACCTATTCTGTATGAACTCCAGAACTTCTGCTTTGTGCAGAAACTTTCTTAAGTCTAAATTCTTAAGTTGAATCCTTTTTAACTTCGTTCTTTGTGAACTTTTAAGTCGTTATGAGTTATCGACTTCTGCTATTAACCGACCTTAGTGTCGAGCAAGGAACCGAGTTAGTTTTAAACGAGAAGTGCTCTACCCCTCTTTCTCATTGACTGGAATTCGTTCTTAAAGTTTGAGGAATGGGTATGGGAAACCACGCTAGGAGGCCGGATTTTCCGTGAATGCACCTAGTGAAGATTGCCCGGAATTCACATTGTCTTTAGTATAGTTTAATAAATGGTTCAAGTTGGGATACTCTTTGTTGTCATTGTTTCCTTTCTTTGATCTTGTGCTTGGATGTTAGGCAGATTGAGGTCTTGTGTGGAGGGCAACTCATTTGATGTGTGATTACTGTTTTCGATTGATGAATGATAGTTTGTCTTGTGATTGGGAGTTTATTGAGATATGCGTTATTTAGTTCAAGTTTTCACTTTCTTCATTTTAATTTTTAATAAGGTTTGCTTGAGGACAAGCAAGGTTTTGTGTGTGGAGGGGTTGTTTCACCTGTTTTTTATCGTATTTTGGATAGTTTAATAGGTGCATTTTAGTTGGTTTCTAGCATGGTTTGCTCGTTTTTTTTAAAATATAGAATGCACTAATGTGTCGGTTAGAGTATTGTGTGGAAAATGCAGGTTTTAGCTCAATATTCATGATTTGAAGAGAAGTGTGACAGAAACGTGCATTGCTCATGGTCCGGCGATCGCCCAGGATAAACCACTATGTTGGGCGATCGCCCAACTAAGGAATTTCTACGCGAGAAGACAGGTGTCGGCCTTGGGCGCTCGTCCACCCTGTGCGACCGCCGGGTCGAGGTGTGAGAAGTCTTCGACGATCGCTCAGGCCTGGCGCTCGCCCGATGTTCGATGGTGGAGGTTGATTGTATTTCAACGGAGCACCTTGTTGATCGTTCAGCTCCGACGATCGTCTGTGGCTTGGGAAGGTGATGAAGGAAGAAGTACTGCTAGTACCCTTGGACGATCGTTGGTGTCAGGTCGTCTAGGGAGATGTGTTGAGAGGTGTTGGACGATCGCCGGGTCTAGGCGTTCGTCCGGGAGTGGAGTTTCAAGTGAGCACGGACGTTCATCCGTGCTCGTCGTTCGTCGAGGTCTGGCGGCGGTTACAGCTGTATAAATAGGGCTTATTTTTTTTTTTCCTTAATGACATTATTTTTACGTTTTTTTTCTTTGGGAGCCGCCAGCGAAAGATTACTGCTCTTCTTTCCAGTATTTTCCAGTATTGTTCTAGTTAGACTTATTACGTTCGACTCGTACAGAATTTGTGACAGATCTTCACTACGAGTTCAGATTTAATTCAGTTTATCCCTGTTTCTTCCCATCAATTGTGAGTTATTTTTCTATTTTTAAATTATGCTTATGAATTTATTGATGTTCTTAGATTTAGGGTTTTACAGTCTTGTTTAGATTAATTTGTTCTTTAAATTCTTTAGATTAGAAAATCCCCAAATCAATCAATCTTTATTGCTTATTTTCTGTTCTTTTCGTAATACAACAATCACCCTGTTAAGCCTTCCTTGAGAGACGATATTCGGGTCAACTTATCTAATCTAGAATAACCACGTTTAATTGCGTGCGACTTAGATTAATTTAGGTTGAACAAATTTGGCGCCGTTGCCGGAGAGGGCTTTAGGTGATTTTTGTGTTGCAATTTTATTTTTGATTTTGTTTGGTTATTTTTCTCCCTCCGGTGCGTTTAATCTGTTTGTTAGTGTTGTTTATGCGTGGTCGCAAAAGTCAGAATCAACCTTTAGCACCGTATATTGACAACATTCACAGGAGAAGCGCAGTTCTGGAACAAGCAAGGGAGGTAACCGAACCAATTCTTGACAATATTGAAGGAGACGCTTTGTTTGGGAATTTATTTTGTGATTCCGAGGAAGAGTGTCAGTTGAACGTTCAAAGAAACATGACAACCGAGGAAAACCAGCTCATGGGAGGATACTCCCGACCTGTTATTGAGGCCACTACGTCAGCCATTGTTCTTCCTACTGAGGTCAGGAATTATGATTTGAAGCATAACTACTCTAGCATGCTTCCAACCTTTCACGGCATGCCTAATGAAGACGCCCTCCAATTTGTTCGTGGATTCTATTCGATAGTGCAAACTTTCCCTCTCTCGGACCTTACAGAAGATCAATTGAGTCTCAAGTGCCTGCCATACACCTTGAAGGATCGAGCTCGAGCATGGCTTCTAGCGCTTCCATCCAATTCTATACAATCTTGGAAGGATGCCTGTGAGAAATTTATGCTAAAATTCTACCCAAACCACAAGACACAGGAGATTCGTACTCAGATTATGAATTTCACGCAAAGAACTGATGAGCCTTTCCATAAAGCTTGGGAGAGATATCAAGAGCTCCTTCGACAGTGTCCACATCTTCGATTATGATCAGCCAATTCTTCTATGATGGACTACTTACGACCACTCAGTTCATGGTGGATAGTACTGTAGGGGGTAACATTGCCACAAAGACTCTCCCGGAACTCAATCAGATCTTTCAGACTTTGGCAGACAGTTCACAACAAAAGTCGATCCGTGGGAGAAGAGTTGAAGCCAGTGTCGTGGCACCGAATTATGAGTTACAGAAACAGCTTGCAGGGATGATGAAGGAGTTGCAAGAATTGAAGATGAATAAATCTGCAGCATCTCCACCTCGATCGGAGCCCGTTAGACGTGAAATCATCCCTGAACCCTGTGGTATTTGTGGAGAACTGGGGCATAATCCTAAGGAGTGCCAGAGAATGGAGGAGTTGACTTATGAAGGAGGTGCAGAAGTGTATGCGGCACAGGGGTTTCCTCCTCGATAGCAGTTTGATCAGGGCCAAGGGTCTAATCAGAATCAGCGACAGCAGAACTCGGGATGGCGGAATCAGAACCAAGGCCAGGGATATGGAGAAAACTTTCAAAATCGCCGTCCTCCACAGTAGTTTAACCAGTATCCTCCTCAACAATTTAATCAGTTTCCTAATCAGCAACAGTGGTACCCACAGCAGCAGCAGCAGTGGTATCCGCAGCAGCAGCAAAATTTTAATTCTCAATGGCAGAATCCGGCTCAGCAAAGTCAGTTCCAGCAGGGACCACCACAATTTCAGCTCGCATCGCCACCACCTGCTCAGAAGAACCAGTTTGAAGATAATCTCAATGCATTCACGCAAGAAAGCAGGCAGGCGAGAGAAGCTCAAGATGCAACCATCAAGCGTCTTGAGACGGCCGTGGGACAAGTTTCTGGTACTGTGAACCAGATGCAGCAGCAGCAGACTGGAAAGATTCCGAGCCAAGGTCAACAGCCACATCAAGCTTCAGCCGTCACCGTGTTGAGAAGTGGAAAGACGGTGGATAATAAGGTGGACGACACATCCTCAGAGATCGTGCAGCCTAGAGTCGAGGAAGAGCAAGCAGAAATCTGACTACATAAGGCTGAAAAGCCTTATCGCCCACCAGTGCCTTTCCCTAGCAGATTGCGGAATGAGAAGCAGGACCAGCAATTTTCAGATTTCTATAAGATGCTATCCAAGGTGAATGTGAATTTGCCTTTGCTCGATGTGATCCGAAACGTGCCTGCTTATGTGAAGTTTTTCAAGGAGTTAACATCCAAGAAGAGAAAGTTTGATGAACCAGAACAAATTCTCGTATCAGAAAGTGCCAACTCCATTATGCAGCAATCTCTACCCCAAAAGCAACGAGATCCTGGGAGCTTTGTGATTGAAATAGCTATGGGGAATGGAAAGGAAGCTTCTGGAATGCTGGATTTAGGAGCAGGGATCAATCTTATGCCCTACTCGATTTTCAAGCAGTTGGAATTAGGAGAGTTGAAGCCGACACGGATGTGCTTACAATTGGCAGACAGGTTGGTTCGTCACCCTCGAGAAGTTATTGAAAATGTTCTGGTGCGAGTAGGAAAACTTATCGTACTAGTGGACTTTGTGGTTCTGGAAATCGGAGACGTCAAGGAAGATGGACGAGAGCATACTCTACTATTGGGGAGGCCTTTCATGGCCACAACTAATACTCTCATTGACGTCAAAAATGGCATAATTAAGATGTCAGTCTTGGGTGAGTCAGTCTCTTACGATGTCAGAGCCAATAAGGGGATTCCGTCGGAAAATAGCATTGATAATTGCTCGTACATTGATGCTATCGACACACTTGCCGAGGCCTGTTTTATGGAAGAGCAGCAGATTGAGGAGGTGTTTGAAGGGTCAGCCGACTTGGAGGAGTGACTCCGAGAAGAAGCGACTATGGAAGCGTTGCTGCCAACCAATCTACCGATTGATGAACCATAGATAGTAGAGGTTCCAAAAGAAGAGAATGAGATCGAGCTTGAACTCAAGGACCTTCCGGCTAACTTGAAGTATGTGTTCCTTGAAAAAGAAAGAAAGAAACCTGTCATAATCTCTGCAGAGCTCAAGGCAGACGAAGAAGAAGCATTGGTCGAGGTGCTCACAAAATTCAAGGCAGCTTTTGGATGGTGTTTATCCGATATTAAGGGAATCAGCCCTGCAACATGTATGCACTGGATAAACTTAGTAGAAGGAGCTACTTCAAAGAGGGATGACCAAAGGCGTTTGAATCCCGTATTAATGGAAGTTGTGAGGAAGGAGATCTACAAGTAGTTGGCCGAGGGGATCATCTTTCCCATTGCTGACAGCGAATGGCTCAGTCCCGTGCACGTGGTTTCGAAGAAAGGGGGAATTACAGTGGTCTTGAATGATAATGAGGAGTTGGTGCCTATGAGACCAGTTACAGGGTGGCGGATGTGCATAGACTTCAGGAAACTTAATGCGGCCACTAAGAAGGATCACTTCCCATTGCCATTTATTGATCAGATGCTCGACAGATTGGCGGGTCATGAGTTCTACTGTTTTCTAGATGGACTGTCTGGCTACTATCAGATTGCGATCGCACCGGAGGATCAAGCCAAGACTGCCTTCACGTGCCCCTTTGGCACATATGCCTGCAAAAGGATGCCGTTCGGACTCTGCAATGCACCAGGTACCTTTCAAAGATGTATGATGTCCATATTTTCTGAGATGCTTAATGATTTTGTTGAAATTTTCATGGATGACTTCTCTGTGTTTGGATCATCTTTCAATGATTGCCTTAGAAAAATTGAACGGGTCTTAGCGAGGTGTGTTGAGAGTGGTTTGACTCTTAGTTGGGAAAAGAGTCATTTTATGGTAAGGAGGGGGAACGTGTTAGGCCATATCGTCTCTAAGAGGGGTGTAGAGGTCGACAAAGCTAAGGTGGATGTGATTGAAAGATTACCTCCACCTCGTGATGTCAAAGGAATTAGGAGCTTTCTTGGTCATGCCGGTTTCTATCGGCGTTTCATTAAGGATTTTTCTAAAATCAGTCAACCTCTATGTCGTTTGCTTTCTCAAGATGTGCCTTTTATTTTTGACGATGCCTGTCTTCATGCATTTAACCTGCTTAAGGAGAAATTGAGTACTGCACCCGTGGTTATTGGTCCTATTTGGTCAGAACCCTTTGAGATTATGTGTGATGCATCTAATTCTGCAGTTGGTGCTATTTTGGGTCAACGTATAGATAAAATGCTTCGTGTCATTTATTATGCGAGTGTGACTCTTACTTCTGCTCAAGTAAACTATACCACTACAGAAAAGAGATGTTTGCTGTTGTGTTTGCATTAGATAAGTTTCGTGCATACATCATAGGGTCTAAGGTCATCATTCATAGTGATCATGCTGCATTGCGTTATTTGTTGACCAAGTCTCAAGCTAAGCCAAGACTCATTCGTTGGGTGCTTTTATTACAAGAATTCGACTTAGAAATTTGGGATAGGAAAGGCAGTGAGAATGTTGTAGCTGACCACTTATCTCGTCTTGATAATCTTCCTTCTCCTGTTTTTTGTGATAATCTGCTTGAATCGTTTCCTTTTGAGCAAGCGTTGAGTGTAGGCATTGTTTCGTGGTATGCTGACATTGTTAATTTTCTTGCATGTGATGAATTGAGGCCTGACCTTACTTCCCAAGAAAGTAAGCGTTTTCTATCTGTGTGCAGGCAATACTTTTGGGAAGATCCTTATCTCTTCAAGATTGGTAAGGATGATGTGATCCGAAGGTGTGTGCCGGATGATGAACAAGCTAAGGTGCTCCAGTTTTGCCATGAGACGCATTGTGGAGGCCACTTTGGAGGACAGAAAACAGCACACAAGGTGTTCCAATCAGGTTTATTCTGGCGTTCATTATTTAAGGATGCTCATGCTTTTTATCTTGCGTATGATCGTTGCCAAAGGGTAGGGTCCATCGGTCGTAGGAATGAGAGGCCCCTTAACAACATTCTCGTGGTTGAAATCTTTGATGTGTGGGGCATTGATTTTATGGGGCTGTTCCCCAAATCCTTTGGTTATGAGTACATTCTATTAGCAGTTGATTATGTGTCCAAGTGGGTTGAAGCAATCCCCACTAGGACTTGTGACTCTCATGTTGTGTTGAGATTTGTGCAGGAGAATATCCTTTGCAGGTTCGGATTTCCAAGAGCAATAATCAGCGATGGAGGAAAGCATTTTTGCAACAAGCTTTTCGAGAAGCTTATGAAGAAGAATGGGATAACTCATAAGGTGGCTACTCCCTATCATCCCCAAACATCGGGTCAAGTAGAAACTAGCAACCGGCAAATCAAGGGAATTTTAGAGAAGACTGTGCAGCCGTCTCGTAAAGATTGGTCTTCAAAGCTCAATGATGCGCTTTGGGCGTACCGTACGGCATACAAGAGCATTTTGGGGATGAGCCCGTACCGGCTTGTGTATGGAAAGAATTGTCACTTGCCTGTTGAAATTGAGCATAAGGCGTATTGGGCAATCCGGGCGACCAACTTCGATCTTGAGGCCGCAGGGAAGCAAAGAATGTTGCAAATGTCCGAGTTGGATGAGCTTCGGAATGAGGCATATGACAATGCCAAGATTTACAAAGATCGAGTGAAACGGTTGCATGATAGTCGGATCCTGTCCAAGGAGTTGAAGCCTGGAATGAAAGTTCTTTTGTTCAACTCAAGGTTGAAATTGTTCCCGGGCAAGTTGAAGTCTCGTTGGACCGGTCCTTATCTCATAGAAGAAGTTTTACCCTTTGGAGCTGTCCGTTTGCTCAACGAGCAGACTAAAGAGTCTTTTCAAGCCAACGGTCATCGAGTAAAATCGTACCACGAAGGAGAATATATTGTGAAGGAGGTGGAGTCAATTTGGCTCGTGGATTCAGAATGAAGTTTCATTTTTGTATGTCAAGCTAACGACGTTAAACAAGCACAGGTGCTACAATCATTCGCGCCGGGTGAGCGCCCAGCACCACTCCACCCGAGTTCTTTTCACTCCAGCAAGGACCGTGTGGCGATCGCCTATACCGGGCGAGCACCGACTCTACTCACACGGGCTCTTCTCTCCACTCCAGCGAGTGCGGTTTGATGATAGACGGTGGTCGACGAGCGCCCGGCACAATCGTGTGGACTCTTCTCAACTCCAGAGGGTGAGGCACGACGCTCGCCCGACATCGACGAGCGTTCGGCACGGCTTCTTCAGAATTCTCTTCATGTCCGCAAGTGCAGCTCGACGCTCGACTGAGGTCGACGAGCGCCAGCCTCGGCTCTACTCTAACACGCTACGATCGCCGTCATTGGACGAGCGTCCAGTCGCCCCCCTTTAAATACTCGTGCCCTAGATTTTTTTGCTGCAGCCGCCACACTCTCTTTGTTGTTCTGACTCTCACCGCCTCCTTGCCGTTTTTCGACTACTCTTTCAGCCGTCGCTCTTCCACTCCAAATCGCCGTCTAGCCCGTCGGATTCCTGTCCTCAACAAGCGTGGGCCTCCATTAAGACCGGCGACCACCGCTCCGTCCGCAAGTTCCTCTTTCTCCGGCGAGCGTCCACCCTCATCCGGCGAGCGTCGAGGTCTTTCTTTTCCTCTCCAGCAAGCGCCCACTCCCCTCCGGCGAGTGTGCAATCGTTCCTTAGCAGCTCTCACTGACCGAGTGGACCTGTCGCTCGTCCTCTTTCGGCGAGCGCCTACTGTTTCCCCCCATCCGCCGAGCGCCCAATTGTCTCTCTCCATCTCAACAAACGTCCACCACTCCGTAGGACTCCTTCAATGGCGCGTACCAAGAATGCAGCCGGTGCCTCCACTTCCCGTGCTAATGCTGCGGAGGCGATGGACACCGATGAAGATGTGCCACGGGATCTCCGTGCGCAATTTGAAAGGAACTGTAAATGTTGGATTGTGGTATCCAACCGACGACAACATCCAACTGACCAGATACTTAGATGTAGATCTAGCCGGAGATCGGTTGGACAGGAAGTCCACATCTGGACATTGTCAGTTCATGGGAAGCAAGCTAGTTTCGTGGTTCTCCAAGAAACAAGCATGTGTTGCCACTTCTACAACCGAGTCAGAGTATATGGCTGCCGGTAGCTGCTGCATGCAAGTGTTGTGGCTCAAGCAACAGCTGAGAGACTATGAAGTTGCAACTGGACAGTTTCCTATTCATTGCGATAACTCAAGTGCCATTGCTATCTCTTTGAATCTTGTTCATCATTCTCGGACAAAGCACATCGACATCCGACATCATTTCATCCATCAAACCTCTAGTCGAAGCACGGTTCAAGATGTTATGTGATTTACTTGGATTGCTGGATCCATCAAATGAAGAACCAGCTGAGGTGAAGAGATAGATATCCATCTGAGGGGGAAGCTCAGATGAAGGGGGAATATCAGATGCGGATTGCCAACCGAAGACATCAGACGTCAGCTGAACAGACGAATTCGAGTCAGCTGATGGTATGCTGCAAACGTTGGATCAAACGTCAGCTGAACAGATGAACTCGAGTCAGCTGATGGTATGCCGCAACATGGGAACACAGCTGATTCCGACATCAGCTGGCAGGTAACATTTATGGCTGAAGGTGTTATGTTCTTAAATGAGAATGTTTGAAATAAATTCAAACATTCCTGAACTAGTCAGTTACATTAAAATAGCCATCATATCACATTAAATGTAAAGTACGGCTGAACATCTATAGCCTACTTTATAGTGTGACTGGGCTGACAAGAAAAACTGTACACCTTCTCACGCGCGGGTTGGAACTCGGTGCATGACGTCAAGTCAAAGATAGTCAACAGTCGCGTAATCTCAGCCGTTGATGGATTCGCGCCATTTAACCCCAGCCGTCGATCTCTACTGAGTCAAAAACCTATAAATAGCGGAAAATCAGGAAGTGATCTCTTACCTTCCTCATTCGTATCTATCTGCAATAACTGTTCATCGTCTTCTCAGATTTTGTCTAACTATTTTCTGCAAAAGATTTCCCTTACTCCTTATATATATACCTTCGCAGTGATTATAAATGGCCCCCAAAAGCAAAAAATGGCCTATTCCGGATCTTCCCTTGTCCCCACCTCATATGAAGAATCATTCGACATGCTGGTGTCGAAGATCCACTTCGAACAGATCCTCTCCGACGAGGAATTGGAGTCGCCGGTGTTGGCTCCCCTTGCCAATACTCTCAGAGAGAATGGCCTCCTGGAATGGGCTAAGCTATGCCCTTCCCACCTGCTCAGGCGCCAAGTCGGCGAATTCTACGTCAATTTGAATGCCTCCATCGACAGCCGAGAAGGAGTGACTACGGAGGTCTCCTGTAGGCAACGCGAAGTTCCGGCCAGGACCATTCGTCGTGTTTCTTTCCCAATAGCAGTTTCCGACGTACTCCGACACATTATCCCCGTCAACCACACCGCCACAGAATTTCTGGAGAACATAACCGACGAGCACGCCGACGAGTTCCTGGAGAAGGCTCTAATCACCCCTAAAAGGTTGAAGAGCAACATGCAGAGGACAAAATTGAAGCCAGAACATCGACTGTTGTTCGATGTTGTGTCCAAGGTGGTGTTCGGCTACAGCGGAGCCTTCGGTGACATCAGCCGACCAAAGTTGAAGCAGTTGGTGGCTTTGGAGCACAAGCATGAAATCAACTGGTTCCAATACTTTCTGAACCAGCTGATGGTGGAGAAGTCGAAGATCTCCGAGACAATAACAGACTCGGGAAAAAAACTGTTGAATGTGAAAGAGACACTCAACTTCGGCTGCAAGATCTCAGCCCTGATCCTGCTCGCAATCGAGGGTCGCAACATGGTCTGGGACGACTGTGAGGAGACGCCTTTTAAGAAGTTGATGTTGTTCCCAACAGCAAAGAAGGCACAGGAGGTGCTTAGGAGTGTCTACACTCCTAAGGAGAAGAAAGAGACGGCAAAGTCTGCCGATCCCACAGCTGAGGGAGAACCAGCTGTCGTTCGCCCCACCAAATCCAAAGCTGCACGCCGACGAGCTGAGTCGGAGAAGGAAACAGCTGAGGAACCTGCCCAGAAAAAGCTAAGGGTACGGTTCAAGAAGACGGTTGACAAGCCAACTGAGGTGCCAGCTGATGAGTCAACTGAGGTGCCAGCTGCAGAGCCAGCTGAGGAGCTAGTTGAGGTACAAGCTGAGGAGCAAGCTCCAGCTGAGGAGGAGGCACCAGTTGAGTCGGCACCTGCTGAGGAGCCATCTGAGTCGAGCCGCTCAGCTGAGGCTGCCACTTTCGAGATCATTCCTCGAGCCACCGGAGCTGACGAGACTGAAGGAATGGAGACGGATTTGACGTCACATGCTTCTTCCTTATCTGAGGACGTTGAAGACGTTCCCACCTCCCCCACGGCAGGAGTTGATGTCGTACCGCCTAAAGAGCCTCTTGTTCTCTCAACCGAACAAACACAGCCAAATGTTCCGAGCACATTGCTCGATGCCAACATTGTGACCGCTCCTTCGGCCAATGTTGAGGAACTTGTTGAAACCCCCATCCCAACTGAATCCAATATTCCGAGCTCCCAGCTCGATGCCGATGTTGTGACCGATTCTTTGGCCAACATTGATGAAAACTTTGAACCTTTGCCTTTCGAGAATCTATCTCCCTTGTCGATAGATGAAGAAGCTGACGCTCAGGCCATCGCACTGGAGCATGAAGGCAAGGTGGCCTATTGCTTCCAGAAGTTGATAGCCATGTTCCCTGAAGCTCGAGACATGCCGGTCTTTGCCACTATCGGAACCGAGCTCTTGTACCAGTTCCACCTGATCTTCAGCCACTGGTACGTGAAGGAAGACACGATCAGGGTGCACAGCTGGGACAGGCTCAAGTCAGACGAGTCTCGCATCCGAACCTACTTCAACTACTCCAACCTGGAAGTGGCTTACAATAATAAGGTTGCGTTGCTCACACGTCGGCTGGACCAGAGCAAGGCAGAAGGGACAGACACCAGGGAGGCAGCTGGACAAGATTGCATCGATTTTCTTGACAGCATGCTAATCAAGTCAGCTGACTTCCTCGACGATCTGGACGCAGCTGCCGCTGCAGCAAAGGATGAGGAATAAGAGCTGCAACTGTACCTGGCCAACCGCCAAGCCTGAAGGGTTGTATACGAAAGCAAGTCTTTTGTTTATATACAATTGATATTTATTTCACTATAATTCTCCTATCTGAAATATTTATTATTGCATAACTATTATTTGTCCAATTATCTCAATATCATAAGATTATAAAGTGTGTTGTAGATCACAGAAGATTATATAATCGGCATTTTATGAGATATAAACTAATATTCACAATCGAGACAACTTGGACGAGTTGTTGGTTTAGATTGTAGCATAATAGTATTAAATAGTTTATCTTGACTATTTATTTATGCTAATACGTTGATCGTATTGAAAGGATCACAGTGAGATTAATTCTCTGTTCTGAATTATTGAGAATTAAAGATCTCGGTGACTTAAATAGTCTTAACCTTAATTGGGCTTATCAGTATGAATAAGTGTCTGACTATTGCTTTGATCTATTATAAATGAGAACTTAATAGTGGTTCAAAATTTCGTATTTTGGGCGGTAGCAATTCTTATTTGATATTGATAGAGCTGCAATAAGGATCCGTGTCCTATGCATAATGGGATGATGATATCCTCTCGAGGAACTTAATAAGTTTATCATATTAAACCCTGCAGGTGGAATTAGTTCCGATACGGTAATAAGTTTAAGTGGTAGCACTCGGGATAATTATTTAGTAAATAATTAATTGGTTAATTAATTGCTGTCAGAAGTATTTAATTAATTAATGGATATTCGAGAATCTTAAACACGGAGATTAATTAAGTCTAATACTAGCCCCGACTCAATTAAATAAATAAGAGGGTAAGTCAGTATTAATTCTTTAGTGGAATGAATTAATATTTATATCTGATTTATATTTCTGGGCTGAATAGATTAAATCAGATATTATCGGGCCAATCTTATTTAAGCTAGTAGATCCCTGAGATGGCCCAATGGCCTGTGTTTCGAGTGGGCTAGGCGCCTGTCTCCTACGGCCCGTGAGGATTGTCTAGGTTCAATGAATGTGAGCAGTTATTTATCTATAAATACAAGGCTCATAAGACTCATTACTTACTTGCATTCTAAGCAACAAAACCCTAGAGAGAGAGAGCATAGGCGCCGCCTCTCACAGTGAGAGAGAGAGTACGAGGTCGATCCCATCCATCGTCGTATTCTAGCCGGGAACAGTTCAGAAGGTCAACTCTGGTGTCATTGTGCATTAAATTCGCAGGTATTTCGTACAAACATCCTATGATTGTAATTAAATTCATAGGAGCATGCTAGGTGTGGATTTTGTATGTGTTTGTTAGATATCCATAATTGATTCGTGGGTTAAAGTTGAACTGGTTTTCAATAACCGGTTCCTACAAAGCCATGGTGACAATTGAGCAACAAGCATTGATTGAAGATGCCCCTCCAGCTGATCAGCCAGCTCCCTCCTCTGAAGAAATCTGCGAGCCGATAGCTGAAAGGGTGAACCAGCTGCGAACTGAGATGCTTGCCAACCTCCAGCAACAAAAAGAAGACCAGCTGAGGGTGTTGGAAGCACAAGACAAGAAGACCCAGCAGCTGGTGGAGGAGAATGTTGCGATGAAGACAAAGCTGGAAGAATTCTCCTCCTCCACCAGCCAAGACATTTCTGAAGTGAAGACAACTCTTCTAGGATTCAAGTCGGAGCTAAACCTCATCAAATCCTTGTCTAACTTCAATCTCGCCAAGTCCCAACAAACTCAAGATGCTGAATGGGAATCCAGGTTCGAGTCGCGATGGGCTGAGTTCGTGGCTTTTCAAACTGAGGTAATCGAGAACCTCTCTGTCTTGAAGAAAGCCGAACAAGAGCGCCAGGACTCCGAACCGGCAAAGAAGGTGGAGCTCGAGTGCGCGGTCGATGAACTCTTCAACCGCCTTCAACTAGCCGAACAACAGCTCACCTCTCTAGATGGATCAGTAGCAAGCCTTGTTGTTGATGCCAAAAAGGGGGAAGAGAAGGAGGCGGATGTTGAGGTGCAGGAAGAAAAAGAGACCCAAGCCAAAGAAGTGCCAGCTGCAAAATCCCAGCTGAGGAGAAAGTCTGCTGCTTCCAAGTCAACCGAAGTCGGTGGAGCTCAAATGTCAAAAGACTTGGAGCAGGTAGAGAAGTTCGGAGTTTCTTACAACTTCATAGCCGAGATCGCAGCCGAGCTGGATTCTAAACTCGACGGTATCACAACCGAAGAGTGCATTGCAGCTGCTAAGGCTATGGATGTTGAGGAGAAAGACTACATGAATCTGAGCTGGATAAAGAAGTTCGCCGCCAGTCAGGCCAGAAGGGTGAACCAGTTCGAAGAGGAGCTGAAGAAGATAACCCAGAACTTGGACCGCAATGTTGTCTCCCGTAGCCGACGCCGCATCAACAAACATCAAACAAAGGCTGAAGCTCGGTTGAAGCAACAGAGGTTGCCAGAGAAGTCCAAGGTCCAAAGTCGATTTAGGCATATTGATAAGTGGATGCCGACCGAGTGGAATGAGGAATGGGAGCTGTTCAAGTAGGAGTTCGTAAACGACTTCTACTATAGGAAGGTTTACGCAACTGATGACCAGAGGAAAGCGTTTAAGGAAGCTTAGACAGAGCTGCACTCTGGGGACCCGAGCATGTTCAGCCAGTTCAGACGTGCAATGATAGAAGCCAAACTGGATCTGAACACTATCCCCGTCCCTCAGAAGGTCACATACAAGCCTCCCTTCCTTCCAGACTCCCGCACCCCCAACCGGACAAAAATTGCAGCTGAGGCGAGACAAGTCTGTAAAGAGCACGGAGTTGACATCTCCAAGGAATCAGCAGCAAAGAGAGAGATTTTTGTGAGAATATTTAGCAAGTATGGGCTACAATTTTAGCTCAGATAGTTTTTGAGCAACTGATGTAATTTTTTATTTTTGTGCTTATCTTTTTAACAATCAGTTGTAATGAAAACTATTCAGTTATAAGATTCACCTTGATGAACAATCTCTCATTGTCCAAGCTCTGAATCGCAAAGTTATTTCAATACCATGTTATAACTGTGCTAACCCTTTGATGTTTTCATCTTATAGACAGTCTAGATTTTCAGCTGTGATTTTAGATAAGTCAGTTAGACTTAGATGTGCTACCTCCATGTGTACTGAGATGCACCATAATGTGGTAGATGCACCACATATGTAATGACATTGTTGGGAAATTTATTAAAGTTTTGATTGATTCCAAAACCAACTGTTCCCAACCGAGTAGATGTTGCCAGATCCTAATGTTAGCTGTTAGGCTCGCTGTTTGAGCATTGTTAAGATTTTATCTTTACAGGTCTCCAGCTGAAGACGGCAACAAGGCTTCACTCGGATAGAACATCAGTTGTGAGGAAGACAACTGAGCGTTCATCAGATGAAGCATTGAGAAAGGGGGAAGTTACACTCAAGAGATAGAACATCAGTTGTAAGGGAAACAACTGAGTGTTCATCAGATGAGAAGTAGAAAGGAGAAAGAGAACATCAGATGAAGGAAAGTCATCTGAGCGTTCGAACCCAACTGATCAGATACAAGGAAGACAACTGAGCGTTCAGATTCAGAACATCAATTGTAGGACCTGAACAGAAGATCAACAGCATAAAGTTGAAGTCAGCTGAGAGTTCAACTGTTAGCACTCAGATAGAACATCAGCTGAAGAACAAGTTAGTTGAAGATCGAAAATCTTAACCGACCACTCCTTGTTGGAAGTCTGCTGTTAAGATTTGAATTTCAAATAAGGAAGTTACGTGAAGGTTTGACTCTCTGTCATTACCTCATTTGGCCCAACACAAGGCTGTCTCAGATGGAAAGCAGAAGCATGCAGTTGCCAAATCCGGAAAGTCTGCAGAATTGAGAGACAAGCCATCGCTATCAAAGAACAGAGATCAACAGCTCTTCCAACGGCTAGTTGATTCTCTCCGTCTATAAATAGAGGCCTTCATTCACAGAGAAAGAAATAAGACACACACGAGACGAACAAGTGCGAGAAGAAATATTCAAGCAAAGAACAACTTCATTCTGCACTCAAGCTTAACTAGTTATCCTCTTAGAACATCACTTGTTGAGAGTTTTAGAGTGTTAGAATTAGTTTTTGTGTCTTTCGATCCAACCTTGAGAACATCACTTTGTGAGAGTTCGTAGAGTGTTAGATTATAGCTCACTTCCTGTTCGAGCTATTTAGTTCGAACCCCACCCTCTCTTTCACCTGAAAAGGTTTTAGGATCCTACTCTTCCCGTAACTGAGTAGATAGGTTGTTTAGTACCCGAAAACTAAACTGTAAGGTTGATAAATACCCGCAAACTTATCCTTAACGGTTGCAAAGCCCGCGTAAGCTTTGTAGTTTGTCCAGAAGAACTTGGACTGAGTTGTGTAGACTCACAACTCCCCGTGGACGTAGGAGTTCTCTCTGAACCACGTTAAATATCTGTGTGTTGTGTTTATTTTCAGTTATCTTATTGCATATTCAACTGACTATCTAACCTGCATACAGACTGCACTCTTTCTCAACTGTCCTGGTTCTTGACCAACCGTGCATAATAGCGTGAGTTGATTTTATACGAGTTTATTTCCACCATATTCCGCACAGCACATCACTTTCAACCGAGTGTTTCTTACTCGGTTGTGATTCCAACTGAATTGCTTTACTCGGTTGAGTTATTTTTAGGGGGTTGTTTTAAAAAGTTTTATCTGGTGTATTCCCCCCCATACACCAGAACTCGTATCGGGACCATCAAACATGCACCATAAAGTGAAAGATATGCACCACACAGTGTAGTAATATGCACCACACTTAAAAAAAGGGCGTGTGCACAACGTTCCCCGCTTGGAAGGCGCGCGCGTGTCGTATACGCCATAAGACGTGTTGCACGAGAGTGTAACTAATTAAATAGTCACAACAATTCACCATCATACTCAAAAACAACATATCATATCAGCATTACAATCATTCAATTAAGATCAAACAAACTATTTCAAAACAAAAAACTGCATTGTATAAACTATTTCAAAATATTATATTTGAGTATTTCGGTGTTCAACATATCTAATATGTCTATAATAGTCGTTAGAACTAACTTACATCTCTCAACTAATCTAACATCCACTCGTATGCATTAATGTCACAACCCCAAATCCTAAGGGATGGCAAAGCCGGGGTGTGACTAGGGATTGGATTAAAGAGGCGGGGAAGAAAGGGAAAATTACTGTATAAACGACATTTATAACAGAAACTACTATGAACTTGACTTCATTGAATAAAAAGGGAGTCAATCTCGAAGGATCACTCGACATATTTGTTTCAGAGTAAACTCGGTTCAAAGTATGAAAACTTAGACCGATAGGTTACACAACAAAAAGTGTATTAGTTTGCAGCGGAAAAATGTAGAATGATATCACATATCAAATGTGAAATCGAGGCTCAACTAAACTTTACTTCCTTAAGTACGACTTATACTCAACCTCCTCCGCCTTCGTCACTCAACCTGCACATTTAAAAATAAACATGCAGGGCTAAGTACATAAAGCACTTAGTGGGAACATTGCCGAAAACATATCATACTTAGTATAGATGAATCAGGCATCTTTTCATAAACACTCGTAAGACTTATACTGCTGTACACTTAATTCTGGATAACACACTGTAGGTTAACTCAGAATCCGATCTTCTGGATAGCACTCTGTGGGCTAACTCAGAATCTGTCCCTCTGGATAGCACTCTGTGGGCTATCTCAGAATCTGATCGTTTAGTTGGAATCTCTAGATAGCACTCTGTGGGCTAACTCAGAATCCAATACTCTGGATAGCACTCTGTGGGCTAACTCAAGGAGGCACAAGAGAATTCACATAAAACAATTCATTATGCACTGATAGTTACTTTAATACACACTTAATAAAGCAGTAAGTAAACACTTTCGAGCAACGCTCATTTTATTTTGATAGAAAAGTCCACCTTAATCGTTTACAGAAAAAACTTTAACCTTTTGTCTTCCGTCATGTCTTCAACTCCGACTTCCTTCTTTTATCGCAAATAAACAAACTTTAACAAGCGGTCGAGATAATAAAGGAAAAGGAAATCGAATTCGTTTTAGACTTTTAGGCCTTTACACTTTAACTAATTTCTTTTAATTACAAGAAACGAGACTTGAACACTTCTCGTTTAAAACTAACTCGGTTCCTTACTCGACACTTAGGTCAGTTAATAATGGGAGTAGATAACTTATAACGACTTAGAAGTTCACAAGGAACGAAGTTAAAAAGGTTTCAACTTAAGATTTTAGGTTTACATAAGTTTCTGCACAAAGCAGAGGTTCTCAAGTTCATACAGAATAGATTCCTGCGAAACAGGGGATGTGCTCTATACCAAAAGAAAGCCACGGATGTCTAGTTTACTCTCCAGTTTACGGATCTCGATTTCGTTAAGCGAGCTAAAGTTATGACAGTTTCCGTGAAAGGTCGCAGTTCAGTCCGCGTAAAACCCTAATGCTCGATAAAACTCGACGCACGATTCCCTAGGTTCGAACAATGCTATACAACCTTTAAACTCACGAAAATTCCATCTCAAGGTAGTCAACCTTTAAAAACTCGATGTATATTTTCTCGTCTTATAACTAATCATTTACTATACCAAATTCCGATTCAAATCAATTTCATTCAACGACTTCTAGTTCACAAACTATAACTTATATCATCTCGTATCTCGGATGGAAATATCGTCAACTACTATCTCGTTCGTCAAACGACAACAATCATTAATATCAAATTGGTTTTCCTTATTCGACTTTTCTATCGACACTTAGACTCGTTTCTTCGTCTCTTATCAAAATTTCAACTTCTTTAGAATTCGTTCAAATTTTCCGATTATGATCATTAACTAACAAGATTAACATATGTTCAAATCACAAACCTAAATCATTATTCAATCTCGACTTATTGACGATTCCTCGTCTCTTAACAAAATTTCAACGTTCTCCGATTTTGCTCAAACTTTACAATATCGTTCATCATCTATCAAGATTCACTAATACGTAAATCACATACTCAAATTATTAACGAGCCTCAACTTATCGACGAGTTTCGTCTCTTACGATTTTTATTTTATTTTTAGCAAAATTCCAATAAATTATATAATCATCCTCAAACATACTACATCTCATTTCTATCATCATCTCATGCAAATCATATCATTTTCTACATCAAATCATTACTTATTTCTCTCTTACACTTTTATTTCATTAATCATATAGAAAATTCTATGATAATTCATGTAATCATTTATCATCATATAGAACACTAATCCATCAATCAATCCTCAAGAAAATCGAACTACATCAAACCCCTAATTCTCTTAAAAATTTCGGTAATATCAAATAAATTAGGAGGGATGATTTCTTCATGATTTTAATCCATAAAACCATTCCTAAGCATACTATAACATATATTAAGCATAGATTCATCATGCTTCTTCCCATGAAATTTTCGAAAAAAATAAGACTTGAAGGAAGGGACTTTTGTTCGGTTCAATCTCGAGAGGAAGTTCTTAACTTTACGAATATGCAATCGGAATTGAAATCGATCGACAAACGAACAAGTTACGAAGCTCAAAAGCTTGAAGAACTTGAAGAACTCTTCAATGGCGAGAGAGAGGGAGAGGGTGGCGGTTTAGAGGAGAAGGAAATGAGAGAAAAATGGATGACAACTTGATACTTATAGCAAAAGTAAGGAGGTTTAACTATTCACTAATATCTAGATATTATTTATAAACTTAATTCTTTTCTGGATCTAATACTGCAAACTAAAATGAACAATTACTTTATTAGAAGTACACCTTATTGACAGAAATGGATACGACCATTAGTTCCGGAATATTTTACTTAGTCGGAAAGGACAATTCATTTTCCAAAATCCGATAAAAACTCGGGACTTCACAGTCCAAATTTCGTCCGAAAAAATAAATAAAACTGATTTTTACTAACTTACTCGTATCGCAAAATAAGTGAATGTAAAGTCTGACGGTTTTTCGATCTGAATTTTTGAACGAAAATTTTATCGGACGCGAAAACCATAATACAGTAGTCGTTCCACCGACTTCTAGAATTTATTTTCAGAAACGGATTTCACCATCAGTCTTAGAATTGAAAATCCTTAACTTAGGCATGCAAAGCCTTAATTAATAATTAAATTTTTATTTCTCGTCGGAAGAAAATATCTGGGGTATTACAATTAACATCTTGATAGTTACATGTTTTATTGTACTAGTACTATGCTTCTATTTTAATTCTTCTTGCAACCAAGAATAGATGCACAATACGTCACTTTGAGCATCTTGATGTGTGAGTTTCGCGTGACTTTCTCATTCAGGAGCATTGCTTTTCTATTTTTTGCACGTTCTCTTTTTATCATTAGCACGTTTGTTCTCTTCTCCTTTATTACTTGTAGTATCCATTTTTTTGTGCCCCTTTGCTTCACAATTATTTCAAAATTATCATCATCGCCATCATCTTTTATCTCCCTTCTCTTTTAATTTTGGTTTGGTTCGTTCCTTCTTTTGGTTATCTGTGATTCAACACATACAACATAAAATAATGCAGTCAATATACATCTATATACATAGAAATGCACCAAACACATGTTGTATCGACATGCCTATCCAAATAACATTCAATACTTAGATCCACTATAAAGCTTACCCACACGCACCATATTTACCAGTCAGATGCACTACACTAAAATATGCCAAACATATGTTCTATCAACAAGCCTATCGGAACAACATGCAATAACTAGATGCACAACAAAAGTCTACCCACATGCACCATATTCACTAGTCAGATGCACCACACTTCATGATACCACAAAAAATCAAATTACATTATACAAATCTCAGTTCAGGTGCACCACACTTTAATTCTATATTCGAAAAAAATCAACCAAGCATATAATTATGTCAAAACAATCTTGGATGCATCTCAGATGACAAGAGCCAAGAAAAGCACATCTAATCCAACATAAACTTATACTTATGCCAATGAAAAGATTTTGATGAACATCTACAAAATTCAAAAACAAAACAAATGTGGCTATTATGAACAACATTTGTAAGTTTTGTTTTCAAACATATGTAACTGCAATAATCCCATAAACAATGTAAGATGAAAATAACATCACATCCAACAACAAGCTCAAGCAA